>CALZFC010000042.1:537500-1267500 GCA_945643635.1 Allodiplogaster sudhausi | reverse complement strand
CCGGCTGAGAGTGTGCAACCAAACGTAGTCTAGGGCCAGGCGGCCGTTCTCCCCCACCCCTAGGCGGCACTCGGACTTCTAGGCTAGGCCAGAGTCTCCGGGGTTGGCTGAGGGCCATGCGTGATATCTGCAGCTCTCCCTCGCGCGCGGCTGCCCTCGCGCCTTCTGCACACTCGGCCTTCAGCATCTACGCGAAGAAGCCTCCGCCCGTGACGAGTACAAGGGGAGGACAACTAGGTACGTCTAAAAACATGCAATCATTGTGTTTTTATCGTCATATGTATGTATATGTATGTACATATGTACAAACATATGTAATTAGATCAGAATCTCGGAAAAGCTGCCTAGCCATAAGAGAATGATTCATCGGCATTCCCCCATCTCGGACTCCAGATCCGAGTCTTCCTCGCCGTCCAGTCGCTCGTCGGCCGGCGCCAACTCGACGTCACATCGCGCCTCCGACGGATGCCGTCAATGGCCGCCGTGCCAAATGCGCCCAGACTCACTCGCTCATTCTGGTCAGGCAGAGTCGTCTGCGCTTGCAATTAATAAAATTAACATTCAAAAAATTTTCAAAATAAAGTTATAACTGATTACATTCATGTTCATCAGGATCAGCGTTCGGCTTCCAATCTGCATGCCGAGATCTCACGTCTTCAGGAGCTGCACACAACGCGACCGCGTCGCTCCAAGTCTGCCGACAATCACCTCGACGTCATCGAGAGGTACATTGCCCATGATCTACTGATTGTTTTTTATTATTGATTGAGTAATTCTTTTTGCATTTTGTTTGAAATTTACAAACGAAATATGTATACCTATATGTACTTCTCTCTCTCTATCTCTCTCTCTCACTATCTCTCTCTCTCTCTCTCTCTCTCTCTCTCTCTCTTTCTCTTCCAGCGTGGAGAGTAGTCGAATGGCATCGCCAACTCACGAGGAGACCCTCGTAGATGATATGATCGGAGGAGGAGAAGAAGGAGAGGAAGAGGAGGAAGAGCTGGCTGAGCAGCGCCGTGCCAAGAACTTCAAGCAGATCCTCACACGATTCCAGGTTGCGCTCAAAATCTTTCTTTTTTCATAACAGCCAACTTATGTCCTATTTCAAATCTTTTAATAAATTCCAACTAACGAAATGCAGCATCTCTGTTTGCTAACTTAACATGTAACAACATCGAAAAATAAATAGCTCGAGAGCGAGAAGCTGCACATATTTCTCTGTAAACACAACGTTCTCATTCTTGGGGTCTCACCGATTCAACCTTTTTCACTCTCTCTCTCATTGTCTCTTTATACATATCTATATTTCTTTTTCATGTCTCTCCCTTTCTATCTCACTCTCTTTCTTTTTCTTTCTTTCTCTGCTCCAGGATACCTCGAAAATATCTCACAGATTGATTGTCGAGTAGTCGTTGACTGATGCACTTGAAAGTGCTTTTCCTATTTGTTAGCATTCCCAGTCTCTCTATTTTCTAAATAACTTCTTACCCTTTTTGCCTACATCATTGGCCACTTTCCAGGCTGTAAATAAAGGAGTTAATCAAAAAATAGTGAGTCATTGAGAGATTCAGAGGGAAATAAAGGGAGAATTGTCGCGAAATTTGCGAATGGATTTGTTGGAATTGAAGGGAGAAAGTGCAACAAGAAGGCAGGCGAAATATCTCTGGCAAGAAGAAAAAGGCAGAGAAAAGATCATACAGTATCTATGAGAGTTCTTTCACATCTTGCAGAGTGGTTAAGAGAACGAAGTAGACATAGCCTAGCGAGAGAGAGAGAGGGAGAGAGAGAGAGCTTAAGAAAGAAAGAGAGAAAGGACAGCTTGAACCTTTTCAAATATCATTCACCCACATCACCTTCAAGCTTGCATAGCCTCAACAATGTCGTCTGACACGAAAACATCCACGGCTCGCATCATTATCTTTACTTCTGATGAGGGCCCAGAAGGACCAACGGCAAATGAAATGGCTGAGGTGCTACATTTATCTCTCTCTCTCTCTTTCTCTTTCAATCTCTTTCTCTCTCTCTATTTCAATCTCTTTCTCTCTCTCTCTCTCTCTCTCGTCCTGCACTTCCTCGCTTTCTGCGCTTGACTGTTCTTGTTATTCTGAATGCTGTTGCTTCTTTTCCTTTTATTATACACCATTCTATAAAAATAGCAAATTTCAAAATTGCTGCTCTCGTAATCAGAACCACAGTTTCTGATTATTACATGGACTATTCTCCCTGCTAATGAGAATGGCACGTTTGATGTGAATTAGTCTAATCTCTTCCGTGTGTTCACTCAGAGTGCGAGTGCGAGGGCGGACGCGGCCGCTGCTGCCTCTCGGCCGATTCGCCGTCTCACCATCGACACCGTGCGCGTCGCCAGTCCCGCGCTCTCTGGTATTCATTATTATTATTATTGTTATTGTACTAGTTTTAATATATAAAAAAATCTAAAGGCTATATTAAATGACAAAATGAAGGCGAAGAATAAGATACATTCTAGTATTACTTCCTTAACAGCCTCGGGCACCTCCTCAGCAGCCGTGAGTCGTCGCAGTTCACTGCACAGCAGCAGCGCGGTCGGCCGGCAAGGAAGTTCTCCCCACTCGCTCTCCTCTCGCTCCAACTCCACTCGCTCCAGCAGTGCGCGCAGTGCTGCGAACAATCGGATGCTCGCGTCGCCCATGTCGTCAGTTCTATTATCTTTTTATCAATTTTTATTTATTTACATTCGTATAATAAAATTATTAGGTTCTAATAAATCTTGTATATAACAGTTGAAAATTTTAAATTTTTATTTTAAATTTTTACAGAGGTTTTTTTTAAATATGAACAATTATCACTGAAATCACTAACAGTAGATGTTCAATGCGGAACATACATTTATTATATAAGAAATAATACACATGTACATACATACTTTAACGAATAGCTCCTTTGAAATGAGCCTTGTCTGCACTCCAGTCACTACATCCCTGAGGCGGCAGCGCGCGTTTCCTCTTCAGCGACAGCCTCGGGTGGCTCTCCTCCCCTCTCGCACACTGGCTCCACTCCTCCCATCGCAGCTGAGAGGGCGCCGCCGCAGCCTCGCCATCGGCGTCATTTGCCCTACAGGCGAGAATCTAGAAACTTTTCTTTTTAATATTTATTTCGTATTATTTTCAAATTCCAGAAAGCGTTCACTCCTTTTCGAAGAAAAAACTGCTTCCAGACAGAACAACATCTCAACGGCGATGGTACAGCGACCACTGACCATCGCGATTCCTCCCTCACGCCTGCCCTTTCCACTTCCGGAACCAGCCGCCTGGGTCAAGGAGACCGATATTGACGACCCGGCCAGCTTCACCGAGTCATCACAGTCACGGGTTCGTGCCGGGACCTGATAAGAGTTATTATATTTAAAAAGCCTCACGTAGCCTTTTGCGTAGCATGCGTATAATAGTTAAATGGGAGAAAATAAGAAGAAAAAGAAAAAGAATATAATGCAGGCAGAGCAGCAAACAACAAAGGCACCCTTCGCCCCTCTGCATCCCATGCAACCGTCGCCTTCTCTCGCTGAATCACATCTACGACGACGGCCGTATGAACGAAATGTTACTTGTTCTTATCTCTCTCTCACTCCCTCTTTGTTTTCATGTTCTCTCACTCTCTCCTTCTTCTCCCTCTATTCTATCTTAGATATACCTCCTTCCCTCTCATTCTTGTAGAGCTACCATAAGGATCCATCTAAAAAGACCACCCTCCAGATCCCCGTGATCCGCTCGCACGCCTCTCCCACGCCACTCGCGCGCGCTTCATCCGGCTCCTCTTCCCTCACTCTTCTGAGGAGGCCGCATTCCAGAGAAAATCTCTTGGCTGAGCAGCATGAGGGTGGGAGAGAGAAAGAGAGAGAGAGAGAGAGAGAGAGAGAGAGAGAATATAAAGAGGGAGTGAAAGAAAACAAAGAGAAAAGAAAATTGCAATTGTGGGGAATTGAAAACCAACGAAATGATTTAACAGCGTTCACATTTAGCAGCTTGATCATGAGATGCCTTGCAGATTCCATCCCACCCCTGGCTGAGAATCCTTTCATGATCTTCGGCTCTGACCAGCAAGATCACCCTGAGCCTCGCCACCGCCGCTCTTCCGTCCTCCATCAGCTGCCGACTTATCAGCACCACCCCTCCGCCTCGCCGTCTGCCCGTCTTTCCACGCCTTCCTCTCTCCTCTCCTCTGCCACCCTCACCACCAGCCATGGCACGCGCTCTCCGCTGACCGCGTCGCCCGCCTTATCCGCGTCGCGGTCACGCGCCGTTGAAGCACGCTATAAAGAGGTGGGAGGATGCATTTTAAATATGATTTTGTTTTCCAATACCATTTTAGTTCATTTTTACAACCTCATGGCCCTTGAATCAAATGGTCAAAATAGCTGATTGTTATTTCCTCGCCAGGTCAGAGGAGTCAAAAGATTACACTGTCGATGTATTCCTACAGATGACGTCTTCGACAGCGACGACGCTGGCTTGGGTGGCGGAGCAGCTGCAGCGGCGGAATGGCGGAGACCGCGCGTTGCGGTGCCACCGTAACCAGCCCGTCGTGCGCTTCTCCCAGATCAGATTCATCAGGCAAGCTTGTATTTCGTTGCTAAAGGGCTTTCTTATTTAGTTATTGATTTTTTTCAAGTTTTCGGCTTTAATTTCCGTTCCTTTAGTCGCCAGCCGACGATCGCTCGGGAGCGAACGCTCTTCTTCGATGCCATTCTTCCCGCCTCCAACCCCGTGTACGGCAACGACGTTGAAGTCACAATCATGGTAAAGCTTTGTACAAGGAGTGGGAAAGAGAGAGCGGCAGGCTGGGAGAGAAAGGAGGAAGAGAGAGAGTGAGGATGGAATAGACCAAGAGATGTCCAGATGGCTCCACATGGCCACTACGCTCCTCTGCTCCGTCGTGCTCTGGCCGAGCAGACCGCTGCTCGACTCGCGGACGACGACGGAGGCAATGTCGTGCGGTCAGTGGCAAAAGCTGTCTTTCCCTCACTTTCTCTCCCTTTCCCTCTATTATTATCTTTTGAATTTCCAATCATCACTACGAGCACAACATCTGTTACATGTATGTATGTATATTGGAACGTTAACACTAATAAAAAAAGTAATAATAACTATTAGTCTAGCTTCCTGCACGACTCGGGCATCGTGGCGGAGACGGGCTCGGGCGGGTCGACGCCCCCGCGAACGCTCGTTCTGCCACGGCTGCAGCTCTTCTCCATCCATGCGCTCGCTGCGCAGCAACTGCAACGGGTATTCGCGATTTTCCATGTTTTTTTCTCTCTTTGTCTTCTGTTTAACTATATATTCAGCTGTTAATTTCATAACAACAATACAAATAGAGCAATGTCGAAAGTAAACATGAATTTTCAGACGCTTCCTTCTGAAGCGTTCGAAGCGCACGTCTGCTTCATTCTCATTCGCATCTTCGCCGCGCTAAAGCTGCTCCAGGCTCGATTTATCTTTTCGACCTTTTGAACTTGGTGCTGAAGTAAAAATAAAAATAAAACTGATAAACGAAATGAATGTAATTCAGACAGACGGAATCGAATCTCTCTCTGTGAACTTCCGCGAATTTCTCTTAGCTTACCGTAACGGCGCTCCACGTGCCCACTCGGCACCCGAGCAGCCTCGACTTATCTTCTTGCCGGTGGATCATTACTAGATGTTTTATGCAATTTAACAAATACTTCATTTTTGAAGGAATCCTTGTCGTCGGATGACGAAGGCAGCACAGGCAGCGGCGCGTCGTCGGGCTATGCCAGCGGCATCAGTGGAAGCAATGCGCCTGAACAGGTCTCTCAGCTTATTTCTACTATTTCGTTTCTACTCCCTTTTCGGCTGCTTCTTGAGGCACTTTGATCATTCGCAGAACAGACAGCCAGCTGACTGTTGGATTGAGATGGTTGCGTGCGGGACTCTATCGAAAGTCCATCTAAACTAGTACCTCTGAGAAGAAATGAGTTCTCCTTCAGATTGGCCTCTGCCGCTACGCGCTTCGATCTCTCTGTACTTTGATGCATCAGAGAATGGATGGAAGAGTGCCTCCGCTCAGGTTCCGTGTTCTGTATCTTTTCGCCAAGCTTTTTTTAAGAGCAAGTTGCATTGATTCCAATGAGTTGCGACAAATTATGGAATGATAAAATGAGATAAAATCTTTAACATAAATTAAGGGAACAGTCTCGACACTCTCGCGCGCTCTTGGCGGCGGCTCGCTGTCTCGCGGCAGACAAGAGCAGCTCGCTGGTACTTTGATAGCTCTCATCCTCTCTGCCTCTCTCATTCTATCGCTCTCCGCTCTCTTTCTCTCTATCTTTGTTTCTCTCTTTAAAAATTAATTTTTTTCCTTCTCTCTCTTCTAGTCGTCTGCCAAGCAGCTGCTCGAGTTGTCCCTCTGGGCGAGTGACATGGAGATCAACGTCTCCGACGAGTTCGAAGCGCGTCTTTGGCTGGATGCCAAGAGGAGCGAGTGCTCGAATCAGCTGGTATATCCTAATAAGGGAACTTTTATTCATTCTACTAGTTAAAAGAAATAAATAGCTAAAATGTCTATTCAATTGGAATGTATTAATTCTCATAGTTTTCATTCTACTCTCTCCCTCTCTTCAGTTGAAATGCGTGATGGAGTCGGAAGTGACTGCGGAGTCGCTTCTCTCTCCTGCTTGCCCTGATCACTCTTTCTCTCGTCACTCCCTTGACTTCCTCCTCTCCGCCACTCCTCGCTCTCTTCTTCACGCGCGTCGCGTGCTCTCCGCGACGCGGTTCGACTAAATAGAATCAATACTATTTCTTGGCTCAAATCGAGAATCGATCGTTATTCTTTTTGTATTGAATATTATCGATCTAGAGTACGGTGACAAACATATTTGGCCGATATCGTGCTAGCGGTGTTCACTTCTACATAGTTTGCTGTGGCAGACTTGGTCTTTAACTGTGCATATCAGTATCAACTATTACGGATAAAGATATGTCATGTACAAATATGCTGCTTACTCTTCATAAGCAGTCAATCAAGTAAGTAAGCAATCATCTCGATAATATAAGAGAAAATCATGTATTTTATGTATGTATATGTATTTGTTGAAATGTAGCCAGCTTTGTATATATTGTTCTTGAATCCTATCTGTATGCACGCGGCTCCATTCTAGTGTAACCAAGATGGATGAAAACTCTCGTGCAATTGTTAGCAGAAAGTGAACATTTGGTTCCATTATCTTAAATAGATTGTTGCAAAAGAGGCATTTTCTGTTACTGTATTGAAAGGTATAGCGAACTTCGAGAATGACAGTAGGCAAGCTAGTCATGTTGCTCGTGAAAGAATGACTGATAGAGAGAGAGAGAGAGAGAGAGAGAGAAATGATGATCAGAAAAGAAAGAGAAGGGAAGAGAGAGAGAGATGAGAGACATTCATGCGTAGAAGAGACAGTCCTACAAGGAAAGACACACGGAGGGATAAGAGGAGTCTTGGCTCGTCCATTTCTGGACTCTTGCTGCGTGCTCCCTTATCAGAGGCCGAAGGGAGCAGCGTGGTGATAAGCGGAAAAGCTGACATACTTCCATGCTCATTGACGCACAAATCACATTAGAGAATTATTGGCACATGCCGTCATTGTAGTCGACCTGTCTGGACCTCTTCTCCCAGCACACTCTCTCGTTGTCCTCTCTCCTGATGGAGAACTCGTCGGAGCATGCTTTATAGCGCCACTTTTCTTCGAGTCTCGGGTCTTATCTGTTGTCACTGATTTCTAAACACTGCGGAAAGTCGAAATAGAACACTACGCCATCATTTATGAAAACTGTTCCTCATAATCTTACTGTATGTCGGCCTCGACTTCCGCCCAAGCCTTATGAATGTCCTGAACGAACATCCGACATGCTTTCTTTTTAAGCTGTAACATGTGATTGCATACACGAACGTTTTACGACTTTCATTAAACTTGTTTGCAAAAAGATAAGAATAACTATTATTCTGTTGTCTTTCTCATTTCCTCCGTTTCGCTCTCGCATTGCCCTTATCTGGAGTAGAACACCACTATTTACTTTTACTTGAATTCACTGCTAAATAAAGCTGATTATGAGAACCTTAAAGCATTTTTTTTAATAAACGAAGGTTCTACATGTATTTTGTTTCCAGAGATAAATAATGATAAAGTCGAGGATATCTCTCGTCTTGGCCCTCGTGGCTGCGGTCATGGCTAAAGATATCGAAGATGACATGACGACGGTAGCTCTTTTCTTCATTTAGTCGTTGATGACTTTATAGAATGTGCTTGCTTAAAGCCTCAGCTCATCCAACACTGGGGCTACCCGGCAGAGATCATTTCGGTGACCACGACTGATGGGTACGTGCTCGAGATGCACCGCATTCCGTATGGAAAGACAGGTTGCATTTCGCAATTGTAAGTTTTTACTAAAAGACTAAGTTTAGATATGTAATATCGACTAGATTTTGCAAATGATTGTTTTATTTTGTAAGTGTTTAGGACCCGGAAGCGCCAAGCGTCCAGTGGTGTTCATGCAGCACGGCCTCGAGTGCGACAGCAGCAACTGGGTCATCAATCTGCCCAGCCAGTCCGCTGGTATTCTTTTGCTCCATCTTTCGAGCAAAAGAATTTTTTTTCTAGTTTTCCATGAAACAAATGAGGGTGAGAGAACTTGGAAAAAGAGATAACCCGAGAAGTTCTCAGGCTTCCTCTTCGCGGACGCCGGCTTCGATGTGTGGCTCGGCAACATGAGAGGCAACACGTACTCCAAGGCACACACTCATCTCGACCCGAAGCACGAGCAGTTCTGGGAGTTCAGGTGCGCTTTTAACGTGAACTTACCACCGACAAGTGCACGTATTTCGTATTTCAACATTAGGAATTGTCATAAAAAGAAAGCATTTGTCAAACGTATCTTGCAGTTGGGACGAAATGGGACAGCATGACTTGGAGGCGATGATCAACAAGGCGCTCGAGGTCACCGGAGAGTCCTCGCTCTACTACATCGGACACTCCCAGGTAAGGCTAATCGTTAAATTGGTCAAACAACGGGCTTTTCCCATTAGGATAAATGAGATTGAAATTGTTTCAGGGAACTCTCACGATGTTCACCAAGTTGTCAACCGATGTAGAGTTTAGCAAGAAGGTAGGACAATTTTTTTTAAAATCATTGTTATAATGATTCGAAATTTGCCAGCCAATATAATGGGGTAGTAACTGTTCCATTTAATGCAACTCATGATCAGATCAAGACGATGTATGCTCTTGCGCCAGTGGGCACAGTCAAGCACGTGAAGGGGCTCATCGAGATCGCCGCTGACCTCTTCCTTCCTGAATTCAAGGTTCTTGTAAAGACATATTCATGTAGTCAACATATCCAGCCGACATACCAGAATGCTTATGTACATACATAGATGTCTTCGCAGAGTGGAAACATCGAATTTATACTAACCCTGCAAAACAAGAATATATTCTCTCAGTGTAAAGAAAAGATTGCAGTTGTGGGTGAAGATCTTTGGATCGGGCGAGTTCCTGCCGAATAACTGGGTAATGAAGCTGCTGGCCGAGACGCTCTGTCATCTTCCTTTTGGTGACAAACTTTGTGACGACTTTATGTTCCTTATCGTCGGGCCAGAACAGCACGGATTCAACAAGGTAATATTCTTGATTTTGTGAAATCGTTTGGGTGTAGACCGAAAATCAAATTCATCTCAAGTAAATGTATGTGCATGCATGGATTCCCGCAATATCCTGACTATTATCTTCAGTCGCGAACAGACGTGTACATCTCGCACACTCCAGCCGGCACTTCTACACAGAACATCATGCACTGGGCACAGATGGTCAAGGCGGGTACGGTAGCTCGCTATGACTACGGAAGTGCGAAGAAGAACCAGGAGCACTACGGAACGGTCAGTAAATATTCCGCATCAAAAAAAGATTGCTCTGAAAATTAGGCTGTAGCGAAACGTATGTACATATAAATTTTTAAAGTACATATCAAGTAAGCTATGAAACCATATATCGCACAATGAACACTCATAAAAGTGGATGTTCAAAGGATCAATTGACCAATCGATTGTGTACCAATTGCTTGCAAGAGATCACAACTGAAAGTTTGACATGGCAACGACATTTCAGTCGAAGCCACCCTCGTACGACTTGGCGTCCATCGTGAATCCGATGTATCTTTACTGGAGCCCCGAGGATTGGCTCGCGACCGAAAGAGACATCCACGACTACCTCTTGAACTCACTCAATCCTAACTATTTGAAGGTTAGTGCTTTTGGAGTTCCACGGCTCACTCCAAGCATTACGGATGTATCTGTCATAGTAAATGAAAAATCAAGTGCGGAATAAGTGGCCATAAATGTGTTTTTTCCTTGAAGAAAGTGGTGAAAGTGAACGGCTACAACCACCTCGACTTCATCTGGGGAATGGACGCGACAGCTGAGATCTACCTTCCGATCATTCAGCAGATTCACGCCGACGACGCCGCGCTGAACGATCCCTCGAAACATTAACGCCCCTATTTCTCTACATTTTTACTGATTTCTTAACAAACATTCATATGTACATATATATCGCATTTTGAATACTGAAAATAAGAAAATGCGATAATCTATGTATCTATAAATGATTAAAAGAATACCATTAAATTAAACCTGATATTAGCTAAGGAAGTGAATTCTTCCACCTTTCGAAGTGACACATTCTTGTCGTCTTACGCTGGCATTCGTGATTATGCGAAACTTTTTCTCTTTTACATGTAGGCATTTTAATTGAAAAGTTTCTTTAGTTTGCAAATATACGTGTATTGAATGGATTTATGTATGTTACGTTTCAACGTGTTGTCATAACAAATTGCATAAAAAATCGACATCAGCCAAGGTGGTGTTCATCATCGAGAGCAGACGATTTCGGTCAGCCAAGTAGCCCCCACTTTCCTTTTTAAGAAATTTCTTTTTTTTTTCGAAATTTAAATAGCTCATAATTATGATAATTGCAAGAAATCTAAACGATCGCACAATTTTCATAATAGACCTTCCTTGGTTTTGCGAAACTCATTGCAAAAATGCATATTTCAGTGGATCCGTATAAATGGGCTCTTGGAAAGGTATTCTCACTTTCCCATTCCACGACTCCGGAGCTGGGTACGAGTCTTATTGTTAGCTTTCGAAAAAATTCTTTTCGCGCCAGCGAAAGTGGAGGGTGTCTGAGCTTTCGATATTCGGAGAGGGGGGCATCTTACAATTAGCCTTCGATTATGGAATATGGCTTGCATATTCGCATAATGAAAGATTACATATTCCTGTGGGCAATGATCCACGGTCGATACCTGCACGAAAAGTTTTGCTTTGACAACGAAGTCATCTTTTACTCTTTTACCATTTGACTAGTAGTCAATTATAAAGCGCTAAATGAAGCGCTCTTCAATTGTAAACCGTCAGACATAAGCAGACGATGCTGAAAATTGCCTTCCGTCTTCACAAAATAGCCACATCAATCATGCGAAATAACATTTTTCGTACTTGTAGTCTTCGCTCCAGAAAGGAAAATCTTCATAACATTGGTAAAGGACGCAAATAAGCCAATGTTTCGTAATTGCCCTGACAGATTTAATGATCAGCGGTTCTGATCCTCGTTATTAAAGGTGGCATGCGCCTTCCTTGTCAGTTCTCAACATTTTCAATAACCACATTGTCAGAAGCTACATCTTTTCTCGCTCATTGAATTTTATGAACGCATTTAAACTTCTTTAGCTTTTGTGACGTGGTTTAGTTGGACTTTTCAATCGCATGTATGTAGTATGTATACTATGCTAGAACTTCTTTATTTCAGGCGATAAAAAACGAGAATGAATTCCGACGAAAAATGCGTCCACAATCTTAGATTATGCTTTTATTGTCGAAGATCTCGGATTTGATTTCGAGTTGCTGCAAAAAAAAACTGGTAGGAATGACCAACAGGTGTATGCCATCTTCGGAAAGAGTTAAGAGCTAATCTACATACATATAGTATGTATGTACGTCCATGCTTCTGGGATGATCATTTAGCAGGCAGACTTGAGAAATTCGAATATTATAATAGTAATGGCGTGGGCATGGCCAACGGGCGGACGGGTAGGCTTGTAAGACCAACCTCGTCGGACTCGTTGAAGTTTGGCATTGTCGCCTTGATGCGCGTGAGCTCCGCGACCAGCTCAACGACTTCGGACTCGAGCTTCTGTGCGTACGCCTGACGACGAGAGAGCTAGAAATTAGGAGAGAGAGAGAGAGAGAGAGAGAGAGAGAGAGAGAGAGTCAACGAGGAGAGAGAAAACAAGAGAGTGAGAGGCAGATAGAACAAGATACATTAAGAGAGAAATGGAGAGGAGAGTGTAGCAGAGAAAAGCGAGAATGATATTTGATGTGAGCAAAGGAAGAGAGCTCACAAGGATGAGCTCCTTGTCGATGTCGTAGGTGAGCTTGAAGATGTCGGCAGTCAAGAAGATGGCAACGGCCAAGAGCAGAGTCAGCATGAACTTCATGCTGCCCTGCAATTTATCCATTCATTGCTCCGATTTATATCTTTTATTGATTTGACCAACAAGCTATTACACTGTTTAACAATTTAACTGTTAAGTCATTATGCTTGAATTGCTTAGATATGTGCATATGTATGTATATATAAACCATTATTACTAAGCGAAGTAAACATATTTTTGTTGGATATCTGATAAGGGGAACCTTGTACGAGAGCTGATGCTCGATTTGCGGACTGCGTTCTTGACCATTGCGATGTGCGTGAGCTTCTGAGGAAAATGTTACTATTTGAACGAATTCCGTTGAACATAGGGAAAAGGCAAAAATAACAAGTAAATTATTATAAAATATAAACTGTGGAGATTGATGGCCGCAGGCACGATGAGATAGAGCGAGAAGGCGGCGATCGCGGCTGCTGCGCCGTACATTACGAAGGCCAGGTAGAGACGATGCCTAGGTTTAAAGATAACGTTAAGGAAGAGCATAAGATTAATGATAAGGATTATGAAGAGCTTACGATTTACAATAAGCCGCCTCATCTCTTTCTCTCTTTCTCCTTCTCTCTTTCTCCTTCTCTCTTTCTCCTTCTCTCTTTCTCCTCTCTTTCTCCATCTCTCTTTCTCCTTCTCTCTCTTTCTCCTTCTCTCTCTTTCTCTTTCTCTCTCGCTCTCTTCAAACCTGCTCGAGAGGAAGCCTAAGCCGCCATAGCGTGTTTTTCTCTCGCCGCCGGTGATCATTCCAACGCCGCTCTCCACAATGAATGAGACCTTTTAGAAGAGTCGACCAACCCTGACGAGCAAGAACGTAGAAAGTGACAGCGATTCCCTTCATTTCGATTTTCACTTCAACATCATATTCGATCTTATTTGCACCTTGTGATTGTTAATTTGTGTTTCAGATTTTTTCCAAACTGTTTCAACTCTCATCGTCGAGCTTCAACACAGTTAGCATCAGTGCGAGTGCTGCGAGCACTCATGCTATGTCAGATCTGGACTTATGAATTCTTTTTTTTATTTAACACTAATGTATTATTAACATAAAATCCTTTTTTTTGTAATGACACTAAGGACTTGAAATGAAATTATTATTTTTTATTTAATACTGATGGTGAGGGCTTCGTGCCATGCATGTTTGCCCGCTTTGTAATCGTTGACAATTTTTTTTTATGTATTTTTCCTATGTCTTAATAAAAGAAGGGTGACCCTTGTTTTCCCATGGTTCCGGGGGTTTTAGATGGGGTCCTATCTTCACTCCTTCCGCGTTAATAAAATAACCATCTATTTGGCTTCCGACCCGGGATTTACAAGTAGAGAAACAAGACCCTTCCTTTCTTCCTTGTGTACCAATAAGGAACTTTTGAACAAAATCCAAGCTGGTCTATTTTGGCTATGTCCACGGTCGCTTTGATTGATCTTGATTCTCTCGAAAATCGTGTCATATGATGGGAAAGAGACCTTGTTCGATAACTTATAATATACATGCATACATACATACAGTCCCGCCCAGGATCTTGGTACCAAGGACGCTTCGGACGATTCGGACGCTTCCAAATGCATCCTCGCTAATAACTTTTTGTTCTAGGAAAAACTAAAATATTCTAAATGGTACATTAGTTTGCTTATAGAGTACGGATGCTACTGTTAAAAAATCGATAACTTTTTATCATTTGATAAGAAGTTATCAGTTTTTGCTAATAAAAAATTTCATTTCAAATATTTTTAAACGAAATTTCTCCTGTACCATTATTTTGTCTCTACACACATCCCCAAATAATAAAATTAAAGATTGTATCATTGATAACGGAAATCGATAAATGAGACCTTATCACGCATGTTCATATGATGTAAAGATTCGCCTTACGATTCTGAATCTAATTATGTGATCAGTTTTCAACAGAAAGTGCCGGTAAACAACATTTTTGATTGTGTGTACTTTGCAAGTCTTTCTTCAGGATTCCCCATTGTCTTGGTCTTTATCAAAATTTTGGTATGATGTGTCCATATCTAGGTTGGTCTTTGGTACCAAGATCCTGGGCGGGACTGTATGTATGTACATACATATAAACATATCTCTGTACGTACCATACATACACGTATTTGAAATAAGGAATCCGTATTCCGACAATAAACCGAGAAACACAGTATGAACTATAAAAAAACAACATCTGCCAGTTCATTTAATTCAGCTTATTTTGATCTGATAAAAATATGTCAACTTGTCCAAAAAAATGTGCTATTGCAGAGCCAGCGTCATCGGTGAGAGATTAGAAAAAGAATTGAAATAATCATACAGATTTGTAGTTTGTAAAGTAGTTTGATTAGACATAATTTACATTTAGGAGCAAAATTATAACCTTATTTCTTGGATAAGAGCTCCAAATTTCTGATTAACATATATTCTAGCCTCTCTCACGGCCCCCTGACTTGCTGCCCGCGGACAACTGCCTCTAATCGCATATCAGATTACCGTAAAACTATTTCTCTACAGGTGAGGGTGACTGAACTGTTTATGTT
The DNA here is from genome assembly GCA_945643635.1 of Allodiplogaster sudhausi. NCBI lineage: Eukaryota > Metazoa > Nematoda > Chromadorea > Rhabditida > Diplogasteridae > Allodiplogaster > Allodiplogaster sudhausi. The sequence goes on along the minus strand of CALZFC010000042.1, from coordinate 1,252,471 downwards.
GCGAGGTGTGCAATTGGACACCCGACGAGTCGAGGCAAGCACGATACAAAAGAGAGAGAGAGAGAGAGAGAGAGAGAGAGAAGGAGAGAGAGCGAGAAAGAGTGAAAGATATAGGGAGAATGAAGGCCGCAAGAGAGAAAACAGATAGAGAGAGAGAGAGATTAGAAAGAACTGAAGTGATTGGAAGTCATGGCAATAAATGATATACGGGCAAACATCGCACTGCGAGTGCCCCATGGCATTTATCTTACTCGGACAAGTCCGAACATTCCGGAAAATCGTCAAGTTCATTCGCTTCACTCTAAGTCTCTTTTTGCCATTTATATATCATTTTTGTTGAGCGCGATAAATGACGATTAAGTTTGTGAGGTTCTTCTCGCAAATTGTAGATACTTATCAATTGATCGCTGTTCTGGCCCTGCGCGGCAAGGAAAGTGACATTCCGCCACGATGGCGTTTTCTCTTCTCTTTCCGTTCCTCCTTCTTCTTCTCCGGTCGATCGCCGCCCTCGACGATGACGACGTCCTGCAGATCGCAGATCCATACGAAACCAGGCACTTTATTTCTCCTTCCTTCATTCAATCTCTTTCTCTCTTGCTCTCTTTCTCTCTCTCTCTCTCTCTCTCTCTCTCTCTCTCTCTTGAGTCACTCTCTTTCTCTCTTCCTGCTTCGTTCTCTCTCTCTGCCTCTCTCCATCTCTCGAATATTCCTTTTCCTTTCCCTCTCAGATCTCGCATGATAATGTACGATGGCAACATGGTCTTCCACGCCGGACGTGACCGGAGCATTCGATTCAGAACGAATGGTTTGTTTCGAGAGACCTCTCTCGTTTGATTGAATGATGTTATGAGCGCAAAAGGAATGAAATTGACTGGTTCGCCTAAGGAAACGCGTCGATCTTCGTGGGTGACGTGGACATTGGCACATTACCAACGATCGCTCGGGTGGAGCAGCTGCGGGCGGAGGCCGCCGTCAACTCGGGCATCCTCGTACGCTACATCCGCGTGCTGCGTACTCTGTCCTCGCAGAGACGCGCCGATGCGCAGACCATCAAGCAGATGCAGGAAAAGGTGAAGTCAATCAATATCATTGAGATGCTACTGAATTTAAAATAAAAATTGCAAAAATAATTCCATATTTACCTCGACCGAACCAATCGAACTTCTTTCTCTACAGCAAACGAACCAGACGAGTGAGCTGAAACAGCTGCGGCAGTGGCAGAAAGAGCGCGGCCTCAAGGAGGCGCAGCAGAGGAGAATGATCGCGAGACTCATCGACATGCTCAAGTCAGAGTGCACTTCTTCTCATAACGCAAATGTTATCTATTGTTGATAAATTTGATGACGAAATTTATTTCATAGCCAAATGAAAGTAATCGATAAGTTCCAGACAGTTGGGCGAGAACCTGAAGCGCGATGGCTGCGGCGCGAAGCCGTGCCAAGCGGGCGGCCAGTGCATCCCCGGCTACGGCAGCCGCTTCACGTGCATCTGCCCGCCTCATCGAACTGTCGCTTTTTCAATTCGATTTAACGAACCGTTAAACTCAACCGTAATCTATTTGAATTTTCCTAGTCATTGTAGTCACGTCCTTCAGAAACACATACCTTTTGTCAGACAAAAACGAAAGGGACGTACATTCTATAATGCGTGGGCGGTGAATTTTCTTTTCAATGTTTCAAACGTGTTTTAAGAAACAGAATAATACAGGGAAAGAACTGCGAGGCAGACGTCGACGAGTGCGAAGTGTACGGTGGCACGCATAATGGCTGCCAGAACAACGCGACTTGTGTCAACACGGACATCGGATTCGAGTTGGTCACTCTTTTCATTTCTTAGTGGTATAATGGCCCAATGACGTGACATTTTTAATTCAAATGAACTTTTTCAGCATAAGAAATAAAAGGAGAGAAAAAAATGTAAAATAATAAAAAATTGTAGATGTCGCTGCGCCTCCGGCTGGCACGGAGCCAGATGCGAGCTGGCCGAATCCCTGTGCACGGTCACATCTCATATCTGCGGGACGCATGGAACTTGCGTCGACGCTCGCAACCCAGCCAAGCCAGAAGTCCGGCCAGGCTTTTTTCTAATTTTTCTCGTTGGAAATTTTACTTCAGTTGTTAATAAAACTCGTGATACATACATAAATGAATAATTGCACAGGCAGCGCAGTACCGTTGCATCTGCGAGTGGGGCTACAAACTGTCTTCCGACACTTCAAATCCGACATGCGTCGACATCAACGAGTGCACGTCGAATCCATGCCATCCGGGCGTGGACTGCGTCAATCTGCCGGGCAGCTTCCGCTGCAACGGCTGTCCCGTTGGCTTCGAAGGTGACTAACTGATTGGAAAACAAAACAAGTATATCTCTGTTTAGTGAGACTTAAATTATCAAAAAAGATTTTTTTTAACATAAAGAATTGCGTCAGGAAACGGGCAGCTGTGCGTGGACATTGACGAGTGCGCGCGTCTGAATCCGTGCTCGAAGCAGCCGCGCGTCGCCTGTGTCAACACCATCGGCGCATTCCGATGCGAGGCGTGTCCGCCAGGTCGGAGAGGCATTTCCTTTGGGTTGTATCACTCTCTCTCTATCTCTATATGTGCTCGCTCTCCACCTTAGGCTCAATTACCATCTTCTCTATCTTTCTCTCTCTCTCTCTCTCTCCTCTCTCTCTCTCTGTCTCTTTGTGCGTTCAGGCTACACCGGCGATGGTCAGACCTGCACCCGCATCAACCAATGCTCGTCGAACCCTTGCCATGCCCAGGCAACTTGCCAAGTAAAATGGAATTTTATTGTATTTTTATATATTTAATAGCATGTCCTTGAACATAACTAAATGAGTAGGAGTCTGACGCGTCTTCCCTGTCCCCGGACGGCTTCGTGTGTTTCTGCGCCGCTGGTTTGGTGGGCGACGGAGTCGGTGCTGAGGGATGTCGCGAGCCAGGGGCTGCCGACTTCGCCGGCGTCTGCCGCAATCACGACTGCCTGAACGAGGCGGAGTGCAAGGCATGATTCGAAGATCATTTTCTTCAAATGCAAAAATTTTTCCTTCTTTTCATTCTGTTACGTTGTTTCGAATGCTCTATCGTCTCCAATTGATTACTGCGCTTTAGCCACTGTACGGATCAAAATACCGCTGTGCTTGCAAAGCGGGCTACCAGGGAAGAAGATGTGAAGTCGCTTCTGGCTGTCTTTCCAATCCGTGCGAGTTAGTTAAATTCTTTTTTTCCTTTTTTTTGCTGATTAAATCGGACGACGGCATATTAATTGGAGATGATTCTATGTTTATATATATATACATATATATATAACAACCTAGAAAAAAAATTACATTATTAATCAGAAAATAAAGCATAAAAAAGATAAAATTATTTCAACATAATAGAAACGGCGGCACCTGCCGCATGCTGGAGGGAAGAAAGTACGTCTGCGATTGCACTCCCCACTTCTTCGGGGAGAACTGCGAAGAAGAGAGCGATGGTTCCTTTTCTTTTTTTTATTTTCCTTTGATGATTACGAGGAACTTAAAAATTGCGCATAAATATTGATTTACAACAAACGTTGGTTATGTATGTATGTACATAGATTCATATATGTACAATTGCCAGAATGCAATCGAGTTGAGACGCTGCCGGAAGGGCAGTTGTCGTATCCGGAGGACTTTGGAGGGAGACGAGGCGCGAACTCGCGACGCACCTCGTGCGATCTCGTCATTGCGGCGCGCGCTGCGGGCGACTCCACTTCTGGCACCGTTAGCATTGAATTCAGCTGAAGAAGCATTACAGGAGAATGCTCCCATCGCTCCATATCAATGATAAAGATAGAGAGAGAACGAAAGGGAAAGGAGGAGCAGAGAAAAATTGAGGCAAACGGAGATGAGATTCCATTTGAAGGCTCTCGAGCTGACGTTCTCTTCCTTTGGTGGGATGGGCCGCTCGGACGAAGGGCCCACGGACTGCACACGAACCGTCGCGAATCTGACTCTCTTCGACGGCAGCGGCTCGGCCTCCGACGTGGCGGCAGTCTTCTGTGGCAGCAACCCGGCCAGTCCAAAGGTTCGTCTCGCCCCGAAGTTCAGAGGGATTCATACACATCTACATACATATAAATTATATCAGCATTTCATTTCTATCTTTAATACGGTAGATGCTTTGCCTTTCCATTATATTCATACATATGTAGTTAGTTTAAAATTGGCCTCATCAGTGCCAGCGCAGCGAACAACTGACGCTATATGGGTTTCGGCCTAGGCAGTCGGTATAGTTGTTGTGCGAAGAAAAGATCCTTCAGTAGGTAAAAAAAGAGTAGTTTTTGATTTTGAGCATTTGAAGAATTAATTATTCCATAATACATGACATGCAAAGAATTGCACCAACCGGGAGTTGAACCCGGGTCTGTACCGTGGGAGGGTACAATGATACCGCTACACCTTGGTGCCTATTACGAGTTACTGAATATTTACATAATTTTTGGACTGGTGAAGAGGAAACTTGGCTGTGTTCACACACAGAAGTAGATCATGACACGGTACAGGCTTCGATAGGATTTCATTTTGAGTAGCTGAAGAATCAATCCATATCTTGATATATTCAACATGATGTGCAAATGAGCGCACCAACCGGGATTTGAACCCTGGTCTGTGTCGTGGGATGGAACAATGATACCGCCACACCTTCGTGCGTATTAAAAACAAAGCAAGGATTAAGCATCATTTTCCCCTTAACCAGGCACCCGACACGTCGCTGCCGATTCGGATGTCATCGAATGCGGCGATGCTAAGAATGCAAGGTGTCGCAGGGAACTTCAAGGTCGCGTGGAAGCTTGTGCCGCAGAGTCAGTTCGCTCTTCACTCCAATCTGATTGAAATCGTGTATTATAGCCTCTTCGTGATGCTGAGAACAAGCGAAAATATGTAGTTTTTTAATTATTTTAAATTTAAGCATGCCACACACGACTTTCGGGCGACGACGGCATCTTTGCCTATGTTAGTGGAGATTGGGAGAGGGGAAGGAGAAAGAACGAGAGAAACAGAGAAAAAGAGAGCGTTAGAGAGAGATTTAGAAAGGCGAATATTAGATAAATTAAGAAGAAGAATGAGAGTGTGATTGTTGTGAAGAAAAGCTTCTTCGAATGAAGATGCATTCTCCGGCCGAGAGCGGCGCGGGATACGTGCACTGCGAGTGGGCGATCACGGCAAGGGACGCCGCAAAGATCATCGAGGTCGAGGTGCCCGAGCTGAAGATGCGAAGTGGCACTGAGAGCAACTGCAGCATCAACGCTCTTCAGGTAATCTGGAAGACTTGGTGTTCTGGCCCTTGCTTCTCCCTTCTTCTCCCATACAACAATGACGAATCGATATAGAAAATTGCAAGCAGCAGTTTATGGCAGCAGCACGTTCAATGGAAGAATTGTAGGGGAGAAAGAAAAAGAGGAATCGAGTGAACAGAGTCGGTGTTAAAGCGGGCGAGACCATTCTCCCGGTTCTCCTGAAAAATAAATTAAGAGATTTTCGCAAAAAAAAAATAATTGGCTGACTTGAGCTCTTCAACGGAATGCACTTCATGGCGGAGGAAGAGATCACGCGAATCTGCGAGTCTTCCAACACGACGACCTCCTTCCGCTCCAATGGCCCCTATGTCATTGTGCTGCTTCGTGGACGGGATGGTATCCGTTCTTTTCGTATTATGTATGCACATGGTCACTTGTCATCAGCGTGCGATCTTTTCAGAACAGAAAAGGCCGATTCCGCCATTTGAGCTGAAGTGGAGAACGATTGAGCGTTAGAAGAAGCTATTCTTAATACAATTATGAGTCCACCCACGAAAATGGACATTCATTTAGCCGACTTCAAGTGCGGAGGCGAGCTTCCGTGGGACGGCATTGGACCCTTCGAAGGTTTAGTTTCTTCGTTTTTCATTAAAATCTGTGGCCAGCTCGGTGCTAGTAGGTGCTTTGTGCAATAACGTAAAATAAGAAGAATTTACAAAATAACTATAAAAACGAATGCAACGATGAATGCAGGGACGATCGAGTCGCCGAACTACCCCAATCGATACCCACCAGACATCAAGTGCACCTGGAGACTTGGCAAGCAAACGCCAAACGGAACAAATGATGAATTTGTCATCCAGGCAATACCATTTTACACTCTCTCAACTCGCACTCACTTTGCTATGATGACCTTTTCAGTTTGCCTTCAACTACTTCGACATTCCATCACGCGCGTGGTTTTCGAACGCCCTTCGACGTGGTAGGACATGGTGTCAAGCAAATAAAAATGATATTTGTATCACGAAATTTAAAGAAACTACCTATCAGGGAGCAATGAGATATGGAGATAACATAAGCTGAGTCAAAGAAATGAACGATGAAAGATAAGAAGCACAATCAGTAAGAGAAAGATTACTCTGCAGTGCCTTGGCTGCAAATGTCGCCTGCTTCGGACGGCGCGTCTGCAGCAGCGGCGGCCACCGAGTCGGTGCTGCCGGACGGGCCAGCAGCCATCACGGGGCCCCTCTTCAACCGACTCCGCTTCCGCCGCCCCAGCTCATGCATCGACGACTCCCTCGAGGTTAACACTTCGAATCACTTCATTGGCGTTAGTCCAAGCGAAGCGAGGATCTTGCATAGTGTTCGTTTGCACAGTTGTGCAAACGAACACTATGCAAGATCCTCGCTTACTAACGAACACTATGCAAGATCCTCGCCTACTCATGCCATGGGAAGACAGGGGAAAACAAGGGTATTTCTTCTTTTTATTCTATGAGTTTTTTTGATGCGATTAATGGTTGCTTCCAACAGAACAAACTTTTTGGTATGCAAATATTTTTGATAGATTAGGCAAATTGAAGGTTCGTAAGGAAAGATTATATTGTAGTACTTCCTTAAAACCCAAATCCATTCACTCGCAAAAAACATTTTTTCAAATGATTTTATTCGGTATAGCAAAGCTGGTGCTGAAAGAGGGAGAGGAAGGGTGGAGATGGCAGTGAAGAGAAGTCTAGCGACCGAGGTAGACCGAGGGGACGACGCGGCGGATCTCCTCGAGCTTGTCCTACGAAAATAGTGATTAATAATTGGAATACAGGGCCAGGCACTTTGCATACAAAATCTTGAAAACGACAGTACCTCAGTGCCGTTGCCGACACGGAGAACGGCGATCGCAGTGGGCTGAATGCCAGTGACGAGGTTGGACGCGGAAGGAGAGCGGTGGAGGGCGTGGCCTTCGCGCGGCTTGTAGTAGTAAGCGCGCTTGCCGTCGTAGTAGAGCCCTGAAGTAATTAAGTTCAATTCCCTTTTATTTATATTATTTCAATAACTATTTGTATATAGCTAATGGCTAACCGCGTTCCGCGTCATAGAAGGCGGGGCGGTTGCCGTACTGCTGAGAAATGTGCTCAGGCGCCTCGTAGCGGGAGCCGTAGCCCTCTCCGATGTACTCCTGGCGCTGGGGCTGAGGCTGAGCAGGAAGTAACTGCTGGTACCCCTGGCCCTGCTGGTAACCCTGGCCCAACTGGTAGCCCTGGCCCTGCTGGTAACCCTGACCCTGCTGGTAGCCCTGGCCCTGCTGGTAGCCCTGGCCCTGCTGGTAGCCCTGGCCCGGCTGGACGTTGTAAGCGGGTGCCTGGTACTGGTAGCCCTGGCCCTGCTGGACGTTGTAAGCGGGTGCCTGGTACTGGTACCCCTGACCCTGCTGGACGTTGTAAGCGGGTGCCTGGTACTGGTACCCCTGACCCTGCTGGAGGAGAGCGGGAGACTGGTACTGGTACCCCTGGCCCTGATGGAGCTGGTGGGCGGGAGCCTGGTACTGTTCCTGGTCTTCGTAGTAGTAAGCGCGCTTGCCATCGAAGTAGAGACCTGAAAATTATAACTTTAATTAAACATCTGTGAATATTATGCTTGTATAATACCATTGGAATATTACATTTCAATAATTTGAAAGCGAATTACTCTTTTCATAAATTTTAAACATTGTAATTTTCAACCGGCGTAGAATCTAAAAGACGTTCTTACCGTTTTGGGCGTCATAGAAGGCGGAGCGGTTGCCGTACTGGCGCGAGATTTCCTCGGGCGCCTCGCGGCGATAACCGGCCGGAAGCTGCAGAAAACAAATAGTTATGACTGGAAGCACTGGGAAATGCAATCAGTATTTAGAACCAAAGAACCTTGCGAAATAAAAGTCAATGGGTGCTTTTTGATTCTATTTTCCACGGAAAAGAAAGCTTTGAACAATTTTGAAAAAATGTGTGGAGAATTTTAAACAGGCAATTTTGTCGTTGTGAATCTGATAGCATATTTTTAGAAAGGGCTTAAAAATTTAACCCGCGACGGTTTTGTTTAAAAAAAAGGAGAGGGCGAGGGAAAGGGAAAACAGCGGATGCTGACTGCGGAAGAGTAGGCCATCTTCGGAGTTTCTTTGGAGACCGGAGAGCGAAGTCGAGACTGAGATGATTTCCACTTCCAAGGAGCTCTTTTATACTGCCCACGATGCCCTTTCCATGCACTTTTTATACGATTATTAAGCAGATTTTTATACGATTATTAAGCAGATTTGACAAGTACTCACTTTCTCTAATTTCAGTTTTCAAGATAATGACCTCAAAGTTCACGTGTCCTTTCATATTTGTTCGAATTCTTTACCCTTATATTCAATTATGGTAGAAAAAAAGATTTCTTCAAGTACAGAGGAAAAAATTTCTTAATATGGTTTTTTGCTAAATATCAGAAATTAAATTAATATATACGTATAATCTCATATGTCTAATTTTTATCATCTTAGAAATTTGCCTTTGAAATTTGTTTGGATTCCGGCCGGGGTCGAATAAAAGTAGAGAAAACACAAGTGGCACTAGGATTCTCGAAGAAGATCGAAAAAATTCAAGAAATAACTATGATAGCTCTCAGTGCCAATGCACCTTCAATTATAAGTATAATTAACCTGCCTCCTCTTCCGATTTCCTCGGAGGGTTCCTTCGCCGCTTCGTACTGCAACAACCGCCGGCCCCCGTCCACCCTCAACGTCCCTGGCACGGCTGCTGAGGTCATCTTCCACTCTGTGAATCGGAAGTCAGGCACAGGCTTCTCCATCGACTACAAGATTGGTAAGATGTCTTTTTATTAATTGGTTTTCAAGAATATTTAAATTGTGGCCTGCTTTTTATAGAGTGGAAAATGATTGTATGTTACTGAATAACTTTAGCTTGCGCCAAGACGTTCACCGCTCGCTCGGGCACGATTCAGTCCTTCAACTACCCCGAGGCTGCCTCGTCGCCCTTCGTCTGCCAGTACAGCATTGTTGCGCCCGCTTCCTATGCTATTCACATCAAGTGAGACAGCATTTTGGAAGGAAAAGCAGATCACTAGGGAAATAGAGAGAAGAGGAAAAGAGATGGATAGAAATAGAGAGTGAAATGGACGGAAAGAGAAAGAGAGAAAGCCTTTAGATTCATGTACATTGGCTTGCGCACGATGACGATCTCTCAGTGCTTCACAAGGAAACTCGTCGACGACTCGGATGATGACGTCAAAGACTACATTCAAGTTTCGAAATTTACATTAAATTTTTTTTTATTTAAATGAATTTTATCATCGTCCAAGTATATCTAGTGATTTTATAACGCGCATCTTAATTTGCAATCCTGAAAGTAAGTCGGACTTGGTTGAAGATCAGCGGAAATCCATCGATTAGCAATCAGCTGAAGAAGCGTTACTACTGTCCTCGCTATCCGCTGCTCCGTGGGGGACACATAGTAGCATCCGGTATGCAAATGTTTAAATAATAATAAAATAATCATACCTTTATTGCAGCTAATTTTATTATTGCAATATATTTTGAGCAAACCATAAAAATGTAATGCAAAAGGTGGCCAGCCGATCGTCATCACGTATTCGACATCCGGAAGTGACAAGAACACTGGCTTCCTCATCGAGTACAACACAACTGACGTTGGTAAGATGACAATGTGATTTTCTATGTTATTGTTTAGCTGCAGTGTGTATGTGTACTGCGAAGAAGACATTTGACTGAATTATAAATTTGAAGGCTGCGGCGCAACTCTCGTGAAGGCTTCTGGCAAGGTGGTCTCGCCGAACTTCCCTGAGAAGTACTTCCCGCTCATGCACTGCGTCTATCGAATCAGCGTGATGTGGAGCAGACGAATTCGCCTCTCCTTTGACCACTTCGACCTCGAGGTACGCAGACATATAAAGGCTCCTGTTACTACTCTCATAGAATGGCCACTTATCTATTCATTCAGAGTATCTCTGCAAATGCCGACTGCAGCGACCACGTGACTGTCTACGAGTGGTACGTATCGGAGGAGAACAAAGGAAAGCAACTCGGAATGTCAGTGCATGACAATGATTAGCATGACAGTATTCATTAGTCACCGGTGTATGAATAATTTTTATTGAATGGAAATGTATAATACGGCCTTTGTATTATGATGCTTTTGAATTTAACGTTATTTGATCGGAATGAATAGATGAATAGTTTTGTAGATTCTGCGGGAATCTTCTGCCGCCGCCGCTGATGTCGCCAGGGAATCAGCTCGCTCTCGTCTTCACGAGCGACCGCAACGTTGCCGGCACTGGATTCGCCGCGAGGTTATCAATCACTCGTAACCTCAGGGAACTTGCTGAATGCAATTATATTTTTCAATTTCTGAAGCATTTTTGCAATTCCCTCGTAACTCGATTCACATTTGAGTTACACGACAATTGACGAGACCCTCGACTGCGACCGAACCTTCACTTCTCCTTCCGGAGAGATCATCTACGAGAGCAGCAGTCCGGCCCGCACTCTCACGTGCACTTTCCACGTCGCTGTCAGGAAAATTTGTCACGTAAAATTGTGTTTTTTGTTTATTTAAGTAAAATTATTATCGGAATCATTTGTTCGCTTGTGATGCAATTACAATTTCCAGCTCCCTTCGGACAAACGAATCGTGCTCCGTGTCAATAACATGTCGCTTCCATGTCGGAAGGCGAAGCTCGCTATTCGGTTCCGTTTTTATCTGAATTTGGTTCTACGGCAAAGACTAGGAATAGGATGAAACTATTGCTTTTCTGTGCCCAACAAGTTATTCTATATTGAAGTAACGGAGTGTCGGAGCAATCGCCTGGCTTCTCGCTTCTTCACGGCGACTCGGAGGTTAGTTATTACTCTGTTTAACAGGTGGAAACATTCATGGACCAGAAAAAAGGAAAGAGAAAAAATGAAAAATAAAGATCTGCGACGACTGGCCGCTGCCATCCGAGCTGCGCTCTCATGGAAGTCGCGTGACTCTCGTGCTGCGTGGCTTTGATCTCTCCGGCGTCTCATTCAACATCAGCTACGAACAGATCGCATCTGGTCTCTTTTTATTTTTTCAACGTTATTTTTTTTAATATTAAAAGTAGATATTTCAACACATATAATTAAATTAAATTAAATTAAAAAAGAAGAATAGAAGAGCGATTGTAGGCTGCGGCGGCGCGTTGCTTGGCGTGCGCGGCGCGATTGCTGCGCCCCAATATCCACTCAAGGACAGTCGACCCCTCGACTGCTCGTGGATCATTGGCGTTGCTGCAGGCAAAACAATAGATATTAATGATCAATTAAGATTTGTCCAATGAAAGAAGTGATACAAGAAAGCCATAATTTGACAGGCAGCCGCGTGTCGCTCTCCCTCTCCATGGTCGACGATCTTCGCGCCTCAGACGAGAACAACTTCTGTGGCATCTTCGCGGCCAACTCTCTCGATGTGCGCCGCTTTCTTGCTTTCTCTTAAGATTCTTTCATGCGTAATTTTTTTCAAAAGTAACCTTTAAAGTGTCTAACGAAGATGAAATGCAACAGGTCTATGATGGCGCCCAATCGGATGGCTCAACTCTACGCCGCTTCTGCTCGCGCTACACCGGAGGACAGGCCATCATCTCAAGCGGCAGTCATATGAGCTTGCGGTTGGCATGCAGAGAGAAAGAGAGAGTGAGAGAGTAGGAGAGAGAGACGGAGAGGGACGGAGTGGGAAAGAGGCAGAAGGAGAGAGGATTAGCAAAAACGAATGAAATCTAAAGAGGCCTTTAAAGTAGTTGATAATGCATTCTTAGATATCGTCAACAGGGCGGCAACCTCGCACTCTTCGGCTTCCTTGGTCACTACGAAACATGTTAGTCGTATCTTCTTCAACAATTACTGATTAGATGTGGAAGATGTGATTGACAGACTGCACGGGCATCGAACTGAACGAACTCAGCGGCGCCATTCAATCGCCCGGCTATCCCGAGCCGACCATTGAGAACCGGTGGGTTTGGATTCCTCTTTCGTCTTCACAGAATAGTCTGATTCCTCTCCTGCTTGAGCTATTGCACGTGGACGATCCGCGTGCCGGAGGGCAATCGGATTCTCGTCCACTTCCGCTCCTTCCGCATCGAGGCGCGCTACCAATGGGCGCGGCGCATGAAGAACGACTGCGACGATAATCACTTCAAGGTCGCCAATGAAGATCTGCTAACATACACTCTTAAACATTCTAAAGTAAAAAAAAACGCTAGATCTGCAAAGTTTTAATATACAAAATATAAAAATATATAAACTCAAAAGGTTAAATGGCCAGTAAAATATCGACTGATTAACAAAACTCTCGACATACATATCTCTTGCAGGTGCCTTCGGAACAAATAGCCGACACTCGCATCGCCGACCGTGACTTTGGTGTCAACCACACGACTGGCATGAGCGTCTTCTGCTCGCAGAGAGCCACGCCCATTGGCATTACGGTAGCTGCATCATTTAGTCAATTATATTATTATAATACATTTTTGTTTCAGAGCGTGGGCAACGTCCTCTCCTTCACGTTCAACTCGCAGAAGCGACCTGACAACCACTTTTGGTTGACGTGGACAACGATCGGTTCGATATTTCTTGTTACTTTTTAACTGTGCTGTTTCCGACAGCACATAATAAGCAATTATGGTGTAGGTTGCGGGGGTGAACTGCGGCAACCGGGGGTTCTCGAGGTTCGCCTTGCCGACTTCGTCGACAAGCCCGAGCTGTTCGAATGCAGCTGGTTGGTGCGTGCCCCCGTCAATCGGCGTGTTCAGGTTTCTTCTTGCAACATCCTTCGTGCATAAGACATCCCATTAAATTGATTACTTCTTCTTTACTTCACAGGTGAACTTGTCGACTTTGTTGTTGATGCCAGAGCAGTGCTTCCACGAGTCGAACGACATCTACAATGATGGAGTGAGTTATTGATTCTCTCATCTAATTAATCTGGGACGAAAGGTTTCGTTGTTCTGGCCAATAATTTAACGAGTGCTAAATTGATTGACATATTGTCATTTTGTCCCCTCTGCAGCTAAAGGGCGACTCGTGCTGCGGCCTGGCGCAATACGCAGCCAGCTCAAATGCATCTGGCCTGCCGGTGGCAGTGACCTGTAAGGGAGGAGGCCAGCCACTCCACTCGCACTCCAACGAGTACTTCCTTCGCCTCAGGGTTTGCATATTAGCCTTCTTTGTAATGTTAAAGCTTACAACTGAAATAGATCTAATTGTAAGTTGAAATGCGTGACAACACCAAGTGTGTTAGAGAAATCAAGAAGTAGAATGGCGAGAGTTGTCTAGTCAATACGGGCACCTGTGTTCGTGTTTCTCAAAATCCTGCACTTGCTCCTTTTCAATGAAACATCCATGTTTCCTGTACCCTTCACAGTGTTTCCATGCAGATGCTCCGCCAGTACATCCCGGTCTCCTCTCCGCTCGAGCCCTTCTTCATCGCCAACATCACGTTCATCGAGCCAGCCGCCGATGACAACTGTGGCGCCAGTGTTAATGGTAATTTGCCTAGCTGACAATAATTTTCTTTCATAAACACATCTCGGTTGCGATTTTTAAACGAGCTTCTTCTTGCATTTTTTTCCCAATAGAATCGTCATCGTTTTACCTGAATATAGAATGCGAGAGCATACATATATGTATGTAGTAAGAGAGAGACGACGCAAGCATTTCAAGAAATAAAAAAAATGCGTTTGACTTTTTTACTCTTTGATCTGATGAAAAATGGTTTAACGTCCCCTAGCGAATTTCTAAGTAATTGTTTTCTTTAAAGTCTCGCCCGAGACGCCAGTGGCGATTCACTCTCCTGGCTATCCAAAGCACGCGGAACGAGCTGTCGAATGCGAGTGGCAATTGAATGCACCGTCCGGCTACTCGCTCGAGCTCACTCTCAAGGTTAGATTTAACTCCTTTGTTTTGGTGTGCTACCGTACTCCTTCAGGAGTATACAATCTCCTACGAGCATCCGCTGAAGCGACCTCTCCCATCGCCCGTCTCCTACATCAATCGAGAAGCCACGGCGCAGTGCCTCGGCGCCAATTCAATGGCCTCTGGAGCAGTCACCATCTTCAGCGGCAATCTCACGTCCGTGCGGAGAGATATTAGCGAAAAATACTAAAATTCACAAGCATAGACTACAGTAAGTATACGTTAAAATCAATAATTTCCAGAAGCCGGCGAATTGTCCGCGATTTTTGTCGAAGCATAGAATCGCCGATTACGGTTTCTGTCGATGAACAAACGGTCAGTGACTGCTATTATTTATCTTTCATACATGTAAAACCCGCAGGCTATCGTTCGATTTGCGAGTGGAAAGTATCCGATCGACCGCATCAGCGGAGAGGGCGCAGAAGAGAAGAAGGTCTATTTCAATACAATTTATTCAATTTTTATTACAGTTTTACATGTTGATTGAAGACTTTCAATATCAGTGAGATAAATCATATTTCAATTGAAAATAAAATCGCAACTTTACTACTTCAATTATAGTATGGCTTCGTCATGCAAGTGCGTGCCGTTTGCGGCGGGCTCCTCCTTGCGAATCAGGAAGTCCAGACTCTTTCTCTCAACGCGATCAAGGAGGAATACTGTAACTTCACAGTTCGTGCCAATTTGACTGAAGGTTTGTTCTCGCGTTCTCTTTCTATATCTCTTCATTATTCACGACATTTATATAAAAGCAGAAAATCACAAATGTCGTCTTCAGACCCAAACGCGAAGCTCTACCTCCGCCTGGAAGAGCTACACTCGTCCTTCGCGTACCGTCGACCGAAGGTCTTCAGTGGTGCAGAGCTCGCCGAAGTCGCCGTGCCCTACATTGAAGTCATCCGCGACGGCGAGAGAGTGTTAGTTGACGAATAATTATTCTAAAAGCGATGTGTTGGTTTGGCCGAGAGTCAAGTTATATATAGATGTGTAACGCGCATTTTTAATTCAAATTATTTACATATTGTTTGATCTGTCTATTTAATTTTGTCTTTCAGCTTTCTTAACTGATTATCTAAATTATAATGTAACTATAAGAAATGTCGTTTCAGCTTCACTCATCAAATCGAGCCGATGGCGCATCCCCCGATTGGATCCGTCATTGAGGCAGAGAGTCAAGTCTGTGCATTGCAACTTTAGCTTCTTTCCAACTTGACTCATCTTCAGATCGAAGTGAACATCCGAGGAGGGCGTGGCCTCATCTTCCGCGAGGCAATCACAATCGCGTACTCCACGAGTCGAGGCAGTAAGGAATATTGCCACCTCTCTCGCTTTCTTTTCACTCTTATATTTTCATTAAAAAAAAAAAAGATTTTTGTCTCATGGTCAGTAGCTGTTCTCTTCTTCCATACATTCTCTCTCCATT
The DNA here is from genome assembly GCA_945643635.1 of Allodiplogaster sudhausi. NCBI lineage: Eukaryota > Metazoa > Nematoda > Chromadorea > Rhabditida > Diplogasteridae > Allodiplogaster > Allodiplogaster sudhausi. Next base: position 1,236,803 of record CALZFC010000042.1, on the reverse strand, counting down.
TTCTCTCTTCCTCAATCTCACTCTTGTTCTCTTTCTCTTTCTCCCCACTCTCTCTCTCTCTCTCTATCTTTCGCTCTCCCTCCCAGATTGTGGTGGCCGTCTCCTCGGCCGTTCCGGTCGCATTCGCTCGCCAGACTTTGCTGGTGACTTTGAATGCGAGTGGACGATAGAGAATCCACCCGGCAACAACATCACCATTAACGTCGAGTATGCATTTATAACTTTTTTTATATTCAATAACCTTTTTTTCTTTTATTACGTTCATTTAGTTATAAATTATATGTATGTACATACATGCATACATTTTGAACTTTTACATGTATGGAAGAATGATCGAAATAATAATAAAGAAACAACCAGTTTTTTTTAAGTAATGATCATGGTATTGTGTGTTCTCTCAGAAAGCTTCGCCTGCCTGCCTCCGACTTCTGCGCCGCCTCTCACCTCGAGATCCGCCGGGACAACTCGAGCGGCTTCCTTTTCGGCCGCTTCTGTCGTCTGCCGATCAACGCAACTATTGACGTTCATCTTTCGCTTCCTTCCAATTTTCTGCCCTTACTTAATGATTTGTACTTTCTTTTTGAAGCAAATCCTTAAAGCAAGCCGTAAAATATGAAACAATTTGAAAGGGTGAGAAGCTGTGGCTGCGGTTGAAGAACACGGCGACGGCAGCAGACGACGAAGAGGAAGAGAAGATCTCCGATGCAGCAGAGGGAGTCGACGAGGGCCGAGGAAAGGAGAAGACCAAGGAGATCGGATTCTCCCCGCTACTCGAACTCAGCTATATTCGCCGTCAGTGACGTACTTCATTTGATACTAATGAACTTTTTAGATAAATAGGGTACAGTCGTACCAAATTGACTAAACACTGTAAATGTCCGGGACAGATAATTCGACGGAAAGCAACAAATAATTTCCCTTCTCACTCGAAAATTTCGTAATCCGAGGCCAAAATTCTGTTCCATGAACAATATTTAATGCATGAATATATAAAATACATCAAAAGGTGAGTAATTGGTATTCATTCCACATGTTGGCAGACGTTGGAGGCGAAACGGCGTCACGAGTCATCGAGTTGGATCCGGAATTGGAGCGCGGCCCCGTCACTCATTGGCTGGTGCGTGAATATCTTTCTTTTTTTTTATCAATCAAAATTCTAACCCTAAGAGTTCATCGGAAAATTCTAGAATCCATGTTTCCATCGCTGTCCAAATAAGTGTTTATGTTCAGATTCGCAGCTCTCCTGGAATGGGAATCCGTGTACACTTTGAGTTTATCGAAATGCCTCAGGAAGACGACAGCGCAATTCGAGTATTACACTTCTCAACCGAATTTGTTTACTAAAGCTAAATACTCCAAGTTATTTTTAGGTGTAGATTTTATAGACTTAAAAGTAAAATGTTTAGTTCTTCGAAGCGGACGACTCAGGCACGCCCTGGCCCTATCAAGGACAACGCGAGGCTGTAACCCTCAACGGATATACTGTGCCGCCCTATGGCAAGTTGTTATTCATATTATTGTTAAGGCACTTCAAGCAGCAATCGGGAGTTGTTTAAATCTTGTTTTCTTTAGATATTAAATAGCCCTTTCAGATTTGATGATTCCATATGACAGAGTGATCGTCGCCATGGAAGGCCCCCGTGGAAGTCGCTTCCGATTTAGGTAGAATTTCACACATTTCCCTATTTCGTTAATCTTTTTTTCGGATTCTTTTGTTTGACATGAACTTTTAGATTAGTTACAAATGTACAATCAGATTTAAAAAGTCCGTAAAATTTTGAGCTGGTGGCCGGCGCCAAAGGTGGACTCCATCTATCTGAATGACACGAGTTCGGAGAACGGAACGGACACTGGAGGAGCGCAGGATAAGCGTTAGTCGGATTAAATTTTTAATGCACTCGAAGATTATTTCAACGTTTTGTGTGTTTTTTTATTAAGTAAGATAAGTGTAGTTTTTCTTTTCTTTTACTCCTGTGAGGTGTCACTCAGGCGCCTATGACGCTTCAGTAACTTTCAACATCCTCGCCGGATCTAAACACTGCTATGAATTTTCCAGGCTTCACATGCGGCTCGGCGCTCCGTGCTATGCCGAGAATCCAGAAACTTGCCTTTCCAGATCCGCCCCTACCAGAAGGTTAGAAAGTGGTTGTTCGTAGTGGTTGAGTTCCTCTTCTGCTCAGGTTATCTTCCCGAGCAGCACTGTCGGTGGACGATCTCAAGGCCTGTCTTCACAGGCATTCGCATTCGAATCCTTCAGCTTGACATTGAGGCATTCGATTGCTTCTTTCTCAGTTTTCGTATTTCAAATAAAATCGTTCAGTGTCTTTCTCAAGTTTTGTTGATTGTTTACAAATAATAGTTAGTAAGTACTCAGAGTAGGCATTTAAAAATACATGAACACGTTTGAAGGATGAGTCATCGTGCAAGTTTGACTACTTGGCGATCGCCGGCCAGCCCGGATCCCACGGTCACAACGACACCGCCCTTGCTAGTGCAGACGTCGAGTTCGTAACAAATACATATTTAAAATATACATAAATAAATTTTATTGAAATAGATCTTATCAGGAACCGAAAGTTAAAAATAAAATTGTTTAGTAAGTGTTCCCTTGTTAAGTCAAGAGCTGCTTGGCGCAATGAAACTCTGTCACGTCCACTCCATCAACGCCACCTTTGACTTCTCGTACAGCAGTGTCAGATTCATATGCATTAGCTGTTTTTTTGTAGAGTAAAGGAGGATTTATCAAACAAATTTTTACATAAATTTAAAAACAACTATGCTTGCATCAAAGAGATTTCGAATATGTAAGATTTAAATTACCGCGGCTCTTCGCACGTGCTATTTTCACGCAACGATTTTGTGTGACCTGCGAAATAGCATGCGAGAATTAGACTACTCCCATAGCAGAAGCGGCAATACGAAACATACATATTCTTTTGGTAATCTCCTTCGTTTAAGTACCTCGCCGTTCACTTTGTGTCTGATCGCTCGAGGAGCGGCGCCGGCTTTGTCTTGGAATACTCTACAAGTCAGCTTCCAAACATATGAATTTGTGCAGACCGTTATGTACATACAAATGAATACCTAAAGTTATAATACAGTTATAACACCTCCCGCGGTTGTTTAAAAAGAAAGATTTTCACATGCAGGCTGTAGCTCGTTTGATTACATTCGCTCCGGAGGACCTCCCTTCGACGAGGTCCTTTCCTCTCCGGGATATCCCGTTTCTTATGAACCAGAAACTGTCTGCTCCTGGTTTGTTCAAGATTTCTTTAAATATCACCGCTATTTATAGACGATTAAAACTCACTTTGATTTAGGTCTACAGTATTCGAATCAAATCGCCGGATCGTCGTCGAATTGCTCGATCTGGACATCGAAGATAGCATCAATTGCACGGCAGACACCCTCTCCATTGTTTGTTCTGAACAAAGAATGTTCACTACGTCTTGATAACTCTGATTCATAATCATGAACTTGCACCACTCTTTCTCTACCTTGCACATCACTCTTTCTCTTTCAGTCCCATCGCACCGCGAGCATGCACGACGTGGGCCGGGGCAGTCTCTTCTGCGGAAAAATGAACAAGTTTGTTCAATTTGAAACGAAAATTATCGAATGATTGCTATTCTAACCTACATATATGGCGTACAAGAACTTTTAAACAGCATATTGCTTGAGATATTCTGCTGAACAGCGACGTCTTATTCTACCGGTTGGACGAGTTTTCGTCAACTTCCAGACAGACAAGATGAATCAATACCGAGCAAGTTTTTTTCCAGGCTTAAGTGAAGAATATGCAACGGTGTTTAGTGACTCCCACGAAAAAAATATGAACTACCGAAAAAATTGTTATTAGTTAAACATTGAAGTGCATTTGTGTGCAGGGCTTCCAGCTGCGTATCAGCGAGCTGATGGACGAGTGCGCAGACGATATTCTCGAAGTTAATGAGGCGCATCCCAGTCGCGTTCTCGCTTCTCCAATCTGGCCAAAGAGTACGGTAGAAGAGAGAGAAGAGAGAGAGAGAGAGAGAGAGATAAATCCTATTTTGAGTGGCACCCAACTCACTGGACTGTTCGTGGGTGATTCGGGCACCGGGCGGCCATCGGGTCAAGCTCACCGTAGACCACTTTGACATCCAAGACACGACTACCAGCGGGTTGGTAGTATTCTCTAATGAATTTATGTAATCACAGTTTTCAGGACACATTATGCTCAGCAGAGGTGTGATAAAGGAGAAAATTAGTCTACGGTTATAGTTTATGTGGATCTGTACGCACAGCAACTATTGACTAGATTCAGTGATCCCTTTTTAAGCTGCACAGAAGACTACCTCGAGGTGCGCGACGGACCGAGCGAGAACGCGCCGCTCATGGGCAGGTTAGCAGTTTATATCTATGAATACACAGTGAAATAGTCTCTTAGTAAAGTACAAAGACACTCACTCTTCAGATGGTGTGGCCTGGAAGGCCCAAGTACGATCTTCTCCACGGCCAACTACCTCCACGTCACGCTGGTCACGAATGAGTACGCGCAATCGCTCGGCTTCAACGCCACTTACTCGCTCGGTTTCCTCACTCTTCTAATCTATTTACTCCTTCAATATCCACCGCTCTCTTCGCTAGAATGTATATCTTACATATTGATTGAAAACCAATCGATACATTCATACATTTTTATCTCACTCTTATTGCTAGCATCTTGCGGCGGAACAATCGTTCTTCGTTCTGGAGAGAAGCAGAGTCTGACCAGTGACAATTTCCCCGAGGTGACAATCTTTAGCGAGAGCTTCGTTCCCCTAAAACAACCAACTTTAAGCCGTATCCTCTGCAACAACAATGCGACTGGACGGTTCGATCTCCGAACACGCACTTTGTGCAGGCCAGGTTAGCCGCGTTTCTGTAGCATCTCCACTCTCTCTCCCTCTCTCCCTCTCTCTCTCTTTCTCTCCTCTCTCTCTCTCTTTCCCTCTCTCTCACTCTCTCTCTTTGTCTTTCACCATAAGTCTCTTTTGCAGACTCGAGCATCTCTGGCTGGCGCTCTCTGTTAACTGCTCCTTCGACAGTCTCTCACTGCGAGACGGCAATGCAACCGGTTTCTGAATCATTCGTAGAGTGTTAGCTGTAGATCGCTGTGAAGAAGAATGATTTGCGTCAGGCGACTTCCTAATGTACCACTGGTGCAGCGTGCGCATGCCTCCCAAGACGCAGTCAGACGTGGCATTCATTCAGAAGGAGACCGACGATGGCAACAAGGGTTCCTTCCTTACTCGTTTACCTATATTCTACATTAAACGTTAAAAGTGTATATTGGAAATGATATCCAAAGACATTTAATAAAAGCGAGAGAAAAAGCGGTTGAAATACAAGATGCACAGGCGCGACCTCGGTTCGCGGCAGCTCCACTCGCATTTTCCGCTCTTCGCTCTCCACGATGACGGTGCAATTCATCGCTAATAGCACGGTTTGCTATCACTTTTATACTTCACATTTCTTAGTAATTTTTTATTAGTCAAAGAGTTCTCTTTATGCAAAGAGAACTGTTGACAGTAATTTTTTGCTTATTTGTTATTTGCCTTCGTCAGCAGCAAGAAGAAGAGAGAAAAATAGGTTGGCCGCGTCTCCAAGATGTTCTGCCATAACAAGAAGTGCGGCTTCGAACTTTCACTCACGGTCTCCGAGGCCGGTCAGTCTCATCTCTTTCTCTCCCTCGGCTTGAATAACACATTTTAGAAATATGATTTTATTTCTATTTTCTTCATCTGCAAATATTCTCTTACACTATTACTGTCATTTAAAGGCTGCGGCGGCGAGATCTCAGACGACAGCGGCGTGTTGACTTCTCCCGGCTATCCAGGAAGGCTGCTGCCAAACGTACGCTGCATCTGGCACCTAAGGGCAGGTCCAGGATACCGATACGCACTCTTCTTGGAGTTCATCGATGAGCATGTCAGAGAGAGAAAGAAAGAGAGAAAGAGAGACAGAGAGAGAGGCCAGGGAGAGGAGTGAGTAGGGTGAGAGTAAGAAGGTACATATAATCAAAGATGAGTATGAAATAATTTCAGGGCTTTAACATGCCTTTCTTCCAACCGGGACATCTTCGTCAAAGACAGTGCTTTGGCGACGTAGAGGTTGCTTTTTGAAATAATGAGAAATCGACAGAAGCTTCTTCTTAAAAATGTAAGAATGAGAAGAATAGAGGAGAGAGAGATTAAAGGTGACCAACGGACCGGATCGATACGAGACTGCGAATTACGCCATGCGCGCCGTCTTCTGCGAGAACTCTACCGATCTGGTTACGATCACCGATGAGGCAACTGTAAGGTACGTGAGATTCTTTGTTTTCAAACCTATATTTTTTTCTATAATTATTTTACTCACAGTTAATTTATGTTTAAATTAGTATAATACGTTGTCCAAATAACAATCGTAAACGGCTTCTTTTGATCTGCAGATACTCCGACGTTCGGACGCGCCAATTCCGTCGTTTTGGCGAAGAACCAATCGATGCTGTTGACTACTATCGACCATTCAAGATTTCATACGTCAAGGTGACACAATTTTATTTTAAAAAAAACCTTGAGGACTTTGATACAACTATTACCGATTTGTTGCAAAATAGGTGGCGGCCACCTACGACGATTCTGGCTGCCAGCACCTCGTGAAAGAGAACTCCACCGTCCACATCGGCGGCACTTCCAACTCATCCGACCTTACACTCTGTACGCATATCTTACCACCTTCAATTGTGCGGACTTGTTTATTGTTTTGTGTATTTCGCTTTTGGATGTCATTTGAGAGTTTTTTTTTGGAATACAGTCCTATATTTCTTTTAGTCTACTGTCACATTCACATCGCGCGGCAGCGAAAGAAGCGTGGAACAACTGTTTTGAAGGTTAGTATAATCATGCTTATGTTCGAATGTTACGCTATAAAATAACAAAGTATTTTTCAGATTAGCAACTTTACTCATGACGTCAGCTTCGCAAACTCGCACTGTTCAGACTACGGAGCATTCATCGATATTTTCGGCATGTTTTTTTTTCGAAAAAGACCTAAAAGAATTAAATAATGACGTCATTACCACATTCTTTTATTGCAGCCGCTGGAAGCGATAAAGACAGCTTGGATGGCAACTCGCTTCCACTCGATCGACGTCTCTGCAATGTCACTTTTGTGGCGATTATTGACAAGAAGGTTGCTTGAGTAATCTTACACTTGAATCTATAATTTTTTTTAAAGATGTGCGGGTAATTTTGCAGACATTTTTATCCTAAACTGTTGATCGATAAATTGATTGTGGCAGGAGTGGCAGCTCGCCACTGTAATCGCAGAGATTGACATGCACGTCGTCTCTCCCAGAATGGCCTTCTCACAACGACACATCTCATTCGATCTCACCGTGCAATTTCATAGTGCGTTGCTATTTTAGCTGCTCCCTTCTTACATTCAACAAACATAAATAAGCAAGCATATTTGCCTCCAAATCATCATGATAACATCTTGTAAATATTACTGTAATGGAAAGAAATTGAAAAGTGCCCGCTCTCATTCAGATTGCGGTGGCATAATCCACGAACCCGAATCGGGCACTCTCTCCTCTCCTAACTATGGAGAAGGGCGGCGCTACTTGCCTGATCAGCACTGTCACTGGGTTCTCCGAGCACCGCATGGACAACGAGTCAAGGTATGTGCTGTGGCTATTTCTTTCCCCGTCTCTCTCATTTTCTCGCTCTTTCACTTTCGTTCGCGGTGATGTACATAGAAGGTTTTTCAAACTAACTTCAATTAGGGTGGTAGTTTTTGACATCCTGCCTATTCTACTCTCATTTTACTTCAGATCCGCATCGTGGCTATGGACATTGAGTATGATTTTGTATGCGAACACGACAGCCTCATCCTTGGCGAAGGTTTACCTTTATCATTCTACTTCAAATAAACATTTGGTGTCTGTCAAAATCTGAAAAGTTTGTTTATCATAAAATTAAGATAAAAGTAATGTAGCAATTTTTTCGATTGTTGAGGCGACGAAGGAAAGATAATCCAGCGTCTCTGCTATCGCGACGAGTCACGGAACGAATCGCTCGCTACTGGATTTGACAAAATGGCCGACCGGCATAAGGCTCATTTTTTTACTTTAAAATTACTTTGCATCGAGAAGACTTTGAAATTTAATAAACGGCACGTTATATGGTAGAACATTAAAAAATTTATACGTTAAAAACAATGTGAAAATACAGGAGATCATCTCTCACAGCCGAACACTGCAACTGTGGTGGCAGACGGATGAGCACGTGCAGTACAAAGGGTGGCAGGTCGACTACGAGTTTGTCAACCCCAGTAGTGGTTCGTTTTTCTTATTAGCTAAAGATTCTTTCAACGACAATGGTTACAAAAAAAATATTTTTTTCATAATACTTTGCACAATTTCCATGGGTTCATGGTGTACAACATTGTATAATTCCTATGGTTGAAACGAATTCAGCATTCATTGTCAGCGGGCAACTCTTGGTTACAAGAGTGCATATTTGCTGATGACAGTGTGCCATAAAAGTTAGCTAAAGTAAGTGAGTTTTCCCAGAGTGCGGCTTCACGTCTCATTCTCCAACGGGCGTCGTGCACACTCCGAATTTCCCAGCCGAGTACGGGCCGGACGAGGAGTGCATCTGGGACATCACGGTCAGAGCAGAACTCGTTTATCTAAAGATAATTGTTTTTAAAGAAAATTTATAACTTGTTTAATCATAACAATCAAGAATTATCTTTGCCATTGTTTTATCTAGAATTCATATTAAGAATTCATAATATCATATGTGTATTAGTATTTACACCGATCTTAAACTGTTTGAGGTGCCGATCGGATATCACATTATCGTGCACTTTGAGTCCATGGACATTCAGCCATCAGTCAACTGCTCGGCCGACCGGCTTCTTGTAAAATATTCCTTTTATTACGCTTTTTACGGCAAAAATAATTGTTAATAGGAATAAAATATTAATATTTATTAAAAGCTATTAAGATATGTACTTTGTCACGGCTCTCATTATTTTGATACCTCACTATGGTTCAACTTCAGATTTCACAAGAGCATTCAGCGCGTGACTGGGCTCCTACGGGCTTCTACTACTTTATCTTTAATGAAGAGCAGGTGGGTTTCTGGATCCATCCGCTGCAATTTAGGAGCAGAGTGCTTGCGCAGTTTTTTTTTAATATTTTAAAGAATATACAGGGAAAATTTATTATATATAAATTATGACAGGTGCATCAGCCGTACTGTGCAATCACGACACCAGCCGATTATCGATCGGAGTCGAATCGGATTCGACTGAACTTCACTTCGGACGAACGCATTCAGGCACGCGGCTTCAAGGCCACCTGGAATGCAGGTTTGCTTCTCATTCAACTTTCTCTTTACTAAATATTACAAATTAAATAATTATTTTCCTAAAAATGATATTTTGAGAGTGCGGCACAATCTTCCGTCTCTCGCATGGCGTCGTCACTTCTCCTCATTACCCTGCTTATTATCCGAACGAGGATCAGGTTGGCGCCACTCAGTCTTCCCTTACCGTAATCCTCTCTCTGCTCTTCGTTGCAGGAGTGTGACTACCTGATCGATCCTGAAGTGGACGGAGTCGTCGTTATCACTCTCGCAGTCCGCGACATTCAACTCTCTTCCACGATGAGTTCGGTGATCTTTTCAGATCCATTCATAGACAGCAACTATAGACCATTCTTCTGGACAATGAGATTGTTGCGAAATTGAAATTTGTGTTGAAAGAAATGTGTGTTCTGCTCCTTGTCAGTCGCATACAACCGCTACCCGTGCTCGACGGATTTCGTGGAAGTGCGCGACGTCGTCCGCAATCACGTCGTCCAGACATTCTGCGGCGACCAGGAGAACGAGATGGAGGTCATCTCGGTCAAGGTTAACATCTCCCTTTGCATATATATTTGGAAAATAATTATTCCCTTATATGCTATTTGGACACTGTTAGCATTAAAAGAGTTAATAATAATAAATTTTAATTACTTAAAAAATAATTCAATTTTGATTACCTTAAACTAGGGCCCAATCGGCATTCGCTTCGTGACGAATACGACGTACGGGTTGAAGGGAGAGGGCAAGATTGCACGCGGCTTTAAGATGACCTACGCTATCAACAGTCTCTTTTTCTCTTCTCTTTCTCTTCATTTTATTTCTCTTCTCTTTCTCTTTTTCCTTTTATCCTCTCTTTCTCTGTTTCTCTTCAAATCCACTCATTCTAGCTTGATTTGCGATTTCATGGAGGGAAACCAAAAGTTTTTCTTTTCAATTCAGAGTGTGGCGGAGATCTCATCTTCAGCGAGAACGACTTCATGCATGTCAGTAGTCATGTATTGGTCTTACAACTAATACCTTTAAATTGTAGTCAATCCATATAATTTTTCTATAGAACTGTTTCCTTGTCCGTAACAGCAAGTCTCATCGCCGGGCTTCCCCAAACCGTACCATGACGAGCTCGAGTGCATCTGGAATCTGACTGCGCCCGCCGACCGAGTCTTCAGCATTAAGTTCGCGTTCCTGGCATCTACATTTTGTTCTTAAACTAAATTTTTGAAAAAAATAAATCGCTTAAATAGGATTAAAAATAGAAAGGAGAGCAAAATTAAATAAACAATTTAAATGGTGTCTATTAAAGATTCGAAGCGTTGGAACTGGAGGAGTCGCCGGAGTGCGAGATGGACTCGCTCGAGTTCTTCCGTGGCACTCGCGTCGTCAACACGAGCAGCGTTGGAAAGTACTGCAATGATGCGTTAGTCAATCATTTTTTCGTTTGCAGTCACAGTCTGAGTCGTTGTTCTTCTTTCTGTGTATACGCCTCTCACTATCAGGAGTGTTCGTAGAACTACAAACTGTTGTTAGCACCCACTTTATTTTCTAATAAGTGAAGATTTAGGGTGCCTGAGCAGCGTGTGTACGTGCAGTCGAACACAATGCTCATTCGCTTCCTCACTGATCACTCCGTCTCGAAGAGCGGCTTCAATCTCTTCGTCACTGCAACTCTCGGTCGGTTGTTTTTCGAAATATATCTATGCATTTAGTTTTTTGAATAAATCAACAAAACTTAACAAAACAAGAAGGTGTTATGCAAAATATTGACGTCAAAAAAGTTTGTAATTGTGTTTTATTTTTGAGGACCCAAAGCCGGTTGTGGCGGGCAAGTTGCTGGAAGCGGAGACTGGCAGACACTCAAGCCGCCACTCAACAAGAACGGACACTATTTTGAGAATCTCAAATGTGGATGGACCATCAAGGTAGCTTTTTTTGTTGTTTTATTAGTTATTAACTCGAGCAAGCGTATCCGAATTCAATTGAAACTTATGTTTTGATCTACGAACATTTTCCTCCTTAGGGCAAGGACAATTCGTTCCTCGAGTTGAAGCTGACTAAGATGAAGACGGAGAAGCCGAGTGGAAGTGGAGGACGCAACAAGAAATGCATCGACTATATGCAGGCAATTTTTTCGCAGATTTAAAAAAAAAGAATTATTTAAATACATAGTTGCGCATATCAAAATTATTACCTTATATTTTTCCACATGTATTCTCGAGTTCGACAACATAAGTTGCTGTGGCAGATCTACGACGGCCACAAGGCATACTCTCCTCTGCTGGCGAGTGAAGTCTGCGAGTCGGACGATCTCGAGCTGCCCCTTCTCTGGCACACTTCTCATCGCATCGCACACGTCTTCTTCTCTTCCGACCACTCTAACGGCGGCGAGGGCTTCGAACTGCAGTATCGATCCGTAGATGGTAACAGTCTTCAGCCCGTTTTGGCAGATGCTTGAGCCCGCTCCTTGCCTACCGTATCTCTAAAATACTTGTTTTTCTAGCTGCCTGCGGCGGCTGGCTCACCGCGACGACAGAGAAGCAGACCCTGGTGTATGAGACGACGAAAGGCAAGTTGAATTCTTCTTCTCGGCTAATGTTCCCCAATCTTCCTTGTCTTCCAGAAGGAATCCAATATCAGACGCACCAACGCTGTCGATGGGTCATTCGCGCCAAGCAGCAGGCGCCCATTTGGCTTAGATTCGCGTTAGACGTTTTCTCTTCATACATACATACATATTTTCTTCTGCTCCACTTCTCTCTTTGTTCTTATGTCTCCATCTCTTTTTCTAATTCTCTATCTTTCTCTCTTTCTCTCTTTTCTCCTTCTCTCTCCATCTCTCTTCCAGAACCCTTTCTTTCCCCACACCTGATGACGCGTGCACTGACGTCTTCGCTGAGGTACGAGACGTCGGGATTATCAAGGTCAGTTTGCAGTTTTGTTTCAGTAAACTTTTTTTCCTTTTTCCAATTGGATATGAAATGTAGAATTAGGAAAAAGATAAGTGGCTCAGGAGTGCCAGCACCCAGCGTGCGCCGAGAAGGACTCGGAGCGGAAGACGCTTCGTCTCTGCGGCAATCACACCGCGTCCTTCTCCTCCAACAAGGGCGCCGTCGCCCCCTTCATCTCCAATACCATGGCCGTCCAGGTCAGCCCTTCTTCTTTCTTCGCTCTCGCTTTTCCGAATATCTATATTCGCAGAGAAACAAGGCTAGTACATTGAGCACCCAGAGAATGACAAGAGACTGATCCAATGCAGATCACCACGGCGGCGCTGATCAGCCCGTCCGAGTCGTCGCGCTTCGTCGCCGAATACTACCTTCTAGACAGTCAGAGAAGTCTTTCTTCTTCATCCACCACTGCCTTCAATCATTTAGCACAGTCGTCTTGAGAGACAGAGAGAGAGAGAGAGACAGAGAGAGAGAGAATGAGACAGAGAAACAGAGAGAAAGAGAGAGAGAGCGAGAGAGAGCGAGCGAGAGAAAGAGACAGAGAGACAGAAGCTTTCGCCAGGTTGCAACCGCACGGTGGACGGTCGCCTCTTGCCCGCTGGCCGTCTGACTTCTCCTAACTTTCCTCAGCCGTACTCGCACAACTCGACGTGCGTGACTCAGCTTCAAGTCGCTGACCGCAAGCGCATTTTCGTCGTCTTTCGGTTCCCATTTTAAAGATTTTCCTTTTTTTCGTGAAAAACAAGTGAAGTGAGTGTAGTATCAAGGAATAAACAGTTTAATTCAATTCCTTCTTTCTCCGTTCCCGCCATTTTTGGTTTCATATTGACATGCCTATAATAGTGTCATGAACATGGAACGGGGTACGGTGCATACGGTCGGCTCGACTTACTCGCAAGGCCGCTTCGTGCTCGTCGCCAATGAATCCTGCACGTTTGACTATCTTCAGGCTAGTGTAGCATTAATACAGTCAATTAAATACTACATAGTTAAAGCATGTAATAATGAAAAAAAGCTATTTTATATGATTTTATGTTCAGATTACCGATCCATCATCGTCAACACAGTCCTCTAACAAGATGTGTGGTGTAACCCTTCCTCCGCCCGTGCTTTCGAGGTGGGCCACTAGTGTGTCTCTCTATCTCTCTCGCTCTCTCTCTCTCTCTTTCTCTCTCTCTCTCTCTCTCTTTCTCTCTCTCTTTCTCTCTCTCTTTCTCTCTCTCTTTCTCTCTTCTTTCTCTCTCTCTCTCTCTCTCTCTCTCTTTTTATCTCTCTCTTTCATCTATTTAACTCTCCCTCTATCATTGAAATCTCTGTGTCGTTTCTGCAGAATGTCTCTCACTATTTCCTCCCCATGCCATTCGCTTGAATGCTTCAGTGGGAACGTACTGTCGCTGACCTTCGTCTCGGACGCAGACATGGCCGGCCCTGGATACGACGCCTCCTACTACGCGGTCGAGCAGGCAGATGGTTCCTTTCTAGGCGGAACATAAATATTTTCTATATCATATAAAGCGGAGTGTTACAATTATTAACTGCTTTAAAAAAACACGTCAATAGATTCGACGTTTGTCTTCGCCGTGACACGCGAACTTTCTGGCGCAATCGCCAATCCGGGCTATCCGAAGGGCTACAACGCAAGCTCGACCTTCACGTAAGAAATATAGTCTTTTTTCTTGTCGTGCTTGCTATTCTTTCAATTTTATTATCTCTTAACTAAAGGATATAATTTATGGTTAGGTGGCGCATTGCACCGCCGAACGGGCATGGCTGCATGGCGATGCTGCTCGACCTCGACTACAACCGAGCTCCCTCCAAGGCAGGCTGCACCACTGGTCAGGCGGGAGCGGGCTTCTCTTCTCACTTCTCTTTCACTAACCATTCCTAAGATTATGTACATATAATGAACTCTCTGCAGACGAGTACCTCGAAATCGTCTTCAAGGTGGATGGAAAAGAAGTCACCGATCGGATCGACCCATGCATTACGGAGGTTCATTTTTCTTCTAAATTGCTATGTTTTAATGCTTTTTATTTCACTCGATCTACTGCTTTAGAACATTGCACGAGGTTCTGAATTGTTGTGTAAGTTAACTGAAGGAAAGCGATGGAGACAGCCTGTAATATATGCTTGTCCAGCTGTCGCTGCCCTTCGAGCAGTCGCTGCCTTCCCTCGAGGCGGGCGGCGTCTTCGTGATCCGCTTCAAGACGGATTCTCGTCCTTCGAATGATGGCGCTGGCTTCCGTGCCGAGTGGCAGTGCACTCGATTCATTGACGAGGCTGCCATCGACCGGCGATAGAACTCTTTAGTATTCTTCGTATTTATTTCGTTTGTGGCCGATTTGTAACAGTACATTTTCAATTTAAATTCATTTTCTTTTATTTCTTTTGAGCTGGTATGCCTTATTTAAAAAGTTATGTTTGAATTTAATTTAACCGAAATTTTTGCTAACGTTTTTATAATATTGCCATCTCAGTATCACATGAAAGTCTCTGATGAAATAAAGGTTTTATTCTGAATGTCATTTGAACAAAAAGAAAACATTTGTGTATACAAAATTATCTTTAAAAAATAAAAACATGACAGATAACTTCAAATTGTGAGAAGAGCGAGTTATTAAATGTATATTGAGTTCTATAAAAGTCAGCCAGGCAAATCAATATATTTTATTGTTAGTTAAAAAAGTATTCATATGTTGAATTCGTAGCTTTGAGTTAAATTTCGAGAAATCAATGAAAAAATTAAAAATCGATTTACTTTGTTCGGGCCTCCTTCTGTTTTCTTTTGAAACATGCGCGCTGTACCTATTTCTTGAGGACTATTTCCGTTTCCTTTGGAATCATGCGAGCTTCCAATATGTTAGTGAAGAATTGATTATGAGTTCCCTGACTTTATAGTATAAGAGGGAAAGAGACAGTGAATTACTCAAAAATGAGAGCAGCATGAAAGAAGAGCTTGTGAGGTTTCTCAGTGACGTGTTCTATCTTCATGTCATTTTATATCTTGTAATTTTTAGTTGAAAGGATTCTTCAGACTATACTGAGATTCACGACTAGGATGGGGATTCGTGTTTATTATTTAGAGAAAGTATGTACATAGTTGAGATCTTAGACGGTGAAAAAAGACTTGTTAGGAAGAAAGTGTAAACGAGAGAAGCGATGGGGTAAGAGAGAGAGAGAGAGAGAGAGAGAGAGAGAGAGAGAGAGAGAGAGAGAAAGTGAGGGGTGAGAAAAAGAGAGAACAGAGAATTTTGGTTGAGAATGCTGAAAGATACTCCTTTTTTATGTGTGTTTAGATTGCGAAGTTATTGAGCGCAGTCGCCACAGCAACGGTGAGTCCGGCGAGGAGCAGAAGAGGGGTGGCCGGCGGGGCCGAGTTGCACGAGTCCCCGTAGCAGCAGCACATCTGCGAGTTCGAGTTGAAGGGTGTAGACGTGTTCTGGCAGTTGGCCGGTGCGTTGATTGGCTGCGTCGGAGTCTAGGAAGATAACATTAAGTATCGACTAGAACATGAGTCTTATAACGATTTCAACATGACACTTTTCCCTTCAGAGATATATAGTTGGAAATGAAATAATCAGTGTCTGGTTATGCGTCCATTCAAAGATCTCCACCGGAAAAGCAAGCTAATCTGGATGCATTGTCACAGGATGTGAACTGAACGAATTCGCGAGAGAATGCTCTAGGAAATGCGATTTTGCGATCTCTGACCGTGCAGTTGCTGCCGACGGGCCCGCAAGTCTTGAGGAAGTTGTTTCCTATGAAGTCCACCTGAAACAGTGTCATTTCATTTTCCTAGGGCAGAGATCATCGTTTCAGAGATCTAGTTGGCCTTCGGCCTAGCCAAATTAGTATTTCATTTTTTACAAATCGGAAGTTATTCGGGCTGACTAATTCGTTTTGGCAAGTCTGCTGAAAAGAAGTTTCCGGTTAGAAGGATTAGAAACTTTCTTTACTGACCTGCTTGATGCAAGTGAAGACGTTGAGGGGGCAGCTGGTGAGAGTCGCGTTGGTCGGCGTGTTCAGGCTGACGTAACCCATGGTTGTGTAGCAGCCAAGAGCAGCGACCGTGGCAGGCAGAGAGAGCAGCACGACGGCAGAGAAAAACATTGTAGAGAGAGAGAGTGCGAGAGAGGGAGAGAGCTGAGAAGAATACAAGGAGAGGGAGAGTGGTGAAAAATAGGGATGATGTAAAGAAGATGTAAAGGTCTGATTAGATGAATGCGCATTGAAAGAACTCTGGGGATTACTGTAGTATTGTGTTGCCTAAGAAGGCAAGAGGATATTACAAAAAATCCTGAAGATATGTAAAGAAAGGGATAAAACTACAGTAAGCTGCGATGCAACAAGTGACCTCTGTCTCGATATGAAGATATCGCTGGTTTGCGGAGAAATCTTTTTTTTAATGAATTCCTAGTAATAAAAACGCCCATAGGCAAATGAAATATGTTCGAAGCATTCTGCGAATACTTAGCTAGCCAATATTTTTTAACTACTCTTCCACAACTTCTTCTCCTCAAATGAGGTCTTGAGAGGTGAGTCATTCTAATCGGATGACTACGGGCGACACGAGGGATTGTGAAAATTGAAGGCTAGTTGGAAGTGATATGAAATGAAAGCAGCGTTGGCCATAGAGGAAGTAGAAAGAGAGCCAATCAACGCCTCCCCGGGCGCTCCTTCTTCTGCATATCACGGGACACTCCAATGGACGCGTCCCTGACAACCAGACATGAAAAGGAGGTGTTTCTCACGCTCTCTGTACCTTTTCTTGCCAATGGAGAGTTGATGAGAGAAGTGAAGAACAGAAAAAGTGAGTGATACTGCGCTTGCACGGGAGGGTGTGTCTTATGAAATGAGACTATTTTAGAGTGGTCAAGACTATCAACGTTATTAATAACCGAAACATGAAGAAGCACAGCACGTGTTGACAACTTATTGTTAACCCTGAGTAGATAATTAATATCAACATACAGTACCGTCCAACATTGTTGGGTTCGAAATTAATCCGATTAATTAAATTAATTTAAATAATTCAAACTCGAATTGCGAAGTGCTGAGGACATGCCGTGCGATTTCGTCGGAGGGTTTTATGTCTTTTTTCATTGCGCGTCACCCTAGAAAAACCGTTTTTCAAAATATGCCGAAATGACAAATATCTGACAATTTTTCAACGCTACGCTGTTTAGCGGAAGTTTTTACGGGGTGTTCGGCTGAGAAAGCAGCTGGCTGAATCCAGCAGCCAAACTACAAACAACAAATTAGAGTGAAATTTTCTAAGCGCTTCTTATTTTGTTTGAGTTTCTACCTTTGTTTTGCTTGAGTTAGTAATCATATTTGGGTATAAACGATAAGAAAAATGGAAAATAAGATTTTCTTTAGGGAGCAAAAAATTCGCCCATGTAGAGCATCGAACACCGGACATTGAGTTTCCCAGCCAAACGCTGTCGCAATACACCACAGCCAACTTGAAATGAAGAATGTACCTTTTCTATCCGGACCCGAAACTATCTCTTGGAATGAAGACGATCGAAATAAGAGATAACTATCTCTTGGAATGAAGACGATCGAAATAAGAGGAGATAGAGGGGAAGTAGGAGAGAGATAAAACAAGACTGAAAGAGATATATTGAACGAGAGAGAGAGAGAGAGAGAGAGAGAGAGAGAAAGGGAGAGTGAGAGTATGTGTGAACGAGAGAGAAAGAGAGAGACAGTAAAGAGAGGGAGAGAAGGAGAGAGACATTAAAGAGAGGGAGAGAGAGGGAAAGAATGAGAGAGACAGTAAAGAGAGGGAGAGAGAGAGAATGAGAGAGACAGTGAAGAGAGAGAGGTCGATGGCAGAGATTGTCAACTTGTTTCAATGAAAAGCGTTGCAGTGCGTTGGGAGGTCTACGCTTTGCAAAAATTAACCAGACAAGCCCCTTGAATCGTCATCCTCCACGCTTCGTTGGTGAGGCTGTGGACAATGTGCTAGTAAAGGTACATTCCACTTCTTCCAAGTTGCGTGTGGTGTATTGCGAGAGCGTTTGGCTGGGAAACTCAAGGTCCGGTGTTCGATGCTCTGCGGGGGCAATTTTTTTGCTCGCTAAAGAAAATCTTATTTTCCATTTTTCTTATCGTTTATACCCAAATATGATAACTAACTCAAGCAAAACAAAGGTAGAAACTCAAACAAAATAAGAAGCGCTTAGAAAATTTCACTCTAATTTGTTGTTTGTAGTTTGGCTGCTGGATTCAGCCAGCTGCTTTCTCAGCCGAACACCCCGTAAACAATTCCGCTAAACAGCGTAGCGTTGAAAATTTGTCAGATATTTGTCATTTCGGCATATTTTGAAAAACGGTTTTTCTAGTGTGACGCGCAATGAAAAAAGACATAAAACCCTCCGACGAAATCGCACGGCATGTCCTCAGGACTTCGGAATTCCAGTTTGAATTATTTAAATTAATTTAATTAATCGGATTAATTTCGGACCCAACAATGTTGGACGGTACTGTATACGTTGTACATTTCAATATGAAGGTATTCATTATCTACATAATTTTCACTTCTTTCCTATCAAAACTTGAAGTGCATTCGCATACTTCTGCATAGATATGTATGCAGAGCTATTCTGCAAACGTTCATACATTATGTCACATACATACTATTTCTTATAATCAATTCAGCCTCTTATTATTTGAATGGTTGTAGATAATAAGTGTATTAGTTTTGATGAAATTACAATGGCAAGCACATTAGTAATTTTGTGCAAGTTGCGCTTTGTCTTTTCGTGCAGGCTGCTTATGGTTAATTTACTTTCTTTGCTTGAGGCAGCGTTAAGTGACTGGAGCTAGCACTCAAGGATCCCAAGTTCGATCCCGCCCGGGGGCTACCACCCCTGCTACCCTCCGGGGATGGCGCAAGTGGAAGTAGCATGCTACGAAGAGTACTGCCCCTGGAGTATGGGTTGGCTCCCCAGGGAAAACGCCTAATTGGAAGCCGTCACTGGTGACCACCGGCAGGCCCAGCCTTGATTCCGGCTAACTTTGTTTTGTTTTTTGTTTGCTTGTGGCAGCACAAACAAAGGGACGGAGAGCGACATTTCTTTTTCTCTTGCTTATGCTTTCCAACTGCAAAACTTGAACGACATCATAAAGTTGCGATTTTACTGCATGCATACATATGTATGTTGCTATGATTGAGCCGCATAAATCAGTTCTTATTGCTATTCTCTGAAGCAAGCACGGAGTTGTCCACATCCCCAAGTCTGAGGAAACAGCGAAAGTCTGACAATGAAAGTCACAAGGAATAGAAAATTGTGAGCTGAGACATCAACAGCCCATTTGCCGCATTTGTATATACAAATATGTATGTACATATGTATATACTGAAATTTTAATTAAATATATTTAAAAAAAATTAAAATTTGACCATTTTCTCATGATATTAAAGTTTGGCTTATCAAGCTCAACATTTTCAAAATGAAGAAAGTAACATGAATTTGTTTCGCTCGAAGGGTTAGCTGTTGAAAAGGAACCGCCTACTGAAACAGATCTTCGTCCTCATCCTGTACCAATCTGTTTTCCACATTAGCACCAATTCATCGGGATTCTAACGAATATGAAGAGATGAGAACGAAGAATCAAGGTGCCGGAAGGAGAGAGAAGAGAGAGCGAGAATACAGACAGAGAGAAAGAGAAGGACTGAAATGACAAATGTTTCGTGATTGTTGGCTGAACTCCTCATCAAGAGCATCCTCTTCATCTCTCTCACGTTACCGTTGGCGACGGGATTCCGATGTCATGGCGAGATTGCTTCCATTATGATTGTATTTGGTGAAGAGAGTGAGAGAGAACGAGAGAGAGAGAGAGAGAGAGAGAGAGAGAAAGAGGAAAAGCGAGAGAGAGGAAGAGCGAGAGAGAGAGAGAGAGAGAGAGAGGGAGAGAGAGAGAGAGGAAACACGGCCCACCTTGCTCGGCTACTTGCCGGCTTCACCTGTGGCTTCCGCGAACTTGAAAACATATTCTTGACATCCTTTCGTCTCTCTCTTTCTCGCTCTCTCTCCCTCTCTCTCTCTCACTCTATCTCTCTCTCACTATCGCTCTCTTCATCTTCTTGCTTGAAATCTTCATTAACAAGGCGAGCAGAACTGAGGAATCACATAAAGTAATATGAGGCCAGATATTATTGTGAAAGCTGAAATGTTCAGTTGCGAAATGACTACAAAGCATAAGACTCGTGGCGAGAATGTAATGAAAAAAATCTTTTTGCTTCATATTGCCTCCTTTCCACTTGAAGCCGTATTTTCTCAGTAATATTCTTCTCGGGATCGATTTCCATTTTTAGAATTTAAGACTATAAAGTTTCGTGAAGCACAGACGAAGGAGATTCATAGTTCGGAGTATCCCAGATTCACGGGAAAGTTGCTGCGGGTGTGTTTGGCAGTGGAGATTGCCCGGCATCTTCCGAGTTCAATGAGAAAGTCACTCTCAGAGGTATATTCAGTAGAGATAGCTGTATAGTGAGAATGTAATGTGAATAGGCTTGCACTGACCGTGGAAAGAGCTCACGAGTTTGCGCCAGTTGCCACAAAACAAAGTCTACATGGGACAACAAGTCGGAATAATCGTATTTAGCGGCCAAGGAAATTGAAAATATCTTAGCTTTAGTTGCAAAAATCCAGATTTGAAGTAACAAAGCAAGGTTCAGTAGTGTTAGTAGCAATTTGTATTAGTTATCCCTAGAAAGCATTGAATGTGTTTGCACTACCAACATCGGAATGCTTTATTCGACGGAAGACCAGTTGGGGCGACAGAGAGAAACAACTCTTTTCTTAGAGAAATAATAAATAGTTAGCCGCGCGTCTTCCTGGCAAAGAGTTGCCCGAATTTGCAGCGAATGAAGCAACTCAATCTTCACTGACCAGAGTGGATTCTGTATGTTCGCCATGGCTAAGGATGGATAATGAATGCTTGAGTGCAGAATGGACTACGACAATTAGTTTGGACCAACTTAAGATACAAAATGTTAATCAAAACAAATACGTAAAACATGCCAACAAAAGATAAGAGAAGGAGAAAGGGAATGGAGAATGGGAGATTTAATGGGGCAAGACGAAAAGCATGCCGGTGGTTTGCCTAGAAGAATCCCGTCTCCTGCAGCTTTTGTGCAAAGAAACGAAAGTCGGCAGACTCGCTGCTTGTCAGGCCCTGTAACAAAAATGTTTTTTTTTGTCGCCTTAGAATTTTCATTTAGAGTAGGTTCAATTTTAATAAATGAACTCTTTGGATTAACGAAGGACAGTAGAATTAAACCATTGATACAGAAATTCACGAATTTTTAAGTTGCACCTTAAAGTAGGACAAAAAAGTGCTTGAGAAACCTCAGCATTGCCGGCGATGATAGCCTCGAGCGTCTCGACCATCTTCATCATCTCCTGCTCGTCCAGCTTCATCTCCGACGCGAAGACGTCGGCGGTTGGCGATTCTGAAAGAGCCAACAACGTCCTCTTCATTCTGTTAGTCTCTTTATTAATATTGCTTAAATAAATAAAGAAATGTGTGGTTGCTGTGACTGACGCGAGAGAGCGACAGCGACTTTGTCCACTCCTCCCATGGCTGCCAACTCGCTCTTCGCCTTATCGCCGAAAACCTGTAATATTCACATATGTAGTATTTATGTATTTAGATAATTTTATGAGGTTTCAATTGAAAAAAAATTTACTTTTTTTCGCATTTTTTTCACTTCTCAGGGTGCAAAGAAATAAGAAATAACTGATTTTTACATCTTTTATCAAACTTCAAAGTTGGCTAATTTTTTTTACTATAAATGTTCTTGTGGTCATTTTAGCCATACGCCTGGCTGTTCATTCACTACTTGTCAGTTATGAAGGACGTGAAAATTCGGTCATGCATAGGGACGCCTCGTCTGCACTTTTAGACACATAAAGACAACTTATTCTAGTGTCCAGAAAGTGAGAAAGACCAAAGCAGGAAGAGTTCTTTCTTTGTCACTCAATTGCACTTCAGCTTCTCTCGTCCTTTTGTTCATTATGTTCCATTTTCCTTCTTCTTATCCATATGAAAATGTTAGAGCTTCATTGTTTGAAGGAATCATTAGCGTTCAACTTTTTTTTCTTAATTAAATTACGTGTAGAGAAACTCAATATAAAATAAAAATATGAAAGCTTCAGAAATTCTAAATGAATCAGAAGATGTTGTACCTTGACAAGGAAGTCGCCTCCGTGCGCGTGCATCAATGCCTTCAAGAAGGCGGCCGTCTCCTCGACCGGTGGCCGTGTTGCTGGAATCGTCGCAGTTTAATTATACACTAGAGGGTTTTGTTTAAAATTGTAATATTTTCTAACTTAGGTTTATTAATTTTAGTTTTGTTTTTATGTCCCATCAGCCGAATCAGAATTAGTAGTGGAAAGCGGAAAATGGAACAATTTCCACCTGTCGCTTTGAATGCTGAGGAAAAGCTGAATTGTTTGTCAAAAACGGCACAAATGATGGCAATCTAACGAGAGGAGAATTGGATGAGAAAACAAGCTTGAACGAAAAATATAAATGCTCGCATTCACACTACAGTGTAGGTGATGTGGACATATTTACATATGAATGTCCCCAATTTCTGCATGAAATAGATGATATATGTAGTTAGAATCAATTTAAGGGGAAAGACAACATAATTTTACATTAATTATATGTTATTACTACTGTCTTCTTATTACTGTTTCATAATTGTATTCTGCTGCCCCCCTGTCGGTCTTCTCTAACCTGCCGTGCACATGCTCTTGTTCTCGTCGTACTCATCAGAGCAGTCGGGAGAGCCGTCGCAGAGATACTTGATGGGCACGCACTCTCCGGACGGACACTCGAACGGATGCCATGTCGGGCATTGGGCTGCAGAGAGAGAGAGAGAGAGAGAGAGAGGAAGAGGGTGGGAGAACAGGAAAGAGGGAGAGAGAGGGGAGAGAAAATGAGAGTATGAGAGAGAGGGAGAGCAAAGAAGTAGAGGGAAGAGAGCTGAGTGAGGTCCAAAAACGTCAATCAGTCGCGGTGAAGGTGCAAAAAATGTAATATTATATTTCATACAAAAACATGTACATATACATACGTATTTAAAGGAACAAAAAGCTTCTTCGCTATTGATTGCATTACCTTTTGAAAGTTGAAGAAGATTTGCACTCTTTTCTCACAGCACTTACAATTTTAAAAAATCATTCTATGCAAACAATTTTACGTTGATATTCAAAAGATCAAATATAGAGTACACTCTAGTGCATCAAATTAAGGAATGCTTTTTGCTCTTGCTGGCGTGTCTTTCATCACGACAAATTCCTCCAAGCAGGAAGCTGCAGCTTCTGCTGAATTTGCACGTCTTGACGATAATTCAAAGCCTTTGCCATAATCACGCAAATTTGCGGAGAAGCGTCATGGGACCTTGAATTGGAGCGCGTTTTTTTCTGGTTTTTTTTTGGAATCCTATAGACATCTTCCTTCCAGGCTCGCGACGTAGACATCCCGCGGAATGCTTATTCTTTTTTTCTTTTTTTTTTTCGAATATTCCTTTTTTTCTTATTCTTATGATTTTTTTTTCTTTTTTTCTTTTCTTTTCTCTTTCTTTTTTTTCTTATTTTTCTTTTTCTTATTTTTTATTTTTTGGATTTCACAATGTGACTCCGTATCACTTCCACGTAGTGCAATGACTTAACAAAGTGCGAAAAGCAGACTTCGACAGCAAAGCAGGAAGTGTGTTGCGGGAGGTCCGCGTCAGTCGTAATTGTAATTGATGTCGCTGGATGTCTGCACGAGATCGTGGACATCACTCTGCTCTGCTAGGCTGCCCCTTTGCACACCCACTATTTCTACGTCCATGTTTACACGTTTTTGAAGACGCCAGCTCAGCGGCCGATTTTGCACTTCCAATTAATTTGTCTCACAATAACAGTTGCCGTGATGTCATTCTGGAGGCGTCAACTTGTCAAGGTTGGAGAGAGGAAGCTGTGAATGGGGAAGAGAGAGAGAAGGGAGAGAGAGAAGAGAAAGAGAGGAGAGAGAGAGAAGTGAGAAAGAGAGAAGACGAAGAGATGCGCAATTCGCCCCGTCCAAGGCGTGTACGTCGGAATTCATTGCAGCGAGAGGGGCGCGGAGGGAGAGGCTATCGTCGTGTGGCAAATGAATACGCAAAGCGCCGTGCATAAGTGGCCAGTTCCGTGGAATGGGAAGACACTCACGACGACGGATACGAGTGGACGACCTTCACTAGGAATCTCATCCATTTTTATGCTGTGTCCACAAACTAGTCCACGCCAACGCATTTGGAAGAACATGAGAGAAGTGAGAGAGATAAAGATGAAGAGAAAGAGAGCGAGATAGTTAGTGAAAAGAGATGGAGATGGAGAGAGAGAGGCAGAACAAAAGAGTTTCTTGAACAAGGCATTCGACTCTCCTCAGAACACATTCATAACGCACGACTGAACACACGAAGCTACGCTGTGGGTGCAGACTCATCAGAGGGGAGACGGCGGAATCACAAGAGGACGAGGGGATTAGCCAGAGGGAAGTGGCTGGGAGAGTAGATCACTAAGACTAACTGGTAGAGCCTGGCGCTTGCGGATGGCGTGCGAAGCCGCCAGCCGGCCGCGGGGCGCCAAAGGCCGCAGCAGCCGCCGGAGACACTAAAGTCAGAGAGTCCGACATCTCTTCTTTTCTCCCTCAAATTTCCACTACAGTATATATTTGTTGCACTTGAACTCCGCACAAGTTGGAGTTCCTCCAAAGTAGAATGAAGAAGAATGACGTGTTCCCATGAGAAGGAGTACAACTCAGAGACCAGACAGATTAATCTGGCTATAGTAGAATGCACCTTGCCCAAGAAGCCTTTTAACTTGCCTACTTACAAATGCCCAATTGTGATATATTTTTCCCGGGCAACAAAGTGTGATTCAGGCCATCGAATCTCCTATTAAATAACAATCTTGTCGGCCGACTTGCTCTCTCTATCTTTCTCTCATCTCTCTCTCCCTAACTGCACACTCTTTCTTTGTCTCTTTCTCTCTCACTCTCTTTTCCTCTCTCTTCCCTCAGACAGACATCACATCATTATTGACAAGTGCGGCTGTTTTTTTTTCAATGAACCGTCTCTTCTCGCTTTGCCCACTTCCGCCCCTTTCTAATTGCAGGCGACACCTTCTTCCGAAGTGACTGACTCTCCACTTTGCAGCAGGCAAGGCATGTCAGTAAAAGCTAGAAGAAAGAACCCTTTCTATTGGTGTGCATAAGCAAATCAGCGGAGATGCCGTGCAAATTTTCAAAAGAATGCATGCAGTGCAAGAATGTTGCAAGAACGGAATGCTGGTCATTGAAGAGATTTTCAGAAATTAACATGAAAACATTATGGGAGTCGCGCAGAAAAGTATCTCTTTTGTTTCTCTACGGACTAAGGAATGGAGAGAGAGAGCGAAAGAGAGAAAGAGAGAGAGATGAACTGACTGGGCGCATTGGGATCTGTCCGCTTGCCGC
This sequence comes from Allodiplogaster sudhausi, assembly GCA_945643635.1. NCBI lineage: Eukaryota > Metazoa > Nematoda > Chromadorea > Rhabditida > Diplogasteridae > Allodiplogaster > Allodiplogaster sudhausi. The sequence goes on along the minus strand of CALZFC010000042.1, from coordinate 1,210,975 downwards.
CGGCGCGGATCAGCTCGCGGATAGAGAAGGCGGCAGAAGGCGGCGGCAGCTGCAGGGCCACGAGCAGCAGGCACGCCGCCAGACATCGCATCTCAAACAACATTCATTATTTATCTGCATAATACACTTTTAATAAGATAATTATATTACTCATTTTTCCTTCATTTAACATATTCTTTGTTTATTGTTAGTGATCTCTTTTACCGAGTTGCCATTTCGTGCACAGCACTTATATGTATGTTCATAACAATTGACGGTGTCTATTGGGTTCGCAACACCTTTCCAAGCTCTCTCTAGTTTAGCCACCTAATTTCTAATAAAGAAATCTTCCCATTCTTCGTATTCGACATGAAAGATCAAACATAAGAGGACTGCAGAATCCTCGCCTTTTCTGTTAATCAGATCAGCCGAGAAGAAATGAGCTTGGCTCGCTGTGTTCTATTGCATTAGAGTGACACACATTCTCACGATGATGAATTGTCTGGTATTTCGAGAATAGGATTAGGAATTGAAACCCGAAGAGGCGAAAAGGAGATTAACAGATCCTAGAAAGATTGCAGAAAGAGAGAGATAAATCCTCAACACAACATGCACACTCCACCTTGCCATACACACGTTTTATGACGTCACGTTCTTAAAATACTTCTCGTATGCGGATATAAGTCAGTTATCTGGCTTAAGAAATCAAAAATCAAAGCATATCTTCCATAACCATAGTGTACTATACTAGTTGTTGTTAAAGCTGCAAGATGTTTGTATATAATAGATCATCTCTGCTCATTAAAGGACCGCTCCGGCGAATATGTGCGCATCTCAAGAAATTTTCTGCGCTCCTTTTCTCTCATTCTTTCCATGATCTCTCGACTTTCTTTAGGTGCTAACATAAGAAGGCACTGTACGTTGAGAGCACGCGAGAGCGCGTGAAAATAGTGCGTGTAGAGAGAAAAGGAAGGGCGGAAAATGACTTCTTTTATATGCACGCACATTCACCGGAGCTGTCTTTTAAGGTTGCGCAGGTCCGGTCATTGATCAATAATTATAGTTTCAAGAGTAATTTCATAATTTAAGTAAAATGCATGTTAAATTATAGCGTCAAGTTAGCATACTTCAGGTCGCCGGGTGTGGTGAGTGGCGGAGGAGGAGTCTTCCGTCATTGTGAAGAGAAGAAGGGGAGACAACAATGGAGAGAGAAGGGAGAAGAAGCCCTGAAGGGGGGCTCTTCCGGATGGATGTCTCTGTCTGGCGGGATGCGCACGAACGCGAGCCGCTTGAGAGGCACGCGCCGCTCCTGTTTATACCTGAGAGAGAGAGAGAGAGAGTGAGACAGAGAGAGACATAGAGAGAGAGAGAAGAGATAGAGATAAAGATAGTGAGACAGAAAGAGAGAGAGAAACAGAGAGAGAGAGAGAGAGAGAGAGAGAGAGAGAGAGAGAGAAAGAGGATAAGATGGAAGAGCACGTTCGCGATCACGAAAGATTAGCTCGGATTAATCAAATTACTATGCACGAAGTCAATGAAAACTTCATACTTCTTACAATTAGTGCAATGAAGAGTATGAATGAAAGAGGTCTTTGTTATCATTCTGTTCAGATCCGAGTTCAAATGAAAAAGTGACAAGATATTTCGTCTGAATGAAAATTTAAGAGTCAACCTACAGACAAATTGAAATGAATGTAAGAGGATATTGAGGAAATAAGTACGGTGACAGCTCAGTGAAATGGCAACATTCAACAACAAATGTTTTTGTTGAATGCCGCCAGCTCGCTCTAATGTAATTTAACATGAAAATATGTATGTCTGCATGTGAACACCGCATTAGTTCAGAAGCACGTGAAGAGCAAAAAAAAATATTCTCGACAAAGGGCAAGCGTACCCAAAACAGTCATACTGAAGGTTGCTTATAATATTTTCTTTTCAAAGGTCAACAAATACATAAGTAGCAAAAGAGAAGGTGCACGTGCCGTCAAAAAAGGCAAGTGTGCATGTGTACACAACATGAAATCGAGTGCATAAGGATAAAAAAAATCCTTTTTTGATCCCTGTGAACTCGATTTCAATTTGTATAATAAGAATACAAATGACTGAGGAAGCCAATTCAGCGACTATTTACCGGATCTCACCAGAAATGGTAAGAAACAGAATTATCGATGAACATATAAAATATATTATAAAATTGCAAAGCAAATCAAATCTAGATTAAATCGTTCTTATACTGCAAGAAATATTCATGTTCAGAAAGTCCGTAACAGTGATTGTTCAAGAACAAGAGTGAACCGTCCATGTATACTTTGTATGAAAGCAAAGCTTCTTGCCGTTCTAACAGAAGAAGAAGCAATTAAAGCTCTCGTCGCGTCACACAAGAAAAGCGTCGCAATTCTCGGGCATGAAACACTTTGCCGCTCAAGTCTGCCTCAGCTCGGCTCGCATGAGATGCTAAATTACCGGAACACGAATGTAAATACGCACTGAATTCAATGTTGACTAGAAGGCATTTCTAGAATTACTTACATCATAATATAACAAAATCGCAGACTGAACAAGCATATTCAGCAAAAATGTTTTTGGCTGTTATGAATATTCAGAAATAATTTATTATGTTAATAGGTGGGAAAAGCAGCCGTTGTATTCAGACGAATGATTTGCTTCTCCCTCATGGTCAGGTTGCCTGGCTAGCGTCTCTAATTCATCTTTCTCTTCACTCAACTGTGAAAGAGAAAAGCCATAAATCTAATGGGAGGAGAGCGTGGCTCTTCTTGCCCGAGGCAGAATCTGGCGTTTCTAATGCTCGCGGAAAGATTTTCGACTTTACAAATTGCGAATTGGAGATTGTTGAAGAAAGACAGAAACGTATGTAAGCAAAAGGCTTTACAGGGAAGGGGAACTTTTGCCGCGTGTCGGCAACTTTCGGAAATTGACGCTAATTGATGTGGATATGGTGTGAGAGGTAGCAGTGGAAGAGAGAGGTGTAAAGGGGTGGGGCAGGGGTCTGTAGGGTCGTGGACGAGGTGAAAAGGGGTCTGAGAAGTGAAGGAGGGAGAGGAACAGCGACCGTGGCAAGGAGAAGAGCATGTCGCACTCCCCGTGAGAGGAAGACTGATGAATCGGAGGCGACATCGTCTACTGAATGAAGGAGATGACGAGGGAGAAGAGGGATGGAGAGCGAGGTCGATAGGGCGAGAATGAGAGAGACTGAGAGAGAAGGAGACTAAGAAAGATGAGAGAGGTAGAAAGAAAGGAGATGCAGAATAGAAAGATGATAGAAGGAAAAATATTCGTAGAGGTTTAGAGATAAAACATAAAAGTTATGCACATCAAAAAAGAGAAACAGAAAGAGAGAGAGAGAGAGAGAGAGAGAGAGAGAGAGAAAGAGAGAGAGAGGAAAAAAGAGATTGTCAGTGAAGAGAGGGGCGGCGCACGAATGAATTAGGCGGCGAAAAGAAAAATGAAAATGAGTGCAGGGGCAGAGACGCGGAAGACGAACAAAGGGAGCGTTTAATGAATACGCAGAAGGAAGTAAATATCAAGAGATTATGAGATGTTCTAAGGAGCGCAAGAATCACATCACGAATCACTGGTATTTGTCTAAGGAAAGAGATAAAAAATATTACAACAAAAAGTTTTACCGACAAGACCGGCCTATATATGTAGTAAATGCATACATACATATGCATATTTATCTGCGATATACATACGAGTTATCATGTCGGCACCTGAAAATGAGATTCAGCTTCGACTAAGAGGGAAAATTTTCCCATAAATTGAGTTAAGTAGAAAATACGTATACACAAGTGGGAGAACTAGTGAAAAAGATTGTACAAGATGAACAAGTTGATTTGATAAGATTAGGCTGACAGTCTCGATCCGTATGTAAATTCATCTCTGCTCAGTCCCCTTCTCTCTTTATCTTCGGCTCTCACGGATGTACACCTCTTTTTCTTTGTTCCGTTCCACGGCTTGTCAAAGCTCTCCCGAAGATTCCAGTGCCCTTTAGATTAGAAATATGTAAATCCAGATTAGCAGTTATGTAGAAAAGAGGACGCGCAGGCTTCATTTCATGTGCTCTTTCGCTCTGTTTCAATATCTTCGTAATGTTCGTGACACTCCACCTGCTCTTTTCACATTTGAAGTGCAAAATGTAGACAGGAATCCTTAAGAGAGCACAGATGTCTGCTCTCATGTACATACATAAGTTTTTATGGCCACCGCAGTTCAAAAATGAGAGCATAAAATCGAGTATATTCCTTTCTTGTCGAAATAATCAGTTTACACGTGCACCAAGCACTGCTATATTTGCGAACAGATGTTCATGCAACGGTCGTGGGTGTGCATACTTAGAAAAATTCTCGATAATACGATTTAACGATAATACAACTTAGCAAGTTTATTACTTTTAAGGCTTCAAACGGTCGTGTATCTGTGCACAATTTTCATATTTCTCGCTGGAAGCTCAAGATTCGTCATAATAGTTTTGCCATCCGTTTGCCTAGTCGATACATGTCTCTTCCGTCCTCTGCAGTGCAATCTCAGAGCCTTACAATCTTTAAGAAACATATTGAGAGTATTCCGCTTCTAGAGATTTTTCGAATAGATTATTCAAATCTATAATGCTATATTTCCTTTAATTTATCCAGTGCAGAGAGTTTGTTTTATCTTTACATATACATACATGTATATGAACTATACTACTCTTCTCCCTCCCTCCCCCCTTTCACTCCCCTTTGCTGCACTCTGCACCTCCTGGTGTGTGGCGCCAGCACACTCCTCAAGTGCTGTAGGGGCCTGGCCCACCCCTCGGGAAGTCGCTCCCGCCGCTCTATTTACGTCACATGCCTGGAGGTTCAGTGTTGCCGGCCTTTCCCTACCTCCCCCACCCCTTTCTCATTAGTTCACTGATAGCATGACGTGGTATTCTATTTGTTGTCACATTTTTAAATTGATGTATGAATAAATAAATAAATAAATTTATCCTTCACCTGTTCGCAAGGTTGACAGGAATGGATGCAGTTACAAGGAGTTCCCAGAAGCATCATATTATTGTGTTTGCCGTTTGAACATTTGATTTATTTGCTAAAAGATATTCTGAACTTTTGCCTTTGGACAATCGAGTGAGCTATCGAAGATCAAGAAAAAAACAGCTGAAGAGGACAAGATGAAATCAAGCAGAATCACTGAAAGTGCAGCGTTCGCATGCATGCAACTTAGCCATTCTCTCTGAATTGCAATGGCAGAATGGGCACAGAGAGAGAAAGAGAAAGAGAGAGAGAGAGAGAGAGAGAAAGAGAGAGAGAGAGAGAAAGGGAGATAGAGAGAAAGGGAGATAGAGAGAGAGGGAATGAGGAGAGAGATAGAAAGAGCGTGCGATATGAGATAAAGAAAAGACAACAGTATGGTTGACTGAAGAAGGCAACAAAAGATTGGGGAGACAAAGAGGACCAAAACTCGCAGCATTAAGCGATGAGCCCAAAAAGAAACAGCTAACGAGCTTCCATTGTAGAAAGAAGAGAAAGTCCAGCAGCTTTCTGGTAACAAAAAAAGCCATGCCTCTGGGATTCATTGGGCTGTGATGTGGGGAATCAAAAGAAGAACGAGAAGAGTAAAAGCTGGAAGAATCCAAATGCTATGCAGAGATTTGGAGAAATTGTGTAGCCTGAATTGGAATTGAAGAGTGTGGAAGAAAAAAAGAAAAAGACGGAAGTGAGAGGGAAGAATAAGTCTGCCGAGATCTGCAAATTTAACATTTTGGCATAAATAGCAGAAGAGAGTAGGAGCGAATTCAACCGACCAGGAAGTTGAGTGCAGAAGAGAGTGACGCCATTTCCATCTCTGCTCTCTCACCACAAAGTATTTTTACCCCGCAAGCAAAAACCACCAACTCTATCTTTGCTCTCGCATTTCGAGTGAACATACTGTAAAACGAGGAATTTGAGAGTTCCGGATGAAAGTGAAAGTGGAGGAGGCCCTCTTACTTGGCTACCGTATGACCACGTAGGCGAGTTGAGCTAGTCAACTTGGCTTCGTGTGTTAACATGGAAAGGCCAAGTGTCACTCGTGGAACCCTCAGACATTTATGACTGGGATAGAAGGTGCGCAACCTATTGTCTGCCCAAGAGAACATGAAGCACACCTTGACAAGATTCAACGACCATGAACAGTCTTAGTAGTTTTAAGCAAAGGGAGCGATGAGCACTTGGAGAGACAAAGATGTGAAAAATGTTCGAAAATGTGGATGAAGCAATGCGGCAGCTAAGCGCGCTGCTCTACTGATTTTGAGATTATCACTCTGTGTCAAATAGAATCGGAATAGCTTCCAAACGAAGCAGCCCAGAGAGAAGAGTCGAGTAAGCGGGTAAGTGAAGTAGTAAATGCATGCCGCTCTCTCACAGATTCACTGCACGACTTTCTTCTGCCTCTGACCCGTCGACACTGCTTGCAGCAACCGTCGCCTTTCTCGCCCTCCCTTTTCTCGCTCCTCGTTGAGCACCCCGGGGCACTCTCATGAATAAGTTAACATGCACACGAGAAAGAGATAGAGGAGAGAGGGAGAAAGGGAAAGACAGAGAAAGAGAGGGCGAGCAATAACACGACGTCGCCTCGGACGAGGAGGCCGCCATGCCTGTTGTAGAGCCATACAATGAGAGTAGTAAGAGAGCAAGGTATTTATATTACTGGGGTATTAAATCATTTCTATAGCAAAGATAGAGGCGGATGTCAGTGAATTGTAAATATAAGCTATTAAAAAAGTTTCAAGTGGGAGAAGAAAGAAAAATAGAATGTTTCCATTCAATTCATTCAGACGAGACGGAAGAGATCGGAACAGAAAATTTGTACAGACCGGACGTGCTTTCTATTATAACAATGAGTATGTATTGCCTTGAAAACAAGGACAAATTCCACAAAATAAAAACTTAACTTTTGTAAAAGTGATGTGAGAGAATCACTCATGCGTTTTCCTATTTGGAAACTGAACAAACGGCTGTCTGCAAAATTGTCATGTCCTTTGTTAACAAAAAGAAATCAACTATTACTAATTCGTCATCTTATTGTCAAATTGTGAAAACTGTAAAAAAAATTTGCGCATACAAGGAAATTCTCTAGATGATATCATCATACTCTTCTTGGGATCAAAAAAGGCACATGCACTTAAGGCATACTGTAAATGAGTCAGCCTTCTCATTGAGCAGCGAGGAGTGGAATGAAGGAAAATGGTGGTTTTTGTCGTGTTCAGACAGAAGCAATCCCGAGACACGCCATCGTCCTGATTGAACTTTGGGCGTGCTATTTACTCGGGTACAATAAAATGTTCAAGATGACGCTCTTTGCTGCACTCTCTTCAGATTGCCACAGAAAGGCAGCATTTTTGCGTTCTTTCAAGTGAGAATGAAATACTTCAAAATTACAATGGGCTCCATGTTGGCAGTGACACTTAAGTGCATGCATTCCTTGTGATTCGAAAAGCAGATCAAGCCGATTTTTAACAATTAAAAAAGGGCGCAAAGAGAAAATTATAGTCGGCGATGTCTCTTGGCTCAAAAAAATGCGCTTTCAGCTGTAAAGCAGAACTTCAAGTGTGTATTTTGCGTGACTTATTGTTTAAGCATTTTCTTTCACATATGTATGTATGTACATATAATTTAAATCACATGACCAAAATGTTAAATTGAGATTATGTCCAGTAACAATACCATTTCTAGAGAAATTGATATATTCATTTCATTCATTGTCAGTTTTGTAACCATTTCTCTATTCATTTTTTAATTCATGGTCAGTACCATTTCTCTCTCTCTCTCTCTCTCTCTTTCTCTCTTGCTATCTCTCTTTCTCTCTCTCTCTCTCTCTCTCTATCACCATCTCCCACTCTCATCCTGAGATCGGAAATGGCTTGCTGCGTCGTCACACGAGCAGACTCCCCCTTTGCACTTCATCAACATGCGTACATGATTCTCCTTCCTTACGACTTCCTCCCTCTCATCCAGGAACCGTTGGATTTGCCTGAGGTGATGCAGTAGAGCTTCTCTCTTTCATCTTAGCTGTCCCTTCTTTCCATATCTGCCTCTCTATTTTATCGTCCTTCTCTCTCTCTCTCTCTTTCTCTCTCTCCTTATGATGTACATCCTTCTGTCGCATCGCGTCTAGTCTAGACTCACTTTAGCATCCGGAGATGGCACCAGCGAAAAAAAAACTTCTAAAGAGAAAAGAAACAGACGAGTTTTGAGAGCGTGAGAAAGAAAAGGGGCAGATAGGAAAGAAAGAGAACACTGGGTTCGATGTGCCCGCCAGTTGCCTGTCAGAGGCAGAAAGAAGACCATTTGGAACGGAAAGCGGTTGTCATTAACATCATATAGTGGGAGGAAGAGAGAGAGAGGAGAGAGAGGTAGAGATGGAGTGAGAGTGAGAGAGATGGAGAGAGAGAAGAGCATGGAGTGTGAGGTGCATTAGCAAGATATGTATATAGGAAGGATGAATAACGAAAATAAACACACAAAGGAGGGGGAAGGTTGGGAAAGTGTGAAATGGTCAGTGGGTTCCAGTGACGTTCTGAGAATGATCATTCTGCTCACAACTTGCAATGTCTTTTTCAGTGGAAAATCAAGAAAGATACTTAAAATGAGACAAACTGAGTCTGATATACGCAGTTATTCTTTGCAGTGACACATAAAGGCTGCCAAAAATTCAGGCAAAATAAAGGTAAACAAAATTGTGGATTCGAGTGAGGGAGATTATTTCAGAGGATGAGATAAAGAGAGGGAGAGAGGGAGAGAGAAAGAGAGAGAGAGAGAGAGAGAGAAAGAGAGAGAGAGAGAGAGAGAGAAAGAGAGAGAGAGAGAGAGAGAGAGAGAGAGAGAGAGAGAATCAACTTCGGCTGCGCGTGGGTCATAGTCTGTTGTCTCTGATCGAGAGGTCACTGGAGCAGAAGCCGGCCTTGGAGCACTCCCTCACCCTTCTTGTCTCTTTCTCTCTCCCTCTCTCACTCTCCATTTCTCTCTAGCCCCGATACTCTTCTAGAATGAAGAGGGAGGAGAAGCCACTCTTGCATTTATGTTAGTTGAAGAGAGCCTCTTAGCCATAGGGAATGACAAATAAAAAACCCACAAAAAACACTTCCACAACTCGTGTTGGCAAGGCCTTATAAATTTTTACTTATTGCTAGAAGTGAAATCACTTTTTCCCTCTAGACATCAGTTTCCTTTTTGATTCCATTTGCACTTTACCAGTTTGACTATTTTTGAACATTGTCCAACGGAATGGAGAAACAGTGGAACTCAATTGGCATCCGATCGTGCGAATTCCGAATTCCACAATATTTAGCATGAAGGGAGATATCCACGTTATGTAAGCAATACATGACTAAATGTATGTATCTATGGACACTTCATGCGCAGTCATAAATTAATTTATGCAGGGCTCAACTTCTACATGCATACTCGAGGATACGCATGAAGAGATGAAAAGCTCAAATAAGACAGAACTGGAGATAGAGAGGGAGAGAGAGGAGAGAGAAGGGAGAGATGAGACAGAGAGAGAGAGAGGCTAAGAGGAGAGAGAGAGGGGGAGATTGACATAATCAGAGCATGGAGAAGGAAATAAAACAAATCATGCTGATGGAAGAGAATACTGCAGAATGAGTGATCAAGAATGAATTCCACTCCTTTTTCGCTGTGACTCTCTCTCCTTCTCTTGCTCTTTTTCTCTTTCTTCAATTCCAAATCTGAGGAGGTGCTCGATGAGGTGTCTGCCCACGCTTGCCCTCTTTCAGTGTGAACTTCTCTCTCCAGCTGTGGCATCTTCAGCAGGACGATGAAAACGGTCAAGCCGCATGAGGAAAGGATATTAAGAAGCTAGAAGCTGCCCTTCGGGATAATCTTAGCCTTGACGTTTCGAGAAGGAAAGATGAGGAGGCAGCATGCATTCTATGTACTTCTTGACTCTCTGCAATAAACATGAGTGGAGATATTCTCAGCCATACTCCCTCCAAGGCATGTATGTAGGCGTTCCAGTCAAATCAGGAGGCAAGACAGAGAATAGAAGATGGGGGGGGGGGGGTAGTCGAGTGACCACTCAGGAAAGCGGCTATGCAGAAGAGTGGGCGAGAACATGCTTCAGAGGGCACTGAAATTGCCATTAGGCATCAATAAAAGTCGCTGGACGATGCTAATACTACATTGACTTCAAAGTGGTTTGGGGAAGAGAGAAAGCTGGAGAGGGAGCGAGAAAAAAAACAGAAAACGGAGACGGACAAGAAATGTCTTGAGTTTTTGGCCTGCAATTTGCTTGAATGACAATGTTTATAAGCCTGTTACGATCCCTCAAGCACCAGCCATTCTGTGTAAGATATGTAACATGCACTGGCGAACCTTTTACTTCTTCTCTGTTGTTGTAACTGATACTCTATTGCTTTGCCGTTCCTGTTGCATCTTTTGGTCTCTCTCTTATCCTCTCTTGGTTCTCTCGCTCATCCACTCTGCGTTCCCATTTGCTCTCGCTCTCTCTCTCTCTCTCTCTCTCTTGCAATTTGGCTCTCTCACAATGTTGCCATTTTGCTTGTTTGCTCTGCAGCGCCTTCATTTCGAAGAGGAGGCCCTTTTTCTGACAAATTAGCCAAATTGGCCAGTGTGGCAGGCGAAGGACTACACGAAACCCTTTGGAAGTAGAAGTAAATCTCGTCGGAGTCATGCACTTTCAGAAGCGAGGGATGGAGAAGAAGGGGAGACATTCAGATTGACAGCCAGAGAATGGCAGAGATACTAAAGAAAAAGAGAGAGGGGAAAGAGAAAAAAATATAAATTATAGGAAAAAGGACAGAGATGGAAGGAGGAATTGAGAGAAAGCAAATAAGGGCAGAAGTTCAACAACACGTTTGCTAATGTATGCATGAAGCTGCAGATGAAGATGCTACTTTTGCGGCTCTTCAGATGTTTCAATAATTAGCGTCAATGTTGATGTTGAGAAATTCGGCATTTCGACGCCCAAGCTAGAACGCTAGAATGAAGCATGACATTTGGTTCGTTCTGTAACGGGACTATAGGCACAGATGGCTTTCCATTAGAATACTACAGCACCGTTTATTAAGTGTTCAATGTTCATGCTTTAGGCTGACGCCACCAATGAATAAGGGAGACATCAGAGAGTGAAATAAATGAAGAATTGCATGGGTGATTCGAGGAATTGCCAAACCCATCACTTTTGACACGTTTCCTCTGCTCCAATGGAACGCAGAACGAAGAAATCATGCGAGGTAACAGAAATTATATTCGCGAACGTGCGATGCGACTAAAAATATCTTCTAGTCATGTGAATGGCCCGAATGCTGCATCGGGGATCACTTGCTAAGACGTCGGAAGGTAACTTGGACGGGGCAAGGGTGGAAGGAGTAAGAAGGCGATGAATGAACAAGTGACTAGCAATTGATAGAAAGAGAGAGTGGATGAAGATGGAGAGATGAAGAAAGAAAGCGAGTACGAGAGTAGGAATAACCGATTAATCATCATAGGTAAGTAGGTGGGAGAATCTTGATTTCGTGTGTGACGTCATCTGATGACATTTAAAATTGCAAAATATTTACCAATGCACATACATACTTCAACGTGAAAACAAAGTATAAGTGAATAGGATTCACCGTGGTGAAACTAAGGGAAGAAGTAGACGAGGAAAATGAGATTTGATATTGGAAAAGAAATGCATTTCACTCTCTCGCTGATGAGAGTGACAACATCGGCATGTGAAAGGCGTCGAATGCTGGGGACTGTTGCCACATCGACTTCTTTTCGAATTGTCCTCGACGTCTATTTCCACTCCTGCGGCGGCTCTCCCATCTCGTTCACTTGAAATCGCACTTTATGTAGGCAAATACATAATAATATACATATACAAATAAAAGTAACAACACTCACTTCGGTCGGAATATCTTGCAGTTCTTTCCGAAGCCATGCTGTTAATCTTGGAAGAAAAGTGAAAACAGAGCTAAATTTTAACGAGCATAAAAAAAAATTCATGCCGGTTTTATATCGGTTAATATGGAAAATAATTAATCTTCATTCACATGTACGTAATACACAAACACCAAAGCAAACTAAGGTTTATGTTTCTGACACGCGAGCCTGAGCAAAATTGAGGGAAGACAATATTTAAAAAAAATTCTGCATATTTTTTCGATCAGTTTTGCATACTATCTTGCGCCCATTCAAAACTACTACCAGTATAGCAAAACATGATGACGTTTTCGTTTTAAAATGCGTCAAGTTTAATGCCACGTTTACATGGAGCATATTTATTAACAGAGCTGATTTATCTTTACATTTGCTTTAGCATTTAAATTTGATGTATATTTTTTGAACACTGTATATACTTTGGAGTTTCGAAATTAGGTTTCAGTTTCGCCAAAATGCGCTTACCATAGGGTCTCTCCTCTCATGAAACACCCTTCTTCACATATGTATGGTTAAACTGTCGTCAGATTGATTGCAGAGCAGGTTGATTAGCAGTGAATTTTTGAAGGCCAACAGAGGCGAGGACGAAAGAAAGAAATGGAAGGGAAAGGATGGAAAGAGCGAAGAGGCGTGATGATGGAAGTTCGAGAGGGAATTGACACGCGAAATTCTAGGGCGTCAGCTGCCATCTCGGGGGAAACCCTTCTGATTGCCCTTTAAGGATTTTACCGGATAATAACGGCTACAATGAAACGACTTTTTTTTTCGGTTCCTTGCCTTAAATTTGTAGTTTGTAGTTTCAACGTTGGTTGGATTTCGTGTAATCGTTGAAAGATAGCTCAACTTTATGCAAACATCTCATATGGCTTCACCAGCGACAGATTAAGCTAGAGAAAACTCTGGAAGGGAGCCAGATGGTGAGAGAAGAGTGAGCGAGAATCGGGAATTTGTGAGAGGCGCAGACCGACTTCCAACTGCACGTTTTGACAGTAGTCCTGGATTGCAAGTGAGAGAGTTGAATGTGGGCCATTTCTTTATAATTGCAAATTTTATGGCGCGAGCCAATTCTTAGCAAACAAGCTGCCGATTCATCTTCTCCTTACAATTAGATTTCCGTTCCAAATTGAAGTTTTGTTGGCACAAATTCAATTTGAAGGTGTCTTACTTGAGCAGTGATCTTTGCATTGATTCCTCTTCTAACATCATTTACACGGCCGCTCCTCGTGCTTCGTAATCTGATTGAGGACATCAGGCAGGCAAATGGGCTGCGTGCTCCAGTTGCCGATTGGCCGCATGAGGCCCAGTTGCCGATTTGGAAAAGGGGGAGTAGCTCAGTTGCCGATTTGGAAAAGAGGGAGTAGCTCAGTTGCCGATTTGGAAAAGAGGGAGTAGCTCAGTTGCCGATTTGGAAAAATGGGAGAAGCTCAGTTGCCGATTTGGAAAAATGGGAGAAGCTCAGTTGCCGATCCATTATGAGCAAGGCAAGGATGTTCTTCCAATGATATTTCTTCCACTTTTGATTTGAAACGGTGATAATTTTTCGAACTTTTTTTTTTGTTGCATATATGTACATATACTTCTGCTTGGAGAAAAAGACGCAGAGAAAATGAGTGAATGTGGTTCTCTAGCTACAAGGTCAGAACAAGTGGCATGCACCGGCATATGGAAATGGAGTGTGAAATTACGCCAGTAAAAAAGAAAGTTAATTATTAGGAGACAAGAAGAAAAAGAGAAGCTCATGCCACATGGAACATGTATAATCGAGAGAGTAATAAGAAATGAGAGGGACCCTCTGGCTGTAAAGCACCAGGGTATGCTAAATGAAGCGTGAAATTATGCCAGTAAAAAAGAACGTTAATTATTAGGAGACAAGAAGAAAAAAAAGAAGCTCGTGTCACATGGAATATGTAAAACCTAGAGAGTAATAAGAAAGAGAGGATTTCTGCTCCTCTCCTATGTGACCAATTGAAAGGTCAGTTGTACTTCCTGCAGTCACATTCTCAAGTCGTACAACAAGCTCATCTCCCATGTCTACCTCCAACACTTCCCAGAACCCAACGGCCCTCTTCAGGGCCCCAGGCAATACGCCTCCCCAATCCTCCTCTTACACTTCATCTCCTCCTTCTTCTCTACCGCCAACCCCCTCTTCTTCTTCTTCATCTTCATCGCAGTCGTCGCCGGCGGACCCTTCGCCGTGGAAAGGAACAGTGTGGCCGAGCCGGGTAAGCGCAAGCATATAGTTTGGATCTTATTTTAATTTCATCAATGCGTAGAGCGCCAAACACCCTGCGCTGGTCTACCGACTCCCGAATCCCGACGACGACTACGGTATGTCATTCACCTTTCGCCGGCAGAACAAGTCTGACTGCGTATTCATCTGCACTGGATGTGCCACCGTCGCGAATCATGAGAGAGCCGCCAAAGCAGTGCCATCGGGATCACCAGCGACTGTGAAGGTAAATAATAGTGCTATTTATTACATAATTATTGTTCAAAATTCTAGGTTTTCGGTACTGCGCCACTGGTCACCGATCACTTCGTATTCTTCATGAGCGACCCGATGTGCTCTCCTCACATATGCAACGTTCTCATGTCTCGACAACTGTACAGCCACGTCTGTGAGCGCAGAATAACGTGAGTAATAATTTGAATACACCTTTTTAATTTGCAATCTTTAAGATACGCTGAGAATCAAGCTCTCAGCTAGCGAACTGCATCTGGCCAACGGATTCAACCGCACAAGCATTACCGATCCCCCGTACACTCGAGCCACAGCAATACTAAATCAAAAAAACCTTGCGTAATTCTGATACGAGGTAGAAAATAAAGCAATAAAATGCACGGGAATGCTGGAATGAAATGTCGTTGATTTTCAAAGCAAAATTCTTGGCTATTTGCCAAACAATTTCGTAAACTGTACTGCCGACGTTTGCACTGTTTCTTTATGCACCAAAGGCACATGACTGCACTAGAATTATCATGGCAAAACATTGGCAAAAAAATTTGAGTAATTTTAAGAATGGCTGCATGTATTCTGTAGAGAAAAAAAATGCTGATTTCAGAACACATATGCATTCCTCGTACATTTCCTTCTACGAGCCACAATAAAAGAGAATCTTAAGAATATATTAAAGATATTCAATGCATTCGTGATCCCATAATGTTGGGCGGGACTGTATATGCAGGTACTCATCCGACTCATTCCTCGACATCGAAAGCAACGACGAAAAGTTCCGAAAGCCAATCGACGATCCTCACAAGTGCTTCATCTGGCAAGACGAGCAAAGTGATATGGCTGTCTTTGCATCGAAGCGGGTGCTCAAGCTTGTTCGGCACTACAATGCCGAGTCATTCATTGCAGACGGCAACTTCAAGTATCGGGGTTTGTACTTTGGTTGTGCACTTTTATCATAATGAAAATAATACATTTGAATATTGTAGCGTTGGAGCAGCAAGGAGTCAATCCACAATTCTACGTCGTCCTCGCAAGCATCAACGGTTGTACATTTCCCATTTTCATTGGGCTCTTGCCTTCAAAAAGCTCGCGTACTTCTGTCACTTTTGAACTTCTGTCACTGCAGCCTGAAGGACCGAATCAACACTGGCGTCCCCATCCGCAAGTACGAGATTCTTGCGTATCTTGACGAAATGGGCAAGAAGCATACGACTGGCAAGGACCACTGAAGATTCCCGCCGTCGCACTCAATTCCCGATTTCCTGTGCCCTCTTTCTATTCATATAACTATATGTATTCTGTGAATGTCTCTCTTTCAATTAATATATCTACATTCTGTGAATGTCTCTCTTTCTATTAATATATGTATATATACAATCAGTTCTGCGTTATTAATAAATCTTTCTACAAGCTGCATGATTACGTCTATATCGGCAACTGAGCTTCTCCCATTTTTCCAAATCGGCAACTGAGCTACTCCCCCTTTTCCAAATCGGCAACTGAGCTACTCCCCCATTTCCAAATCGGCAACTGGGCCTCTCCTCGAAATCTGACCTACTTATTTTTTTTTCGGCAACTGGAGCACGCAGCCAGGCAAATGAGATTCCACGCAGAACGACGGCAATGGACAAAGACTCGGAATCAGCCAAGAATCCCGTGGATTCGACCAAGTTTGAGTGGAGAAGCTCATAGCTCTTTCTTACATAATTGACAGAGCTGTTTTTATGGCCTCTTTGCCCGCTGCTGCCATATCCATTCTATTGTCCCCACTTTCTCGCTCTCCGCCACCTTTTCTCGTCCGCTATGCACCATTGCGTCGGAGCTCCATTTGTTACGGCCAAGTGGGCAGGCTACCCCGCCATTTGGCACTTTGTCTCTCAACCCTTGGAAGGCTCAAATTCAGCCACGCGGCCCTTTCCATTGCGCAATTCTTCTCCTCACCATCAGCTTTCTATCTTCAACTTATTTCTTTCCCGATTCGCACGTTGAAAATGGAGATAATGTAAGCTGCTTTGTTTAATTTCTGCTTGAGAGGATCTTCTGGCAACACATTATGTAGTCTCCCCTTTATGCTGCTAATCCTCGGAGCTATTCGCCTCTCTCTGCCTCTTCAGAATGAGCGTCGCCGTGTGAGATGATTGGAAAGTGTTACTAGGCAACTTCTTCTCGAAGGTCCTCATCTTCTTTTTCCAGTAGTTACCGGCGATGGAAAGGCTTATTTGGATTAATTATTGCTCTTGATGTTACTCATGACAGAACTCTCAGGCTCTTTTAAATTTTTATTTTGAAAATAGCTATCGCATCGACAAAAATATTAATCGCACAAATTGAAATAACTTACATTTTGTATCTTGTCTCTGTCTTTATATGCAGTATGTAGTATGCACTTAGGGGAGTATAAAAGCTCAAGGATGGAATGAAATCAACGAATGATGTATACATTTTAGAAGTTTGATCATCTCTCCTCTCCTTCTTCGTGCACTGTTCCAGAAGAAGATTTGATGACAATGCACCAATAAGATTTCTGCTTCTGCAACTTCTTTCTATCTCCCTCGCTCTTGCTCTAAGAAACAGTCTCAATCTTTTTTATTCACTTCCTCATTATCTCTCATCAAATAACTTCCTCTCCTCTTCGTTTTTTCCTGCCTCTCCACTGTGTTACGTTCCTTATAACTTACGTATTCACTCCCATTCCTTTTTCCTATCTATCTATCTATCTATCTATCTATCTATCTATCTATCTATCTATCTATCTATCTATCTATCTATCTATCTATCTATCTATCTATCTATCTATCTATCTATCTATCTATCTATCTATCTATCTATCTATCTATCTATCTATCTATCTATCTATCTATCTATCTATCTATCTATCTATCTATCTATCTATCTATCTATCTATCTATCTATCTATCTATCTATCTATCTATCTATCTATCTATCTATCTATCTATCTATCTATCTATCTATCTATCTATCTATCTATTTATCTATCTATCTATCTATCTATCTATCTATCTATCTATCTATCTATCTATCTATCTATCTATCTATCTATCTATCTATCTATCTATCTATCTATCAATCAATCTATCTATCTATCTATCTATCTATCTATCTATCTATCTATCTATCTATCTATCTATCTATCTATCTATCTATCTATCTATCCCTCTCTCTCTCTCTCTTTCTCTCTCTCTCTCTCTCTCACTCTCTTTCTCAGCTTCTTTGCCGTCTCCGCTCGTGAACGAACATATGGCAGAGATAGTAGAGCTAACAGCGCAGAGAATTCGTCGCTGTTGCAACAAAATATATCGTCTTGATCTCCTTCTCGGATGTGGTATGTCACACATTTGTTTCTCTCTTTCCATCTCCTGCTCTCTAAGAATCTCTCTTTTTCTCTCCCTGTCACTCTCTTATTCCCCTTCCTTCTCTCTGTGTCTGCCTGTCTCCTCTCATCTCACACTCTCTCGTCCTCTTCTCATGACCTTTGCCTTCTCATAATCTCTTCCACACCGCCTCTGGCGGCGCCTTTTGACGCATGGAAATGCTTTCACTTGCCTTTCTTTTTCTCTCATGAACAGCGTCCCATAAACTGACGCGAGTGAACATCTGAATTGTGTGCTTCTTTTTAAAATCTCTTTACCGGTTTGAATTTACTTCTTGATTATTATTATATTCTTTGTTGTAATGCGCTATCTCTATTTTCCTATCTGAAAACAAATTTTCTCTACGAAAACACAGTTGCATTCATAAAATCATAGTGGATCTCGTGAGGTTGTTTCATAATTCATCTCATCCTTTTGCATTGTAGAGATTCTTTTGCGATTCTTTTCTATCACTGACTTTAGGAGAGTTCCTTATTGCGCTTTTCCCTTGTCTTATGACTAGCAAATTGCTCGGAGACATGGAAATCGGGATGACGAATTCATTGCGCGGGTGGGAAAGATCTTGGTAATGCGAAACAGCGAGAAATAAGAGAAAGAGAAAGAAAGTGGGCGACGGATAGAAAGTGTAACTAGGGGAAACTAAGGGCATAAATATGAATTTAATTCCCTCTTTTTTATGAACTTTATGACATGCATATGTGCATACTAATGTCATGAAGTTATGTTTTCTCGCAGGGCTTTCGCCAACTACAGGATACTTATTTGTGGAGTGAAAAGCTTTTCACTGTATTTCTTGAAGCCTTGCAGGGACGAAGGGAGGAGCGAGAGAGCGAGGGAGAGCGAGAGAGCGCCAGAGATATAAAGAGTCTCATCCGTTCGATAGAATGTCTTCACTCTCAGCCAGATTGAAGAATCCGTCGTTCAGGCTGAAGCACGGAACTAAGGTCTGTATTCTTCTTTTATTTTAAAATGTTTCCAGATAGATATTATAAAGACAGCCTACAGAGAGTTATGCACTTTGTGAATGTGATCGACCACTCGCGAAGACTCATCATGAACATTTTTTTATTGTTTAAACAATGTATGCAGTATACTGTATACATCATAGTTCACTGAAATTTTTCTTAGTTATTCTGGCTTTTCACACTGGTTAAAATTTATTTTTCAATTTTAAATTAATTTTGATGCAAACAATGAATTAACTGATTTTTTAACCCTTGTCATCATTAGTATCAACTGCTAGCTTAATTGTTTTGGAGATTTTGAATATACATACATATACATTCAAACATTAGAAAGAATTTTCCGTCTTCCGTAAATGTTTTATTATGAATATATTTTTGATTTAACCATTATTTATTAACGAATATCTATAATTGAATGTAAGTTCGTTCTTCTAGGAAACCTCTGGCGCGGGCGGCGCGGGCGGTGCGCACGGAAGTGCGGGCGGCCATTCAATGCTCCATCCACCGGCTGGCGGCGGAGCCACTCGCGGATCCATGATTGACGCCATTCGGGTCAGTTCTTCATTTACAGAGTGAAGAACATTCGCAAGACCCAGAAAATGTCATCCAAGCTGTTTACTACACGCTAATTCACGTGACGTGAAATGATTAGACACATGCCTCTTACAACAACTCATCTACGGCTCTGTCAATTACAAACGTTTCAGGGCATAATTCGTTTCCTACAACAGAAAATGACTGGACACGCAGTCAATGTTTGTGATTTTCAAGGTGGAAAATATTATTCGAAACTCTCGTCGCACAAATGCACTTCCTTGTTCCTTGCCAGAGATTGTCCTCTTCTAATTGCCAGCCCATTCTTTGTGATTCACGAGGCATACTTTTATTGTAGTTAATGTTGAAAAAGGCAGACGAGAAATAAGCAATGTAAAGTAGAGAGAGAGGGTGAGAGAGAAAGAGAGAGAGCGAGAGCGAGAGAAAGAGAGAATGAGAGGAAGAAAGAAAGAAGGAGAGAAATAGTGATTGCGAGAAGGAAACAGAGAATGGTTAGAGGAGGAGAGATGGAGAAAGTAGAGTAAGGCTGTGAGAAATAGTAATATGTACAAGGAAAGGGAGCAATATTCCGGAAACATCGTTAAAAATTCCACGCGGCACCCATTGTTTACATGGACTCACCTGTGTGCACAAAAGGAGAAAGTATGCAGTGAAGAGAGAGATAAAGCGAGAAAGAGTGGCAGACGAGAAAAGAAACGCGGAGTGAAAGTTTCTCTGAAGATAACTGTATGGAAGAACCAAAAGGAGGAAGTGGAATATGGAGGCATAGAGGGAGAAAGAGAGGGAGAGAAAATGAGAAATCACCAGGAAACATGTTGCATGCGTAAGTAGTAGCTGCGCACAACGAAGGAGATAGAGAAGGAAAAAGAGAGAAAGAGCGAGAGAGAGAGAGAGAGAGAGAGAGAAATGAAAGGAGAGGAGAAGAAAGTCGGCGGCTGAATGCATGATCGCCGGACATTGTCGTCAGCAATCTTTTCCCATTTCGTTATAATGAAATGAGTTGTCGGACAAGCATTTTGCTGCCTTTTTGAATGACAAGCCAGTTCTTATCTGAAGACAGAGGAACTACTCATTTCCCGTATTCCACACACATTCCTTGCGATCCTAACAAGTACTTGGCAGTCTCCCGCCTAAGGCTGTTATCAACCCGGAAGGAGTTTAAAGTTACAACAAGTATTATTGTTGGCTGAAGTATTATTATTGTATCCATGCATTCGAGAAAGCCTTAGATGCAGACGATCTCCAAATGAGCTAGACTGTAGCCTCCCTCTTTCTCTGCTGTCTCTGCCTCTCTTCACTCTCTCACTTCCTCATCATGTGAAATGACTTGCATCTTCCGTTGACTCGAAGTTGGTCGTGGCCTCCTCCAGTCTGGTTGCCCCTGGCTCCTCTCCTTCTTTTGACTATTGAAGAGCGTGGAGGCAACACTCTTTTTGGTTCTAAATGACGACCTCCAAATGCTTTCTTTAAAATTAGCATAGCCCCGGCCCGCTTGTCTCCAACTGACTGCATTCCCTTCCCGAACTGCCGTCTCCCGCATCAGATTCCTCTGTCGTTGATTTGTACAAGGCCAAGAGAAGTCTCTGCGCGAGCAACAAAAGCTCTCCGCACACAGGTGTTGACATCCATGGTTTTGGGCTCAAATTTCATCCAGCCTCCTTCTCCTCTTGGCCCCATCTCACACTTTCCTGCTATTGGAAGAGTGACACGTGTGCGGTGGCAGGGGAAAGTAAGAGGAAGTGAGAGAGTAAGAAGATAGAGAGAAAGAAAGAGTGAGAGACTGAGAAAGGCTCTCTTCATCCGGTAACAATGCATGCTGGAATGGAAGGGAGGAATATGTGGAGGCCGCTTCCCCTTTGCCTGTTCGGCTGTCTCTGCCGGTGCTGTCATCTTCGCAAAATGTCAAATAGATGCCCCCTTCACACCCTCTGAATCAGCCCCCCTTACCCCTGTCCTTCACTTGACCTATCCTCCCCATTCAGTAGACTAACGTAAGCAACCCGTTGTAGAGAGAGTCTAGGATCAGTCATAGAAACTAGCGGCAGCCATATATGTGGTTAGTAATCGCTAGGATTAAAGGGGAATTTATGTTGCTACGTATATATTTAGATATACAGTATAGTATATTATTTTGATTGGCCCCAGCGAAGCCAAACATATAAATACATAGCATATATGTAGGTTGGCTGCATACTGTGATAATTAAATGTGTATTCTCATCTGGCGCTATTTGCGGAAAGTCGGAAAAGACGCCATCTCTGAAACAAAGTTCCAAAAGTATGATTTTGTTTTCTTCCCGAATTTTACCACATTTCTTTGAGAGATAACTTTTTTTATTAATATGTAGATGGAAAGATTATAGGTGATAATGATTAGTTGTCGAATTTGTGACTCTTTTCACCTGCTGGTCCTTCCGGACTCTGCTAATGCGGGGCATTATTAATAGGGGGAAATAATAGTAATTTAATGCATATGTTTACACAATTACTTTATCTTATTGCCTTCCAGCTTTTATTCTGCCGAACGGTGTTCCCAATCTCTCCAAAAGTTCACATCTGCTTCCAATACATCCGATATAAATGCTTCCCATCTCTTACTTCCTGCGACAAAGTTGCCAGGAGCCTCTCAAGATCTGCCTTTGATCACATTTACCTCGGGTGTGATCCCATTTCCTCGAAGAAGACCCTTCCCGTTCCATTCATTCTACCATCATATTCCTCCCCATCCTCCAGGTCTTTGTTTCATTTTTCTCTCGCGTGAGTCTTATGCCTCATGAAATACGCCCTCTCATGGAAGACGAACTCAATTACACCTTTTGACGTGTTCCCTCCAGAGAGAGAGAGAGAGAGAGAGAGAGAGAGAGAGAAATAGAGAGAGATAGAAAAAGAGAGAAAAGCATTCCACAATGCCGTGGGCCGTGTTCATGTTTCGCTTCTAGCTATGCCTTTCCTTTCCAGTAGCCCACTCAACTCAGTCCATAAACAATTTTCTGTCCATTTTTAATATTGTTAACTGTATTATTTCGAGAGAAAAAGATAATCTAGCAGGAAGTCTTATTCATGTTGTTACATACATATGTACATATGTATCGTTTGATCTCCTTCTGTAACTGTCGCAAGCGTGCTCTTATCTTCCCTTTATCCAACCGTGCTCCTTGTCCCTTCCAAGTCGCTCTCTATCCGAGTGCTTCTCAGGAAGTGCTTCTCCCTCCCTCTCAATGCCCTCTGGCTCTTCTGCCTCCTCCTTCTCCGCCCGCTCTCGCAGCTCCTCCCTGTTCGGCTCCAGCCGGAAACGACCTTCGCTTGCCGCTGCCGCCGCCGTCGCGCAGGCCTACTCACTGAGTCTCACGCCAAGAAGCGTAAGTGGATGCTGTCGCTGGTCTCGCCACGATATTTCTAACAAGAACTACTGTAACTACTTTGCTCCCTAAATGAATAACAGTTAAAAAAGATAAAAAGGAGTTTTTTTAAGATCAAGCGAAGTGATATTGAAAAAAGTTGAAATTAAACTACTCGTCTTGTATTCTACACTCACGTCAATGACAATCAAAATTAGTTCGGACTTGTTTTGGAGTCTGTACAAGAACTGTGATTTTTTTTCTGTGGTAGCTAATTCTATGCTCTTTTCTCCCATTTCCAACAGCTTCTGTCTTTCTTTCTCTTCAATTGTAGTCGTTCTGGCATAAACTCAACTTGCTCAGTAAGAATTCCTGAAGTGAGCAAAGATCTCGGGGATATTTTCAACTGAGCACACTTGTCAGTGAAAAGTAAGAATGGAAAATGAATGATTGGTTAACAGCCGCCAAAATTGCACCCAAGACTCGGAGAAATATGAGTCCACTTTCATTCTTCAGTTTAATCAGAACATTTTAGGCGTACTGGTTGTATGTACAATGTACAAAGCAGTTGGAAAACGAAAGCAGAAAATAATCCTTGACTTCTGTGCAGAGATTTTTACGCCTTTAAATTAGGTTTGGGTTTCAAATCCAACCTAACGAAAAGGTTGAATTTTGATTCGAAAGTTCAAAACGACAGATGGACCAATTTAAAAACTATTGTAGGATTTAATTGTGTAAGTTATCTATGACTTGAATTCTCTCTCTCTCTCTCTCTCTCTCTCGCTCTCTCTCTCTCTCTCTCTCTCTCTGTTCCTTCGGTGTATCCAAGAAGGCTTTCTTTTAGTGTCTCCTCCTCACCGGTTGTCGCCAAGGCAGCCGTGATGGCAGTAATGGATAGAAAGAGAGAGAGAACGAGACAGAAGGAGAGAAACAGGCGGAGGGAGAATGAGGATAAAGATACGGAGAGGGTGAGGAGCGAGAGAAAAAGGAGGAGAGGAAACGGAGAGAAAAGGAGGAAATAGAGGGAGAGAGGAAATGAGGTAGTTCTGCTAAGCAGAAAATTGAGAGTTAATTAGAGAGAGAGAGAGAGAAAGAGAAGAGAAAGAGAGAGAGCACGAGAGTAAGAGTGATTTGAAAAGGCAAAAGTCAGTGATCCACTTGTGAAGAGTTTCAAAATTCAAAAATCTTTCAAAAGAATCGCTGGTGAGAGTGGTGAATGAGTAGAGAGAGAGTGTATGAGTGAAAGCACTCAATTTACATTTCTTGAGAACTCATTATTTTATATTCTTACATTTATTCATCATTTTCTTACTTTTTAATCCAACAAATAACCGTGAACATTTGAGAATCTTCTCACTTGCCGATGCTCAGAACGAAACTATAAAGAATTTGATCTCTTTGTTCTTGGCCTCCTCTCATTGCTCATCTCACTCTTTTTTCTGCACGTCTCTCTTTTTTCTACTTTTTTTCTACTTCTCGATACTTCTAGATCCTTTTGAACCCAAAGGTCAAGTTCATGATAAACAAAATGTTAGCCTACGTTTTAATTTTGTCTATTTCCTGTCTATATATGTATATGTAGATAGGCTTGAATAATATATACATTTCGATCTTTTTAGCAAACATTTAGAAAGCTCTATTCGTGAAGATCCATCAACTCTAAAATCGCCAATACGTTTAAAAAGAATTGGACATCTCGATCAATCCTTTTCCTTCTTGTCCATCAGCCGTGATCGATTAGCTGAAGAAGAGTGGGAAGAATGGAGAAGATGACAAGAGTAAGAGATATTAGGAGAGTTACAGATAATAGAGGAAAAGGAAGGTAGCTAGGTATCGAGATCGTGAGAAGCATATAAAAAGGAGGTAGTTGAGAAGAAAGACAACAAAAATTGAGAGAAAGAGAGAAGGAGAGGGAAATATAAAAAAGGTGAGAAAGGAACGAGAGAAGGAGAAAGAGAAAGAGAGATAGAGAGAGGAAAAGAGAGAGAGAGAGAGGGAGAAAGAGATAAAGAGGAAGAAAGAGAGAGAGATAAATAGATAGACAGAAAGAAAGAGAGAGAGAGCGAGAAAGAGATAGAGAGAAAGAAAGAGAGAGAACGATAAAGTGACGACAGCTGCAGCCCAGCTGTTATGTAATTCACACTCTTCTTCGTTCGTTGACCAGTGCAGTGAAAAGCTTCAGCTAATAATAAACATACATATACTCATCGATAGTTATATTTTATTCGGTTACATCTCTTTCCGAATTCAGTTCCATTTTCAAGGTGTATCCGCTAATTGACATCTATTATAACGAATCGTAAGACATCTATTATATCCTAATTGAATTTTGTTTAGTTCACATGCTGAATATTCTCTTGCTCTTTCGTCGTCTATTTTGTACTGTCTACCCTTGTCTAGACCTTCTTGGATTAGAGCAAAGCGTAAATAGTAAGCCGTAGGGCAAAACTCTTTTCGCATGAAGTTGCCAAGATCTCTTTTGTTCATACTCTGCTCTTCCATCAGGCGGAAAAGTTCCTTTTCTCAGCCTCTTGGCTGGCGTAGAATGGCGCTCGTTCCCATAATTCTTTCACATAAAATGCACCTGGAAACGGCCTCTCCCGAGATTGCATTCCGCCTGCCACGTAAGACTCGTCTCACTGCGCGCAAGAGCCTGGGAGCAGCGACGGGCGGCGAGAATATTTTATTAGCGCCCGCCACTACTTTGTATCTCTTCAGAGCACAGCACATTTCGTATCCCGACGCGGAAGAGCAGCTGGTGAGGTTGTCCCTCCAGGAAGAGCGAGGAAGGAGAGGATCGCGAGATGGGCAAGCACCATCTCATGCACGTGCCAAAGGTTAGCTTTATTCTCATGCATAGACAATCTCTCACAAAATATTGCATATGTTTTTCGGTATATACATACTCCCTCTCACCTACACAATCCATTCATTTATTCGGAGAAATTGAGCAATATTTTCTGGCATCGCTATTAATATACTATATGTATTTTATTGCTGGAGGAAAAAAATTATCGCAAGTATTTAATAGTCTTCTCGGCTGTTGACGCAGCTATCATATGTATTATTTCTATGTAATTGTTATTCCTTCTTGCCGTCCTTTTTTGACTGTATCTACACAGATCTGTACATTCTATCCCTCCTGAGTACCTCTTGCCAAATTCTCTGCCAAATAGCCTGAGTGAGGCAATCTGGAAAATGACTCTTGCCCCGGACATGAGCTGCTTCCTACATGGATAAGAGCTACTTGCCGAGAAATGCTACTCATCGGACAAAGAGGTGAGAGAGGAAATAAGAGGGTAAAAAGGAGGAAGAGAGTACTGCTACGTACGTACAGACATAGATACGGTTTCTGTGTATATTTTGTGAGACAAAAGAAAGTGCATGGGGTCCGGGGAGAGAGAGATAGAGGAAGATAGAAAGAGAGATCGCCTTGGGTACAAAATAATTCGGCGTCTTTGTTGACTTCTAGCCCCAACGTCTGAGAATCTAGCAAAGTTTGATTGTATTTCTTACTATTACAAATAAAAAACAAGAAAACCAACAAAAAATGCTCAACAAAGTCTACAATAATCTGGGAAAAAGCGCTCGGTATTCTATTATGTACACCCTTGAGAGCTTGCATATCTTCACTACATTATTTTCCCATGTCTACTCGCCTTACAATATTCAATTGCATACCTTTGTTAGATTTTTTTCCACTTTCTTCACTTTTTCTCCTCCGTCCTTTGTCCCTCTTATCCCTTTCACTGCAGCCTTATCTCAGTCTCTCTCTCTCACAATTTCTTTTGCAGACTTTCTCTTCATGTATTAGATAATTACATATATTTACATGTGTTTCTTTTCTCTCCCTCTATGTTTCTTTATTTATCAATCTCTCTGTCTCTGTCTCTCTCTTTCAACCTCCCTTTTTATCTTTTCATATTTGCGTCCCATGCGCAGAGATGATACCCTAAGAAACGGGCAACGAGAAGAGAAAAGGAGTAAGACACCATGGAGATAGTACATAGTGTGCCTACCTTGCAGCTGCCATTATGGCCAGGGATTGTTCCACTCGCTACCTCTCTCCTTCTTCCTTTCTTCCCCTTCTCTCCTTCTCTCTTTCTCTCTCTCTCTCTCTCTCTCTTCAGTCTCCATCATCTTCTATTGAAGATCACTGATGCATGGACCTTCCATTGCTCTTCTGAAACATTCACTGCCCGCCCCCGACAAGCAAACTCACTTCTACAGCAATCCCAAGGCATAGAACATACAGATACACATGCAAGATTGCCATCCTTGTTTTCACTCTGAGATCCTCGAATGTTCTCCTGTTTCTAGGGTAGCGAACTGCTTGAAAATGGGATTTATTTTTTCAATTGACCATTCAATTATATAAGCATTGCACAAGTTTGTTGCAGATTCTTCCTTTTAGCGGGTTGGGAAGGTTTAATTCCCGTTTTCAATCTTTAATTTAATTTTTGACAAGAAAAAATCACTCACTCCATATGACCAAGTTTTGATTGAAAGAATTTAAGGATTCTTTAACGAAGAAAAGTATTTTTATTTACTACGCAACTCTTCTGCACTACTCCTGAAATATAGTTCCGCGTTTCTATTTCCGAGTAGCTGCCACAAGATTGAAAAGTGCAACAGTGACTTGGAGAGACCAGAGACCCCGAAAAAGGAGTGGGAAGGATAGCTATCGGTGGGATGCTGAGGGGGGGGATGGGCTCATTTTCGTCGCCCTATTCAATTTCGTGCGAGCTCCGTTGAGGCGTTCCCTCTGAGCCTCTTCCCATGGAGGCTCGATTCACTAGTGGGATACGCTCCCATTTTCGTTGCCTTCCGAAGATCCACCCATCTCATTCATTCTTCGCCATGGAGAGGACAATATTCCCACGTCTTTTCTCTTTCCAGTTTCTCTCCATTCCTTATTCCCTCACGCGCGCTATCTCTTTCCCTCACTCTATTTCTCTCTCTTTCTTTCGCTCTCTCTCTCTATGGCTCTCCCTTTTCCATATCGTAACACAATTTACGCCATTTGCTATAAGTATGATGAAGAATAAGGCGGAGAGGAGCTGTGCATGATTCTGCAGCGCGACAAGGTAACAATTTCCTCTAATTGGCAGTGCTGATTGAGTCCAGCTGCACGAGGCGAGCCCAGAGCACCAAGGGATTTCTTGCAGTTCTCCGCCGGCATGCACATGTTCACTTGAAAAGTCTAAGCTTTCTGTTGTGATTGCTTTGAGCTCTGAACATCTTTAGCGGATCTCCTTCCCCTTTCCACTTTTAGCTCGCTGCATATACTTATTGTGGAAAGAAGACGCGTCAGTGTCCCTCGCCCTCTCATTCTCTAATTCTCTCTCTCTCTCTCTTTCTTTTTCTCTCTTTCTCACTAATCCATTAATCGTTCGACAAAGCTGCCCTCTGCCCGTGGGCCTTCCTCACATCCCTATCTTCTTTCTGCTTTCAACCTCTTCCCAGACGACAAGTATATCAGTGTCCAGCTCGGAGGCAGGGGCCCTGAGGGAAAAGTAGCGTGTGCTCAGTCTCTAGACAGACCACTTTCGAAAGGCTCCTTGGGTTACATTCATCGGTCAGGCATTTTTTTAAAGAACTCCTGTCTTATTTATGCATTGATACTTTTTCCTATACCCTTTTCTGAATAATCGAGAGACAAAACTGTAATTAAATATTTTTTTGGCGGGTTTAACTCCATTACAGATGGATCTATTTTAGACTAGATGAACTTGTATTCTCTCCCCATTCTCCTTCTCTAATGCTTGCCTCTCTATACGTTGTGTGAGGTCTGGATGCCTTTCCTGCCCATCTTGCACTTCCCCTCCCGAACCTCTAGTCCACCTTGCTCTCTCTATATATATTTCTCTTTGTTTCTCTGTCTACTCTCTCTTTCTCTCTTTCTCTTTCTCTCTCTTTCACTCTCTCTCTCTCTCACCGACCCCTCATTTCCGCGACTCCATTACGGGCGCACTCGCCATCGCACTTTCGAGAGAACGACCATCTCTCCTTCATCATCATTCCCTCTTTCTTTATCTCTTTCGGCTGTTCATCCATAAATTTTTTATCCCTGTCCACTCTAAATTCATTTGTTCATCTTAGCCATGCTATAATTCTACAGTATGCATAACATCCTTAACCTAACTTTGTCAAGCACAATACCACACTTTATTGATATTCATATGTGTTCAAAGTATCTAGGGAAAATACGAAAACTTGGGACATTAATACCTACATATATGTATTTACATAACATGTACCTAGTACATATGTACATACACGCTACTGTACATACCAACGCTATTATCACTCTCTGATATTGCATTGCCTCATCACTCAATCCATCGAGACATCTCCCTCGTTTTATCTCTTCTCTCCATCTCTCCGATATCCTTCACAATAGCGATTCCATATAAAGAACTTCAGGTGGCTCTCTAGTGAAATCAAGCTTGATGTTTACATGAATCGTAGCTCTTTCTTCTATTCACGCATTTCACGTGATGCTCCACCTCCAGCCTTGTCTCTCTTTCACTGTCTTTCTCTCTCTCTCCCTGTCTCTGACTGTCTCGTCAGGAGAAGGATTCTCGTCCCTGCCCTGAGCACTGCGCCATTGCTGATGAGTGTCTAGCAGTGCCCCGACCGAGTCCTGTCTGGTGCAGCCCTCTTCTTCTCCGTGCTTGCCTTCTCCAGCCCGCGTGCCATTCCGAGTGGTCGTCGAGGGCAGCAGCCGGCCCCCTCGGGTCGCTTGGCGATCCTCTTGGCCGGCCGCGGCTCCTCCGGCACCCCTCGTCCCTCCTCGCCCATGCTGCGCATTCCGAGTCCGATCTCGCGTCTCCTCACCAGCGCCCGTTCGGGAGGCGGAGGTGCGGGCGCCGCCAGCAGTGGCGGCACTTCGCCTAAAGCGGTCCGGGAACGATATCAGGCATAGGAAAATCGTTGTCTTTCACTCCAGTCATGACTGTAGAAAATGGGACCAAGAAAGTGCTCTGGAGAAAGACCGTTTCGGTCTGTCAGGAATTAAATGTGTGTATAACGGATAAATAAATAAAAATAAAATCAACAAATATTGAAAGTAGAGTTGTTGAAGAAGAAATAGCAGTATTTCATCTCAAAATATTTCGTCCAAGAAGAATGAATTGCCGTGTTTTAGTTAAAGTTGCATGCTGCGGACCGGAGCGCAGAGCATTCGCATGGCTCCCCTCACGCGCAGCCACTCATCACGCACAAGTTGGACGGATACTCCGAGGAGGAGCTCAACGAGTACAGACAAGTCTTCAACATGTTCGACACTGGTACGACACTTTCTTCTTCTAGGCCCTTTTCCCCTTATGATGTGGTATTATATTAGCCTATTACTTTTGTAAATACATGAGTGTTAACTCATTTTACGCTTTATTGTGTTTGACGATATTAAGAAATCTACACAGGAGAATGAGAGATAGAATGAGATAGTAAGTAGAGGTGATAATGAAAGGAACGAGTGAACGAACAGAGGAGGAGAAAAGAGAGAGAGAGAGATGGCAGGAGAGTGTTAGGCGCTCGACCTAGAGAAAGTGGTACTATAGGGAGCGTTGAAGTGGCCAGAGCCACGCTGATAAGGATTCTGTTGTCAGTGGCTACAGACAAGTTGCCTTAGCAACTATCTGCACACGCACCTCTTCTCACTTTGACGGCATTCTTGAAGAATATGAACTAAGAGAGAGAGCGACATTCAAAGAGAGATCAGAATTCTTTGCATTGAAATAAATTGTCTGAAGGAATACTTAATCCAGCAATAGACGAGCTTTTCTCATTGAAATTTATCTGGCGAGAGGCGACAATTAAATGGAGTTTTTGTGTATCAGATCGCTCCGGCGCCATTGGCTTGGATGAACTTGAAAGCGCAATGAAGAACCTCGGCCTCGAGCAGACGAGGGACGAACTCGACAAAATCATCGACGAGGTCGTAATATTACCACTTATTTTTTTCATTTCACAAAAATATGCAACTTCTCGACGTTTCTATTCTAAATCACTACATTTATTTGCAAATATATGTATGAATGTATCTATGCATGCAACTATGAATTTTTATATTTAACCTTATTCTTGCTAACCATAAGTTAATTTTCATACGGCTCAGGTTGACCAGCGCGGGAATCACGAGATCGACTTTGACGAATTCTGCGAAGTGATGCGTCGTCTGTATGAGAAGAAGAGCAGCTGGCAGGAGGTCGTCCGCGAGTGCTTCACTGTTTTCGACCGGGTACGGAGACTGTTCTAGAGGGAAACCCTTTCGGCATTGACTATGCATGTGGCACATTTTTTATGTATCTTTTTAATTTAAAAAAAATCGATATATCCATCCATTCATGTTTATTCGTGTTTTCAAAAGGTAAAACAATGAGAACCAGCTTGCTAAATAATAAAACCATTGAAGAGCGAAGCTGGCTACATCACTAAGCGTGACTTCCACTACGTTCTTCGCGAGCTTGGTGACATCACCGATATGACCATAATTGACGAGATTTTCAACGAGGTACTTGCATCTTGGTGAGATGTTGCAAAAAAAAAAATTAATTGTAATCTTTGGCTTTATTTATTCTATTTTTCCTGCGTTTTGTAAATCTTAATAAAATGCAGTACCATCGTTCAGGTGGATGTCGATGGAAATGGGGTCATTGACCAGGATGAATTCGCCTACATGGTCAAGAATTATATGACAGACGATGATATTTAAATCCAATTAAGGATGACAATTTTTTGACCATCAGATTAGTATTATATGCTGTTTAAACGGAAAATAATCTTTGCAATAATTAAATACAATTTTTTTTGCAGAACAAGTTACGCATTTGTACCTAAACATAGTTTAAAACGTTGGGTTTTACAGATGTGATCATTGCGTGCAGTCTCGTTTGTTATGTGATTATCTTTCATTCGTTATGCCTTGACATGTACTATTTGCAATAAATCTCATGCAAAACTCCCATAGAAAATTTTTGAGACTACGGAAATTTTTCACAAAAAAAAAAGATTTATGATGCTAAAGTACATTCCATCACAGAACAACCACGAACACAATACAAATGACCAAGCTAGGCATATGCCACACATTGTTGATTTTTGACTTCATTTCCATTATTACATTCACAAAACTTCTCATTTGTTACTAGTTCTTGCGAAATGCTTCTAGTAACCAAATCAAAAAAAAGTACTTGTGACATTCGCTCAGTGCGATCGATGAATTCAATAAATTAGTCACTCAACACCCGACATAAAATAAATAAAGATAACTACTAGAATTCTATTCGTTTCTAAATATGGCTAGGAATATAATTGCAAAGTAACGTCGCTGTGCGTGTAACAAAACATGTTACTCGTATAATAATAAATAACATATGGATAATTTATAAATTGACTGTCTATGCCAGCCGAATATTGCTCCATATCTCTACGAATTGCCAATGTTAAGAGATTCCATGTGACTGTTCTCGCTCCTCTGCCGGATCAACTTTCTTGTGGAAGAATTTCACGAGGTACTTTTCGACGCATCTTCGGTCTTCAAAGTTGACAAAGAAGAGGCGAATGTGGTTGCCTGAAATTTGCTGTTAACAAATTGGCCAATTTGTTGCACACAATTATGTTTTTAACTATAAACTTTAACTGCATCCTTAAGTTGTATGTTAATAGTTCAAGAAAAGAAATTTGACATTAAATAAATTCGCCTTGTACGATGCGAAAGAAGGCGTAGCGGCGATCTGTTAAGGTCTGCCAGATGAAGCGAGTGAAGAGCGCCTTCTGCTCTTCCGATGGCAGATGAACCTGCGAGTTCATCGCTCAAAAGTGCTCTCACTTTCACAGCCATAAGTTAGCTTGTGGTTAGACAGACTTCTTTTGAATAACTATCACTGTGATAATCCGAACTCTGTTATTATGTATGGATGAAAGTATTTACATACATATTTGCTTTGTTATAACCTCGATGTTGAACTGGCAGAGCGTGATGCCCGCTTGGTCGAGCAAGCCGCCGCTGGCAATCTGCGGAAAGAGTCCGTACTCGGCGCCCTCGGCGTCCAGCCAAAGATCATCGACGAAGGACTCGTTGACGAAGGAGAGCAGGAAGTGCACGAGATCGATGTGCACCACCGTCCGAGGTTCGTACGTTCCATCTGGGTCGTGACTAGCTACCATTTCTATATTGAGCAAAGTAGTCAAAGATTGAAAGAAATGCATTTTCCACAGGGCAACAAAAGTACGCACTGTTATTCAGGATTTGAGCAACCGACGAGCCCATAAAACTCCCGACGGCGAACGGGAAGAACTTTCCGAATTCCGTGTAGAGTTTCTCATTTATCTGAATGAAGAAAAAAACAATTTCATAATATGTTAGAATGGTGAAATCATTTGAGAATATCATACATAAGGAACATTTTCTGTTCTATAATTATTCGATGCAGACCTCGGGAATGGGGTCGGCGCCGAAGAAGCGACAGTTCGGCGCCAGTTTCCGCAGCTGCTGCTCCGAGCGCGTGTCGTGACCGACGCCGAGAGTCACGATGACGCAATCCGCCTGCGGAAGAGGAGAGTGGAGGGAAGAGATAGAAGAGAAGAGAAAAAGAGAAAAAGTGAGAAGAGAATAAAGAAAAAAAAACGGAACACTCGATGAAGTGTGTATGAATGTTTGCTTGCATGCGAATGCACTTTAGATGGAAGGTTCATGTGCATGCTTTGATGATCACTCCCTTAGAAAGAAGAGCAAGAACAAACCGTCTGCTCTTCAGCCAGGATGTGATACTTCGTCTCGTCACTGTTCGGCAGGGGAGTCATCGCAATTTGCTTCAGGCCAGGCCGATTCTCACAGAGCTGGACGCCACGCCAAAAGTTGCCCCACATCTAAAAAAAGACTTCTCTCCACAGGAGTATGTGTATGTCGAATTTATTTAGATAAATGAATGAGAAAAGACATAAATTTGGCGAGACAAATTGCTTGGTAAAGTTACTACTAATATTCACGGATATCCCCTTTTCGAACCTGCTTAGGGTCCTGAAACATGCCGCTGATGTTCTTAATAATGCACTCATGCCATGAGTCATACAGCATGTTGATCCTTGTATTCGGCGTCCTCTGCAAGATAATGTAGGATCAATTTTTTCTGGGAATTTAACATTCAATTGAATTTTTTTTTCTATTATTTTTCGGTAATGTTCTTTAAAAAAAGGAAAGATGAAATGTGATCAAATGAATGGAGAAATGGTTTATTGTGAGACCTGTATTGAGGACTTGTGGATGGGATCGCGCAGCAGCAGATAGACGGAGAGCCCGATGAAGGAGAGAAGGACGACACGGACGAAGGAGCTCGTCTTGAACGCGCGCAGAGGCGACCGCTCACGCGACATTGCCTAGCAGAAATTGACGCGGCGGAAAAGAGTGTCAGAGAGAACAAGCCAATACTTCTATCTGTTATACCGGACATGCAAAGCACTAGTGAAAGAGGTATTCTTCAACAAAGTTATCAGTCACTTAAGCAAATCTAATTGTAAGCAAATTTATTTTTCTAATTTTTAGGCAAACAATTCTAATTTCCTGAAAATAAATTCGACACAATCAGAAATCGAAGATGGTTGCATTCATATCCCATTCCCTTATTCAGGTGAACATCGTAAAAAGCGTTCAATATAGTCCACCTGAAAGGTTGAAAATAGGAGAGCCACAGGTCAACCAAATGGCACGCAAACTTGAATCTCATATGTAGACATCTTTCCATGACTATATTTGATTTACATATCAATACTTATGATTGCATAACTCATTATCTTTGGCGTTCTTTCTACATCTTCGTTTTAGTGAAGAGCAGGAAGAAAAGAAAGATAGTGATCGATTACGGAGACCATCTACATAGACTATAAACGGTTAATGGATGACACGGGACCATTCGAGAGAAAGAGAAAGCCTATCTAAGTCGGTCATAATAAATAGTCAAGACATATACGCGGATGGAAAGAGGACGGTGGTTAAAGCATTACTCTCAATTACTTTTGCCTGTCTGCTCTCATCAAAAGAGAGGAAATCAGAAAGTGGAGGAGGATGAATCCCTTTCGATCAGCAATCGGCTGCCATCCTTTCCTGACATAATTCAAAGAGAGCTGCAGTGATGATCAATTCATTCTGAATTTGCAAAAAGCGATGGTTACGCGATGTCCTCTGTTGCTGCAATATTTGATTACAGAATTCGATCCAGAAAGCATAAGGGAGAGAATGAGAGATGGACAAGACAGCAAGAGAGATAAGAGAAAGAGAGACGTAAAAAGACTGTGTTATAAAGGAGCAGGAATCGGGTGCCTGGAAGCTGCACTAAGGCGGCCAGCGGTGAAAGCTTTCGCCATGCCTATGCTGGGAAACAGCGAGAATTGTGTTCGTTTGAACAGCATTTCGTTGCGTTGTCAACATGGAACGATCAGAGAAAGGAGGCCTCCTGCGAAGAAGCTCGAAGAGGCTTGATCATCACAAAATATAGTTTAAAAGCTTGCATACTTCTTGTCTGTTAGCAAGAGAGACGCGGCAAGGGAGAAGTTTATTACAGAGACGGGAGAAGTCGGACGGTTAAGATGGGAAGGAAGGAGTGAGTGAAGCGCCGAGAGTCCGCCTTACATACTACTTATGAAGACAGGCGAGAATCACGTAGTCGAGTACTCAAGTACATATGTACATAGTCTAATATACATATGTAGATATTCACTATCTCTTAACAATAATAATAATGAATAATTTATGATAAAACGTAGTGAAAAAAATCAAATGAAAAGCGAAAAAGAGAAAGGTGAAAGTAAGGGGTCGTTGGTCATTCCTTCCCTGACAGGCGTGCTTTGGCCTTTTACGGTTATGCGTTTGCTGAATAATCTTCGCACAAATCTTTGCGCGCTTTCTCATGAGAGCAAAGGGGATCTCCCCGCTTAAGACATATATTATATTTGCTTACGACTGTTTATTAATTAATTCATACATCAAATAACAATCTAGCAGCGCATAGAACAAGGCAAAGCCAGGTATGTGAATGAGGGAAAGTGGATAATAGTATATCGTTAAGATGATAGAACAGGGAAAGAAAATGAGAGTTTTATACAAAAATGTGGAGATGCTATTCAGAACATACAATTCGACCAGTCAGGTTTCGCTAGCTATCGACATTCGCAAGCACTCTTTAAACTTTGCAAATCATAGTTGATGATTTCCATCGACAGTTTCATGATTCGCATACGCATTATGAGCTTCCAGCGGGGGAAGTGAAACATTAGATACAGCCGTTCCGTTGCAAGGTTTGAAGACTTTAAATCCATTAACTGTAAAGTCCACAAACTTTTTACACATTTTGTTTAAAAAAATATAATATCCAAGAATAATAGCCACATGTAAAAAGTGTGGGCTGCATTGCCAGGCAACCACTGGCAACGCGATCGAGAACCGAAATGATGACGATAGAAAGAAGACAATTCATTCTCCTTTTTCTTCTTATCCACAATGAGCACACTGAGAGCAAACGCTTTCAGCAAGTCGGCTTGACATTTTATGCTGTGCCGAAGGGGCGGAAATATAGATTGGTAATGGTACCGAATTTTTATTGGTAATGGTACCGAATTTTTATATGCGCATGAATATACAAACAAATATGTATGTACGTATATACATACAGTACCGCTCAGCGGCCAGGGGTCAATGCTATAGCGGCTATAGCGGCTATAGCGGCTATAGCCAAAAGAGGCCAAGCGAAATTAAGGCCTGTAACATTTTTGTTTTCAGAATTCCGATGAGAGGAGAGGAGACAACCCGAAACTTTGTTTTCGAAATTGAAATGTGGCAACTTACAGAACACTACTGAAAGCAATGAATTTTTATGGCATGGACTCTAACAACTCTTAAAAGCCGCCGTCAAAATGTTTCCTAAAATTGTTTCGAGTTGGCTAACATTATGGCTGGATGGAGCATTGGTATGCTTAGCATGTGCATGAACGGAAGAGCCGGTGTTCGGTTCCTCTTTTGAGCTTATTTCTTCCAATTTTTTTTTGCAAGATTTTTTGCCATACCTTTTTCACTTGTATCATTAGAAGTATCTTCTCAAGACAAAAGGATGCAAAATAGAGCTTGAAACTGTAATTTAAAGTTGTTATACGGTTCGAGCAAGTGCCTTTATAAATTTCACTGAAACGATGACACATTCACACACTAAAATCTTGTAAATTTGTGGTGTTCCTGCACCACATATTTACAAGATTTTCCATTTTGGTGAATATGCATTGTTTTGTAGAGTTTTTGAGCTTAATGGATGCAGAACATTGCCCTGAAGACAGAAATAACAATGAATTCTGAAAACAAAAATGTTACAGGCCTTAATTTCGCTTGGCCTCTTTTGGCTATAGCCGCTATAGCC
Organism: Allodiplogaster sudhausi; assembly: GCA_945643635.1. Taxonomy (NCBI): domain Eukaryota; kingdom Metazoa; phylum Nematoda; class Chromadorea; order Rhabditida; family Diplogasteridae; genus Allodiplogaster; species Allodiplogaster sudhausi. Next base: position 1,173,942 of record CALZFC010000042.1, on the reverse strand, counting down.
GCTATAGCATTGACCCCTGGCCGCTGAGCGGTACTGTATGTATATGCGCTTCTTGAAGAGAAAAGGTGAACAGTTAAGGAAATATAACAAAATTGCGCGAAATTCAAGTATTATTGCCACAGCTTCTCAAAATAATCAGATCAATCGACTTTGGCGTTTTGTAAGTGTTAGGGGGAGAGGAAGACCATTGCCAGGAAATTTCTTCAGGAAGCGGCAGTCAGCCTTTCCATCGTCCTATTTATGACAACGCAATAAAAGCTTATTAAAAAACATCAAATGCAGATTTCATAGAAAATGCAAACATATTGCAAAGAGAATTGTGTTAGATTTCAAAGCGCATTGAAATAATAAAGTGCTTCGATGAAAAGTGTTGTGTATCTTTGTTCCTTCTAAGAGACTATCTACATGGCTTCAAATGGCAACAACATTTCTCAAAGAATTTCTGCTGCAATACGAAGATCGATTAATTCAATAAATTTGTTACTATCCACCCAATATAAAATTTATAAAGAAAACACTAGATTCTATTTGTTTCTATGGCTGCAATACAGCGCGGGAATATCGGATTAGTCCGTTATAAAGTCCATTTCTTGGGATTTTTTCTCAGAATTTATCAGCTCGGCCCTGCATATGTTATTGTCGTGTACTAAAGAAGGTGAAACAGGATTGTAGATAGAAGAGAAGAGAGAGAGAACCGCCGGTTGAAGAATAGTGCAAGGAATGAAGTGAGGTGAGCCCGCAGCTAGAAGCTTTTATTCGTTGTGAAATTGCGAGATTCACGTAGACAAATATGCTGATTATAAAATTAGAATGAAAAATGCTTCATGATTCATGAAAGGCGCATAGTAATGACACAGCAATAACAACTAACTAAAATGTAGAGCTTGACTCACAGAGGCCAAATCAACAAACGTAAATAGTACAAATACGTGTAGATATTCATTAATGTATTAATTAATCTAGGAACGAAATTGAAACCAGTCTGAGATAAGTGACTACAATTCGGAATTCCGAACTCCGACCTTTTTTCTATTCAGTAAGCCTTTTAAATTCCGAATTCCGCTATGAAATTGCATTCCTATGAATCCATGGTATCTAACATAACATTTTTTTAAAAAATTTCACTCGTGTACCCTACTTTTAATAATAAATAATAAATGTATTAAGGGTAATTTATAAACTGACTGACTTTGCCAGCCGAATATTTGTCAATATCTCTATAAATTACCGACGTCAAGTGATTCCGTGTAACTATTCTCGCTAATCTGCTGGAGCAAACTTCTTGTGGAAGAATTGCATGAGGTACTTTTCGACGCATCTTCGATCTTCAAAGTTGACAAAGAAGAGACGAATATGCTTGCCTGAAACGGATTAACCAATTTTTTTTTCGAAGATTAATTTAAATTATCATAAGGTCAAAGTAAATATCGAAAAAAAAAATTAGACTCGCGATGTACGACGCGAAAGAAGGCGTAGCGGCGATCTGTCATTGTCTGCCAGATGAAACGAGTGAAGAGCGCCTTCTGCTCTTCCGATCGCAAATGAACCTAAGAGTTCACCTCTCAAAAGAGCTCTCCGTTTTATTGCCATAAATTGCCTTATTTCTACGTTCTTTGGTTTAACTATCCCTTTGACAGTCTTGAACAGATCAATCCGAACTCTATTATCGTGTAGGCATGTACAAATGTAAGGTTGTATGTACATTTTTGCACTACACATACCTCGATGTTGAACTGGCAGAGCGTGATGCCCGCTTGGTCGAGCAAGCCGCCGCTGCCAATCTGCGGAAAGAGTCCGTACTCGGCGCCCTCGGCATCCAGCCAAAGATCATCGACGAAGGACTCGTTGACGAAGGAGAGCAAGAAGTGCACGAGATCGATGTGCACCACCGTCCGAGGTTCGTACGTTCCATCTGGGCGTGACTAGCTACCATTAGTAAACTGATCTAAACAGCTCCATAAAAGATTTCAGGGGTCAAACATTGAAATGAACACATTTTGCACAGTACAACCAATGGTCTGTACTATTATTCAGAATTCGAGCCTCCGCGGAGCACATGAAACTGCCGACCGCGAACGGGTAGAACTGGCCGAATTCCATGTACAGTTTCTCATTTATCTGAAAAAAAAATAAAAAAGTAATTTTATAATGTAGTAGTCATTGTAGATTGTCATAGAAAGAGAATGTTTTTATCCTATAATTATTATCTTAATATCGATCGGTCCCAACCTCGGGAATGGGGTCGGCGCCGAAGAAGCGACAGTTCGGCGCGAGTTTCCGCAGCTTCTGCTCGGCGAGCGTGTCGTGGCCGATGCCGAGAGTTACGAAGACGCAATCAGCCTGGGGAAGATGAGATTGGAGGGAAGAGATAGAAGAGGAGAGAAAAAGAGGAAAAGTGAGAAGAGAAGAGAAGAGAACGTGAAAACCCCTCGTTGACTCGTGCACGCATGTCCGTGTAGTTCAGATGCATGTGCTTTCATGTCCGATCATCTAGAAGGTGCATGTATGTATATTCCAGAACAAACCGTCTTCTCTTTTGGGAGGATGTGATACTTCGTCTCGTCGCTGTTCAGCAGAGGGGTCATCCCAATTTGCCGCAGGCCAGGCAGAATTTCGCAGAGTTTGACGCCACGCCAAATGTTGTCCCACATCTCAAAAAACTTCTCCCACTCTGCTTGGTTTATTTTGCCAGAAGTACTTATGATTACATCATGTAGATAAATGAATGAGAAAACCCATTAAGTTGGTAAGGCAAATTGCTTGGTAAGGTGGCAACAAATAGTACACCGCTCCAACCTGATCAGGGTTCCGAAACATGCCGCTGATGTTCTTCATAATGCACTCGTACCAAGAGTCATACAGCATGTTGATCCTTGTATTCGGCGTCCTCTGCAACTTCTTCTGGACTTGGATCTATCCTTGAGGAATACTATGTGTGTGTTCATGCAATGGTTCAATGGAAGGGCCGTTAAAGCTCAGTTGAAATATTCTTCTTATGGGAACTAATTTTCTAAAATGTTCTTAAAGAAAAGGTCAAAGGCGATCGAATGAACGGAGCAAAGATAAGAAAGGATTGATTGTGAAACCTGTATTAATGAGTTGTGGATGGGATCCCGCAGCAGCATATAAACGGAGAGCCCGGTGAAGAAGAGGAGAACGACAAGGACGAGGGTGCTCGTCTTGAACACACGCAGAGGCGACCGCTCACTCGACATTGGCTTGCTGAGAGTGACGTTAATGAAAGGAAAAGGGCTAGAAAGTAAGTAAGTCGGAACAATATAATTATTCTGTTCGTTATATCGGATATCCGCAGCGACAAAAATTAGTCACAGTGTTTTAGTAAAGAGGATGTTGCTACAAAGTCATCAGTAAAATGTGCATAAATTTGCATATTAAATGTGCATAAATTAGCTAGTACTAATATAATATTTAGCTTTTCCAAAGTCTAATGAAAGCAGTGAAACCCTCGTTTCTCCAGCTTTCCGAAGGAATCCTTTCTTCGCGATCTGTGCGCCAATATAAATGCAGTCTATTTGGCTCCTTATAATGACTTCCCCCTTTTGCGGTGATATTTAATCACAGAATGTGAACAAGAGAGCATGAGAGAGAGAGATGGAACAAGATAGAAAGAGAGAGAAGGGAAAGAAAAAGGGACATGTAAGAAGCGTTATAAAATAATCGTGATTGGTTGGAAGCTGCATCAATGCAGATAGGGATGAGAGCTCTCGCCTCGCCAAGGTGAAGCAAGGAAACTTTGTGTTCCTTTGAACAGCGTTTCGTTGCGTTGTCTACACGGACCGATCAGCCTAGAAGATTCATTCTTTGTAAAGATGAACGACAGGTAAAGCACAAAAAGTTTGAAAGCCATGTGCACGCGATGCCCTATGTTGCGGCAACATTTGATTACAGAACGTGAACGAGAAGGCAAGAGAGAGAGAGAGCGAGAGAGAGAGAGAAAGAGAGAGAAAGGGTGACGTAAAAAAATCTGCGGAATAAACGAGTACGAATCGGGTGCTTGGAAGATGGATGAAGGAAGGCGGTCAGGGATGAAAGTTATCGCCATGCTTAAGCCAGGAAACATTGTGTTCATTTGAACAGCATTTCGTTCCCTTGTTTAGACGGAACGATCAGATACGATTTTCGCACTGTTTAGGCACAGAAGCTCGTCGATCCAAAACTGAATGCGTTAAAAAAAATTAAGTGGTGAAAGTTCGTCGCGATATAGTCTTCAAGAGCAGGGGAGTTGGACAGGTACGTCGAGGGCTGCTTTTTCCTTGGCTAATGTGATTCTGCTTGATATGATTACGACCATTTTTTTTCGTTTCGGTCAAAGTTGCAGTATCCAGGTATGTCTGCCCAGTTTATGAGGCAACAGAAAGGGTCCTCGTATGACGCCACTTAAGGCACTCATCATTGATGACAAATATCAAGGACAGCGGCATCTATTTTTCGCTACACCCTGCTACCGTACACGTAATGGAGACCACACTAAAATTAGTGAACTTAGCTGAAGGGGCTTGATCATGTTAGTGGACCTTGAAAAGATGTTATTGCGAGTGTTCAGACATTAAAGCGTGATAAAATAAATTGTAAACAATAAACTTATGAAAAGCGAAAAAAGAAAGAAAGGTTCCTCCTCTAACAGGTGTGCTTTGGCCTCATCCGATGAAGAATAATCGCCGCACAAATATTTGCGCGCTTTCTCATGAGAGCATGAAGATCTCCACGCCTACCTCACATACATATGTACATAACATATGGTCATACATTCATATGTTTATTTATTTATGTTTTCATACTTCAAATAATGATGTGCCAACACATAAATAGAGTAAATTAAGTATAGACAAAACAGGTTTTTTTAATCAATCTTGTATGTGTGGTCCTTATCTTCAGCCTACTTGGCTCCAATGGCATTAATTATCATTCTATACCGGAGTCGCCAAACGACGTCGGAGATCATCGAAAGCGGGTGAGAGAGAGAGAAAAGTAAAGAATTATGCGAATTGTTACGAGAGAAATAGAGAGAGGGGATGAGAGAGATAGACAGATAGAGAAAGAGAGAGAAAGAGAGAGAGAGAGAGAGAGAGAGAGAGAGCTGGAACGAGAGAAAAATTCGGGTTTTTAAGCTTTGTTTATTTGCCTTGTCAATATTAATTAGCACGTTTCCTTGACGGACAATAAAGCTGACGAATTTTGAAATGTGTTTATCACACATATTTAAATGTGAGATCATCCTAGCCAAACTTACCGAAATTGTTCGATACAATGTCTTGTTCACGAGGGTCCATCTCGTGATCTGCCATTCCAACTTTGGAAGCATTACTTTTTTTGGCATTTTATTATCTCTGTAGCTATCCTATCTATAAACATTTAGCAATGCAAGAAAAAAACACAGTTTTATCTTGCTTTCCAATTTCGTTCCCTTCTTCGACAATTCGGCGGCAGCGAAACCGATTAGCCAAATGATCCGGATTCGAACGAGTTGAAGGGATATTGAAACACAAGAGAACATTTGAAGGGGGAGCATCATAAGGCGGATAAACGAGGGAGATAATAGGCAGTTAAACATAGGCAGTTCGTGGTAACGAGAGAATGGAACGCAGTAGAGAGAGAGAGAGAGAGAGAGAGAGAGGAAGAGAGAGAGAATAAGAAAGAGCGGAGAGAACGAACGAACAGTGGTTATCGAGACAGTGAGAGATACCGAATGAGAAGCAGAAATCAGTGCACTTCACATGGTGGCAGCTTGCTGTATCAATTTATTCAAAGTCACTTTTTTTGGGTATTACCTTTTCTTCACTTGCAGTTCGATTCAATTCGAATACTAGTATTTAATTTCCAGGAATCCAGCCAATTTACCCTCCTCCCACTACGCCACTCTACGCACGCTTTCCTGCTACTTGCTTGTTTTCTTTTTGGTCGCACTAAAGACTGCAACCCTTTATTCTCTCTCTGTTCTCTCTCTCTCTCTCTCTCTCTCTCTCGTTGTCTCTCTCGTTCTCTCTCTCTCGTTCTCTCTCTTTCCCTCTGTTTCTCTTTTCTCCCTATCCTTCTCCTTCACTCTATATCTCTCTTTCTTTAGCTCTCGTTAAAAGTCTCCTGACAATCAACTTCTCACCGTATTTCTCACTCTTTCACTCTCTCACACATTCCCTGACCAGAGTCTCGCTGCCTAAGACCGTAATCGGTAGCCGCAGGCGCTAATCTCCTAGAGTAGCCCGTAGGATGAAGGCGAAAAGCAACTGAAATGAATCGAGGATTCCAGGCTAATTTCCTTCTTCCAACTTTTTCCTTAACGTCAATAAAACTTTTTTTATACATATACGTTGCAAATTCAGAACAAAAAAATATGTACATACATACATACAGTACCACTCAACATTTCTGGTACCTATATTAATTATATTAATTATATTAATATAAATAATTTCAATTGATTTTTCAGCGCTCATGGCGCATTTCAATGTAGTTTTCTGTACAAACTAGACTAATTCGATGCAGATAAATACGTTGGAAACATTAGTTTCTCAAAGAAAGTAGACACTGACGAGAAAATTCATGTTTTAGTCCGAAATCCATTTGAAAATGCAGCGAAATTGCTCATTTAGTGCAGCGCAATTGCGCTGCATATTTCAAATAATTTCGGGCTAAAACATGAATTTTCTCGTCAACATCTACTTTCTTTGAGAAACTAATGTTACCAACGTATTTATCTGCAGCGAATTAGTCTAGTTTATACAGAAAACTACGTTGAAATGCGCCATGAGCGCTGAAAAATCGATTGAAATTATTTATATTAATATAATTAATATAATTAATATATGTACCAGAAATGTTGGGCGGTACTGTACATATGAACATATCTATTTTTTACATTAATTATTCATATAAACATGTATGCTTTTTTCATGCAGATTGGCAGTATGATATCAACATATGTATGTATCTTTGTTTGTTGCTATTTCCGTCGAGACTCTTGCGATGTCTAACTTTACTGCTTTAAAATCCGATGACGTGAAGTCGGATGTCACGATTCGGCTTTGGTCTTTCCGCTTTGACCGTAGGCCAAATGGCTGGACATGCAAAGGATTATTGCGGACAATGTTTCCTGTTAACCTAGTGACTCTGCAGGCCAACATTGCCGTACTTTTTGTCTTTGTTGTGTTTTTTTTTGCGTTCATTCTAAAATTATTTTCTTGAAGGTTTATAGTTTTCTATGTACTGTTATATATTGTGTATGTTTGTACACTATTCGTTACTGACAAAGCAATAGTGGAAATAGTGGCACTTCCCTTCTCTTGACGCAAGCTAATCACATGAATCCTTGTCGCAATTCCTGTAAACATGCGAAAATATTCACAGTATACGCTCAAAGAATCTGTTGTTAACGCCTCATCGTTCTGATTGTCCTGTGAATTTTATACATATGTATGTATATACTGCGGTTGTTGTTCTTTGCGACAGACGGAGATTCATTGGCATTTCAGTTCTCACTTAACTGTCAATGAATATATTGGTATACTTCAATATTCATAAAGGTGTATGTTCACATATTACAGTATCCTGGTGTCGCTGCCTGAAACGAGATCGTGGCAGGAAACGCGTCGGCGGTTCGCAGGAAAGAGACCGGCCGAATGGCGCGAGGAGGCTGGAGGGCGGTAGCCTTGACGGCCGCCCTTCTTGCCGCGCTCTTGGACTCGGGGCAAGCAGAAAATGTCAGAGTTCATTTGTATATACATATATGTAGTATACTCGCGGGGTTATGTGAGGAGCTGATCATTCTTTTAGACCTTAACATTGAGAAATGGTTTTCTCTACTTGTAAGAGTTTTGCGTGCAACTGCGAACCTTCAACCCATTACTTTCAGTGAAGAGAATGGGACCAAAGTGAGATTTTAAAAAATCGTTTCTCAAATCTGCCCGAACAAATAAATTGTCTTTTTATTTCGATCATTTGATTTGATACAAATTCAAATTTGCATCCTCTGCTTAAAAAGGCATATTATTGAATTTGTAAGAAGTGAAAACAGTATCTCTCGCTAATGTGTTCGCGCTCTGTGTTCATTGCCGAATTGATCATATGTTCAACCAGGGAACGTTGTTTTTGATAGGATTAAATAGGGAGAGGCTCTCATAGGTTTTGCCAGGCGATAGCCGCGCTCGCTAATTGGGGTCGCGAAGGGAAAGGCATGAGGACATTGCTGGAACTCGGATCATCGGCCGACCGATCCCACGCAAAACTAAATGAGCTCATATAAAAAATATTGGGCAGTAAAATGGACATGTCTGAAAAGGAGATTCTATTAAGCAGTGAAAAGTAATTGACATTCAAGGAAAAAGTTATTTTTGGTAATTTTTGATCAAATGAGAGGATATAATGCAAGTTCGTTTCAAGTAAAGTTTGCGGAATCACTACAAAAAGACAACGTGCAATGAGAAATAAATGATATTTAGTGTGGTCCCGTTGGGACATGGTCATCCTGGGGTGAGTACACTTCTTGCGCCACTTACAATTCTACGAGCGGCTTCAGCATACGCATCCGCTACTGCGAGGGCCTCCCTGCTGGCTGCGTCTCTACAAACAACTTCACTTGCTCGTTAGTAACGCAATCTTCAAATGGTTTAAAAAAAATTATCGTTTATGGTAGCACAAATGTTAAAAAAGACGTTTAATAAAAAAGATATTTCATATATAGAAGCAGCGTTTTCAGCGGCCCTTACTCGGACGTGCACTGGTGCTCAATGACAACGACAGAAGTGCCAACAACTTTGGGGATGACGTCAGCCGTGCCAGAGGACACGACTGTTCTGATGAGCACGGCTGAAACAACTGCTGAGGAGACAACTGTTCTGCTGAGTACGACGGAAGCGCCTGCAGAGAAGACGACCACTGACGACGCTGTAGAAACAGCTTTACCCCCCATGACATCAACTGAGCCAGCCGAGACTTCAACGGTCATAGAAACAGAACCGCCGACAACAGCCGAAGAAGTGGAGACGACCGCAGAAGCGCTTACAACTTTGCCCACTGAGCTTTCCACCGAAGCTGTGGCAACTACGACCGCAGCTGCAGAGACAACTTCAGGTGCTCCAGTCGAAGATACAAGCACAGAAGCACCCATTACTTCGACAGAGAAATCCGAGAGTACAACGGTCGCAGAAACAGAAGCACCTACAACAACCGACGAGGCTGAAACAACTGCAGGGCCGCCTTCAACTTTGACTTCAGAGCTCACAACCGAACCGCAAGCAACTACGGCCGCAAGTGCAGAAACAACTTCAAAGGCCCCAGTAGAAGAGATAACCACAGGGGAAGCACAAACCTCGATCGCTCCCATGACATCCACTGACCCAGCCATTTCTTCCACTCTTCCGGAAACAGTCGCATCGTCGACAACCGAAGACTTGGAGACTACGGCTGAGCCACTTACAACTCCACCCGCAGAACTATCCACCGAACTTTCCGAGACAACGGGAGGAAGTGGAGAGGCGACTTCTGCGGCTCCCGCTGACAGCACGACCATTCCAATCGAAGAGACTACCACCGAAATGGCAGCCACGACCACGGGCTTCCGTAACCCCACCGATGCGTCATCTACCACGGATGGGGAGACAAGAACTACCGAGTCTGCCCTGAGCACTCCCGAACAGTCGGCAACGACTCCGGAATCGGAGTCGACACCCCAAGGTGTGACCGAAGCGGAGAAGCAGCATCAAATCATCATTCGCATCAGACATGTCGGAGGTTGTCGAAAATGTTGGCATGTGCATGAATGAACTCTTGTCTTGATCATAGGCATGCATAATTATTCCGGCATGACACTCGATGCGAATGATGGTTAATTTCTCTTATGTGTATTTGTTTAATAATATTAAGTAATCGAAGGAAATGAAAAAAAACAATTACTTTTAGCTTTATAGTGAAATTATTCTTGCACGCCATTTTTACAGTCAGCATGAAGTCATTGCTCGCTCGATAAGAAAGTCGTTTCAAACAAACTGATTTGATTTGTGTTCAGAGTTAACAACGCCGATCGAAGAGACAACTTCTGAACCGATCATGTTTGTTTATTTAATTAATTAAAGTGAAATAAATATTCAATTAAGTGGATTTAATCCGATTGGGGACATCTATAAGTCTTCATGTACTTCTCTGAAAACTATAAATTCAGTGTCATAACGAGTACGCCGAGACTGACGGAAGAGACAACGGCGGAAAGTACCGGAGAGATGACATCACCAGGTCAGCAGACTACTCAGGGAGGAGGAGACAGCACGACAGAGGAGCCAGGTTCTGACTTCTAAGGGGTAAAAAATTCGATTAAAACATAAAAATAAATAACAACAACTTGTTCCAGAATGGACGACTCATGCCGAAGAAACAACAGAACCAATCACGTATGTCTTTTTTTATGAATGTTTGCGAATAACACAATTTGTATTATACCAAAGTATGAATATATACTTTTAATTGTCTAGCGAATTTAACTAGCGAAATCATGCAGAGAACCGGCTAGCACGTCAAATCTGCCAGAGGTGACAACAGAGGAGAGCACTGGAGAGATGACGTCACCAGGCCAGGAGACCACTCAGGGAGGAGAGGAAACGACTGAGCCAGTCACTGTAAAGCAGACGACTTCGGCTGGAGAAGAAAGCACAACAGAGCGGCCGGTTGAAGAGACAACACTCGAACAGGAGACAACCACAGAAGACTACCCCGACACTACAACTTTCGGTCAAGAAGGAGCTATTCTTATGGAATATTTGGAAAAAGTTGGAATTCTTATTAAAAGAAACGAAAGTAGAATGACACGTTTTCTGGCAATCGGGTGACAGACGAAGAATCAACGAGATCCGGTATATTTAAAAGTGCACACTTTTGCGAAATTCAAAAGCTATATTACTAAATATCTCTCCAGCGACTCATATTAGGAAGAATTAGAAGTGCACCAAATACCAAAAGCAAGGAAATCAAGTGTTGATGCTTCTTCTTCTAAGGCGGCCCCACTGGCCTCTGTGGCAGCTGTCCGAACGTGGAGTTGGCGGCCTCGCCATTCGAGTCGATCGCCGTGGCCGTCGCCGACCACTTCTTCCCCTTCGAGGGCGCGTGTCGTCGAGTTCGGCTGAGCTGCCAAGCGCGCCCGGTAGGCTCTTCGCGTTTTACTTTCGCGTTTTAATTGCTTGACTTGATTTGCTAAATATAAGGTATTTAAAAATTATATCTTTTTTTTAAACGTAAATGTAATAGTTGTTCAGGGAGAAACTGCTGTGATCACCTTCATTGGAACGGGGCAGACCGTGTCGAATGTGACGAAGGCGCAGAAAGAGATCACTTGTAATGATAAGGGCGAGTGGCCAGTAGATGGAGTCATCTTCACGGATTATCAGTGCTACGCAGTTCCTAGTTCGAAACTTTTCCTTTGAAATCTTTTTTCTTACATAAATGCAAGAAACAGGATTATGCTAAACTAAATAACAATTTTAAACAACATATGTATGTATGTATGTAGATTAGTTGCATGTTCATACAATAACTACATTATTATCATTAACGAGTGTTAAAAATCCAAAACATAAGAAAACTATTCAAAATTCCATTTAAGCGGACCGGTATTGCAGAATCAACAACGATGGCCACCACAGAACTGCCGAGTGAAGTGACTTCACCAGTGGAGGAGACAACTACAGCTGCCTTGCCGGACACTTCAACTTCGGGTCAGAAGGATGTTACGGGATCTCACCATCAGAATGAGAAAATAGTCGGCTTATACATACATATGTATGCACATAATTACATTAATATTCAAATTGACCAGCGGTTATTATCAGCGTTCCAAGTGCTTAAAGAAGATGAGGAGCTGTGAGTGTTCGAACGCATCATTTGGTTTTCAGAAGGAGCCACGGGTCTCTGTGGCAATTGTCCGAACGTAGAGTTGGCCTCTTCGCCTGGCGAATCCATCGCCGTCACCGTCGCAGACCATTTCTTCCCTTTCGAGGGCGCATGCAGACGTGTTCTTCTAACTTGCCGAGCCCGCCAGGCAAGTCTTTGCTCTCCATCCCCCCCCCACTCTCCTCCTGCCTCCCCTTTTCTGTCTAGCTTCACACCACGTGGTTTGGAAGAGTATCATAGTTAAAGGGAAATGAGAGAATTTAACAGAAATGATATATAGATCGTTGAAAGCTGTAGAAAGCAAAGATTTAGGGAGAAACGGCGGTGCTGAACTTTGTCGGAACAGGGCACATTCTGTCGAATGAGACGCAGACTGTAATGACGAGCATCTGCAATGAAGCGGGCAAGTGGCCAGTCGATGACTCCGTCTTCACTCAATATCAATGCTACGCTCGTCAGAGTCAGACAGCAATCAATTACAAATATTGGTTACAGTTGTTGCGATTACACTTATTTTTGATTAATCTTTCGTAACGCGTGAGAATTTCATTGAAGAAATTAAATGCCAGTTTAGTCACAACGACGACTACTACGACAGTTCGAGTGACGACAACGTCACCTGCAGAGATGACGTCAGCATTCTCCATTACCACCGATTTCCTGGAGTCGTCCGAGGCACCAAGCACAGTGATGAGAAGCACACGCGTCACGACGAGCGCATCCTCGACGAGTCCGAGCACTTCTACGACGACCACTTCAACCACGACCACTTCCACCACGACCACCATTCCGCTACCGACCACGCCATCAAGTCAATCATTCCATGTTCTTTACCTTTATTTCCTTAACAAAAATTCTGTGATCTTTTAATATAAATTATCTTTTGTCTAACTTTATTTATTTAAGGGAAAATTCGCTGATATTTAAAAATATTCTCATTTTATGTAAGAAATTTAGCAATGAAATGTCGTGAATATATAAATTGACATATGTATGTAAGTTATTGTAATTCTAATGCTCAATTTTTCAGAAACGTGCACAACATGCCCGAATCTCGACGTGCGCTTCACGGAGGTGGACGAGGACGGGGCGACGACACTCGACCATCGCATCGTCGCGAACTGCAGTTTTGTCACTGTCAACTGCTTCGATCCATACGTCAGCAGTCTGCTATTTTATGTTACACAAAGTCATCTTGTTTCATAATTATGTACATACTTACAAGTATTTAGGAATTGTATCAACATTAATTCCTAAGCAGTTATAAACAAATTTCGATGGCCTTGTGAGAGATTTGCATGCTGATTTGAAACAATTGAATGAGATTCATTGTATCTCTTTGTTGCAGGAGACGAGTCGAGTTGGCGAGCTGCATTTCTTCAATTCGACATCTTCATGGATGGCGGCCGAAGGGTTCGACGCTAATTCTAGTCTGGCTTGTGACGCAGAGGCGAAATGGAGACAGCTCGACGGCGCCACGGTCGACAGTCTTCTCTGCGTGCTTGCACAGAGTCAGCCAACTACTGCATATGCTCTATTCATGCATCTTTTTTTTTAGTTGGCATCATATTCTTTAAAAAATAAACTTCAGGGTTGGTAACATGTGTATATTTGAGAGAGAAAAATCTTACTTTCAAGTTGAAACAGAAAAACTTCATCCCGATATTTTAGGTGAGCAGACTTCACCTTCGCCGATGGAAACGACTACACCGTTTGAAGGAGGACTGACGACTTCAGAAAACAGCGGGTCCACCGCTGGCCAAACAACAGGAAGAGAAGATCCGCTCACGAGTACGGAGGCGTCAATGATCTCAACCGATAAGGGAGACACAACAACCGCTGAAGGAATCAGCACAAATCAGGCATCGACTCCGTCAGAGACAAACGAACCCACTGGACCCACTGACATCACTGACAAGCCGACTGACTTTACTCAAATTTCTGGAAGCCAGACAATGAGCGAAGGCCCCGTGGTTACGGAGACAGCTTCTCAAGGACCAGAAGAGACTACAGAGCCAGTAACAGGTGAACCCACTGGAGCCACTGATATCACTGACAAGCCGACTGATATTACTCAAGTTTCTGGAAGCCAACCAACGAGCGAAGGCCCCGTGGTTACGGAGACAGCTTCTCAAGGACCAGAAGAGACTACAGAGCCAGTAACAGGCGAACCCACTGGACCTACTGATATCACTGACAAGCCGACTGACTTCACTCAAGTTTCTGGAAGCCAGCCAACGAGTGAAGGCCCCGTGGTTACGGAGACAGCTTCTCAAGGACCAGAAGAGACTACAGAGCCAGTAACAGGCGAACCCACTGGACCTACTGATATCACTGACAAGCCGACTGACTTCACTCAAGTTTCTGGAAGCCAGCCAACGACTGAAGTCCCCGTGGTTACGGAGACAGCTTCTCAAGGACCAGAAAAGACTACAGAGCCGGACTTGTCCACTCAAGGTGGAGAGAAAACGACAACGGACGCAGGCACATCATTGGCCACTGAGCAACCTGAACAAACAACGGGTGGAAGTGAGCCTACCACAGGGCCAGCAATGACGACAGAGCCAGGGCATACAACTTCCGTAGACATAGAGTCGACCGAGCCGGGACATATTACAGGAGAGGTGTCAACAACACAAGGTGTGGCAGGTGAGACTACACCAGGAGAAGTGACTGTGACTGAAGGAACTACTGCAGGCGCGACAACCGGGCCGGTGATTGAGTTCTCCTCAACAGCCGCGCACTTGACTACGATTGTGGACGTAAGTACCAGCGACCAGCCGATAACCGATGCCAGCACTGGCCAAGGACAGAAAACAACCGCTGAAGCTGAAATGACCACAGGAGAGGATACTTCGACAGCAGCGCATTTGACAACGGGTGTAGACGTTACAAGCGGAGTTTCAGCAACAGAAGGAAGTACGGAGCAGCAGACGACAGTGGTCGTTCCCTCTGGCAGCACTCGTGAACCGGCAGCGAGCACAGCCGAGCCGCGAGAAGGTACGACTACAACGGAAGCGGGAGTGACGACGTCTTTGCAAAGTATGGAGACTACTGTTGCCTCCTCGGAAAGCACTCCAATGCCGTCGAGTCCACCGACTGCTGTGCCCTCTGTCACTAGCACAGCTGGTTCGGTCTAGAATTTCTTATTTAACAAAATTGTGTATTTTCCAGAGTGTTGTCTTTAGCAACTTATAATGAGAGATATACATATGTATTTAGGAGGAGAATCCACGACCACTACTGCGAGAAGTCGAGATCCTCCGACAACCCCAGTACTTGAGGAGAGCACACCTGGCCAGGAAGTGTCAACCAACGAGATCACCACTACACCTGCAAGCACCGGTAAATAGATGTCGATAATATGTTTGAATTAGAAATAGATTAATTCTCCCAAGAATGTTTGCATTTCAGGTCTGTGTGGAAGCTGCTCGAATATGCTGGCACATCCACTATCCAGCCTGGCATCACCCGCCTACAACGGAATGCTCGTACTCGATCACTTCCAATTGCCAACGACGCCCTGTCGTCAGCTAGCGGTCACTTGTAGCTCTGTCATGGTTCGTGGAACACTCAGATTGTCATGAAATCCTGTTTCGTATGAAAAGTTAAATAAATAAGAAAAAAGTACATGTGTTCTCTTCCCTTTTAAATAACTTTTAAATGTAAATAGTATTGATTTGATGCAGCGTCATAATTAAGGGAACAGAAACCGCGACGCTTCTCGGTGACGCGAGGCGGTCGATTGGAACAGGACGCTCGACCACTAGCGCTCTTCTCGAATGCGACGAGCAACGCGCGTGGAGGTTGAAGAACTCACCGCTCTCTGACGTCTTCTCCAACATGTCCTGTCTGGTCGAGCCAGCTGCTATCGTTTCACCAGGAACCGTGGCTTTCGACTCGACAACAAGTTGTCAGCTTTTCTGAGTTACTTCAATGTTATGAAGATCCTCGCTCTCTATAGATTATTTTAATTAATTTTTCTATCTCACTCAAATAATTTAGTTTTCCATTCTATTGTAATCCACAAATAATGCATATTTCCAGCTTCGGTGATGTCATCGCGACAGCCTCCTGAAACAACGACAACAACTGCAAATCCAAACATTCGTACGCACTTTGAATATGATACATATTTTTATTAAACGCTTGTAAGCACGAAGCGAGATTTTCAAGTGAATAAATGGTAGCAATATATTAGCTAGAACTGGAAGCTTATTTCGATATTAGCATAACTGAATTCCATTGATTGCCAGCGCCGTGCCAACTCTGCGATCGACTCCGAGTCTACCCGGTGAATACAACGGGTCTCGCGAACGGTTTCACAACCCTGAGCCATGTCACCGAAGGCGGTTGCAGTCGCGTCTTCGTCGAGTGCGAGGGAGAAAAGGTGTCTATCATGACCACGCCATATAGTCAACACTGCAAAGTTTTATCGCGATACAACTTTCTTTCCCTCTGCTGCAGTTTTATTGGAATTAATAAACTAATTATATAAAAATGGACATAAAATGAGGCATTCGTAAAACAAGAATTAACAAGTTAAGGGATTTAAAAAAGGTAATGTTTAGCCGACGGATACAGTGGTGATCTTCAGTCAAGGAATCACACTGGCTACAGGAGTCGGCGTCGTGAACTCTACCTTCTCGTGCGGCAGCCCAGTGGCCGGCTGGAACTTGCCGGCCGAGCAGAATCTCCCCGTCTCCCGTGTCATGTGCGCCATTCGCATTGGGCAAACAAGTCAGCAGTTAACATCTATGTACTTTTGGCGTCAAAGAATGAAAAATCTTTTTTTTTTCTTCACAAGATTGAAATATTGACACTCATAATGTTACGCGAAATACAAAATTTATTGCTTAAAACAAGCATTATGTAAAATAAACTATTGTGAATCTGCAGCAACGACAGCGATAGTGGTTTCTACTCTTCCGCCGACAACGCCAAGTGTGTCCGAGTCCACGACAGTCATGCCTATTTCTGAGCCCTTCACTTCTGCAATGATTACGACGCCATCTGTCGCCTTCGACACTTCAACAATTTCTTCTTCAGCGAGTGCGCACGATTTAATTGTTTTTTTTTTTTAAATTATATCCATTTTTTTGTGTCAAATGTTAGATGGACGATAACGATTTTTTAAACGATTGTTATTGATAGCAAAGTGGAAATTTAATAGCCATTAATTAAATATCTCCAGATCTGTGTGACTCGTGCACGGATGTGATTGCGTTGTCGGGGAAGGAGCTCGGCCCACACGAAGAGAACGGCGCCCTTCTGATCAGCCACTCCATCGACGCCGCCACCGGCTGCCGCGTCGCTCTTCTTCGCTGCTCATCGCAAGATGTTTGCTTTTTCAAAATATTTGTCTTTTTTGTTTGGGCATTATTCCTTTCGTAATTACAGCACTGAATCTATTGGTTTCGGTCCAATATTTTCATTGCACACAAACTAGTCTAGATAATCTACTACGAGTTAGACTGGCATCGCCCACAATTGCCTTATACCCATCTGGTCCGATCTCACGGTGAAAACAACAACGGCGTATTTCCGCCCTCTCACACGCGCTGTCCTGTGCAAGTCAATCGGCCATTTCGTAATTCATTTCTAAAAATAGGTAGATCGCGCAGGCTAACTTAGCGCAAAATTCATATGATATAACTCCAAACAACGCACAGACTAGATAAAGCTGATCTTTCAGTATTTCGAAATACGTATATCACTACTAACTTCGTGCGTGGACCGCCGCTGGCGTGACTAATCAAATAGACTTCCCTGAAATAACTTATCATTTACTCCTAGCGTGCGTACTTTATGGCCGTTGTCACTTAGTCATCGAGCCCAACTGTCGCAAAGAACATTTAGCGGCATGACGAGGTTTCTTCCCTGTGGCGAGGACGCTGCATAAATCAGAAGCTAAAAGCATAGCGCAAAAGGCCACGCAGTCATTTTTATATCTAACTTTTTGCTGAGTTTTCTTTGCTCCTTTAGCCTCCTTATCTTTCGCCTGTTTCGCACTGCACATTTGTGTATACTTGTGTGTACATCTTTGCTCCCTCGGTAACAGCGCAAGTTTCCTGCTTATTACTCTCTCTCTCTCTGTCTCAACCTAGCATTCCATGCCGATAATTTGTTTTAGAACGCGCTCACAGGGAAGCTAGAGACATGCTATATACATACAATGTGCATACATTATGGGAATAGAGGGGGAGGGGCAGACTGAGAGAGAGAGAGAGAGAATCAAAGTGGACGGAGAGAAATGAACAAGAAGTGTTTCCATTAAAAATCTAGTAAGTGGCATCGCCTGTGCTCCACGTGTGTTTTGTGCCCAAGTCATGCGCAGAGTAAGCCCAGCCCCTTGGGGTACCCCCCCCCCTCTCATGCTCCCTTCTAGCATATAAATTGAGTCTTCTAGCCAAGCGACAACGCTACTCTTCTCCTGAACGGAGACCTCCCGCTGACCTCCTCGGAGAGCTCGGCAGAAACGACCGTCATGTGTACCAGTCAGGGCATCTTTGCACGACTCGGAGTTGCGATCGCATCCGCAACTTGCATCATTTCGGGTTAGGAACCACTCGTGAAGGAGTACTGTAGATAATAGGCCACGAGATACATGTAATAGGCTTATATTTTTGATGTACAAATTGACTCATTTCAGCTGCGAGCTCTTCATCGACGCCGATCACTCCCGGTTTGCTCCCGCTTTCTTGTCACTTTTATGGCAAAACAAACCATTATTATAAAGAAAGCGTTGAGATAATAAGGAAAGTTCCGTTAAGAAGACATCATTTTCAGTAACACGCGCACCCACAACCACTACTACTCCATCTCCTGGAGCGCGTAAGTGCACCATAGCTTTCCTTATCCAATGGCCCCAAGAATTAAAAATATAATTCGTTATTCAAAATTCGTCCACTATTTTCTTTCTGGGACCAATGTTCTAGAACAGAGCCTGAATTTATTTTATTCCAGCGGCTTGCGCTACTTGTAATCGCGGCGAGTTGGCGTTGCTGCCGCCGTTTGGCTACGTGCCAGGGATGCTGACGATGGACACGCGAATCTCACCAGATACTCAGTGTATCAACGTCACGCTCCTCTGCCAAGGCGTTCATGTCAGCTTCACTTGCTTTTTGGCTCATCCTGTCCAAGAAATCGTTGCGGTATGTACATGTGACCCCATAAATTTGTTATAAAGAAGATTTCCGGCGGCAAAAAGAGGAACGAAAAACGCTGGTTTTTTTTTGCAGATTTTGGATTTGAGATAAACAATTTTAACATGGACAAAATGGGTTTCCACGTCAGGCTGGCGAGACAGTTGCGATGCTCTCTTCGACCGGCACCGTAATCCAATCCGACCTGAATACGGTAACAATGAACCTCCTCTGCGACGGCAACCGGCAATGGCAAATCAGCTCTTCTGGCACCACCGTCGGCACTCTCTCATGCGCCATTCTTCCTAGTATGGATTAGCTGGACTTCTTTTTTGCAGCTGAAAATATTATCAGGAGGAAGGAATGTATAAAGTAGGATTTAGCACTTTGCATAATTATATAATTCATTTATAGGCAGCACAACCACCACCACGACAGGAGTCCCGACAACATCGACGACGACTATTATTCTTTCTGAAACGACGTCAACTTCGTCTTCCACGACCACCACAACGACTACGACTACTTCCTCGCCAGTCCCAAGTATGTATGCTTAGTATCCTTGATGAATATGCTCATGTCGCTGATTACTTTTTAAATCGTAAGCTTGCAATTAGGCCTAGGCTAGTTTACAATCGTAAAGTAAGATATTTCTTCACGTCTCTACACACTTTCATGTTTCACGCACTTGAAGCACGACCGATTTCTAAAGTGCAGCTGCCCTTCAGGCCAGTGCAGCTCGTGTCCTGCGATGCTGGCTGCTCCGCCGTCGGTTCCTCTGCTTGCGGGCGAACGCGCGGGGGCCCTCGTACTCACTCATTTCACTGGGGCTAGCGGCTGCCGTGTCGTACAAATGCAGTGCTCCTCGCAGAATGTCAGTCTCTCTCTCTCGTCTTCTTTTCAAAATTCCAATAACGATCAACTTCATTTTGTTGACTAAATTGATGACAAATCTAAAACCCTGGTGCCAAAACATCTTGCAAGACCTTTATCTCTTCTTCTTTGATGCATTAACGCTGTTGCTTAAGCTACCGTATCCATTGCACGCAGAACACTCGCGCACTTTTTTCCGTGTTCACTCGTTGCGAAATGACACTACAGAACAGAAACTAGACATTCAAGCTTGCGCTCAAAAAGAGTACACAAGAGATCT
Organism: Allodiplogaster sudhausi; assembly: GCA_945643635.1. Lineage (NCBI taxonomy): Eukaryota > Metazoa > Nematoda > Chromadorea > Rhabditida > Diplogasteridae > Allodiplogaster > Allodiplogaster sudhausi. Next base: position 1,153,755 of record CALZFC010000042.1, on the reverse strand, counting down.
CGTTCATGATGTTGCTTGAAGTGCCGGATGCCACTTTCATATCCTCACACATATGAAGATTTTGTGACTGCATTCAAAATTGCATCAAATATTATTTTTAGAATTTTTACTCCACCTCGAGGGACTTTTATTCATGTGCTGCCAAGTGAGCGTTCTAAAAATAGGTCTTGTAACCAGGCAAACCTTGTGTTTCCAAATGCGTAGAATGTTTGCATATGTGCAAAGGGTTCTCGTAGCACCATGTTTACTTGTTTTTGCTTTATTCCGCTTGCAAAAACATAATCTAAGAAAATTTATACGTATTTGTATTGTGCGAGAAGGAATGAGAAAAGGGATACCTTACCATTAGGAAAGCAGAGAACAGGGCAGAGTATGCAAGTCATTGCTCATAAAAAGCGCAATAAAGCATGGCTCAAAGAATGCTCCAGACACGGGAGGTCCTTGTCTCTCAATCTAAATGCTTCTTTCTTGTATGCTTTCAATGTATGCGGTAATGGATATTCTTGTGCTCTAACATGTACGAGGATATGCCTCACTAACCATTAAGCACATACTACATTACAGCTACCCCGCCCACATAAAAATAATAAAATTGTATGTCATAAGAACGACATAAGAAAAAAACTATAATAATCAATTTTCACACAAATTCTGACAAAACGCGAGTCTGCAGGCTCTCAAATAGGAATATGAAATAGACAAATAAAGCTTGTTTCATACATGAGCCTATATGCAGTATTCATCACTCAACTATTAAGCAATATGTTCAGGCAGCCGACAACGCGACTCTGCTTCTGAATCATGGACAAGGCAGCACTGCGATGAGCAGTCTGTCGAGTGTCTCTCATTCGCTGAGCTGCGACCCGACGGCCGGCGCTTTCCTGAACGACGGCGCTGCCATCACGTCCGCCACTTGCATTCTCACTGGTATGACGCTGACATTGCATAAATGAAGTTTGCCAACTTCAGCACATAAACAAAAGTGCACAATTTACACCATATATATAAATATACTTTTCAAATTCATTTCAGAAGGCATGGATGGCGGCATAACCCCAGCGACCACACTTACTCCTCCTACGACGACAACACCTGCGCCGGGCACACGTTAGCAAATCTTTTTTTATGATAACTATTACATGAGGTGCACGTGAACTAACAAATTATGTACATATATTTAGTATATATGAAAAATGTCAAATAAAAAACTTAAAAAAAAATAAATGAAGTAAAAATAAAAGCAAAATTGTAGTGTCGTGCGCATCATGTGACTTGATGACGTTGCCCGGTCTTCCGCCCGTCTCCTTGCAACCCGGAATGCTCACTTTGAATGGCGGCTTCTCCCCGGCTGGTTGCGCTACAGTACACGTTCTCTGTCAAGCGGATACGGTGAGTATCGATTAATCATTGACAATTATTAACTAAGCGATTAAACTGGTCAAAGAGGGGTTTGTTCAGGCTTCATCGACTGCCGTGGTGCTCGGCGCGGGCGGATCGACCCTGCGATCGATGCTTGGGTCAGTGGCATTCGACGTGACATGCAACAACGCGACTCGTTGGGTGATCGACGCCTCGAATGGAATCGATGTGTCGTCTCTCTCTTGCGCGCTCATTCAGGGTCGGTCTTTTCAATTATAATGTTGTTTTGACTGATGTAGATATGCATGTAAATGCATTCATAAGTCTTTCGAGTTTCTAAAAGTTTAGCATGACAATGAAAAAAGGTTACTTATTTCTTTCATCTTCAGCCCCCACCGATCCACCTGCGACTGAGAGCACGTCATCGACTTCTACGACCACAACGACCACGACCACGACCACAACTACAACTTCCCCAACCACGACCACCACTCTGACACCGACGACGACTACCACCACAACTACCCTGGCTCCCGAAACCACTACGACGGTAGGATATTTTCCCTTACAAATGTATTTATTTATCTTCAATCTTCCGTCAAATTTTGTTGAGTTAGAGTGCATACTAGACATGTAAAGATGAAGAGGGCAAGGGTTCTTTATTCCATGCTTTCTTTCTTTCACAGACCACCGCTCCAACGGGTGGCTGCGCCGCGACGTGGGCTGAGTGGCAGCCGTGGTCGGAGTGCACGACGGAGTGCGGCGCCTGCTCCACCAATCAACGCTTCCGCGCCTGCAACGGCGCATCCGAGGGATGTACTTGCAACGGGTCAGGAATGTTTAGGGATCTAATCTATCCAAAATGGATTCTTTAATTAGTCAAACTCATTGTATTCATTTATTTACTGGTTCACTTATACTCGTGGAAATTTACTTATTATTAGAGAACATGTTTCTAAAGCAAATCTTAGAAAACTTTAAAATTAGAAGTAGTAATGGCACTGAAGGAGCTCTTTCCTCTACAGCACGCCCTTCGAAGTCGACTACTGTAATATCCAGATCTGCGTGTATCCACAGGAGCCGTGCTGCAAGTCCTTCACGCCCACCTCGGGCGACTCTCGCTTCGTCTGCGACACGAAAAGCACGGGCAGGAAACGGCGAGCTGCGCCTTTGTTCTTGCCGCCGCCCTTTAGAACGTCAGTTTCGATAGAAACGGCTGACTACAATCTACAAAAGAGTATTAATGCATCACATGTCTTTGTAATTTCAATGCGTATACTTCATTGTTTTTTTGTACGCGATTTCGGTTTTGGACCAGATACAAAGTTGACATAACATTTATGATAAAAACGAAATCTAATGAGAAGAATATAATAATAGTATTATTCTTATTATTATTTTATTGCAGTGAGTGGCACACTCGTTGAAGGCTCCAACAGCTTCTAGCCCAAACTCTACGTGTACCCAAATGACGTCGTCTAGTGGAGGGAGATGCCCCTCCCCCATGCAAAAATGCCTTTATCTTGCCCGATTATCGAAGACGAGTACAAAACAGCGATGCTTCTTCTTCTTTGTGGTCGAGTTTGCATATTTCGTTTAAACCGAAACATTGAGCAAATAAAGAGCGAATTCTGTGATTATTATTAGTTGATTATATTGATTGAAATGAATTAGTAGAATGAATGGATAGACTTCAAAATGTCTGTGTGCATGTCACTTTGATCAGTGCGCCAAGCCTGCTCAATTTGTATTTTACTTTTTTTTTCATTTTTCTAACCGCTTTCGGTGCGATAATAAAGCATGCATGTCTATTTCCAAGACTTGGAAATAATGAATAACACAAATACTGGGGAAGTGGTTATCATGATCTAAAGAAGGACTTTCAGATTAAGTGAGAGAAAGTTTGCTTCGATGAGTTTTCTCTACCTTCCAGTCATTTGACCTTAGTGCCTTTCTTCTAGATAAAGGTGTAGGTTTGATGCATGGTAAATTGAGTTATTCCACTTAATAATTAGTGCCAGAACTGTCAATTTTTAGCCATTATTTCTGACAGATAAACTATGCTAACACAATGGCCGAGACGTTTCTATAAGATAATTGTTGCGATCGTTGCTTGAGCAGGCTTGCTGGTCGGCGAACGTACCTGAAAACAGGAAAGGCGATAATGAAACAAGTTAATGTGCTAAAAATACTAAAAATATAAATAAAGTTTATGGGGAAAAAATAAACGAAAAAATACTACCACGGAAGTCGTCCACATTCCGGCTGGCCGGAGACTCCTAAAGCAGAAACAGAGAAGGGCGCGGCGATACTCCTTCGTGAGTGAGATGACGATGACCGGGTTGATCAGCGGCATCACCAAGGCGCTGAAGGCTGCGTACAACGCGAGGAAGCGCAGCTGACAATGAGGGACGAGCATTGAGAGATACGGGCCGCCGAGGAAGACTGTCGGCAGAAGCGCCTTCCAAGAGCATTCGATTCTCAGTGGTTCTTTGAAGAAACAAAACTGTTGCGATGGTACAAATGTACATACATATGTACATATTTTGTGTATAGTTAAATATTCCATTATGCAACCATAGTTGACTTGCCCACCTGAAGAAGCAGCATAAGCAGCGCGCGTATTTGCAGTGCCCGCGCATTCGGCGCGATTACATTGCGGCGGATCTCGCTGAAGATGCCCGCAGTGCAGACGCCCATTGCAATGAAGAGGCCGATCATCGACAGAAGAGTCGAGCACAACAACCACATCCGGACGGGCTGAAGGGATATATGAATATTTCCTATTTCCATAGATACTCATGTGTGAGGCAGCGTAATCACAGGCGACGACCAACATCGTGAACAGAAATATAGTGTTGTCTAGATGGATATGATGATCACCTTCCCAGTTGTTTACCGAAGCGATATCTTGAGCCGGCAGCTTCACCGTGAACCTGTTGTTAATTTTCAGTTTGCTTTACCTATAACATTTATATATGTATGTACATATCAGTTGAATTTACTAATTCAAAGTTGATCTATCAAAATAGCAACTTAAACATATTCACCATAGGGTAGCTGTGAAGATGGTGTTTAGCGCTAGATAGCCAGCAATCAGGCCTATCTTATGGGGCAGCTCAAAGATAATCAGCAGGTGGTGTCTGAAAGGAGGCTGTTATTCCTGGTTATCTAATGTTAACATTATCGATAATGCGATTAACACTGTTACTCAAAACTTTTGATAATGTAAATCTCAAATTTGTTGGAAAGAGAATGAGAAAAGCCTTTTGATGAGAAGAAGCCGATAGAGGAATCCAAGAGTGATGAGAATGGCAGTAGACATTTACGAGAAGACGAGGCCAATTGCGCGAGTGTAGGGAAGAAAGGTCGAAGATGTCTCGATGAAGCCGAAATTATTATGATGATACCCGAAGGATGCGCCGTTATTTCCTGTTTTATTTTTAATTTCAATTTTTATCTTTCGATATTTTATTTTAAGATGCTATAAAAGAATATAAACAAGGGCAAAGAGAGCGATGGCGCAGCCGAAAACAGCGTCGGCAGCCGCTTGAAGCGCGAGAATGTAGCGGAAGTCGCCAATGAGTGAGCTGCGCTGCCCGAGGACGATGGCGACGAAGAGGTCGTTCAGAACTACGGAGAGGAAACCATTCACCGACCACACCGCCAGAGAAGACTCCATGTTCATATCTTCAAACTCTTCTTTCATCATTAATTTTTGGTTAAAATACATTTTTCAACCATTAAGGGTAATAGCACGTATTCGATTGTGGAATCCACACGCCATCAACTGGTGCAATGGTGTGCAGCAGTACGATTAAGGACACTCCATCTGTCAGCCTCTCTTCCCGGTATGATTGGCAATTGACTTCACATAATTGCCAAGTTCGAAAACAAATGAATAAAATATGCAATTGTGCAAAGTTGTAAATAATACAAGCTCTTGCTTAGCCATGATTGCCTTATCGGTAACAAGAAGCGAAGTGTCTCATTGCTTTCCTGCTTCCTTCAAATCGCTCGTTTGCCATCCCTCACACTCTATGATTAAGAAATTCAGCGTTCAATTATTAATTGTTTGAATGATAATTTCTGAAGAATTTCAAGCAGCACAATACCATTGTTTTTTAAACTCTCTATTCACATACATGATCTTTTTGCCTTGTGAGATACAATAGCAATGGCACATGCATATGACGCGATTTGCGAGAGAATCGCAAGTGATTTAAAGAGCCGGGGACCCGGCAAAATTAGATTTAGCTCAAAAGCTCATTATAGGTACTTTTTAACACGACGAAACGATTGGAATGGGTCCGGAAGTCTGAAAACGCCACTCCAGGAAAGTGTTACGAAACCAGAGTGTATCTCTAAATACACGTGCTCGATAATTATCCCCTCCGAAATCGTACTCGATCGGCATTAAGTGCATAATTATGAGTGGAGAAGTTTAATATACACGAATTTTTTTCTTAAATTGTGATGTCGAAGTTTTCAACAAAAAATCGAACCTGGGACGTCGTGACTGCAAGTCAAACAGCTTCGCAATATGCTATGCCTGTCTCGAGGTACCCTTGAGATGCGTTTATTACGACGTGCCCGAACATAACCCTAAGAAATGCTGCGCAGACGCAAACCCAGCAGTTTAAGGACTGGGAAACGTTAAAGAGCTCGTCAATATCTGACATCCGAAAGCTCATTCGAAAGAGAAATTTCTGCTCTACGAAATGAGATAGAAAACCCTTGATAAAATGCCATATAAGATAACGACGCCTCTCCAAAGTCTAGAGGCCACAGAGACTCCAAAGTTGAATATTTTATAATTCTATTTGAATAGACTTCTAAAGCAATATCTTCTCTATTTAATGTGAACTTTTCATAAATATTGCTTTATTGTCCGCGAATCTGCGAACGCGAATGTGAGGACATCTCAGCATGTCTCTTCGAGCTCTCGAATTTTAAATCTCGCACAACTCGCCAAAATGGCGTTTTCCGACTCCCGGACCCATTTCAATCGTTTCGCCGTGTTAAAAAGTACCTATAAAGAACTTTTGAGCGAAATCTAATTTTGCCGGGTCCCCTGCCATTTTGATACTCTCGCAAATCGCGTCATATGATTACTCTCCTCCTGAAATGGCACAAGTTCTCAAGTTTGCCATCAATGGGAACTTTATTTGACTACTTGATTCTCTGTTTCGCCTTCTCCCTATGTTGAGGGCAAAACACATCATTTTCCTTCCACTTTGTCAACACAACATAGAAGAGATTAGCATTTATTCACAGTAATTTTTGCGTATGTATGTATGTACATGAGACAGTAATAATTTTCTTACCCGCTAAAACTATGAAAACAGCCTCAGTGATTTACAATTAATTGTGCTTTTTCTTGCTTCAGTTGACTCTGAATCTGCAGCACAATCGGAAAGTAGATTTCTCGCGCCGCGTGGAGGCCCCAGATGAAGTCGAGGTGATTGAAGCCTTGTACCTCCGTCACTTGCTGAAAGAAGTCTTCTGAACCTTGAAATATCTCCTATACTAGTGTAAAAGCTCTAAAAAAAGAGCTGCTATATTTCCGAAATCAGAGAGACAAGGTTACTGGTTTCTTTAATCACAATGGCAAAATAAAAAAGGAGCACCTTAAGATAGTTGGGATTGAGTGAATTGAGCAGATACTCGTGGACATCTCGGCCATCCGCCAGCCAGTCATCCTTGCACCAGAAGAGGTACATGTCTGTCTTGATGGTTGCGAAGTCATACGATGGAGGCTTCGACTGAAAATGCCATTGATTGCAGAGTCATGATAAGGTCAGCCACTCACTGATCCGTAGTGCTCCTGGTTCTTCTTCACACTTCCGTAGTCGTAGCGAGCTACCGTACCCGCCTTGACCATCTGAGCCCAGTGCATGATGTTCTGTGTAGAAGTGCCGGCAGGAGAATGAGACACGTACACGTCTGTTCGTGACTGTAAATTGACTCTTCGTATAGAAGTCACTATTATTTATTGCCAGTGTTATAAATTGTGTTCTATATTTACACTTCAAAAAGATCTCGTTTCTCTTTCTCACATTAGTTTCCTTGGAATGTCAATTGACCATCGATTCATTATAATATGCACTGAAAAGATACCCGATTGAACTGGTCGCTCTCGGGGCCTGCGATGAGAAAGATGATATCATCGCAGAGAGCATCACCGAAGGGCACCTTGCAGAGCGTGTCGGCCAGCAGCTTCATCAGCCAATTGTTCGGCAAAAACTCGCCCGAGCCGAAGAGCTTCACCCAGAGCTGGCAAAGGGAGGGATAACTAAATTACGAATGAAGTGCAATACAAGCCAAAACAATGGAAGTGTTATGGCACCGCAAACTCGGGCAGGAAAAAGTCAGCGGCGAACTTGATCAGTCCTTTCACGTAGCGAACAGTGCCGACTGGTGCGAGGGCGTAGAATGACTTGATCTGAGCCAGTAATTTATTCGTAAGCGAATACACTAAGAAGATATAAAATATAGTTTCATTTTTGATCACAGCGAAATGCTTCTCAATTATTTATAATTTGAGATGTGTACCTTTTTGCTGAATTTCTGATCGAAAGAGAGTTTGGAGAACATTGTGAGAGTGCCCTGCGAGTGGCCGATGTAATATAGTGATTCTTCTCCGGTCACTTCCAATGCCTACATTTAGGATTTTAAATTAGACATATTCAAATATTTATGCTACAATTTTGCTTCTGTTGTTAATATTAATAAAAGTGGTTTTTTAAACGGAATTATAAGAAAATGGCAACCTTGTTTATCATCGCTTCCAGATCGTGTTGGCACATCTCGTCCCAGCTGAAATATTGTTCTTTTTCTAGTTTCACAGCTCGATATTTTAAAGTCGTTTTCCGATTTCATAAGTAACTCTTTTTTTTTATATTCAATTATTAAAGAATGGTTTAGATATCGTAGTGAACCTGAACTCCCAGAATGGTTCCTTGGCCGGGTCGAGATGAGTGTGCGCCTTCGAGTACGTGTCACCGCGGAAGTTGCCGAGCCACACGTCGAAGCCGGCATCCGCAAAGATGAAACCTGGAAAAATAATCGATAAGTCGTCGCTCACAAGGGAAGTCTTTCGGCGGGGTGTGGCAAAACACAACATATTATACATCATTCGAAAGCTCTCAACGAGCTGATAACGTATTTGATGTTTATAGCTGCAGAAGAGAGCGCTAGAAAAACCGAAGCACAGGCGTACCTGGGTCTGGAAGGGCCCTGGCTTGTAGAGTCCCCTTCCAGACCAGGCGCCTGCAGCCGCAAAAGTTAAGAAATCGAACGGGATTTTTTTATGCGGAATGTAAGCGACTTGCTCTTACAGAGAAACAAGATTCAAATAGAAATAATACATCCGCAGTTGTTTAAGGCAAAAACATGGAAGTTTTTGAGATAGATGGACTTTTTGAGAATATGAAAATTTTACAGCGTGATTTAATATGTGAACTATAATTTTTCATGTTAAAAACGGCTTGAAAAAGAGTAATTAGTGGCTTAAAACTCAAAAATCTCTTAAGAAAAAATTTATTTTTCTCCATACAAAACAGTCCATTTTTCACCAAAGGGGGACCCCTTTGGTGAAAAATGGCCTAAAAGATTTTTTTCCCAAAAGTCATCAGAAATGAAGTTATTAATTATTATATGGCCTACTGTTACGTAAACATTAGTTTTAGAGTCCATAAAGCTATCACATATCGTGCAAATGTTAATTTTAGGGTATTTTTCCTGCAATTTCGGCGAAAAAGAATCTCTTCTGCAGCTATAAACATCAAATACGTTATCAGCTCGTTGAGAGCTTTCGAATGATGTATAAATTGTTATGGTTTGCCACACCCCGTCGAAAGACTTCCCTTGTCAGATGTATCGATATCTTCATAGGCAAATCAATCAATTTGGCATTTCATTTTTTCATAGTAAATGTGAAATTAGTCAAAATAATTGAAGAACTTGAAAGCGATTCAGAAGAAGACGAAAGAAACGAACCAGCTGACTGGGCAGGCAGATTGACGACCCAGTTGCTGCTGTCTCCCTCCAGTCCGTGCTGCATAAACACCACTGGTCGACTGCCGCTGCTTGGACCTGCAGCATATCGAAAATTTATAACAATCCATGAAAGATCAACATTATTTCCTTGTTATTTGTCTATTTTGATCTTTATATGTATGCGCAAACATATACATATCCTTCGAGAAATCACACTTTCTATGCCTGCTCCGTAGTATCCTTATCAGTTCTCAATTGTTTTAGAACAGAAGCCCTTTTATTTTATAAAGATTTCGATTAGTGGAGAACATAACATCTATTTAGATAGTTCTTTGGTTCTGAATAACTGGAATTCAGTAGGCTTAGAGCTCAATAATGAAGTACAGAGAAACCGATATCACTATTGTAGAAAACAATGAGTAATCGTCACCCCCGTTAGAATGCAAGGCAGTGAAGGGTCAGTACTGTCAACACCAGATAGCAGCTTCTTTTAATTGTCATGTTTTCGGTTCATATAATTCGATGACCCCACAGCAAGAATCTAAGATTCATTAAAAGCGCTAAATTCCGTTCCTTTAAAAGTCTAAATAAAAATAGAGGCAAGTTTTGTGTAAAAAAAGCAATTGAAGAGAAGTGATGACGCTGACCGCTTTTGCCGTAAGGAATGCGATGGAGCTCGAGGACGTAGCCGTCGGCCGTGGCCGCCGAGTAGATCTCTGCGTGGTAGCCCCAGTGCTGGATCATTTGGGGCTGCAAGAAATATTCTACGGTAGTATATAACAAGCTAATTCGCTTGTAAAAATGGCATGGTATTATCCTTTTTCTCTTAGCCTTGAAATGTATGATATACATAATTCAGTCCAATGCACAAATGTGTATACAAACACACACACATGTTCATATTATTCACATATGTACATACCTACAAAAGATCCCCACAAAATATTCTTTAGAAACACAAAGAAAGGCTCGACGTACCGTAGACATTGAAACTTCAGGATCACCAGCATCAACGATTACAAGCAGCGAAAATAGCAGAGAAAGAAGAGCGGAAGGTCGTGAGATCATCTTCTTTTCTTCTCTGTTTTTCTTTACAAAACTTTCTCTTATCAGAAAGAAGCAGCGCGTGGCAGCCTCGTTGTCCTTCTGCCTTTTTTGATCCTCTTTTATAGCCCAAAAGAGGAAGGTGGAGCGATGCTCGGTTAAAGAAGATCATTGGAGGCTGACGCAAGAATTCGAATAGTGCAAAGTTTATTCTGAAAATGTGTGCAACATTGATAGTGCATTCCTGGTAAGGACCACACTCTTTCAGGCGGCCAGCTACAAAAAGGTGTTTCTAATAAAAGAATTCGTTGAATCGCTTTAATATAACTGCTTATTCTATTCCCCTTCACTTTCCCTCTCTCTTTCTCTCTTTCCCTCTCTCTCTCTCTCTCTTTATCTATTCTATCTCTCTCAATATACATATGTGTTTCTTCCTCTCTCATTCTCTCTAGCTGTCCTTCATTTTCTTGTTTATTTCTCTCGAAATCAGACTCACCGTTCTCTCGATTGTTGAATTTCTCAATGTTCATGTGTAATACGCTGAAGAAAAGATTGCTCCCTCGACGCTTGCAAAACAATTTTATGAGTTCAGAAATGAAGGATTCGGAACCTTGTATTCTGCCCTAATATAAAGTAAGCTGATCACTGCCCACACAAAGCACGTGACTCAAGCGTGGAGATTACTTGATAAGGCTGAGACCATGCTTGCTTCACTTACTTCTTATCAAAAGCCGCCAAGGTATTCAAAGGGCAACCTTCTCCACACTTATCATCAGAGTGAGAGCGACTGATAGAGCAACAATTGCAAACAGGTCAAGACTACATCCTAGCCTCTGAAAGAATCATGTCAAATTCCCCCTCTTAAAAAACATGCGAACGTTGAATAAAAATTTCATTACAGCAGCGTACAAAGCATCTCACCTTTAAAAACAATTATTCAAACGCCTTGCGAAAAGTTATAATAGCAAGAACACAGAGAAAGAAGAACTGATTCGTTTTAATGAAATTCTTATTTTGTGATTTCGCTTTAATGTCAGGTGGCCAGCTCTTCATTTTCATTTTTATTTGATGACCTTGAAAAATGACCTCGGTAAGACAAAAATGAACTAGTTGTCCATGTCTGTGTTTAGTCTAATTCTATGTTCTCTGAATTTTTTCTTATTTAGTGAGAATTTGAGGAATGTAATTCATATTTATTCATAATATTTATGTACATACAGAATAAATACTGAGCATTTGCTTCATTTCCTTCGCGGACTGCACTCGAGTTGCCCGCCGTGCTGATCGCGGATCTTCTGGATTATCGGCCAGTAGAGCTCACGAGACGCGTTCAGGCCCCAGATGAAATCGAGGTGGTTGAAGCCACTCACCTCAGTCACCGACTAAATGAGAGAGGGTAGAGAACGAAAGAGGAGAGAGAAGAGAGGCGGTAGTGAAGGAGAGAAAAGAACCTTGAGATTCTTCTTGTTGAGCGTAGGCAGCAGATACTCGTGGATGTCCTTCTCATCCGCGATCCAGTCATCTTTGCACCAGAAGAGATGCAGATCTGTTTGGATCGTTGAGAGGTCGTACTGTGGCGGTTTCGCCTGCAAATTTCATACATTTATTCATGCTTCTCAGCCAGTTCAAGAGGAACAAGGACGCATAATATATTTGAAAAAGTTTACAAATTTCTTTAAAGAATTAGCGATGTTAATCAATAGAAATAATTCCGATATTTGCCCATGCGTTTGCTCTACCCCCCCCCTGACTAACAACTCCATAGTGCGCGATGTTCTCCTTGACACTGCCGTAGTCATAGCGAGTGACTCCGCCCGACTTCTTCATCTGCGCCCAATGCATGATGTTCTGCGTGGAAGTGCCGGCCGGAGTGTGCGCCACGTACACATCCGTGCGCGACTGCAAGACATCGGATATTCTCTATATCATAAAAAAAAATTAATGTTATTATCTTTTTAATCGATAAATTCCATCAATATTCACTTACAGTGTTAAATTGATTGCTCTCAGGGCCGGCAATCAGAAAAATGAGGTCATCGCAGAGGGCGTGGCCAAAAGGAATCTGCAAATTTGCTAAATTAAAAAATAATGCTTCAGCTTCATTCAAACCTTGCAGAGCGTCTCGGCCAGCAACTTCATCACCCAGTTGTTCGGCAGGAACTCGCCCGAGCCGAAGAGCTTCACCCACAACTGCCAAAATGCGCTATTTACAAAACATGACATGGTTTTTTAATCTACTAAATTTTATTTCTAATTGTGTATCGGAAATTAATTTGGCATAATATTTGTATTGCTAAAACACGGACCTTGAACTCTGGTAGGAAGAGATCGGCGGCAACCTCAATGAGTCCCTTGATGTGCCTGACGGTGCCCACTGGCGCCAGTGCGTACATCTCCTTGATCTGTAGAAGAAGTCAACACGATATAATAAGTATATAATGTAATAAAAAAGGGAATAGAGATTGGCTTACTTATAAACATACATAGATGTAATATGAATGGCTGAACCACGCATCTAACCTTCTTATTGAATTCAGCATCAATGGAGAGCTTCGAAAACATTGTGAGCGTTCCCTAAAATTATTGTTATTAAAAAATAACATGTATACGATAGAGCCAACCTGTGAATGGCCAACGTAGTAGAGAGATTCCTGCCCGGAGAGTTCGAGCGTCTTATTGATCATCGTCTCAAGGTCTTGGATCGCCATTTCATCCCAGCTAAAAAAAATACAATTTCGAAATCACTTTGACGTCATTTATGTGAATAAGCAGCAAACAACATAAAAACTATTTTCACCAGTTGTATTTTTTTGTTTTTGTGAATTTAATTATTTTATTTTTCTTCCAGCAATCACATAACTCAGACCTGAACTCCCAGAATTTCTCGTCGTCCGAGCTAAGATGAGTGTGTGCCTTGGAGTACGTGTTGCCTCGCATGTTGCCGAGCCACACATCGAAGCCGGCGTCCGCGAAGAGGAAGCCTATGAAATTTTTTTAGACTTTTAGTTATAAGTATAATTTGTAATTCAACTAATAAGACCGTGAACTACTACGTAGTTATAAAAAATGATTAACAAGAGATGATTTTCTATACCTGCCGACTCGGAGGGCGTATTGATCACCCAGTTGCTGCTGTCCGCTTCAATTCCATGCTGCATGAACACGACTGGACGGCAGTCCTTCCCGGGACCTGCAGAGTCAAATTCTTCTCCATCTGGCTATTATTACTGTCTCTCTGTCTCTCTCTCTCTGTCTCTCTCTCTCTCTTTCTCTCTCTCTCTTTCTCTCTTACCACTTTTGCCGAATGGAATTCGATGCAGCTCGAGAATGTATCCATCTGGAGTGGTGACCTTGACGACCTCGACTGGATATCCCCAATATCCGATCATTTCTGGCTAGAATTGATACATTTAAATAATAAGCATATTGAAGATGTTTCAAAGGCCTTTTTAGTTATCATATATACTTGCCTCAAATTCACCCACCACAGTCTCCACACAGAAATATTTTATTTTATTTTGCCGCTATCAAAAAGAGTGTAGTTAAGTTGGACAAAATTAGGTAAGCAATGTTTCATACAGACCACAGTCATGTCGACTTCGGGATCTTTGGCAGTCGCAGAGCATGTTAGAGCAAGGAGAAGAGCGAGAGAAAGGAAGCGAGTCATGACTGAGGTTGATTAGTGCAGGCTAGGCAGGCTGAAGCTTCTTATCAGCGCAAGCCCCGCGTGCTCGCCACATGGCCAAGGGGTCCTTTAAATATCTCACTCCGACCATTCCAAAGAACAATGCAAGAAGCTGTCCATCTTGCGAAGAAACAGAAGAGCGAGAGAGCACGGCAAACAGAGAGAGTCTTCGTAGAACGGGGAACACTGAGGGGCAGAATGCACATTGCCGCAGGTTTACAACCGGGTTTAAAACATACTTGCAACATGACAACATGACATCAAGTCAAGAAGCGTTAACATGGTAAAGTGATCTTTTGGCCATACCAAGAGCATAAATGATGAGCAGGAGATTACAGAATATGTACATATTCAAGGATGTGTTTTATATTCTGATTTGTGTCTTTATTCACTGTAAGATGAACATCTAATTCTTTGTCTACATCTCTTTATTTCCGAACAAGAATCTTTGCCCTTGTGACAATAACAAGTCAAGACCAAATTTATAACTCATGTCACTAAAATGTGTGTAAAGAATAGGGACTTTATCCTTGCAAGGAATTCGAGGGAGACTACAGTCTTGCCGAGCTGAAATGTTCAAAAGTGTGGTCTTAATGGTTGTCAAAGATGATTCAACCTGATAAACGTGCCTATATGGAATAAAACAAAAAAATTTAGTTCGTCTTTACAGAGTATTGATTTTTATTGTATAATAATGCAAATCTGCCCTCTTCATCACTCTCTGTCCATGAATGCTTTCGCTACATAGTCGCGTGGTCGTTTCTTCTCTCACTCTGACTCATGGATATCAACGTCATTTATTTTTATGGTTCTTGGATTTTTTTTTTTGGTTTCATGACTATTAAGTAGAATCTCTAAATTGCGCTGTAGGATGTCAGGAATTAAATTTTCAGTTCTGTTCTTCAAAATATCGTCAAGTGGTCGACGCAGGCGCGAGCTTTCAAGGTTATTTTTCATCAATCAATAAAAAAATATTTTTTTATTAAAATTTGTAATTTTATTTTTTTTTTAGTTTTCTTCATACGAAATCTGCGAAAGAGTGCAATCTGTTAAAGATTTTTTATGATTCGTTATTGCTAACGCATCATAGCTGCATCTCGAATAACGTTTTCAAACAATCGATTATTATAAGTATGTACTAAATTGATGGCGTCCTAGCTTTTGCATCAAGATTTTTACATCTTTGTCTCATTATTGCCTTTGATTACTTCTTTTTATATGCTATAGAGAGGATAACAGCTGTTAAAACAAAGATGAAGAACGGATGAGAGAAGGAGATGCTTAAGACAAAATATGGAACGACTGACGTAAAGAAGAGTAGTAGAGCGTGAATGAATAGGCAAAGAGAAGGCGAATGAGCAAGAAGGAAAATGAGGGAGAGAGAAAATAGGGAGGAAAGAGGGAGGGAGGGAGGGAGAGGGAGAGAAAGAGAGATAGAGGAAGACCAAGATAGAAAAGGAAAGGGTGTCATGGAAAGAAGAAGAGAAATACAGCGATTCATCCGGAGGGAATTTTGTTGCCCCAAGCCGGATGTAATTTCGAACGGAAAAGCTCGCTTTCTTTACGTGAAAAGGAGAACCCGAGATGCAGAGATCCAGAGACGTAGAGAAGTTGACAAAGATTCAAAGAGAGAGAGAGGGAGAAAAGAGAGAGAGAGAGAGAGAGAGAGAGAGAGAGAAATAACAAGCCTTCCGGTCTCCCCCAGGCGACTAAAAGACACCATCTAAGCCCTTCTTGCCCGGCCAACTCTGCATCGCTTCCTTTTTTGTCGCTTTGCCCGTTCTTTGCCAGAAGAGTGTTCTCAAACGGCCAACACGACATCGTGAAACGACTGAGAGCAATGAACTCTATCTCTCTCCTTTTCTTTCTCTCGCTCTTTTTTCTCTCCCCTCTCTCCCTTTTTTCTCTCTCTCTCTCAATCTCTCTCTCTCTCAATCTCTCTCTCTCTCTCTCTCTTACTGGTCTGCTCGGCCCGCCTGCTGCACGCACTTTTCCTTTTTTTCTTTGCAATGAATGAATGTTTCCATCAAACATTGCTTCAAGCGCTTGCCAAAATACTAAGGAATAAACGGACGAATCCGATGCATCCATGACCCCTCGACTGACTCTCTGGAGGACTCTTTTCAGAAATTGCCTTCAGTATGCCGGAATTTCTGAAAAGAGTCAGCCTTCGGATTTTATAATGAATTTTTTATTTGCACGTTCTATGTACATACATATGTACATACCTATGTAATTCGCCTGTAGGCGATTGATTATTCGACTTGCTTCTTTCAAAATACACAATTATATGTACATATGTATGTATGTATGTATGTATGTACATATGTTTGTATTTTTGTCTTATATATTTTTCTTTTATTAATTTAAAACTATTTAACATCAGTTTTTCTGCGTGCAATGCTGAGTCCCTTACAAGTTGTCAAAAGTTAACAAGCTGTCAGCAAAACAAGAGTGGAGTTCATTTCAAATGGGATGCGACTTTGAAGGGGAAAGACTCGAGAGACACAGTGAGAGCGAGAAGTTAGGCGGAAGAAAGAGTTCCCTTCAGGAGAAGGCCATTGTGAGCAGTTCCCTTTTTTTCCGTATTCCGGCCAGCAGTGCTTCTGAATGTAAGAATACTAACCATTTCGTTCTCACTTCTCCTCTTCCGGCCAAGTGCAGAGTCATTGGAACTCTTTTGACTCCAGCAGCAGAGGGCTTAAGCACAAGATTAATGCGAAATATTTGGAAATCGCGTAATATAACCCTTTTAATGAAATCTTCCTTCTAATTTCTTTTCAAGAGCTTTAATGCTCTCCCCGATATCATATTACTCGTTCGTTCACTCATATGCTCCTTAAAATTCGCTTTTACCTCTCTCATCTGCTTTGTTTTTTTCCTTGTCGGATGCTATGTACATATTTCGTTCTCCATCGCTCTCCCTTTCCCAGTCTCCCTCTCTTTCTCCCTCCCTCTCTTTCTCCCTCCCTCTCTCTCTTCTCTCTCTGTTTTTTCTCTGCCGTGCTTCTTCTTCCTCTTGCTGCAAACCAATCCTACCCCTTGTTTCTTTATTTTGTAATAGACGAAGGAGGCACGTGTGAATGGGTGCTAATATGCCGCCTCATGTCATTGCTCTTTCTTACCACGTTACCAGTATGCAAGGTTTGAAAATTGTAGCTGCAAAAGGGAAAAAATGAGCGTGCATATGCATGGCTGACTTATATAAGAATGCATGCTTTTTAACTACTACTTTCCGGAACAATAACTCTTGGAAGTAAACACTTGCAAATTCCATAGTTCGGCTTCATGAAGGGTTTCTTTCTCATCGTTCAGCACATTCTTTGCTCGATCTGCGAAATGTTTTGCTTGTCCATTCAACCACTTAGAACACCATATTTTTTTTTATTCAATACTTAAAAATTTAGTTTTACTTGAAACAATTGTCCTCTCCAAGTACTTTTTCACCACTTTCGCCGATCGCCTTGGCGTGTGTTGCTCTGCTTTCCACGCTCACTTTCCGTTCAAGGACAGAAATGGCAGAGGGGATTACGACTCGACGCACTAAATCATCCTTCTATGAGCGAGATAAGATGGTGACAAGAGAGAGAAGCGGGAGGGAGAGATTCAGAGTGATCGAGAGATGGAGAGAGAGAGGATGGAGGGTAGAGAGCGAGATTGAGAAAGAGAGAATAAGAGAGAGAGAGGAGGGATGAGAGAGAGCGAGATTGACAAGGAGAGAATAAGAGAGAGAAGAGAGAAGGAGGAGAGAGAGAGAGACAAGCGGCAATATTGTGTGGGAACCAAAGAGATTGCAAGAGAGGTAGAGAGTGAGTGAGAGAAAATCAGAAGCCAAGAGCGTGAAGGCCAGAAAAGCCTAATACTAAAGCTCTCAAGGTCTGAGCGGCGGGGGCGGTTTTGGGAATGACCACGCTGCTATTTATTCACGCTTTCACGATAAGAGTGTGGGAAAAGTGAGAGAGAGAGAAAGAGAGACTATGAGAAAAAAGCGAGAGAGAAAGAGAGAGAGAGAGAACAGAGAGAAATGAATAAACATTGAGATATCTAAGAATACAAGCAGAAGCGGATTTCAAAAGTACAGTTCAAAAGCAATAAGACACTGCCTTGGGCAATGCAAACCTCACTAAAATAGGCTCAAAGTGCGAGGGCGGAGATATTAGAAGGCGGAGAGATGGTAGACCGGTAGAGAGTATTGAAGGAATATAGGAAAAGGGGAATCATTCAAGAAAGCGGAGTTGGATTTCGTGTAGATATCTTGCGATCGCATGATTGTATGTAAGTGCAAGTATGTTAAATCAATGCTAACTGCCCATCGCATAATGTTCTGCGGCTATTTATAACCCCATGTCGAGAGTTCATGCTGTTCTGAATTATCATATGTATACGCATAACAACTCTGTTGTCTTTGAATACATTTCGGGAAATGTCCAACTCGACAAGCAGAGGCAGGGAAAGAGAGAGAGAAAACAGAGAGAGCAATATAGAAAAAGTGACAGATAAAGAAAGAGAGAGAGAGAGAGAGAGAGAGAGAGAGAGAAAGGAGAGAAAGCGTAAGTGTGATGAGTAAGCTGGAAAACGAAACATATGATGAATGTGGAGGGTTCACATTTGTACGAGGTTGCCGCCTGAGTCAGTCGAAATTGATGTCCGTCGATGCAGAAGTTTTCTCTCGCTCATGTCTCTCGCTTTCTCTATTTCTTTAACTTTCTACCTATTATCTTCCTCTCACTTGTTCTCTCTCTCACCTTCTCTCTCTCTCTCTCTCTCTCTCTCTCTTTCACTTTATCGTCTCCTTCTCAGTCGTGCTCACTCGAGAATGCTGATCTGGTTCGCACAATTTGTGTGCGTCAATAGAACTGAAAATGGAATAATAAAATGAGTTACACGGTACGCCTACAGTGAGGATGACATCGTTGTCAATGTTAGTGACCACTGCCATTTCCCCCTTCTCATCTTCACTCTTCTGCACTTTCAATACAGCATAAATTTGGCCTGATTTCCTAACACTCTTTCTGCAAAATGTAACGCAGAACTTCTAATTTTCCAATCCGCATTTCTAATTTATTCTTTTCGATATACGTTCAATGTGCTATATCTGAATTCCGCTCGTTTTCCCTCACTCCTTTTCCTTTTTAATAGCGCAATAAAAGGAGATTTTTGTGCTTATCGTGTGCAAGCCACTGAAGAAGCGAAGTGAATATCCGGTATAGCGAACGGAGATTCGGCCTTCGCTTTGCATACAGAAAGTGAGACTCTAATCGAATAAGTTGCCTGTCGTATTTGAAGCCAATCGGTCTTCGTGGACTTTCTCCATCAGAATGTGTCTGTTTGCGCTTGCTTCAACTCGAACTTCTTATAAATCAAATCCATTGCGCTTGCATTTTGGAATCTAATTTTTTTCACTTTTCATTCAACACTTGACATAATGCCGCTTAATTAATTTAGCCTGGTTCAATTCTTCGATGTACACATCCCGCATCATGGGCACGCCCGTGTCTACTTCCGCGTTTCTAATTGCTTCCTTCCAAGCTGATCTCACGTGCCCAATCGGTTGCATTCACTTTGCGCATGCAGTGTCCCCTATCTTACTGCGACTCTACTTTGAGCTCGATTTGTTCCGCCAAGGCGTG
Source organism: Allodiplogaster sudhausi (assembly GCA_945643635.1). Taxonomy (NCBI): domain Eukaryota; kingdom Metazoa; phylum Nematoda; class Chromadorea; order Rhabditida; family Diplogasteridae; genus Allodiplogaster; species Allodiplogaster sudhausi. The sequence goes on along the minus strand of CALZFC010000042.1, from coordinate 1,134,036 downwards.
ACCGAGAAAGGGAGAGAAGACCAGAGAAAGAAAGATCGAGCAAGGAGCGAGCGAGAAAAGAGGGAATGAAGGAGAAGAAAGATAAGAAATACGTAAAGTTAGAGAGAAAAAGGAGAAGAAACGAGGGTCGACAGAGAGTGAGAGCACTATAACAGAATCATAAACAGAACTTCGTGGAAACACTTGAGAATCAATCAGGAGAGGCAAAACTTTCTACTTCATTTGCAAGCACATTTTTGCATGTTTTCTCCTTCAAAATGTGCGCCTTGAAAAGAAACGAAGTCTATCGAAGGTCTCCTCTCTCGTTTGCGGTCAATGTTCTGGCAAGATTGTGTCATTTGAAATGGAAAGCGTCAAAATCATGCTGCTAGTGTTCTGGCCTTCTCTGAAATAGCGCCTTTATCGCGCCCGCCATCTCTTTTTGAAAAGGGAGGCCTCGGCCCGCTTCTTTTTACATATCTTCATTATCTTCATTCTCTTCCCTCTTATTTTTGCTGCCCTACCAGCTTTGGAACATTACGTCACTGAGTAACTCGCAATAATCAGATAACGAGTAAGTGCGTCAAAGCAGTAGCTCCGAGTCGTCGCTTGCTTGTCTTTACTCGACGAACTGTGAACTTGTTACTTTATGAGTAAATGTTGCTATCGGTGCTAGAAAAGTGAACGATGTCAACCTTGTATAAACTTTCAAACTGGACTTATTGTGAAATGAGGGCTAGACGACGCGACTCATCTGTTTGTTTGCATTCGAGTGAACCAATAGATTGGAGACATATCGGGCCTTGAGGAAGCCCATAAATTTTACCATTCTTTCCAGTTCTTTCAACTTTCTCGTATGACAATGTGGTTCAATACCTTAACGATTTTTGTGTGCGAATACTTAAAAAGTGATTATTTTTGTGCTAAGAGTTCTCTGTTGTAGTCAAATACAGGATAGATAAATGATTAGGAAGAGAGTATGAGGAGGGAACAGAAGTGAGAGAGTGGTGGAGAAAGAGTTGTAGGCAAAGAGAAGGGGGGGGGGGAGATTTGATGTTAAGAAAGGAGAGAAGAAGAAGAGAGAGAGCAGGAAAAAATGCGATGGAAGAGAAAACGAGATAGGTTTTTTTTTCTGTCGCTCGTTCTCGTAAGGCAAAAAGGAAATAAACAACCGCTTGACTCGAGCGATTCAAGACGAGACACAGATTACGGAGATAGAGAAAGAGAGAAATAGTAGAGAGAGAAAGGAGAGAAAGAGAGAAATAGTAGAGAGAGAAAGAAAGAGAGAAAGCATACAATCCACATCAAGTTAGATGAAATATTTAGAAAGTATGAGAGATGAGGAAAAGTGAGGAAAGGGTTAGATTGAGAGAGTGACGAGTGAAGATATGCATATGTATGTATAGGAACATGGAGATAATACAGGAACGGCAAAAGACCGACGCCCTGCCGCATTTTTCAGGCCGACAAGAACAAATTAGCAGCTGACATCATTATCGATGGAGTTATCAAGAGTGGGAAAAAGAAAAAGGGGGAGAGATAGGGGAGAGAGCAAGAGATAGAGAGAAAAAGGGAGAAAGAGTGAGAGAGGAGAAAGAGAGACAGAGAGAGAGAGAGAGCGGGAAAATGGAGGAGGGAGTGAGAAATGGGAGATAAATAAATAAATGCAGTGCTTCAGAAACGGCAAAGAGTCTTGTCAACAGCCCCTTTGACCGGCACCGATTATTCACATTCTCACATTCTCAATCTCTCCATTCTGTTTCCGTTCTCGCATCTCACGGCCCATTTGCGCTGGACCGCCGCGTGCAAATTTCCATGCTAACGGACTTCGCAGCATTCCTATTTTTGCCTGAAAAGTGTAAGGAAATTCGTGCAAGACAGTTGAAATTATTTTACAACAATAAATGGATAATATCTTGCGAATAAAACTGTCTTTGACTGGACAAACCACAAAAATTAATCGTAAATTCCTTCGTCTGCCCCCCCCCTTCTTCGTTCCTTTCTAATTGTCCTTTTCAACCTCTCGAGTACCGCTTTCCCATCAGTGCACTCGGGACCGCACCACCATTTACTTCACTTCTAACTCTTAACTTACCTCGCCATCTTACTTCTTTTTTCTTCGTCCTCTCTTTCCTTTTGCATGATTCTCTTTGCCTTTCTTCACATATTCTCTCTTATACGTTCTATTTATCTTTTTCTCCAGTTCTCTTTCCCTTGCGTCGCTGTTACTTTCAACCTCACTTCTCCCTTCTTATTTCGCTTTCATCTTCTCTCTCTCTCTCTCGTTCCACCATTCGATTTCTTTCTATCTCATCATCCTATCTCTCTCTCTTCTCTTTCTATAATTCTCTCTCGCTTACTCAATTTCTCGCTCTTGCTTGCACAGCTTACCATGACCACATGTGGCTAGAAGACTACTATGATTTCCCTGAATACCCACCGATCTCCGCTATTTGTCTCATTCATTCACGTCTGTTCTACTTCATCTTTCCTACCACCTGTAAACTCCTCTTGTCTCTCAACTTTTCACCATTGACAGAATGCGCGCTTGCTTCAATTACAATGCCACAAAATAAAGGAAATATCTCGTGATTTGCACCTGTACTGACAAGGAAACGTGATTAGGCTCCGACTGCATCTACTCATGCGAAAAATATATAATTTTATTTATTGATAACCTTTCGTACTTGTTATTCCGAACTTCATTCTGTATATTTTTTCTCCAGCTTACCACGGTATCATCAAGCGAATGACTTCTTCTTGTTTCGTACCAGGTACATATCACCCATCTCATGTTGTACATACATACATATGTTCATCATAATAATTGCAGAGGAATGTGGCCGATCCGCAAAGACATCTAGCCTCTTTCCTTCTTATTTCCACTATCTCTTTCCATTTCGAGTAAAACAAAGTCTCTATTCGTTTTATTTAAAATTCCTCTGTCTCTTTTTCTCCCCCTCCCTTCCTCTCTCTCTCTCTCTCTCTCTCTCTCTCTCTCTCTTTCTCTCTTTCTATCTCCTTCTCACTGTTCTGTCGGATTCCACTATTCTCTTCATTTAGTCTTTTGACTACTTCTAATTACTCGTAACAACCTCCCGGATGATCACAGACAAATTAGTCGCCTTTGATTCGACATTCTAAATTTGATGTGCGCATTCCGTTATTCTCTTGATTTGGCTCGGTAAATTTTTATGCCTCACTCGTTGTATCTCTCGCTATCTCTTCCTCTCTCTCCATCTCTCTCCATCTCTCTCCCTCTCCATCTCCACCAATCTTTCCCTCTTTCTTACTCTCTCTAAAACGTTTAATACCACCCTCATTCTCTTGAACTTTTCGCACTGTGGTCGATTTTAAAACGCTTGAATAAGAATCGGCCAGCCGCTGCTCGCCCTGTAAATGCGGTTTCAAAGGCAACCGCCATTAACCACTTTCGCTGTGCAGCAAGTTAGAAAGTTCCAACTTTTGTTAGCTAGTCGCTGCTAATTTCATCCAAGTCTGACTGAGTTGGCTGCCAATTTTCTTCCTTTATATTCATCCCCAACAAGAGCATTTTCACTCCATAAAGTTAGAAATGTACTTTAATTGTATTTATCTTTGTAAATTGTGAAATGCAGAGTACATCCGAAATAGTGTCCAACTCACGCGCTCGGCCTTTCCCTTCCCACGATCTGGATACATTCATTCCGCATATGCATTGGATATGATATCATGAATATTAATGAACTTGAAAATTGAGCTCTAAAATTTTTTAATTTATCTTTGCCGCTGTTCACTTCTACTTTCTTCTCTACTTCTATAGGTTATACTAGACTTTATTAGCGTCGCGCTCTAACTTTCTCAACATGTCTTAAATAGTCATCGAACTCTCTCTTCCAGTCTCTTGTCTCTTGTTCGCCTTCTCTCTCCCTCTCTCTCTCTCTCTCTGTCCTTCTCTCTCTCTCATCCTTGTCCAGTAATGCCTTCATCCCTCCCTCGAACTTTGCATCGCTCCCAAGGGATCATGGCGCGACAGACTCAGACAAGGTTCTCTCCAGATGTGGTGGTTCTCTTCATTCCCCCCCCCCCTCCCGGATGCGGAGAATACTTCGTCTTCTTAGAACGCAAGAGAAAATAAACTAAGGGTGTCACGAGTCTTGCAAAGCAGAACGGAAAGTGGCAAAAAAAGCGAAATATGAACAGTGTCCATTTTACTCCGCTCAGTTTATTCCCCGGTAGCTGACCGCAAATGGCAGAAGAGATAAACAGAAGAAGAGAAAGAGAACGGCTGCTCTTTCTCCTTGCACTATCATCCCCAGCTCTAGAACTATTCAGCAACTCTAAGAGATGAACTTGATGGAGACGGAGAGTGGAGAGAAAGTTGGAGAGATTGAGGAGAAATTGAAAGAGAAAGGAAACGTTGCACTTGAACGGCCCTCTCTTACCAGAGGACAATTAATCTTCGTACTACTTCGATTTCAGTTCGAGATATTTTAGAGCCGCAATCTTATCACTTCGTTCCATCATGCACTTCTTTTTTTTTACTTTTTTTACTTTCTAATATATATAGTATGTGCATACTTTTCTAACGCCTATGACAAGTTTAAGTTCTATGCTTACTGATTAAGGATTCCTTGTATGATTAGAAGAATGAAGCTGTAGCCGAGAAGGGAAGAGATGACAATGTCGAGAGGCGCTTCGTGGGCTCGGTCTGAGCTTTATCTTTCTAATCATTTTTTAAGCAGAAAACTTTAGAAATACATACCTCTTTTGTATTCCTAATAAGTATGTATGTATGTTACTCGTCTCAACCTTGCAAAACCCTCTCTTCACGACCACCTCTCCTACCATCAGATGGCTCCTGGTTTTCGCGTGCTTGTCCATGATTTCCAGCGTAGCCAGCACGACTGAGCGTGATCTCGATGTTACGGTCGTCAAGATCAGCCAGGTTGCGAGTCCTTGTCTACTAGTTGAGAGTTGTTGTTGGTGACAAGAGAGGAACACGATTATAAAGTCTTCTTCTTTCTTTAGCGCGCGTCGATACCTGCAGACCGAGGAGAAGCGGGCGAAGGAGGGGAAGAAGTGTGCGTGCAGGCAAAGGAATGCTCACCTGGACTCGTTCTTCCCGTCTGGCAGCCTCAGGTTACCAGTCACAACTAGATTCGGCTATACATTAGAATTGGAGAGAAACTACAGCATTTCACCAGTCATGTCCAATCAATTGAGGGTTTAGCTAATGGTGTAATTCAAGAAAACACTGCCGATAACTTTTGGGACTTTTTTTTATAATGAACTTCAAAAGTATGAATAAAAAATCAAGCTTTTGACGCGAAGGATGAAAGATAGTTGCATCAGTCAAAGCATCGTCTATTTTGCAGGCGAACATTTCGATCTTAATGCGGATCTTCCGTGCGTTTGTCTACCTCCTCGCCATGGCTTATTTCTTCTTTGGCGTTTCAATCGTTGCTGATCGGTCAGAGGCATTTCTTATTATTTTATTTTTGTAATCCTCTATTATACTAAAAGGATAGGAGTAAATTAGTCTATGAACAAACGCCAGGATTATTATTATTTACCCTTCCACTCAGGTTCATGTCAGCGATCGAAGTAATCACCTCGCAAGAGAAGACAGTGAAGATGAAGAAGATCACTGGCGAGTCGTATACCGTACTCATTCGGGTCTGGAACGAAACCGTCAGCAATCTCACGCTCATGGCGCTTGGTAGGTATTTAAAAATACCTTCTAAGGAAAGATTATTTCATTTGATATGTATATACGGTAAAAAAAATTTTAAATTAAGATACATTTAAATCCTTATTCAGGATCCTCCGCGCCCGAAATTCTGCTCTCGGTCATTGAAATATTCGGCAACGGGTTCCAAGCAGGTTTGCCAAGATTATCCTTGACTCCGATTACATTACGATTCTTTTGCTTTAAGGTGATCTTGGTCCCAGCACGATTGTCGGCTCGGCCGCTTTCAATCTCTTCGTCATCATTGCAATTTGCATTTGGGTCCGCGTACTAATACGAACTTATCGATAAATTAAATCTCTTTCTCTCTCAATCTATTTGTCCCTCTTCCTTGCTCTCCAACCTGATGAATTCAATTTAACAGATGACACTTAATAGAAGTTTTAAAAACCATATTAAATTATGGTAATCTGTTTAAGTCCATCCCGTCATCGGAGATCCGTCGAATCGAGCACAACAATGTCTTCTGGGTGACCGTTCTCTGGTCGACCTTCGCCTACGTTTGGCTCTTTCTTATTCTTTGTGTCATCTCGCCCGATGTCATCGAGGTCAGAGAGTGAGAGAGGCTGAGAGAGAGAGAAAAAGAATGAGAGAGTCAGAAGAAAGAGAAAAGGAGACAAAGGTGATAAGAGAGAACGGATTAGAAATGCAAATGTACAGGTATGGGAAGGAGTGTTAACCTTCTTATTCTTCCCAATGACTGTGCTCACTGCTTACTTCACGCAGAACTACACAGGAAAGTTCGGAAGGCGCTTCTTCTCCGGTTTGTTCTTCCCTTTGTATTCTTTAGAAATCTGTTAAAATGAAATACATTGCAGATAAATTATTTTATATCGGTTTTAACTAATTAAAAAAAATTCGATTCCGCAGGCGCCCTGTCGACATTCGATAGAACAAGAAGCACGCGCTCTGCTCGCAGCCCGTCCCGCAGTGCGCGACAGCCTGGCAAGGTTAGATTCATGAATAGACGATAAATGATATTTCACAGAATCGGAAAAGGGTGCGATACTAAAATGCTGTCCTTTAGGGTGACCTCGAGAATGGCCACGAGCATCGCCACTCCCTCTTGGCTGCAGACGAAGAGGCTGCCGCATTCGAGGCGCAGCGCAAGCAGTATCTTGAGGTAAGCAGAGCACATTACAAGAATTATACCAGAAAAGACTTGTTACATTCACACATACATATGTGTATGTTCTGGGCGATGAAGAGAACGAGATAGAGAGCGAGAGAGCGATAGAGAGAGAGAGAGATTGACTTTGTTATTCAGGTGTTCCGAAAGCTGCGCTCCGAGCACCCAGACGCAAATGTGGCGGACATTGAGAAGCTGGCGACGGAGAAGGTGTTCAAGGACACCAAGAAGAGCAGAGCTTTCTACCGTATTCAAGTATGCAAGCGATATTCGCTAGCTTTTAATTTTATCCTCTTTTTAGTGTTTGGCAGAAAACATGTAAATGTATGTACATAGAAGACATTGGTTATTTAGGCGACTCGTAAACTCGTCGGAGCCGGAGACCTGGCTACCAGAAAGCTGAAGAAGAAGGTTTATCCTATAACCATATATCGACAGAGCACGGCATCAAAATATAGATACATAAATGCTGTGAAATAGCGGTAACTCTGTTTGTGAAGTAGTTTGAAAAGTGAACTGCAGCTGTGAAGAAAAAAAAGAACAGTCCTTGAACAGGTCGAAGAGCTTCACGAGGAGACCATCGTCGAGCCCAAGTCGCAGAACAAACACGTCACCGTCCAGTTCGTTTTCGCTTTGCTGTCGAGATTTAATATAAGAGATATAAGATATATGTATGTAAGTATGGAGTCCAATCTCTGCTGGGAAAGCTGCTTGATATAAGTAAGTAAAGTAAAGTGAAGACCTTTCCTCTATCATTGCCGTAACCTGCAGATTCGAGCCTGCGCACTACGTGTGTCTGGAGAGTGTTGGCACGATCAACGTGCGCGTCGTCTGCGATCGCGGACTAGCGGATCCGGGCGCGACCGTAACCGTCCATTATAGAACGGTGAGTGTTGTACTTGTGATCGAGTTTCCCGTTAAAAATAATTAATTATATGCAATTGAATCCTAATAAATACAGATCGAGGACACGGCTCACGAGACTTCGGACTACATTCCGACAGCCGGCGTCCTCACTTTCCATCCCGGAGAGAACGAGTGAGCACGAGAGAGTAGCGAGAGAGAAAAGGAAGTATTACAACGAGAATCTAAGCTACTGCACAGCAATAAATCCCTTTCAATTTTCAAAACTGTAAATAGACACAGGTTTTGTTATCTTTCAGAAAAGAAATTCCGATCGCGATTGTCGATAATGACATTTTTGAAGAAGACGAGCAATTTCTCGTTCGACTCTCTCAGGTACCGACATTCTTCACTTTCAGACGTTTTATCAATATTAAGGAGACGACGTTCATAATTATTCAATAGTTCATTTTAAAGCTAAAGCATCATGGCTAATTGGAAAAAATGATTAAAGTTATCATTTTAAAAAAAACAAATGTAAAAAATTTTAATCGCGTTTTACGCGTTTTTTTGGCAGATCCGAGCCTACACAACTCCTCAAACTTCGACATCGCCGCCGGGTGAAGTGCCCGCTCGTTTGGGCGCTGCCGCCACGGCGACCGTTCTCATCGTGGACGACGACCACGCGGGCGCCTTCGGCTTCGAGAACGAGAGCGTCAAGGTGCCCGAGAGCAGCGGAACGTTCGTCGCTGAGGTTCGCATACTTCACTCTCAGACTTCCTTATGAAATCTCACTTTAGGTAATAATAATTATGTGTATGAGTACAAAATAAGAACACGTGAAATAACGAAGAATGGAATATTTACGTATCCAGGTTCTCCGAACCCGTGGTGCCCGAGGCCGTGTTCGGATTCCGTTCAGGACTGAAGATGGAAAAGCGCAGTGTGGAAAGGACTACATTTCGAAAGAGGGCGTACTCGAGTTTGTCAATGAACAGTCAAAGTCAGTTGCAATATTAACACTTTATACTTGTAATAATAAAATTAATTATGCTCATTTTTAACTTGAGGGCCGAGATCGAAGTAGAAATCGTCAATGATGACGAGTACGAGAAGAGTGAGGACTTCTACATTGAACTTGGCGAGCCGGAGTGGCTTCAAGAGAACGGAGAGCCAATGGACGAATCGACCATGGATCGGGTTAGATCTTTTAAACTATTCTTTGTTCATATATTTACTTTTACTTTGATTGGTCTTCTTTTCTTCATACCACACACATAGGATTCTACAATTTTTAAATTGAAATAGTAATCACTGATTGAAATTTTGGAAATTTGACAAAGTAAAGAAACATGCAGATATCACCTGATTTTCTAAATATATAAATAAAGGAGAATGCAGCGCGAGTGAAGCGGCATCCGCAGAGGCCGTTGCGGGTAAGAAGCGCGTTGCTCGCGGAGAGAGAAGCTTATCAGATCGGTGCATTTCTATGGTCAAAAAGTGGTCACCGTAATTCTGTCCAAAAAGATATGGCTGATTTTCCACCGATCTGCACTATGTTTTCCTATCTATCGCTAAGAAATCCTTTTCCGAGAGAGCGAAGTTCGAGTGTGCTCCTTTTATTCCCATTCTTTATCAAATCGTATAACTGGAATGCTGGCTTTACTCCATACACGGAAAATAAGACAATCAACGTAGAAGAAAGCGCTAAACAACGAACTTGATTAAATTAACCCTCTCTGTGATTTCCTTTAACAAAGCTTCTCATTCTTTCCTGTTTTTATTTTTCTCCTCACTCAGTTGAATCTCTCTTTTGCTGAAGCTTAAGTGAAGAGGCAGAAAGGAATTAATAATACTTTCCTATTATGTTTGACTGCATGCGCATTGCTCTTTTGAATGAATACGGGGAATTGAGAACGAAGCAAGTTCAGTGTTTGCGAAATCATTGCTTCTTCTGTCTATTCCAGGAGGCCCTCGAAGGCAGGCCTTGTCTGAATATCAAGAGAGTCCGCGTCGTCATCACTGAAGACAAAGAGTTCAAGGTAAGCTCGTTTCCTTAATAAATCTACTTCAACAATACTCACCCTATTCCTGAAAATATTACACCTTAAATTGGATTTAAGAAATATCCATCCTTGAAAAAGGGCAATACGAAGATCCTGCCATAAGCAAGCAAGTTTGCAAATAAATGATTTGCATATTTCAGAATTTCGTTGACCGCATGCTGTTAGAGGCGAACACTTCGTTCATGGTTGGAACGTCATCGTGGAAGCAGCAATTCGCTGAGGCAATGGATATGGACGAAGGTTGGGAGGAAGAGGATGAGAAAGCAACAGAGCTAGAAATGAAAAGGGTGGGAGATAGATAGAAAGAGAGTGTGAGGAAGAGCAACGAGGGTTAGAGAGAAGAAGAGTACGACGATCCTTTCTCAGATCACGACGGCACCATCACTCGTCGCGAGCGAATCATGCACTACATCTCACTGCCATGGAAGCTCCTTTTCGCACTCATCCCTCCGACGGACTATGCCAACGGCAGGGATATTATTGCTATTTATTTTTTATACTTTATTTGATTTTTTTTTATCTAAAAAAATATGTATGCCATTTATAAGTATACATTTATTTGTTGATTTGTTTGTTTCTTCTCAGGCTGGCTTTGCTTCGTCTTCTCGATCGTGATGATCGGCGTGCTGACGGCCTTCATCGGAGACCTCGCCTCTCACTTCGGCTGCACCGTTGGCCTGAAGGACTCCGTCACGGCCATCTCACTCGTCGCCATGGGAACCAGTGTGCCCGGTCAGACCAAAGTTCAAATTGGCATCGTGCCAAGATCCCTCTTTTTCTCTTACTGTAAGACTGATCCTCTGTTCCCTGTCCACAGACACCTTCGCCTCTCGCACGGCCGCGCTCGGCGACTCGACTGCCGACTCTTCCATCGTCAATGTCACAGGATCCAATGCAGTCAATGTCTTCCTCGGAATCGGTTGGCTATTTCACAGTCACTTTAACTGGTTTACTTTGGCAGCGTCAGTTTCAAGGAAAGAAAACAATACCATAATAACTTTGTTCAGGTATCGCGTGGGCTATCGCCGCCGTCTACCACGCGATGAATGGAAATGAATTTAGGTGCGATTAAATTTTGCGCTTCCTTAAACTATTAGCATTACTGGTGGATTAATTTTATTAATCTACAATTAAGTGAAAAAAAAATGGCTTTTGATTCAGGGTGAATTCTGGTTCGCTTGCCTTCTCCGTGACCCTGTTCCTCATTGGATCCGCTCTCTGCATCTTCATCTTGCAATTCAGAAGGTGTGGCCTGGAAAATTTTCCTATTAAAATGTTTGAATGAAAACAAGATTCCCTTAAAAAGTCCGAATCATGAATTTGAGCGAAATTCGCTAATTGCAAGAACTGTCCGACTAAACGTTGTGGACGGTATTTTGGCTGCAAATTCCGCTCTCATTGACAAAGTGTGTAATTGTTCGGGGGGCTGTTTTAAACAGGTACTTTGGATGTTTATCTGCCATTCAAAACCAAAATAAACGGTGACAAACGTGAACTCCCTGAGTTTAGATTCTCTAAGAAGATCAAGGGCGAGTTGGGCGGACCAGCAAAGTCAAAGACAATTTGCGCGGCAATATTCATCTGCACATGGCTGACGTATTTGCTGCTGTCGACCCTCGAGGCATACTGCGTCATTCCGGGCTTCTGAACACGCCTTTTCCACTAGAAAGTGGAATCGGCGACAGACTCTTTGGAATGTCATTGAGCCAGTCAATACTCTCATTGTCAATGTTATAGAAATGAATTTTTACTTAAAATTAAGCATATGACAATGTGTGTTAAATATAGATAATTTTTTATAGAAGTACGGAACACATCCTCTCATGCAAATAAAATAATATATTCTACATTATAACGTTGGCTGTTGCGAGAGGAAACATTTTGACGACCGATGACTTTTAATAACTTGTCAAACATCGGCTTCATCAAAGCTCTCTGACAAATCCCAGCGATAAACTTTGAGAAAAAATTTATTTGGTTATCAAATACCATTTTAATCCAACACTGAATTCTATTTTATTAACGCATATGTAATTGTTTCGTCAGATTGTTTGTGAAAAGGTATTTTTTATTTTTCTCCTTTAAATGTTGTTTTTTTTTCTTTGTTGTTTCCATTTTTTCCATTCTCTACAAACACAAACACATGTATGTGTGCATGCTCGTCCTAATGCAGCTCCTCCAAAGAAAGTTGGAGCAGAGTCGACTTTTCTGCGAAATTCGGTATATCAGTTATTCATTCACCTTATTCTTTTAACTATTTGTTTCAGATCATAACAAATATAGATAACTTAACACTTGTAAATATGGAATGCTCAGCCCAAATTCTCGCTAGATTTAATTGTGGCCAGAATCGTAAGAAATCTTGTTTTTCTCGGCATTGATACGTTCGGATTTCATTCAGGGTGTCACAGTGAACCAATTAAAGTGTGCGCGTCTTCTATTCACGAAATTCTTGCCATCTTGCAATTAATTCGACTACCCAAGTGAAAATTGCCTTGAGGTTAGTAATAAACTGTGCTCGATGGCAGCGTCTCGCCCAGCATAATGGTGGAAGTCAATTTTACAATTCTACAAGAAGAACGAAGAACAAGAATGAAAGAACCGACTTCAATTTTTAATCGTGAGCAGCTTTTGTCTTGAGGTCAGGCCTTATTCTGAATTTAGACCATTCTACACTATTTCTAATTATCGACGAAAAACTATTGAGCGTGGAAGGAAAAACTAAAGTGCGAGTGTAAAATGCAATTTCTTTCAAATTTCCTTTCTATTACGAAGGAATATTATATATCAAAATTTTGTTCAATATTCGATTGATTGGTTCCAATTTCAATATCTCTAGGAAAAGTCTCTTCTCCTTCAGAATAAACCTTACAAAAGGAAAGGGTACAGAAAAGAGAAGGCTAATGATTTTCTCTTTCCTTCACCGGGTAGTTTTCTTCCGAAAGAGTGCTGCTCTCTTTCGCTTTCTCACGAGAAACGGAATTTCGATCAAAACCGCCATCATCGCGTGTTCATCTTGAACTCACTCAGCCATTCAAGCAGGAGAGAATAACATTTTCTCTCACTTGAAGTGTTCTGCGAGAGGATGGTGCGGTTCTATCTCTATTCTTGTAGCCACATTATCTCTCAGGCCTCACCCATCGCTATGTTGCTTACTAGTTCTCTACCTAGTCTCTGTCTCTCTCGGTTTCTCCCTCTCTCTACTTACCCTTCTCTTTCTCTACGTTATTTAGTTCTACCTTAACTCTTCGCTACTGCACTTCTACTTTACCCTAAATGGTTCTGAACAACTTTCAAAAGACAACGCGGAACATGTTGACCCTTTGAGTGCACTAACATTCGGTGCCCTAACGGACTTGTTAATCTTGAGTACTCCACAGTTTATGTGAAGGACCTAAAATGTCGACTTTTTTAAGCGTGCTGCAGCAGTTTTAGCTCAAAATGTATCTTTAAGTATTTTTTAATACTTCCAATTAAAAATTTTTTGGACCCAGCATATTTCAATTATTTTGAAATATGCTGGGTCCAAAAAATCGTGACCCAGCATATTTCAATTATTTTCGAATTGTCAGAATGTTTGTTTTGGTCGTAATGTGACTTCTGTCTAGCTATATGTACGTGTTCTTATTCTCTTCGTGATCTCTTGTCATATGGTCAAACCTTTCATAAAACTCCATTTTTCACTACCCGCCACACGCTCTCTTTCCCTCTGCTACTTTCGCTGGTGATTAATTATCCATCAATGTTTAGCTGATGGTTCTGAGTGCTTTCTTATTACACTTACAATCAGAGTCTAATATGTTTTGATTGTATTCTAGTTTGGTTTGCTGCCACACCCTCTTATTCCCATTTTTTGTTTCGTTTTTCCTTCCATATTGTTTCAGCGAATGTGAGTTTCGAACTTCCTGCTATCACTTCTATAAGTTACACCTCATTTACCCATCGACTTTACTCCTTCATTGTAATTTCGGGGACTGTTCAAGCCATGACAATTTTACATCACGAATTCTTAATCGACTAATTGGCTTCTGATTTCGCGACTCTTCGACCTTTTCTTAATAGCATTTCGCTCACTCTACATTTTCACTCTTGATCAGCCCTAATCTTCTCTTTCTCTCCCTTCTCTCACTCCTTCCTTCATACCTCACTAAAGTTCTAAACTGATTCCACAATGGTCAATGATTCCATTACATTTGGTAACCATTCGTGTTTTCTTGATCTTCAAAATAGTTCAGCCTTGCCAATCCCTTCCGATCTTAACAGTATTGAATTCCTCCCACGTCATACGAAAAAACTATAATAGGTATGGTCACACTCAAATATAAATTTTTTAAAGCCGTTTTGTCTTCGCTTGCGAGCATTAATAAGACCTTGAACGAAGCCATCCTCAGGGGTGCGAGAAGTGCAGTCATCGCGGCCGACGATGCCAAATCGCTTACGCATCCAATCAATGCGGTCCGCCAAAGCATAATTATCATTCTTTTAGATTATGGCACAGTTCCATATGTTCTCACACATGCATTTCTATGTACATAGATACATACATACATGCATACATAACACGATACATCGGGAAAAAAGTAGCACTTTCAACGTGAGATAACCGCATTTTCGGCAGATTACATAATTATGGTTTCTTCTCTAGATGGACGCTCCTATCTTTTGTGGCGCTCGTGGCAGTCACAGCGGCACAGGAAAACATCGCGGTAATCTTTTTAGTTTTGATATAGAAAATGGCTTTTTTGCAAACAACTTTATTGCAGTTTTTGCTATCTTTTATAATATATAATAATTCTACAATTCATTTGCGAACAATATTAATAAAGGCGCAGAAGAAGTTCTCTCTTATGAAGGTTGACGAAGGAGAGCAGTGCGAGGCGGCCAAGCCATGCTCGCCTGGTGTCATTCTCCCCGTTTGGCTGCCACAGGTCACGAGACAACGATATGCAGGAAATATTGTTTCCCGAAAGAAGCAAAATTGTGTTCCATGAATTTCACTAACAAACAATATGGTTAAAGCATAGTTATAAAAAAAGGAAATACATACATAATTTTCTCGCGTTTGTAATAGACTTGTCTCTGGGTTCAATGATCTGACCAATCAAGCGAAGCGCCTTCTGCTAGGCTAATCGTATGTATTGAAGTTATTGCAAACGCTCATTTTCCTGGCAGACTCGCCTGCCGCTGGCTACGCGGATCTTCCGCGCCGTCGTTTACCTCGTCGCCATGGCCTACTTCTTCTTCGGCGTTTCAATCGTTGCCGATAGGTACGTTTGTTTCAGCCTATGCCCATAGTATTTCATTTTCATATTAAAATACACGTTTACATCAGCTTTATTCATCTTTCACCAAAAATTTGTTTTCCATGTTTTGCGACTGAATATTAGTTTTTTTTTAAAATTTATTTTATAGGTTCATGTCAGCGATCGAAGTAATCACCTCGCAAGAGAAGACAGTGAAGATGAAGAAGATCACAGGCGAGCCGTATACCGTACTCATTCGGGTCTGGAACGAAACCGTCAGCAATCTCACGATCATGGCGCTTGGTGAGCACGTATTAATTTTTAAAATAAATAATAAAAATAATAATGTTAGGCCATGTTAATAGACATCTTCGTAAAAAAATCTATTCATGCCAACCTCTCATAAACAGGATCATCCGCCCCGGAAATTCTTCTCTCCGTCATTGAGATTTTAGGAAACGGCTTTGAAGCAGGTTGGAATTGTGCAGGAATGGCCTTGAAAGGTGCCAATAGGTTGGCAATAACTTTGAAAGACTATATTTTCTCGTTAAGGCGACCTTGGTCCCAGCACGATTGTTGGCTCGGCTGCCTTCAACCTCTTCGTCATTATTGCCGTCTGTATATGGGTATGCAATTATTCCGCTTGGTATGAATGTACACATGTATGTATGGATTTATGTATGTACATATGTAATCCTTCGAGCCTCGAGCCATGAAAGACATTTTCGAGACACATGTCACTTTCACAAAGGTACATATGTATGTACATGTCTGTCTGTGACATGACGCAGACACGAACGATAACTAAGCTAAATATATGTACATACATACCACTTATTCTCCATCTTTTTTTCTCAAAAATCTTTGAACAATCCAACACTGATCAAGGGTCGAGAGAATAAACGGGCTCCAACAAAATTAAAATTAAATTCCCTTCTCTGTCCAGTCGATTCCATTATCGGAGATCCGTCGAATCGAGCACAACAATGTCTTCTGGGTGACCGTTCTCTGGTCGACTTTTGCCTACGTTTGGCTCTTTCTCATTCTCTGCGTTATCTCGCCAAACGTCATCGAGGTGAGAGAGAGAGAGAGAGAGAGAGAGAGAGAGAAAGGGCGGGAGCATGTGATAGAGAAGGAGTAAGAAATAGAAAGAGAGTAAGTGAAAGAGATAATGAGGACGAGGAAAAATAAAACAAAAGACTTTTTTTTTCAAAGTTTCAAAACAGCAAAAAATAATACAGGTATGGGAAGGCGTGTTGACCTTCTTGTTCTTCCCCATGACTGTGCTGAGCGCGTACTTCACGCAGAACTACACAGGAAACTTCGGAAGGCGCTTTTTTTCAGGTGCCTTATCTTATTGATCTCGCAGAAGAGAATTGACCATTTATCCCTTTAACTTACATTTCTGGCTAATCCTGACATTCTTTCCAAGTCTAAACGTTTCCCAGGATATCATGATCTATTGGAAAAAAAATCTTTGATTTCTAGGAGCAATTTCAAACATTACTCGTCGCACGGATCGTGTTGGTGCAGGGAATGGCAAGGTTGAGGCAGGAATAATCTCTTTATGACCATTTACCATTGAACGATAGGAGTGAAGCTCATTTGAATATGTATCTTTATTTCAAGCCACAAACGTTGTTTTACGGGCCGGGTGATTCATGTCAGCAATATGTAGTACAAATGTATGTACATATCTATAATAGGAGAAAGATGTCGAGAACGGTGGAACGAACCACGGCACAATTGACCAAGATGCTGCTGCATTTGAGGCACAACGCACTCAGTATCTGGAAGTTAGCAGGAATTTAAAAAAAAAATGCTAAAACAAATATTAAAACTAATATTCGTTTAAGACTTTGGAATTTTTTATTTCCTCACCATCAGATAATAATCAGGAATAAATAAGATTTATTGTTCCCACTTTTCGGTGTTCCGCCAACTTCGCGCGGAGCATCCTGAGACCGATGTTAACGAGTTGGAGCGACTGGCGGCAGAGCAGATTCTCAAGGATGCCAAGAAGAGCAGAGCCTTCTATCGCATTCAGGCAAGAACTCTTCTTCTATTCAAATGAATATATAGATCTTTTGTTAGCAATTTTGGACCCTTAAAGGTTAATCGTAATTTATGCAGGCGACTCGTAAGCTGTTGGGAGGTGGCGACATTACCGGAAAGATGCTGAGCAAGCAGGTTCGCGCGTGCTATTTTCATGGTACAATTTTGCATAACCCATTAGGAAAATCTCCTGTGATTCGCATGTATCCTAATATAATTCTTTTATATCTTGCGACTACTCGTCTGCAATTCTAGGAGAACAATTAAAAGCCTATTTATGATGAAGAAAAACATTTTTCTCCTTTAGGTTAACAAGTTCCAAGAAAAAAGCGGCGGCACAGTGACCAATTCGGCAAATAAACACATAACAGTGCAGTCAGCTGACATTCTCGTCATTTCAAATATCTATTTACCTACATCATATAATGAATTATTTATCGATAATGCATTGAAACTATTTTGCCTAAGAATGTTCTTATTACCGTTTAATACAGATTCGACCCTGCGCACTACATGTGCTCGGAAAGCGTCGGTTCTCTCAAAGTTCGGGTAGTCTGCGACCGAGGACTCACTGATCCCAAGACCGAGGACTCACTGATCCCAAGGCTACCGTAACAGTCCACTACAGAACGGTCCGTTGCGGGATGCTATGGTTTGAAAATATTTATGGATGCATGTGTATACGGCTATTCACCCATTCACCCAGCATTCACCCACATTCACCCAAATAGTAAGGTAGCATGAGTGAATGTGGGTGAATGCTGGGTGAATGGGTGAATGGGTGAATATCACTATTTGCCTGTGCATATACTATTATAGAAGAAATGATTTCGCTGATTACACAGCAATTGTGATTCGTCAGGTGGAAGACACGGCACACGAAAACACCGATTATTTTCCAACTTCGGGAGTTCTCACTTTCAAGCCCGGCGAGTACGAGTCAGTTTTAAAGAATTCCAAAATTCTTCCTTCAGATTGTTTCCAGCAAGTAAATATATGTATGTACATACATATTTTGTTATAAGTTTCACAACAATTTTTCAAATAGAAATACTCATGCAGGAAAGAGATCCCGGTAGGGATTGTGGACAACGATGTCTACGAAGATGATGAGCAGTTCTTCGTCCGATTGTCGCAGGTTCCGATTATGATTTTGATTGCGTTTAACTTCAGAATATTAGGAAGGAATGTATTTATTTGCAGTACAAATGCTCTATTAGGCTTACAATTAGGTCACACATGAAATGTGGGATGCTTATATTTCATGCTTATTTTCTTCATAGCCGCGCGCTTACACACCGGCGCCGACAAAGACAGCTTCTCTTGGCGAAGTGCCAGCACGGCTTGGAGCGGCCGCGACTGCCACCGTGCTTATCGTTGACGATGACCATGCCGGCCATTTTGGATTCGAAAACCAGAGCGTCAAGGTGCCCGAGAGCCAGAGATACTTCGTCGCAGAGGTAGATCATTCATAAGATACGAAATTGAAATTCCTCCAACTCGCTTTCGCAGGTGATGCGAACGCGTGGCGTGCGCGGTCGCGTCCGCGTGCCTTACAAGACTGAAGACGGCAAGGCAAAGGCTGAGAAAGACTACATCCCTCAAGCCGGAGTACTCGAATTTGTCAACAATCAGGCCAAGTTAATAAGGGCAGCTGACCATGAGAAAGGGTTTGGCAAGCAGCGGTGTGGATATAAAAGTATGAACACTAACATTGTTTGAGGGCTTTAATCCGCATCCACATCATAAACGATGACGAGTACGAGAAGAGTGAAGACTTCTACATCGAACTTGGCGAGCCGGAGTGGCTTCAAGAGAACGGAGAGCCAATGGACGAGACAGAGCTAAATGCGGTTGGATGAGCAAGTCGCGACGCTTTAAAACAAATGATTATGATATTGCATGACTGTTAATCTGTTGATATCAAGTGGGCGGAGAAATCGGAGAAAGATACGGAGAACTATTGACGGAAAGTGTGAGACCTCACAGGAAGCTCTCGGCGGCCGACCCTGTCTGACGAACATCAAGCGAGTACGAATAACAATCACCGAGGACAAGGAGTTCAAGGTGAGAGCACCTTGGTGAAAGCACTTTGTAGTTTGGACCTTTGCTATTCATATACTATGTACATAATGGTTATATATTATACACGAGCGAGCTAAAATGGAATCCCCAAGTGTTTCGTCGACAAAATGCTTGCCGAGGCGAACACTTCACTCATGATGGCACTTCTTCATGGAAGCAGCAATTTTCTGAGGCACTGGATAAGGATGAAGGTAAGAGAAGAGGAAGAGAAAAAGGTAGAACGAAAATGAGAAATTGATGCTAGAGAAGGTGACAATATGCATCAGACCATGACGGAACAATCACCCGTGGTGAACGAATTATGCACTACATCTCCCTGCCGTGGAAGCTCCTTTTCGCTCTCATTCCTCCTACCGACATAGCGAACGGTTGGTTGAATCTCAGGTCACACAGAGTCTGAATGATCGATATCAATGTATGTATGTAGGCACAAGCCAATGACAGTTCTCCTTGAGGTTGGCTATGCTTCGTGGTGTCGATCTGCATGATCGGTCTTCTGACGGCCTTCATCGGAGACCTCGCCTCTCACTTCGGCTGCACCGTCGGCCTGAAGGACTCCGTCACGGCCATCTCGCTCGTCGCCCTCGGCACCAGCATTCCAGGCATTGCTTACTACTTCTTTTACATGCATACATATCTATGTACATTCATATACATATTTTCAAACATAAATGTGACTGAAATGTTTTTATTGGTTGGTAGGATCTGATTATTTTCGTATATCTTTAAAACTATGATCACTGACCTCTTCCAGACACCTTCGCCTCGCGCACGGCAGCCTTGAACGACGCGACTGCCGACTCCTCCATCGTCAATGTCACAGGATCCAATGCAGTCAACGTCTTCCTCGGAATTGGTATGGGACGATAGTAAATCGATATCCTCTCTATCTCGTATTAATCAAGACGAATGACCAAAGGAATTGGTGGAGGTCTACAGTCGATACATTCTTCCAGGAATCGCTTGGGCAATCGCCGCTATTCATCATGCTATCAATGGAACGGTGTTTAAGTTAGTCATTTTTGTATCATTATTTAAAAGCTGAACTTCATGAAATTAAAAGCAAAATGAGCAATGTCTCAGGGTCGATTCTGGTTCTCTGGGCTTCTCCGTGACCATCTTTCTCATTGGATCTGCCGTCTGCATTTGTTTGCTGCAGTATCGCAGGTGCATTCCACACATTGTCAAACTACATATGCTTAAAGTAATTTCTTGAAAAAATTCTATTGTTTAGTAAACACCTTGGTAAAAGTTTTAACACCTAATTTATTAATATGTAATGTGAACTACATATGTGCTGTTTCCAGATTCAACAAGAGAATTCGCGGAGAGCTAGGAGGTCCAAGCGCTTGGAAGACAATTTCAGCTGTCGTCTTTGTCAGCATGTGGTTGATCTACCTTCTACTCTCGACACTCGAAGCATACTGTATTATCAATGGATTTTGATGTGACGCCAAATTTGGCGAGCTAACGAAGGAACTTTTTCACGTTATAAAAAACTTCATACAAACATGTTTTTGTGCCAAAGCCCCATCAAAAAGATTTGTCGAGGTGATGTTCAAAGAGAAAGAACTTATAATTTTTAAAGACTGTTCAAATGTATAAATGTTGAACTTTTTGCTGACCTTTTCCTAGCTTTTTCTCTCGCGTGAATGTGAATTGACCTGTCACGAGTAAGCTATTTGTTTCTTTATAGTATTCACATTGTAGTTTCACTGTGACCACTTATGTTTAAACAATGATATCAGTTTAGACATGTGTACGTGTGAATTATTGCTACAATAAAAGTTCGAAACGTTCTACAACACTTTCAATGAATTGTCTTGAAATATGACAGTAGATCATTTTCAATAAAAATATAAATCCTTCATTTATAATATATCAGTTGAAAACTTCCTCAAGTCATCTCGCCAATCTTGAGCCTAAAATCGCCAATTAAGTAGATCTATCATTATCCTTTCTCTTATACTTCTGAAATTAAGGTAACTGTTTGCACATTTTTATTGAATGAACTTCCGAGTAGTCAAACCAACCCATGAGATTCGTGGGGCAGGACAAGCTGGCCGAGTTCGACAGCCAACGCGCGAGCTCGCTCAGAGCTACGCCGAGAGGAAAAAAAGGCGCTTCGAAAGATGACGTCATTCTTCAGATCCTGCTCGGAAAGTTTTCAAAATCAATATTTACTTTCATAACTTTGTCAATTAATCTTTGCAGAGTTGTTACAGCCAAAAGTCTGACATTGGCCATATATTCGAAGAAAAATAGAATGTTTACCCATTCTATAAGAGTAGCCTTGGCTTGGTTACGTAGATGTGTAATTGCCTGAAATTTGCATGTTTATATTAATTTTCGTTTAAAAAAAAACCGCGTTATGATGTAGAATTGGCGTGTTGTTCATCGCCAGAAGGAAGTAGAAGAAGGGAGGAAAGAAAATGAGACAAGCGATCAGAATCTTCTGCCTCCGCTCCAGTGGATCCTCCGTCATCCTGCAAATCATCACAGTAGAAACCGGCCGAATCTGCTGCATTCTTTATTATTTTCATGATATTTTCAGCTTAGCCCAAATAGTCCTCATCTTGGGGTACATACATACATTAAAAACTGGGTCAAGAACAGCTCATGCGGCATGAGGACGATTTATAAACAGTGGCATCAAATTATTCAAACAATTCAATATTTTTTTTAGAAAAAAAGGCTTAAAAACGAAAAAATGCTATCTAATGCCGGTTAGTCATGTCGATACATACATAGAAGTTGCAGGCTGACACTGCTAAGCAGCCTTCTTCGAAGATGGACTCTTGCATTCTCGGAAGGCTTTGATTACTTAGCTGTCAGGAACAGACTCGTCGACTCTGAGGTTTGTTTCCCTTCTTCTTCTTCTTGCAAAAGTATATTTTATTTTGAAATGAAAAATTGCCAAGATGTGTTCAAAAGAAAGGCTTCTTTCGTGCTTTTCGTGTTACTTCTACAAGTGCTAGAATTTTAGAAAAGCTGTATGGACTGAGCTATCAAATTCGCTAGTGCCCCGAATACTCCCTTTAATTGGATTACTTTGCTTGGTCTGCCTCTCCTCTGTTCCTTTCCCTTTTTCACTTGCATGGAAGTAGGCTTGGATTCTTGCCGATTCTTCAAGATGTGAAGTAGTTATTTTTTTGTTTCTATTGACAGTCCATGCGGTTGTGAGGAAAGAGGAAGTTGATCTTTCTCTTAACCTGACAGCGCTAGAATTGTCTAACAATCAAATTGTTTCTTCAAGGCATGCACAATATATACATACATATGTACATACATATGTACATACACAGAGTTCATTTCTGATATCGCTCGTTCTAGCAGTTTATTTCTTTCAGTTACTTTTGCTCGTTCTCTTTCTCATTCTCATTCTTATTCTTCTCTTTCTCTTTCTTTTTCTCTTTCTCTTTCTCTTTCTCTTTCTTTTTCTCTTTCTCTTTCTCTTTCTCTTTTTCTTTCTTTTTCTCTTTCTTTTTCTCTTTCTCTTTCTCGTTTTCTTTCTCTTTCTCTTTCTCTTTCGCTTTTTCTTTCTCTTTCTCTTTCTCTTTCTTTTTCTCTTTCTCTTTCTCTTTTTCTTTCTTTTTCTCTTTCTCTTTTTCTTTCTCTTTCTCTTTCTCCTTTTCTTTCTCTTTCTCGTTCTCTTTCCCTTACTTTTTGTCTTTCTTCTTCTCTTTCCTCTCTTTTTTCCATTTCCTCTATGGCCATCCATATGTAGTAGAAGAAACAATTTCAATGCTAGATTGCTTGGTGCTCGCGTAGAGTGTGTAGCAATCTTTGAAATACGGAAACATAAGTACGTTCGCATTATAATGTGTCTTCGCTTGTTGTTACGGAGCTTGACAATGTTTATCATCAGTATGGTGAAAAATGCATATTTTATTTTATTTAATACGCATGCGAGGAATAGCATTGAGAAGTAAGAAGCAATACTACACGTAGCATTCTTATGGAGTCAAAGTCAATTCTACCAAAAGTGACGCTGAGCATAATGTCGAGTATCGCTACGATACAATTTGGAGATAGGACTCCCTTAAGATATTCAAAAAGTATCTTCGGCACGGAGACTGTGACACATAACTACACACGTAAACATGCAATATTAACACATAGTACATACAGCCTCAGTCCTTTTTTGTTCCCGCACCTTCAATCTTCCTATCACCCTCTTTTTCCTCAGTCGCTTCATGCACTCTTAAGGAGGGCTCACTTTCCTCTCCACTCGCTCCATGAGCTGCTATCTTCTCTTCTCCCTCCGCAGACGTATTCTCTTCATATTTTACGCTTCTGTCTCTTTCTAAACTATCCTCATTGTCAGACTCCTCCCTCTTCTCTTTTGCAACTTCTTTTCCCTCTTTCTTTTCTCCTTTACTTTCTCCCTCTTTTTCCTTTCTTTTTCCGTTTTCTTCTTTCCTTTCTCCCTCTTCTTCTTTTCTTTCTCTCTCTTCTTCTCTTCTTTCTCCCTCTCCTACTTTCTTCTCTTTCTCTTCTCCCTCCTCTCTAACACTCTCTGTCTCCTCTTCTCTCCTCGTCTTCTCTTTCGACGTCGTCATTCTGCTCTCACAGCTTCGGAAGCTGCTCTCGTCAGAAGACTTCCGAACGGCAAGACTCTCGCTGCTATTTGCGTTTGAATTTTGGCCCGTAACCAAATCTTCCTTAACTTCTTGGCTCGCTGCCAATTCCGTAGCCCGATTGATAGTCTCAACCGAATTGATGTTGTCCACATCTGCCCGGTCACTTTTGATTGTTCCTGGCGGAGCTCCTGCTGAACACAATTTCTTTCACAGATCGTTTGAATACTTCTGCGTTTGGCAAATAAACATTTGTGTTTGCTAACCGCAATTTCTGATGGATGAAGGAATTGCTTCTCGCGACTTCACTTCATTCTTGCGGACTTTTGTATTCGGAATAATGATCATGAGTAAGATGGGCAAGAAGAGAAGTCCATGCAGCATGCTGAAGGAGATGACCAGGAAGACCTGCCATGGAGAGAGAGAAAGTAGAGAGAGACAGACCGAGAGAGAGACAGAGAGACAGAGAGAGAGAGAGAGAAGGAGAGAGAGAGGGAGAGAGAAAGGGAGGGAGATAGCGAGAGGGAGAGAGAGAGGTAGAGAGAGAGGGAGAGACAGACCGAGAAAGAGACAGAGAGAGAGAGAGATAGAGAGAGAGAGGGAGAGAGGGAGAGAGAGAGAACAGAGCCAGCAACAGGATGTGAAATAACAAAAAAAACACACATAGACAAACCGGAGAAAAAAAGGAAAATAGAATAATTCCAAAGAAATGACGAACAGTTTTGAAGAAGATGCGAATGATGTAGGCGTCGACGAGAATCAGCGTCATTATGCCGAGAATCGTCGAGGTTGCGCCCTCAACATCAGCAAACAAGATATGCACATTTCCCCCACGCAACAATTCAAAATCAGATTTTTTTTTAATTTCAATGACTTTAGAATAGGCCGAATTGGAAAAATATGGTGTATAGAATATCACAGGAAACTGACAAGAAAGACAGGCCATCCGAGCTCCTCGAGCGCAGTGATGACACGTCGGCGCGGATCACCGGAGGCCTTCAATCAACATCTTAGTTCAAAATATCTTTCATCGTGGACAGGAAGAATTGAGCTCTTTGTATTTACTAATGTATTTTCTTGCATAAATAAATATAACACTGTCAAAAAGAATAAGCTTTGAAAAAGATAAATTTTACTTGAGCGTAGGCGTATGCAATGTGTGCTGAGAGGTCGACGGCGAAGCCAATGCACATGATGACAGTGATCATGGACACCGAGTCGAGATGCACTCCCCAGAATGTCATGTAACCGAGGACACCTGCACTTATCTCTCCTCCCTCTCTCGCTCTCTATCTCTCTCTCTCTCGCTCTCTCCCTATATCTACCTCTCTCTCATGTCAGTCTACGTCTCCTGTTATTTCTCTCCTCCATTCCATCTTACATTCTTCAGTCACCTCCAACATTTACACCTTTCTCACATTTTTACTCGTTATCTCTCCTGTCTCGCTTATTTAATTTCTTTATCTCTTCTTCGTTCTAAACCATACTATATTTTTATTCAAATAATTAGAATAAAAAATATGCCTACCAATATTGATGGAGGCGACGGCGAGGACGACCGTGCAAGCCGCTCTCCAGTCCGGAATCATGACGAGTGAGACGGCCAGCATCATGCTTAAGCCGACCAAGAAGTTCGACACGAGCGACGGCTTGAGCGCCAGGTACTGCAACACCGGAATGGTATTTTCAAAGCGGTGATATTTAAAAAAAACTTGCATAATTGAAAATAACATTGTAAATTTTGTTAATCTTAATCTTCGACCTGATCGGCGAAAGGGTAATACTCGTGGAATGTGGTGACATTGTAGTGCTGGAAGCGGGCCGCGATCTCGCGCATCAATCTAAGTCAATATTATTATCACACAATATATTTTAAAAACTTGTTCACTTGTCATTTTAAGATCACGAAAACAATTAATAATATTGATATTCAAACCTGCAGCTAAAGGTGTGATCGGTCGGCGTTCGATAGTTTCGAAGGCCGATTTGAAGACGGAAGGCCAACAAGTTAGCGACGTTCTAATTGGAAGCAAATTATCCGTTCTATTATTTTAGCGTCAGCTTCCCATCTCTCTAACCTCTCCCGTGCCCCAGACCATGTCCTTCTCCCAGAGAGCGCGCCCGCCTGCAACCACGAGCCACTCTCGACAGCGTTGGTACCACTCGGCCGTGCTACAAGCAAGAATATTTTATGCTTTCTCATTTTTATCAATTACAGGGACGTATTCACAACATTTTAAAAATAAAATAAATAAATATATAAATACCCATTAGGAGGCCGAAGTCGCAACTCGTCCTGCTGCTCCTGCAGATGCCTCTCATAAGCTCGCAACCAGAACATGGTTGCGTTCGCCTTCATTGTGTACTCGGTGTCCTGTATCATAGTTTTTTTTAATGAAAAATCGATCAATTGATTTTAATAACTGCTTTTAAATTTGATATTTCTTCATCTCGTAAATAGTCTACCTCAAACTCGGCAACCATGTCGTTGATGCCCTTGAGACCTTCCGGCGTTGAAAGATCCGGCGGATTGTTCACAACAATCTGCATCTGAAGTCCTGGAATAAACCCGTATGTGGACATATTATGTAAACTTACTCCACTTAATCTCTCCTAAAATGGCTCAGGCAGAAAGAAACTAATTTAGTCATGTTGCATGTAAATATATGAAAAGAATGAGTGGGTTTCAAGAAAGTTCCAGTTTCTTGCTCTCTCTCTCTCTCTCTCTCTCTTTCTCTCTTGCTTCCTCTCCCTCCCCTCTCACTCTTCTCACTGACCCTCCTGCCAGAGTGTCTCGTCTACGAGTTTGTAGAAGTCGGCGAGGTAGAAGCTCTCGCGGACCAAAAACTTGGGCGAGAGTCCCTCCTACAGAATACAAGCATCCCAGAATTTGAAGTAAATCAAAACCAATTTTTTTTTAAATTCATATACATCCATATCTATGTGTAGCATAAAGTTAATTATTCTTAAAGTACAAATCATTAAAAATAAATGTTCTACTTCGTACCTTGATCTGGACAATTCCGATGACGGCTCCCGATATGAACACAAGGTAGATTAGAGCTGCGCATACCTACAGTATCTCTCCTTTGAAAGTAGATGGCTAATATACATATGTATATGGAGAAATATAATAGTCAAAAGGTAATAATATTAATAAATGAGATATTTATTTCAGCAATACAAAAGCCGACCTGTGTGGTTCTCTCGAGCAGAAAGGGCGCGACAAACTCGCGGAAAACACGATTGACGAGTGTCTCTTCGCCCACTTCTTCGTGCTCCTTTAAAGTACTCGAATATGACTATGAATACCTTTTTAAGTTACATAACAAAACTTATAATTTTATAAAATTATATATTTTTTCAATTATTTCTTTAAAAAAAATTTTTTTTTTTAACTGAAAAAAACCTGATCCTTTTTCTCTAGGCGATCAGCAATGAGGCGAAATGCTCGACTGAGTCGGCTTCCTTCTTCCTCTGGCGACTGCAGAATATTTGGCTGTTGAAAACGTTTCTCCTCAAACACGTGAAATTCACGGGAATGGTCATATTAAAAGCGTTCGAAATCAAAATTTTATTATTAAAAGCTTTCGAAACCAAAAATTTCAACTTTAAATTTTTTGCAGTAAACCTTATTGTTAGTGTCAGCAAGAATGTCATCCTTTTGCACCTCTCCGCCTGCTTCTCCTTTTACAGCCGCCTCATTCCACTGAGATCGCCGTGTAACGGAGCCCGCCAGGAAGTGCATCTTGAACTTGGACTCTGCAAGGTTGTTGATGTCAGGAAAGATTGTGAAGAGGATAAGGGACATGGAATGTTCTTTCCCTGATAAGTAGACTGAAGTGGCTGACTGGTATCGCTGGCGTGAATGGCGCGGCAGAAGAGGAGCGAGTGCGTGCCGCGGGCCTCCATCTCGGCCGCGTACGCAAGGACAGGCGAGAAAAAGGTCAGCTAAACATCTTTTTAAAATATACGTAGCTTAGAATCATCGTGAATTTGCAGAGAATTGCAAAATTAATTAAGTTCAGCAAAAAAAATTATAAAGAAATTAAAATAATTCTCAATGGAATAAACAAAGCAAGGTGTTCTGTTTTCGTAACAAACAAAAAAAAAAAATTAAACCTGGAAGAGATATGTGAAGAGGCACTGAATGCACGCGTAGAGACAGAACATTCGGACAGCGGGCAGCGGTGTCCAGATTCCAATGGCAAATGTCAGCTGAAGCAATGAACAGAGTGAGTAGAGACCAAAGAGAAAGAGAGTAGAGGGAGAGAAAGAATGAGAGAGAGAGAAAGGGAGGGAGAGAGAGAGAAGAAGAGAAGGCGGAAAAGGCAGAACAAGAGAAATGACCAGGATTCAAACATGGATAGAGAAAGAAACATCGAATATCTCCTACCACATCAGTGACACTTGTTACGCTAATAGCGACGGCGGCCTCTTGAAGAGTTTCAGCGATTCTGAAAAGATATCGCAAGTGCAAATTTTGAGATTTTATCATTAATCTCAATCGGCTACTTCTTTCTATAATTAGTTCTCTCTTCTGTTCAGTCTATTACATATTTTTAAAAAGACCCAACCGAATCTCAGGTCGTTTCTCCGGATTTGTTCTGTGCCACGCAGCAGACATAACGAACAGATCGTCGATGCCAATGCCTCAAGGAACACGGTGGATGAATCATAACTCTACAACTTATATTAATTATTGAATTTGCATCTTACAAAGCACGAGGAACGGCGAGACGTTGACTATGGCATTGTAGAGAGCGCCGGTCCAGAGGATCAGCCCGAAGGCGGTTGGAATTGAGATCAGCGGCACGAAGAGACCTTAAATGGGGAACACAAAATGTACTCTTCGTTTCACAAGATAAGAACCATTAGTTATCAAAACATAATAGAAAGCATGAAATGTGGTAAAAGACTAAAGCTGCTTTCTGGAAGTCTTCTAACCTGCCGTGACTACGATCGGCTTGGAGCGCACCCAGTCGATGCCGATGACTCCGTTGCCGTGGTTGATCAGCACGACGGAGACGATAAAGCAGAAGGTGAAGAGGATTGTGACGGTGCCCGCGAACTCAAAAGGGGTTTACTATGGATTACGGTAGATCAACTAATTGTGAAGCTTTTTATATTGAATTATCCAGAGAGAAAATATATTGATGAAAAAAATTATCATAACGATACAAAATTAAGATTAACATTATGATAAAGTTGGGGGTTGTTAGAAAGAAAACCTTCGGAGTGAGTGCATCAGCAACGTCCTGAAGACCCTCGGGCAACGATTCGTTGTGGTACATCCCAAACTCGAGGATGTCTACGCACACAATGTTATGTTGAGAAAATCAATTTCGGACAGCTTGAATATTTTAACGAAGAAAACTGCCTCATTGTGCCGTTTTCTTAAATACATACATATGTACCCTGTCGTATTTGGCTCCGAAATCTCAAAAGAATTGTTGATTTTACCTGATGGAGGATGCAGCTTGTCCGTGAGATAGCGAGTGAGCTCTTGCCGCCACAAGCGAGAAATGTTGCCAATCTTTAAATAACATTTCACTCTTACTCTCTACATTCTTCAATGACAATATTAATTAAATTCTGCTGCTCCGCAACTGCAGAAAGAGATGCGGAGCGGAATGAACCTCTATGACGTATGTACAGTACCGTCCAACATTGTTGGGTCCGAAATTAATCTGATTAATTAAATTAATTTAAATAATTCAAACTGGAATTGCGAAGTGCTGAGGACATGCTGTGCGATTTCGTCGGAGGGTTTTATGACTTTTTTCATTGCGCATAACCCTGGAAAAACCTTTCCAAAATATGCCGTAATGACAAAGATCTGTCAATTTGACAAAGCTACGCTGTTTATCGCAATTTTTTGCTAGGTGTTTGGCTGAGAAACGAGTGGGCTGAATCCAGCTGCCAAACTACAAACAACAATTAGAGTGAAATTTTCTAAGCACTTCTTATTTTGTTTGCGTTTCTTCCTTTGTTTTGCTTGAGTTTCTTATCATATTTGGGTATAAATGATAAGAAAAATGGAAAATATGATTTTCTGTTGCGAGCAAAAAAAAACTATCTTGCAAAGCATTGAACCCCGGACCTTAGGATTCCCAATCAAACGCTCTCGCAATACACCACAAGTAGCTTGGGAGCGAGGGAATGTACCTTTTCTATTTTGACCGGACCCGACCAAAAATCAACCAGAAATGCAGTTATCACCTAGAATGAAAAGAGATCGAAATAAGAGGGAGAGATAGAGGGGGGGGGGAAGGAGAGAGATAAAACGAGGCTGAGAGAGATATATTGAACGAGAGAGAGAGAGAGAGAGAGAGAGAGAGTGCGTGAGAGAGAGAGAGTGCGTGAGAGAGAGAGAGAACGACAGAGAAAGCAAGTAGGGGATAGATTGAAAGAGTGAGAGAGATTGAGAGAGAGGGAGACGGAGAGAGAGAGAGTATTTGTGAACGAGACAGAGAAAGAGAGAGAGAGAGTATTTGTGAATGAGACAGAGAAAGAGAGAGAGAGAGAGAGAGAGAGAGAGAGAATGAGAGAGACAGCGAAGAGAGAGAGGTCGATCGCAGAGATTATCAATTCTTTGCAATGAAAAGTGTTGCGGTCTACGCTTTGCAAAAATTAACCAGACAAGCCCCTTGAATCGTCATCCTCCACGCTTCTTTGGTGACGCTGCCGACAATGTGATGGGAAAGGTACATTCCCTCGTTCCCAAGCTACGTGTGGTGTATTGCGAGAGCGTTTGATTGGGAATCCTAAGGTTCAATGCTCTGCAAGATAATTTTTTTTGCTCGCAACAGAAAATCTTATTTTCCATTTTTCTTGTCATTTATACCCAAATATGATAAGAAACTCAAGCAAAACAAAGGAAGAAACTCAAACAAAATAAGAAGTGCTTAGAAATTTTCACCCTAATTTGTTGTTTGTAGTTTGGCTGCTGGATTCAGCCAGTGCGTTTCTCACAAGGGAAGTCTCTCGAGTGGCGGAAGCTATTGAACATGTTCTCTTCATTTTTGGATAGCCCTTATCGAGTAGGTCTAGCAATGAGTTTCAGAAATCGCTAAAATGACCTAGAAAGTAGGTTTTTTAAGGTTTTAGAGTGTTTTTTTGGGGTACTGTGGTTTGGGGTTTTAAGGTTTTCGGGTTGGGCGTTTTGAATTTGTGTTTGTGTTGGTGCGTTTGAGTTTCGGGACGACGAGAGGAGTCGAATGAGATATCGATGAGGTCTGTACGACGTCTGGGGACCGAGATACGCTGTTGGGATGCATACTGTCTGGACGGGATGGGATGTCGGGACGGGATGCGACGGGGGGTTCGGATCGGATGCAGATCCCGACAACGTATCTCGATCCCTAGACGTGTTACAGACCTCATCGATAGCTCATTCGACTCCACACAAGAAAATAAAGCGTTGAGAACGCGTTTTGGCCATATCGTTGGGGTTGAAAGCGTTGAGAATGACGCTTTTAGAGGCGCCTCGGCCGACTTTTTGGAAAGCGTAGACCCCCCAACGCTTTTCAGGTTTGCAAAGCGTTGATCGCAACGATTTTCAGCTTTGCAAAGCGTTGATCGCAACGCTTTTCATTGCAAAGCGTTGCGGAGTACGCTTCCCAAAATTATCTGCGATCGGCTTCTCTCTTCATTACCACTATCATTCGCACTTTCTCTCTCTCTCTCTCTCTCTCTCTCTCTCTCTCTTCACTGTCTCTCTCACTCTCTTTCACTTTCTCTTCACTGTCTCTCTCGTTCTCTCTCTCTCTCTCTGTCTCTCTCTTCACTGTCTCTCTTATTTAACAGGTTGTTAACTCTTCCACTTTGTCTAACATTCGTCGTGTTAATGATTTGGAAAAGAAAAAAAAACATTTAGTCACATTAATGGAGATTGAAAGCTTTTGGGTTTTGGAAAGCGTTAGAAATACTCTGCGGCCGGAAAATTGTTTTCTGATAAGTATTGAAATCATATGACACACTAAATATGTATTTAATTTCGTGATATTTTTTGGTCTCCAACTCTTTTAGTTTTGTTTATATTGTTAATTTGACGTAGCTGAATAAGCTACTCACTTCCTCTTTCATCTTCGATTCGACAAGGAAGTCGCTGACCTTTGGGGCTTTCTCTGTCTGCTCATGCAAGTTCCGACCTACGCGCCAAAATCGAATACGGCAAATGTGTTAGCAAGGCGGATCAATACCCTCTTTTCGTCTGGTACAGTGAATGGAGCCTAGTTATACAGCGAAATTGTACAGTGAAGGATAGAAATCGTGGCCTTCTCACTTATTTCTATTTTGCTAATTTTAACTTTGTTGACTATCTTATATTCTATGTGCTTTGCTTTAGAATTCACTCATCGTGGAAGGGTTGAACTTTTACCTCGTACGAATTAATCCTCGCTCAGTTTTTCTGTCTACTAGTCGTTGTTTGACTAATTTCTGTAAAAAATTCCTTGTTCTTTTTGACCTATATTTATTCTATTTCAGAAAAAAATGCCGTTGTTAGATGTGTACCGGGTTTTAAATCTGTGAATAAGTCTCCCTATGCTTGTAAATGTTGCATTCTTGTTCTGTTTGAAGGATTGTTATTTCCTGTACTCACACAAAAATAAACTGTAATATCGAGCTTGAGTCGTAAGGGCTTGAAAATTTTATTCCCTACAATCACTTTCTTCAATTTTTTTTTCAATTTATACGGTGTAACATGGAACACTAGATGTAACACACGTGGTAAAATGAGAAGTAAAAAGAGAAGAAAAGAAAAGAAATAATAATGGAAACTAAGACGAAGACATATGTTTTTTTTTTCGTTATATTCTTCGTCGCCTAACATAACCACTGTTTACTCACTCTCTTCCTCTGTCTCTCTCTCTCTTTCTCTCTCTCTTCCTCTGTCTCTCTCTCTCTCTCTCTCTCTCGCTCTCTCTCTCTCTCTCTCTGTCTCTCGGCACTGCATGCTGATCGATCGCATCCGACCCCACTTGAAATGCTGTATCCATCTGTCTTTCCTTCTCTCGCCTTCTTCTCTCTCTCGCCTTCTTTCTCTCTCTCTCTCTCTCTCTCTCTCTCTCTCCTTCTCTCTCTTTCTCTGTCTGTCGTTCTCTGTGCCTGTCTCTGTCTCTCTCTCTCTCTCTCTCTTTGTCTCTCTCTCTCTCCCTCTCCGCAGTGAGCAAGACAATGAGTGCATGTATAATCGCAAAGTATTTCGCTCATTAGCACACATTCAGCAACTATTACTATGCAAATTACCGTTCTCACGCATCTCAAACAACTTACAATTAACAGGCTGTGAATGAAGGCGAAACACAAATCTTCCACTTTGTTTTACATTTGTAGTGTTAATTATTCGAAAAAACATTTAGTATCATTAATAGACATGGACAGAGGGAGAAGAAAAGAGATGAGAGAGAAAGAGAGGCGAGAGAACGAAAGAGAGATGAGAGAGAGAAAGAAAGATGAGAGAGAGAGAGAAGAACATCTGTGCACAAATGACCTGGGGGGCCCTATCACTAGGTTATCCAATGCCGGAAGGTTCTTGGGTGGGTTGGTGGCCTGGTGGTTAACGTGGGAAAATTGCGCGCGGGGGGTGGTGGTTCGGGTTCGGTCAGGAGCAAAATGTCTTTCTCTCTCTCTCTCTGTCTACCTCTAGGTTCAAGCGACGACAACGACTCCCTACATCGCAACGGATAACAGGTTAGCTAATTAATCGACTTTTGCGAACTTTATTTTAGTTTTATTCTATTTAACTGTTGTTTTGGTCACAGAAGGGCCGAAAACAGTTAAATATGCTGTTCGCAAAAGTGAGATAATTAGCAAAACCTGATCCGGAGGATGGTGGAGGCAGAGACGATAGAAGAGAGAGAGAGAGAGAGAGGGAGAGAGAGAGATAGAGAGAGAGAGAGTGATAAATGAGCGAGAATTAGGCGGTGGACGGTGCAGGTGCGATGATGAGACGAAAGCGTTAGTCTCAACGCTTTGCCCTCACCGAGGGCTTCTAACGCTTTCTTACCCAACGCTTTCAAACCAACGCTTTGAAATGACCCGATTCCTACGGTCCTAACCGTTAGGATTTTCTATGACGATTCAAACCGTAGCCAAAAGCGTAGTTTTCAACGCTTTCTTTTCTTGTGTGTCCTCTCATCGTCCCAAAGCTCACACGCACCAAGACAAACACAAATTCAAAACGCCCAACCCAAAAACCTCAAAACCCCAAACAACAGTACCCCAAAAAAACACTCTAAAACCTTAAAAAGCCTACTTTCTAGGTCATTTTAGCGATTTCTGAAACTTAGTGCTAGACCTACTCGATGACGGCTATCCAAAAATGAAGAGAACATGTTCAATAGCTTCCGCCACTCGAGAGACTTCCCTTGTCAGCCAAACATCTAGCAAAAAATTCCGCTAAACAGCGTAGCTTTGTCAAATTGACAGATCTTTGTCATTACGGCATATTTTGGAAAACGGTTTTTCCAGGGTTATGCGCAATGAAAAAAGACATAAAACCCTCCGACGAAATCGCACGGCATGTCCTCAGCGCTTCGCAATTTCAGTTTGAATTATTTAAATTAATTTAATTAATCGGATTAATTGCGGACCCAACAATGTTGGACGGTACTGTATGTACAAGCCATTTCATGGCAATGACACCCAATGTCCGTTACCTTCTGCTCCCTCGTGTTGTACGTGAGTCGGACGGCGCTGGCGTAGTCAAAGTGGCCTTCTTCATCGGTCAGCCGTGGCTTCCCGACCAGGGCGCCAAAGTAGATCGGCTCAGAGCCGCGCCAGCCTATCGGGTACGTGATATTCACCTGGCACATGAGGATTTCTATATTTCTCATGGCTATTCAACAATTCAACTGCTGTAATGCATACTGTAAGAAAAAACAAACTTTTGAAACTGTCTGTGTCTCTTCCATAAATCTCTCATTATGGTTTCATCTCTCTCTCACTCTTTTCTCTCTTGCTCTGTTTCTTTCTGTCTCTCTCTCTCTCTCTCTCTCTCTCTCGCTTTGACACTGCGCTGTTTTGGTTGATATGTATGTAGTGAACCTCTTTGAGAATGATGTCTTTGGCGAACTCGGCGATGGATGAGGAGAAGTTACCCCAGCGAGAGCGAGGCATCAGCATGGTCAGGTGATCATTCAGGTAGCACTTCCAGCGGTAGGTCATGCACAGATCAGTGTAGGCTACCTGAAGGGATAGGAGGAAAAGAGAGCGAACTTGAGTGGACGGAGAACGAAATAGAAATATGTATAGAGGGAGAGAATAGAGAAGAGGTGAGCGAGAACGAACGGGAAGCGAGAGAGAGAGAGCGAGAAAGAGAGAGAGAGAGAGAGAGAGAGAGAAATATATCAACGTTAAAAAGCGTGTTATAAAAGAAAAGATCAAATCCTGAACGAACCTCATACTTCTTTCCGCCGACCACAACGGGCACAGAGATATTGTTTATGATGTACTGAAAGAAAGGGACGGTGGTTCATATAAGAATACACAGCGTTTTGCCTAGTAGCATCGGGTCATTTTTCCTTGGCCGTTAAATGGAATATAAAAAAAACCGCGCATCGCGACCGCAACGCCTCAAAAATCAGTTAATTTTTATTTTGGTGCTAACATAATCCACGAACATCGGCTGTAAATTGGTGTAATATGTCCGTAGATTAGTAAAACATCAGATGCTCCTCAAACTACTGGGGACAAAACGCTGTGAGAATATACACAGTGAGCATTTACATTACTTGATCGTTGCCAATTGATACAGCAGATAATAAACAGCCGTGTAGAGAAAAAGCGCGAAACCTTGTTAATCCTGTCAATCTCGTCGAGATACTTTGTGTGCAGGATATTAGGTCGGCCGAGAGAGTCGTGCTTCTTTCCGGCAACTCAAAACACCTAATTCAACCTCGAGACGTTTCTACTTCTCTCTCGCTCGCTCTCTCTCTCTCTCCTTCTCTCTTTCTGCTTTCCTCTCTCTTTCTCTCCCTCTCCCTCTCTCTCTCTTTCTCCCTCCCTCTCTCTCTCCCTTCGAGAAACCTAGCACATCAACATATCCTGTGTAGTCGTAGCTCTTGCCCGGCCAGAAGTCTTGTTCATCAAGTGGCCAATGCTGAGACAGCACCTGAAAAGTTGAAAACCATCAATTCTGATGTAATCTGTTTTCCCTTTACTTTCGGGCAGAATTATGTGAAAATGGTTAGCGAGAGGGAGAGAGAGAGAGAGGTAGGGAGAGGGCGAGAAAGAGAGGGAGAGATTGAGGAGAGGGTGAGATAACGAGAATGAGATCCGAACAAAGAGGCGTCCTGATCTTTCTTCAAATGATTTTTCTTCAAATGATTTTTCTTCAAATATCGAAATGATTCTTCTTCAAATGATTTTTCTTCGAATGATTTGTCTTCGAATGAATATTCTTCGAATGATTTTTCTTCGAATGATTTTTCTTCGAATAATTTATTAAAATGGTAATAGAGTTAGGATAGTTATGTTGCTTGCTAGGCAGCATAAGGAGTGTAGAGCACAAGAGGTAGCCGGGTAGAACACAGTTTATTAATAACCAGTTGGCGGGTTTATATAAGGCTCAAGATGGAGTACTTTCGTAAGGTCAATTATAATCTACTTACGTGATATATCTTCATATACACGACACCTCCCCGAAGTACTACATCCACAACATACAGAGTTCGACCGAAGTCTACGTCTCTGTACAACCTCAGAACGAGGAGGAAGTTCGAAGCAAAGCTTCTACTCTCCCTTACAGCAACTTACAGCCAGAGTTCGGAAACTCATACATCTCTGGGACGACGACGATACCTTGTACTTGCAAGGAGGAAGTTCGAGGGTATGTTGAATCACCTCTACGTCTCCCGTTCTTCTCCACTGCGGTCAGCAGTAGTCTTCTACGTTAGTCCTTCAAGATCTTGCCTTGGTTGATGTTCA
The DNA here is from genome assembly GCA_945643635.1 of Allodiplogaster sudhausi. Classification (NCBI taxonomy): domain Eukaryota; kingdom Metazoa; phylum Nematoda; class Chromadorea; order Rhabditida; family Diplogasteridae; genus Allodiplogaster; species Allodiplogaster sudhausi. The sequence goes on along the minus strand of CALZFC010000042.1, from coordinate 1,097,392 downwards.
TATCTTACGGCCGGCACTCGGGCCTATCTCCTCCCTGAATTCCATCGTTGATGAATTCTCTTCATGAACCATGTCGTGACAACAGTCGGTTCCTACGGGATACCACGCGCGTTCTTCAACAGGACTTCTGCCATCACGCAATACCTCTTCAGCCGCGAACCGGACTTATTACCGTGCTTGCTTGCAGCGAGGGTGGATTACCATGCAGAAATCCACCGTGTTACACGGGACTTGCGGTGAGGCATGGGAATTGACGACCTTTCCCATCTGGAATGCTGGCTCCTCGCGCAGATTACGATCCACCTTGCTAGATCTACTGCATCAGCGTCATCGCTTGTTCGACGCGCGATTTCTGCCTCCTTCACACACGGCGTGCAAGGGTCTTGGGCGGTTGCCAGACATGGCACAACCACAACGCCGGAAGGGAACGTTGCCTCCTTCACTTGCAGCATCAATCGCGGAACAGCGAATACAACCCAGTCCGGGAAGTTAGCATCTCCACGCACGGGATGATGCATCTGCTGGACTTAACCCTCTTTCACGTAACGGCGACATCGTGGATGTCGGATAGATCTTACGGCTTGCCCTCGCCGGTCTATCGGCCTGGGTTTCTTTAACGGCCATCTTCCCGGCTACGACGACATTGCTCATGTCGGCCAGATCTTACTGCTTGGCAAGAGCTGTCTGGCAACCCATTGACGGCTCCAACGTCCTCATGATCAGGACTTTTTACTCTCTTTCAGTTAACGGCGACATTGTGAATGTCGGATAGATCTTATGGCTTGCCCTCGCCGGTCTATCACTCTATTATGTATGTACATACATCGATATGCTCACCCAAGTCCTCTTGCAAGAAGCGCTCATCAGTTCTTTGCACTCTCTCTTCATCTGTAAGGCAATTAGCCGAGCTCTATTACCATTTTAATAAATTATTCGAAGAAAAATCATTCGAAGAAAAATCATTCGAAGAATATTCATTCGAAGAAAAATCATCCGAAGAAAAATCATTTGAAGAAAAATCATTTCAATATTTGAAGAAAAATCATTTGAAGAAAGCTCAGAGAACCGAACAAAGAAGGGGAGAATTTTATAGGCCATCAGCTTGTTTATGGTAATAACATGTTCGCATGTTGTCCTTTCGATGCAACAGAATAAAGAAGCATGAATAGTTGGAGCTGCCAACTCAAAAAGGTACAGCTCTAACCGCACGCTCGAATCTCCATGGCGCGCCTGCCGGCGAGAACACGAATTCGGGGTCTATTGTCGTCTGAAAGTATATTTCATGCTTTCTTTTTGCCTTCTCATTAATTAGTTTGGAATAAATGTATTATAACAAAATTTCTAAGTTGTTTTTTTTCATATTATTTATTAATTGTTTTACTTTTAAACATTAGCAAGAAAATCCTTTAAAGCATTCATTTCCAAGCAATAATCGAAGAAACCTGCTGCTCTAGAAAGAGCAGGCCTAAGGATGAGACGAAAGCAAAGAGGAGAGATCCGAGGAAGAAGAGAAGACGGTGTTGGTGGACGACCAGGCCGAAGCGGTAGAAGGCAGAGTGGATCGCATCGTCGAACGCTTGGCCCATTCTGGCTCATTGTCAGAAGATGGAGAGAGAAGAGAGAGATAGAGAGAGAGAGAGAGAAAGAGAGAGAGAGAGAGAGAGAAAAGAGAGAGAGAGAGAAGAGAGAGAGAGAGAGAGAGAGACTTCGTGAGGAAAATAGAAGAATGGATAAAAAGAGAGAAAGGAAGAATAAAAACAACGCGATTTGAAGATTTGATCACGATATGAGAGATTATTGGTGAAAGGAAGCTTACTATTCCCTTACAAGGTCGGCAGAGTAAATTTCAACCAGCGTGTTTAATGCGCAGCATGAACAAAACGGTAAATCAAGAGAATGGGCCATATTTGACTGTCTTCTCAGAGAAATCCATCTGAACGAAATCGCGATTGAAAGTCGCGCAGCCGACTGTTCTCCACCATCCTTTTCTTCCCCCCCCCCTTCTCTCTCCTTCTTTCTCTCTCTCTCTCTTTCTCTCTCTCTCTTTGTCCCTCTCCCTTTTGATTCTCACCCGCACATCTTTTCCATGTCCCACCAGCGCGTTCCTGCCTCCCCCAGCCACTTTCGCTTTCTTCGTATTCTCGCACTCTTTCTCTCCCTCTTCTCTCACAATTCCTCCCCTGCTTCTCACACCAAACAGTCAAAGAGATCTGCGTAGTTGTGGTGCGATGCGCCTGTTGGGCATGTCTTTGGATCAATCATCCTCCTTCTTATCCAGGTCTGGTTTCCCATCTGTGACATCATTCTCTCTCTCTCTTTCTTGGTTCTACTTCCTCTCCCTTCTTCTCTCTAGCCGTTTCCGCCTCTTACTATGTCTAGTGTTCTTGATTTCGTAGCCACTTTTTTCAATTGTCATCCTGTTTCCGACGTGGCCTTTGAAATCCCCAATATTTTATTTCAATATCCGGGCATAACACTGATACCGTCCGTGAAATAATCTACTTCTTTTCTGTTAGCATGTATAAATAACGCGACACAAATGATACATCACAGTTAGGTCAGAGATGAATTAAATAGGGGACTTCACAACTTTGGGCACCTGTAAGAATATACTTATTTTAAAATTACATTTGACCTAGATGATGGAAAGCCAGGAATAAATGAATAAATATTGTTTGAGATAAAGAAAAGAAATAGCAGTGCACATTTTTCTTCTGATTTTCGCTTCATTATCCCAAGCCGTGATCTTCGAAGAAACCTTGAGGTGTTTCCTCCTGAAAAAAAACCGATCAAGGATAAGCGAAAATAAAGATTTGCCAAGGAAACTGTCCTTAGATAGCGGTACTGCCCAGCCATTGAAAAAATATCTTTCCCTCCTTACCCATTCGCAAAAAGACAAATTATTTTACAGTAACGGAAACTCGTTCATTCTTTTTGAAAGGCTGCAAATTTTCATACAACTTGATGCTACAAATGAAAGCAGTTGAAGAAAGAAACCTCTTGGATGAGATCCTGGGCTGCGATCGCCTTCAGCACTTGCTTCTTGCTTGTTTCCTCAAGCATTTTATTAATTCAACAGATCGAAAAGGAATAATAGAAATTTCAGCTTATATGGAGAATTCTTTCTCTTCGTATTATTTTTTAATGTTAATCGCCGACTACATTAATTATAGCCATTCTAAGCCGCAAGATGAAAAAAAAATCACGTAAGATAAGTTAAGGAATGACACCTGGATCTCTCCGGCCAATAAGAATTCGTCAAGGATGAAGTAGGCCTTCTCAAAGTTGAAGATGATGTCCAACTCACACACCTGAACGAAGGGAATAACCTTTTAGACAAGTATCCGACTTGGTGATTTCTATATTGGTGGACTTTTCCATCTCGTATTTCCTTATTTTGCTCTCTCCACCATCTGACAGTATATTTCCATTCGGTGCATGCTTATTACCAGCAATCTTATTACAAAAGATGCATAGCAAACAACACAGGCTACCATGAATGTAAAATGTGCTTGCAAAATATTCATTAAAAAGGTGCAGACAAATGCAATTAGAATGTCTAAACAAAAGGATTACACTGCCAAAGTATTTGTCGAGCAGCTCAACGTATCGATGAATGATTTCGAGGCAAAGAAGCTCGTTGTCGGAATCTTCGATCGCGCAGCAGAAGTAAAGCGACGCGTATCTTGAAAGGAAAAGCAGATTACGGTAGGTTACGGTTGGACTCACTGTTTTAAGCTCATTTTGTAAATACGAACAACACATAGTTTGTACACCTCACAAATAGCAACATGTTTTACAAATGGTAATTCCGGACTGCCGTCCCCTTAAACCGCCTACGCACGGAAATAAAGGCACCATAAATATTTAAGATAAGAACCGACCTCTTATAAACGACTTTCAAATGCTTGTACTCCAGGAAGGCGCACATCTTCGGCTTTCGTGCCAGAATGGTAGTGATCAACTCACGGCAAATCTTCTTCTTTTCCTGTCAAAGACTGCTTTCAGCTTTCTAATTCAAAGCAGTTTTTTTTTACAATCCAAGAACATCGACACCGATCTTCACACGCTACGTCGGGTTTGATGAAAGAAGAATAGATAAAACTATAACGTCTAGATCAAAAGATATAAATAGTGGCTTGATTCCAATCTGTTGGATGATATTACTTAAAATAGTTTTGTTTCTTTGTAAATCAGGGAAAAGCGAGAGCCAAACCTTGTCCTGGTACGCGGTGTACCACTTCTGCAGCCGAAGCTTACCCTGTCGACTGAACAGCAGCATGAATTGAAGCATGGCTGCGGAGGGCAACGAAGGGGCACGGGGATACCTACCCTAGCAGAAAAAGCCAAGCAAAACTGCCAGCGAAAACGAGGCTACAGAACTTGGCAATCCGCCAACTCCTTGTAATTCAGAAAGAAAACTATCATACTTTCATTAGGGGACACAAGTCATATACCCAATTGAAAATTTTTTTTCTTTATAATCTTCATTGTTATTCATCACTAAACTATTTGGATTTTAAATCTACAAATTATATAGAAAATGTAGGCGGACTTATTATAACTGTTAAACTTACATATGGTTCCGGAATAGCTTAAGATGAATGGTGTAATTTACATATCAATTACTTACAGTAAGATAACTTTCTGTTTATAGCACTATTTAATTAAAAGTTTTTAGCTGGACTAAACCAACCTTCATTTCTTTTCAGTTTTGTCCAATTTTTTTTTTTCGCGCTAAGCTTGTCTCATCCGGTGCAATCTATTTGTTCGTTGAGAGAGATGGCGTTGCCCATCGGCGATTTGCACGGTCTCCACCTGTCGGTAGAGCACATCGGGGACGCAGAGTGGCAGAGGACATGCGAGATGGAAGTGGAGGAACTCGCTGTCATTGGCGACCTCGTGCTCGCCACATGCTGGACTTGTCTGGCGGCCGAGGAAAATGAGGTTTATTCCTGCGTTCTATTGACTGTTCAAACTTGTTTGGATTTAACAATTGGCTAAAAGGGTTTTTTGCTTTCATTTTATGTTTTTAAAAAAAAAGTTGCATTCCTGTACATTAAGGTTCACGTCTTCGACTTGTTGACGAACCTTTGGCGTGATGACATCACTCTGGTTAGGTTGTTCTTTTCGAAACAAGTTTGCCTACGATTTGCATGTGAATTGTGTTTACTGTGTATTGTGTTGTTCTCTTTGTTAAGATTAGTTTAGTACTGGATCCTTAAGATGTTCCAACTATTTGTCCCCAGTTGCAGGATCGTGGTGGTCGTGATTTTGGCCCTTCTCTCTTCTCTCTTCGCCGTCATCGTTTCCACGTGTTGACTCCTTCTCTTCTTGGGTTTGTTCTCAACTCCGAAGAGATCTCCATTCAACAACTCGGCCCGGATCGTCGATTCACACTCCTCTACGTCATAGATTTTGGGTTAGCTTGAACTGCCTGTTACCTAATTCGTTTACCCAATGCAAGATTTTGTTTGGATGTATCGAGTTGAACTGCCGCCTTTTGTAAAGTAATGTTTATACAGAATGATCTGGATGCGCTTTGATGACTGCATTAACGTGGATGGATTATTCTTCTCGCCTGACACGCCAAACACTTTCTTCTTATATGGAGAAGTTTGCATTTTTCTCCTTTTTCCTAAAATCTGATTTTCGTTGTTCTGGGTAGTTTTAGTACTCGTTATTGTTCAACTGATCTAGTGTCTACATATCTTTAAGTTAATAATAATATCAATCAAAGTTTAATTAATGTTTTAAATCCTACTTTCAGTCGCCTTTCTCATTCAGAATTTTGGTCGTGAGTGCATTCTGGAAGCAACTGTGGGAGATTTTGATCCGAATGGTATTTTTTATGTCCATTTTATTTAGCTTTTTTTTTTATAACTGCTCGATTGTTATAGTTAAACTAATTTTACCGTTTGAATCACAATATTTTGATGTATCTTGCCTGCAGATCCACAACTCCGCGTTCTCCGCAGTATTCAACGTATCCACATCTGGGATCCTCCAGATACGGTTTCTCACATCTGCGCTGTCTTTCGCTACGAGAGCAACGTGTTCATTGGTAAGTAATTTTACATGCCATGAGTTGAGAGATCTTGCAAAACTGAGAACGTTTATCAGGGAATGCCCCTGTCGACTTCTTGGGGAACAAGAGGGGGTAGGGGGTTTGAACCCCGAGATTCAAGACGGTTAGATGCAGATTTTGTACACTCGGGCTAGGCTCAAAATCAAGATGGGTCTGTGAAATAAACTGCCAGTTTTTGACCCTGTCGCTAATAAAGCCGTGTAAATTTGTTTTTGAAGGAAAAAGTCTTAAAAAACTTGATTTATAAACTCCGTTGTTAGTTCGCATCGGTGAGGGAAAGCAGCGTCTTGCTGTCTTCGATTGCTCCTCTCGTCAACTCAGCGGAGTTCTGGGTCATGGCGCGCAGCTTGAAGTCGCCGGTGACCCCAACTGGGAGAATGTTTCGCCCCGAATGGTTTGTCGTCGTGGAATTCTTGAATGCGTTCATTGCATAACTTTTTCGTTTTCTCCGAAGAACTCCTTTAAGATGCGCTACGAGTTGTCCACCGTGTGGTTGGACAAGGGCACCATCCTCATCCCGAGTGCCAGCATTCAACACGATTTCGAGGAGGCCATCGAATGGTGGACCATTGAGATGGAGAAGGACAAGAATGGAGTGGTTCAGCCCAGGCTAGGCATTCAACATTTTCTTTTCTTTTTTCTCTTTTCTGTTTCTATTAATATTTTTCTCACTCTAGGAAAACACTCTTGAATCTAGATCTATTTTTTCCTATGTTTAGATGGCGCTTCTGTGTCTCTCCCTTCGCTCGAAATCCACTCGCTTTCTCTGATCAAGGCATCAGCTTGCCATCTGGTTTGATTCTTTTCTGATTTTTGCGGGGTTTTTAAGGTTATAAGAGTTATTAAACGAACAATTCTATGAAAATTCTGTTACAGTGTGGAACAAACATTTCGCTTTATTACTTCTCTGCTTGATTGCTATACCTATTCAGGTGATGTTCTCTTTGTGAAGAACAGCTCAAAGTCGATCTACCGAATACCGGCGCGGTGCTTCGGAAAGGTGAAGAAGCTGACCGAGCTGGCCAAGGATGCCCTTTTGGCAGCGATCCCTGTCGCGGAGCGGGAGATAATCAAGGGATCAGCTGAGAACATTGAGAGTTTGATCACCCTGGTCTGCACAAAGATCTACTCTTAATCTTATCCCTACATATTGTATGGCCTAGACTATCTGTGCTAGAAGATCTAGAATTCCCACTGTAGCTAGTTGTATGCTTTAAGTTTTAGAAAAGTGGCGAAATTGTTTGATTCATTGCTGAATATTCATATTCAGAGCACTGTGATTGTGTCTGTATCGAACTGTTTAAGGAAGTGGAGAATTTCCGGGTCTTCTTGCTTTGCTAAGCGGGTCCCTGTCTATTACAAACAAATATTGATATTCTGTACCATTTCTTGATATAAAGAGTTTCTTTCGTTTCGTGCCTGTATGTCCGTTTGATTGAGGTTTAAACAACCTAGACAATGCTGTTTGATAATTTACTGGAGTTTGTTCCGTTCTAATCTCTTTGTGAAGGAAACGATCGTTCACTGAAGGGAAGATGTTCATTAAAGTAGATAAAATTCTCTTTGGGCCACTACTTGCGTAAACAATTTCAGACGGTTGCCAAAAAGGATTTAGCTTGTCGGATATCGCCCTTTGTTTTTTTTTTTAAGTTTTATCCTGACTATTTATGCGTTAGCCTTGTCTGATGTGGCTGAATCTTTCCATTGCTTAAGAGATGCCCATCGGCGACTTGCACGGTCGCCACCTCTCGGTGGAGCACATGGCGGACGCAGAGTGGCAGAAGACATGGGAGATAGAGGTGGAGGAGCTCGCTGTCATCGGCGACTTCGTTCTCACCGCATGTGTGACTTGTATGGGTCCAATAAAAAAATGAGGTTTATTATTAGGTTCTCATACTTGCTTGGATTTTAAAATAGGCAAGAAATTTTATTTTGCTTCCACTTCTCTCTGAAAAATTAGACATGTAGTACATTGAGGTTCACATATTCGACCTGATGACGAATGTTTGGCGAAACGACATTACTCTGGTTAGTTTGTTGTTTGGAAAAAAAAGAAATATAGTTTCCTATGCAATATTTACCTATGATGGTATATCTTGTTGTTCTATGTGTTAAGATGAGTGTGGTACTGGATCCGTATGATACTCTTTCAATTTGTCCCGCGTTGAACCAACGTAATTTGTTAAGTTAAGTATATCGTTAGCTGGAGAAATTAATATTTCTTCCCCACAGAATTATCTGGGCAGATCTACTTGAGTGCATTGCCGTACATGGCTTATTCTTCTCGCCAGACACGCCAAACACTTTCTTCTTATATGTAAAAGTTTGTTCTTGTTATCTTTTTAACTGGATTAAATTTTTTTCTTTATCATGCTCAAAGACTTGTGATTGTTCAACTGGTTTAATCTCGAATTATCTTAAAGTTTATAATAGTATCACTAAAGTTTAATCAACGTTTTAAATAATTCTTTTAGTTATTTGACATCATTCAGAAATTTGATGACCGTGAGTGCATTCTGGAGGCTACTGTAGATGACTTTGATCCGAACGGTTATTTTTTTATGTTCGTTTAATTTCTTATATGTAGCTTTGTTTTTTTTATAAACAAAGCTACATATAAGCGATGGCTATAGTTAAACCAGTTTGTCTTTTAAATCACAATATTATGATGTATCCTGTCTGCAGATCCACAGGAACGCCTCCTCCAGAGTATTCAACGCATCCACACCTGGGATCCTCCGGATACGGTATCTCGCATCTGCGCCGTCTTTCGCTACGAGAACAAAGTGTATATCGGTAAGTAAGCATATTGCCTAGCGCTGATAAAGCAGTGTAGGTTTAAGTTATTGAAAAAAAGTCAAGAACACCTTAAATTATGTGCTGATTACATCATCAGTTCTCAGTTCGTGTCGGTGAGAGAAAGCAGCCCTTGCCATCTTCAACTGCTCGACGCGTCAACTCAGCGGCGTTCTGGGTCTTTTCGCGCAAATTGAAATTTCCGGTGACCCCAACCTCGATGGAGCATCGAGATGGAGAAGGACAAGAATGGGGCGATTCAGCCAAGGCGAGACATTTTCTATTTTCTTTTTCTTTCATTTCTTTATTCCAATTATTCTCTTTATTTATATCTCTCTAACTCTTTCTCTCCTGTCTTGTTCCCACTTTAGGAAAACTGCTTTGAACTTTAACCAATTTTTTCCCTTGTTTAGATGGCGCTTTTGTGCCTCTCCCTTCATTCAAAATCCTCTCGCTTTCTCTGATCAAGGCGTCAGATTGCCATCTGGTTTGGTTATTCTCTGATATTTCGCAATGTTATTTTTTATGCTTATACAACTTATTAAACGAAAAACATTCGTTAGGAGCAAACATATTGTTACAATATGGAGCAAACACAAGTTGACTCCTAGCTCGAAATAAACTGTAAATTCAGTCATATTCAGTCATTAGTTCTGTGTTTGATTACTGTAACTATTCAGGTGATGTTCTCTTTGTGAAGAACAGCTCAAAGTCGATCTACCGAATTCCGGCGCGGTGCTTCGGAAAGGTGAAGAAGCTGACCGAGCTGGCCAAGGATGCCCTTTTGGCAGCGATCCCTGTCGCGGAGCGGGAGATAATCAAGGGATCAGCTGAGAACATTGAGAGTTTGATCACCCTGGTCTGCACAAAGATCTACTATTAATCATATTAGCACTAGAGTGTATTCACGGCATAGGTATTATCTTTTCTAGCAGATCTAGAACTCCCGTTGTTGCTAATTGTATGCATTTTAATTTTTAGAAAAGTGACGGAATTGTTAGTTTCATTCGCGGAATATGCATGTCTAGAGCTTTGTGTCGTCTGTATCGAACTGCTAATGACGTGTAGAATTGTTCTTGCTTTGCTGAGCGGGTCCCTGCCTATTATAAACAAATGTTGATATTCTGTACCATTTTTTTTGATTGGGGTTTAAACAACCTAGACAATACTGTTTGATAATTTACTGGCGTATGCTGCGTTCTAATCTTTTAGTGAAGGAAACAGATCAAACAGATCGTTAACTGGGGGGGGGGCTTGTTATTGAAAGGAGAATCTAACAATAAGAGCGGAAAATGGTAATGTCTCAGTTCCTCCCAATTCAGATGTCAGGTTCGAACTTTGAGCCGATGCCGTTCAAGCGGAAGTTTGGCGGTAACGAAGGCACAGGGAACATTGAGCCGACTTCCAGTGGAAGGCAACCGGGGTTAAAAAGGTACAAGCTATGCTTCAGACCCATCCTGATTTTGGGCTTTTCGGGAACCATATCCTACCTATTTTTTGACCAACAGATTTTGTATTTTACTCTACCCGTCTTGTTTTTCGGGCATCAAAACACCTACCCTACCTTCTTTTCCCAAGCAGTCGACAGTGGCATTGTTTCAGTACCGGCAATGCTTTTGTTATCTTTTTATTGGGAATTCGAGCATAGTTTAAACTGCAATACCGATAGCCAAATTTGATAGTGAACATGGAATAGAGAAAAGATAAACTTCTTTCGTAAGTATTTTTCGCCATAGTATTCAAGATCACTACTTCTTACAATTAGATCACTGGGTGATTATGCGGAAGAACTCAACCGACGGCAGGCGGCATTCGATGACGATGACGCCAAGTTTGTTGGTGAGGGTCTTTGATCATTTTTGTGAGAAGCTTTTGTCTTCACAACTCTCTCTCTCTCCTCTCACTCTCTCTCTCTCTCCCTCGTTTTCTCTCTCTCTCCCTCTCCTCTTTAATTCTCTAGATGCTTCCGGAGCGGTGATTATCAAGCCAGCAGCCACGGGAGCCTGTAGGAAGTGCGGCTTCGCCGGGCATCACGCATTCCAGTGTTACAACTCCTTGCAACTAAGGCCAGAGGTTTGCCTATCTCTCCCCTTTTTTCTCTATCATTCTCTATCATTCCCTCCTCCGTTCTTTTGACTTATTCTCTTTCTTTTCCTCCGTTATGACATGGAAAAGAAGTCGTTTGCTAACTGTTCTCCGAAATGAATATCTTCAGGCAGCTCCATTGGTAGACATCTCATCAACAAGCTCAGAGGATAGCGAAAACGAAACGGCGTTAGGCCAGAAAGGTTCGCGATAGTCTGCGATTTTCTTCCCGCAATTTTTCCCTTAATTAAATTCGTGACCCAAATATACGCTTCGAATTATTTCAGAAAAGAAGAAGAAGCTAAAGAAGCACAAGAGCAAGGCGAAGAAGGAGAAGAAAGAAAAGAAAGAGAAGAAGTCGAAGAAGAAGCACAAGAAGGAAAAGAAGAGAAAGGAGAAGAAAGAGAAGAAGGAACGGAAAAGGAGAAGGTGCGCCGTCTCACACTTGGTGTTATCGAAGTCTGCTTGCTTTTCAGTGGCCTTTATTGAGACTCTAAACAATACAGAAAAATCTCATATAGCAAAATAAACTAGTCGCAGCCACGAATGTGTTTCCTTTTAGATCGTCTTCGTCCTCTTCCGACTCGAGCAGCGATGGCGGAAAGAGTAAGAGGAAGCGGACGAGACACAACTCAACTTCGAGTTCTGATTGACCACACACGTTCTTTCATTTTTTTTTAAAGATATATGTTTTACCGAACTTTTTTGAATCACAAAAATGTTTAAATTATTCGTTCCAAGGGCTTAGCAATCCTTTGTGCGAGGCTTCTTAATTTATAAGTGTAATGTACGCCTGAAATGTTTGTAATGAAAATGGGGCGTCATTGTATATGCTCTTTATCAGTTTTGTTTTGCCAGTACAATTCATGTTCTCTTTCCGTCTACTGGTACTGCAGGTTCGTGATGAGAAACGGTTGACTGGGCAGTGTATAACTTGAGCAAAACTAAGGTAATAAATGAAATTCGTACCCGGAAAGCAAGAAAGTAGCAACGCTTACAAACATATTACAAAATTTCAACTTGGAGCGAAATTAATGTATTCGATAAATTAGTTGATGCTGGTAAGGTGACCAGAAATAATACAGAAGAATAACTACTCGTCGTCATCGCCCACGATCGCCTTTCGCTTTTCCTTGTATTCGGAATCCACTGAAACAACTTTAGATTCATTTTTCTCATTTTCATACACTGGTGCAAGCATCAAAGGGAAAAGAAGGTAAAAGTCAGGTTTCCCATTGAGGAGGACGATAAAAGTGATGAACCTTCTGCATAGATCTCGGGGTGCTTGGCAGCCAGTGCAGTCTTGAAGGCGCGAATCTTGCGGAAGATGAACTCGAGATCAGCCTTCATCTGCAGGATCATGTCCCTGCAACAATTCTCTCTTCTTTTCGGAAGCGCACTTTCTTACGCTGTACTTCCAATTAGATTAACAACCGTGACGGAATTCCTTAGGGTTTTTTAATTGTAGGTGTTTCAAGCCATAAGTGATAATGAGCTTCTAGATACTAAAAGAAGGTTATTCCTTTCAGATATGAAGCAATAAAAGATTGGAAGAAAGACATTATCCTAGTTGGGGAGGGATGATTACTCTCCGGAGTATACGATATAATGTGTTTGGTAGCGAAGTGTTCCAACCGATGCGCGGCCATGTCTCGTCGAGCTCGCTCGATCCGCTTCTCCGCAAGGGCCGTGCAGTTGGCCAGCATCTCATTGGTCTTCTCGAAGCGGCGGAGGCTGCGGAGGGGGAATTACGTTTATTAAACTGAATAGAATACACGCTATAAAGCATACAATATAATTATATATACAGAGCGAAAAGAAAGAAACCTCTGGCTCTGTGTTTCGATGATGCTGTCGATGCTGCGAGAATCCACCTGTAATGAGGTGAATACTCTACTTACAATTTAATAGAGGTTTGAATAAAGAACAGATTTTAGAGATTACTAACAGTATTTCAGATGGGCTAGTGAAAAACTACAGGATAAAGTGATAATGAGAGAAACTAGTGACAGTGAGGAAAGCAGGCAAGGTAGGAAGACAGAGAGAGAGGGAGAGGAGAGAAAAAGAATGAAAAAGAGATGTTTTGATATGGAAGGGTAGGAGCACAACTCCAACACAAACCTGAGTAAGAAGCGTGTCAATAAGCTGCTGCTCCTGCTGGAAGTCGCTCTCGGTGGAGGTGTCCCGGAATACGCTCGGCTCCCTTGGCAACTGGCCACTGCCAGAAGGAGTGCTCGCGCCGCTGTCGTCCACGCTCATCTTTATCTGGTAATATAGGATATCATGAATATCGCGGATGTCAACAAAATGCGTTTCATGTAACGACAAACATTCCGGATATCAGTAAAAAAAAATACCGGGCTGATAGCAGACATACAAAGAGAAAAAAGAAACAATAAATAAAACAAGAAGTAAAAACGACGAGCGAAGGAATGAGCGATGGATCTTCGAAGAAGGCATAAAGGACTGGCCTTAAAAGGCGCACGTGAATTTGACGGAACCGTTGAGAACTCACCACACTAACAAAGAAATCACGCACAAGATGACTAGGCAGCAAATTTTGAGTGAAACTTAAGCAACCTTTCGTGAAAAATTTGTTGTTAATGTATAGTGAAGTAAAAGAAATATTTTAGTGCATTATCAAGTCGGACCGCTATACAGTAGGCTTGGGCAATTATATCTGAAGGTCCATCTGAAGGGCTTAAGCATTGCATGTTAGAGGGGCTTCTGCTGCTGTTTCTCCGTAGCTTGCAAGGGCTTTCTCTTGCAAATTGATTTCCGTGTCGTGTTTCAACGCTCCATTTTGCTTTGACCAATGAATTAGTGGTTCTGAATGGCCCACGAACCAAAATGGATGGCTTCTTTCAGTTGGTTTGTCTTTTCGCATTCTGTTTCATTGTCAGCTGTGACATCGGTGCTCATAGCACCGTGACATCATCGCACTGCCATTATTTTTGTATGCCTCCCTCGCTCTCTCCGTTTCCCTTCTTTGTTACCTTTCCGTCTCTCTCCATTCCTGCAGTCTATCTTGAGCTTCTCGCTGGTTTTTTTTAATTCTTTTCTCTCGGTTCACCTCTTTACACATTGAAACACACAATTTTCATCCGTTTCACTAGCATTATATTTATGTGCAAGTCATGGTACTCTTACTTCGCAAACCCAGAGCGATAAGATGCTTTCGAAACATGATGTAATTTTTCGAGTCTCCAAAATCTGTCGAAACGTGAGGAATGCATTTGTGTAAAATGGAGCTTCACCATTGTGTGTACAAGTGGTGGGCGTGGTTATTTATGAGATCACTCGCGTTTTTTTATGTTATGGGAGGGTGTGGCTGATTTGTGCGAAGTTCTCTCTCCCACTATTTCTTTCTGTTTCACCCATTATTCTCCTCTCTCTCTCTCTCTCTCTCTCTCTCTCTCCCTCTCTCTTCTTTTTAGCCTCTTACTTCGAAATGGTCCGGTTGTAAAAGTAGAACAGTTCCTACTCGAGTTTGTGGTGATACCATTTCTGTGCATGAATACCATTTCCTATTCCTTTTGCCTTTGTGTCTGAGATGAAATTGCTCTGACCCCCTCACTGTCCAACTTTCGAAGAATTGTGCAACAAGGATGACGAATATCAATCCCGATGCCCCATTTTCTTCTGTCATTGATCGGCCTATTCCAGAGCAGAGCAAGCACGCAGTGTTGATTGTCCTTCCTTCCGGAGCCAGTCCAATCGAAAGTGTCTTTGCTAGGCAACTCCACTGTTTAGATTGACAGGCCTGGCAAGATTAACTGCACTCGCTGAGTGACTGGAGTCCTCTGCTATCACACCTGATTCAATTCTCTGTTTATTGGTTTATTCATATGCCACATAAAAATATCGGAGAAAGCCAGGTGTCTATCCTGTTCTCTCTTTTCTCCATTAGTCTCCCAATCCCGTCCCTTCCAATATTCTACGTAAATTGTTTCGACGATTATTTCGAGAGATTGCATTTTAAGTGTGGAAACTCGCTCTCTCTTTCTCTCACTCTCTCTCTGTCTGTCTATCTCTCTCTCTTACTTTCTCTGCCAATTTCAGTATCGTAGCCCTCGACTGGATCCGGGTGCGTCGGAGCAGCGCCGCGCCCAGGGTCGTGGCCGCGGCAGCCGTAGCTGGAGCCGCGGCGGGGGATTCAGAGGGCGCGGGAACCAGGATGGACGGCGTGGCGGTCAAAGGGGTGTGATGCAAAGGGACGACTTCTCAAGGCCGCCTCAACTGCCGCGTCCACAGGGCGAGTGGCTGAGGAATGGTTTGTCTCTTAATATTTCTATTTATATTTAAATGTGATATTCATTCCTTTGCAGCGTTGTTCTATGTTCTGGTAAATGAAACGAAAGCATAGCTAATATCTTGGTAGGCTTTAGGAGTTCTCTTGCATTTTAAACTCATTTTCATTACAGAAACTGCTTGGGCCTTCCCTCCGGAGCTTCGCACTTTCGATGTTCTCCTGCCAAGTGCTTGGACAAGGTTTGTTTCTATCGAGTAATTTATCGCTCTAGCACCCCAGTGTTTATGTATTTATGCAAAAGTACAAAAACCTGTAGAAATTACAGTACTTGCATTATTTTTCCCGGAGATAATTACATGATTTGGTTATTTTGTCCAGCTTCCGTTCAGTCCTATCCATGATTTTGACAGTTGTTTGGTTCCTCTTTTCTGCCTCGCAGCTCTTTGTGAAGTTTCCTTCGTATAAAATAAATTCTTCCAACAGAGAGCCTTGCTGCGATTGGACGAGCCGGTGTCAAACTGGACAAGTTCTCATTAACGATAGACGAGGGATGTGCAGGGTCTGTTTGTTCTTCCTTTAGTTAAACCTGTTTATTTGTTACCAAAAACATTTCTTTTATGAAATGAATGCAAAAAATTATGATTTTTCTTTGAACGCAGAGTATGAATTAAAGGGGTACATTTTAACATAATCCTTTTTTTTAAAGAAATGCAGCGGAAGTGTTTACGCTGATCAAACGTGCCTCCGCAGTCTCGAATGAACTCCATCTCAAGGTCTTCGTGCATCATATTTGCCCTTACATTCAAGACTTGAGAGAGAGAGAGAGAGATAGTGTGAGAGAGAATTACTATTTTAATTCTTAGATGTTATCACCGATCGGAGGTGTCAACATAAACGCAGCGCTAACATTCTCGTCTATTCGGAAGCTACCAGAGATCAGAAATGTTAGATTTGTTTTAGCGATTGAATAACGTTATAAATATATCATATGATATGATAAACTGTATCACCTTTTTCTTAGATTACCGAGTTGCGAATCCAGGCGGTGGCAGTGAACCGGCAGGGCTACGAATCACTCGCATTTCTATTCAGTCGTCAGTATATTTCTAGTGCTGACTTTTGCACTTCGACAATCTCTTTGTTAATTATTTCTAGAGGTTACAAGAATAAAAATGATATGATTGATAGAGCTGGGCCATATCCCGTGCCTGCGTGTCTTCTCGACTGCTGGCTGGCGAGAAGTACGAGATGGCTACAGAGACCCGCAGTTCATGAACCGTCTACCCCGCGCGCTCTGCAAGGGACTCCTCGAGTGTGGACGTACTCTCAAGGAACTGAGAATCACTCATCTTCCACTCGTGAGTCAAGACCAATTACTGATCTTGTCTTTTTTTCTGTAGCTTCATCGTATGGACAATTTGGAGAGAAGGAGAGAGAGAAAGAGCCCACGATTTTGAATGGAGAGAGACTGCGAGCGAGAGAGAGAGAGAGATCAGATTTCGAGGGAGTGGGATAATGATTATGAGAGGAATGAGGAGATACAAGATTGCAGAACCTCCCACATCACGAGTCGTGCGCGCTGGTTGCCAGTTTTCCAAGCACTCTGGAAAAGTTGGAACTCATCTCGGTTCCCTTTGACGACCGCATTGTCTACGAGTTCTTGGAGGTTTGTTTTACGGAGGAATTCCTACAACAGTTTTCAATGTCAGCAGAATTCTACATGCAGTTGCTGCTCTCATGTCAGGGAAAAGGGACATCGTAAAATATTGTGGGTAATCCAAAAATTTAAATATTCGGGTCTCCAAAATTGTGTTGGTTGGTCCAGGCGGTAGCTGCGCTAAAAATGAAATGATGATATCATGTGAAAGAGAAAAGGAGAAAGAATGAGGAGAGAGAGAGAGAGTGAGAGAAATAGAAGTATACTCAGCTGCGAATTTTAATCAGTCGTTATCAATGCAGGCAACTTCTAAAATTCGCCTTTGAATATACTTCTAATTCTCTCTCTCTCTCTCTCTCTCTCTCTCTCTCTCTCATTCTTTCTCATTCTTTCTCTTTTTCTCTTTGACATGATATCATCTTTTCACTTTTAGCGCAGCTACCGCCTGGAGTGGATCAAACTCCGCCAAGTGCGCCGAGTGACTGCTCGTTGTGTTGTGCTTCTGCTTTCCGGCGGGCAGTTTGCTCGGCTCAAGCACGTCGACTGCGACATCCCAGTCAACTCTTCTGTTGCCAGGAGGCTAGTTTCGAGGGAGATAATTATGTTACTTTGTTTTTAACAACTAAAGCAATAACAAAGAAGTGAGATTGTTTGGGGGTTGAGATGATAAGGAATAATAGTTGTTTAGACTTGCGGATGGAAAGGCGACGCCGTTCCTGGAATACGCTTCGTTGTCATTGAAACAGAGGCTCTGCGTGCATGACGAGGAAGTGGTTGGCGATAAGTTCCCTTCTAAATTATTTATTTTGTATTCAAATAGCTTAATTAGGATGTTTTATATTGAGTTTAAGGCTACGATATTATATTGATTGGATAAGTTCTGTAGAATAATATTCAATCCTGTTTTCCTGTTCAGAAGCAGATCAAGTCTCAATTCTTAAATCTCTACCTCCAACAAGTTGGCTCTCCAGATGCGAAGCAGACGATTGAGGTAGTCTTTGTGTCATTTGAATGAAAAGTACTTGATGATAAACAGAAAACCAATGCTCCCTTTAGGGCTCAAATCAGGATACGCAAAATGATAATCATTCTTTGAGGTGTACCGCCGTATCGCGTACGCTCCCTTTATCCCACCGACCTTCTTCGACCTGAGCCCGGAGAAGCTTCTTTGTGCACCTCCGCGTCCTCCTCCTGCACAGCGCCGTCCGAATCACAGGATGGTCGTCGAGCCATGGGACCCCGAAGACGACTTCTAGATGGCACGATTTCGAGTCCATCGGTAAAAAAACAACTCCCTTGTTGCCCCTCTTCAATACATTTTATTTGCATATTTACGGCACCAGCTAGCTATTTATTTCTTCATATTCAGCTAGGCACCTACCATGAATATTTATATGTGAAGAAAAGAAATGGACGATCCATTCTTGTCACCGCCGAATCATTAACACTGGTATTGCTCACGGATTTGGTCATCGAGCTGTTTATATCTCAACCAGTGTCTTAATTCTTTTTCCTCATTTAACGTTTTAATTGTATCGCTTTTCGCTGTTCTACTAGTTTCATGGCTTCGGATTAGATCGCTAGAAAAGTTGCGGGTTAAGAATGTGAAGAATGCCACCAACAACTGCTTGGACTCGCTTATGAAAGATGCCTTTCTTGGTAACGATAAAGTCATATCGAATTCCACGTTCTCCTCGGAATTTCCGATATATATTATACCTTGCTTTATTGCTAACTAAAAACCTTTGCTAACAACCCCTGCATGCATTTGATTTACCGCTTATTATTAGCCTGCTTTATCTGGTTGTATCCTTGCTTTAAAAAATTATTTACAGAATGTACCCGGCTGTATGTGTTGTAAATTTCTTGAAGAACAAAGTATTGCAATGAATTCATGAAGAGCAGTTGCAAAGGACATCACCATATTTTCTTCAAAAGAAGATGGTTGAATACGTAGAAAAATGTAACGGATGAGGATATTGGTAATTTAGTAGGTGGGTGTCAAAGAATACTTTGGCAAATTGTGTTTGTGTCTTCCCGTACGCTCTGCTTGAACAACAGTAGTCGCGTTGTCGCGTCTCACGCGTTGCGGTTCTCCCTCGCAAATTCAAGGTCTCGCGGATGAGACGTCACTATTCTCGCGCCGACCTCGGCGTTGGGGCTTTCCTTGGCTTCGGATGATTTTTTTTTGCTCTTTGTTTGCTTGTTCTCCCAGCAACTGTCGCGGTCCTCCAGTCTTTCCATTGCTTAAAATCGGATGGGATGCGCTTGCGATCCGTTTCTTATGGGTACTCGATTTCAGCATTGTTTTAATCTTAGTTCTATGATTTCAATGCTATTTTTGTGTTTTTTTTTCTAAAAAAAAATGAAACGATATATGCTGATGGGTGGTTTAGATGATATGCTTGTTTAAAGTTATTGTTCAGTTAAAAGATGAGGAGAATGCTATCTTTCCTCGGTGACTTTGGAATTTGAACTTTTGCTATATTGTGCAGTTGTTTTCACGTCGTCGTTTCTTAAATGGACACAGCCGCTTTCTTTGCAACTATTCTGGTTATTAGAAATACTTTTCTGGTTGGGAGAAAGAACGCTTAGTTGGTATTAGTTTGAATGTAAGTTTGCTGGCTGTGGGAGTTCGCGTGCGTTGATTCGATTGAATTATCTGACATTCCGCGTCTATTGCTCGTGCGCGCGTTCTCACTAATGTAGAATGCTTTGGAATTTGGGCAAATTAAGTTATTGGGGCTAATTTGATCACTGGTGTATCCGATGCTCCTCCTTTATTTTTGAGAAATTCTTTATATGGACACATTTTTGAGTCTGTAAAAGTTCAACTAACAAAGTTATTGAATTCAGAACCTCGTCCAAGCATTCTCTGGCCTTGACGCCAGTGAACGTTCGTATATTTAGCCCTTCATTCACATTATGCCTCACTTCATTGATAAGCCCATTCTTCTTGTGAAGGACACTCACTTTCATTTTTGCTCGGTCCATGCTTCTTTTCTTGGTGGGTCTATCAGCTTCTCTTTCTCTCTCTCTTTCTCTCTTTCTTTTCTTTTCTCCCTCGTGTTTTCCTCATCCTTTCCCATCTGGCGCAAATCCCATTTGTCGCGGTGCCCATCCGCTTCCCCCCTCAGCATCTTCACTCTCGCTACATTTCGGCAGTGATGATTGATCGGGTAAGGGACTAGAATATTACTTCTGCACCAAAGTAGAACGTTCTAAAAATAGATATTAATTTCGTGTTTTAATTTTATATGTCGTGTTGCGCTCTCGAGAGAGCATGAGTGGAAGAACGTTTTGCCACGAGCAGTGTAACAGGGCTGGCTAGAGAGAGGTGGTGTAGGGAGAGAGAGAGAGAGGGAGAGAGAGAGTGTAGTGGAGGAAAGTAACGAGAGAGAGAGAGAAAGAGAGAAGTGGGGGGTAGAGAGTGAGAGAGAGAAATGGATGAAAGTATTCTCGAGAGATAAATAGTAGCAGAATGATCAAGAAGAGCACTGCTTCAAGTGAAGGTTGCTGGCAGAAGATATATGCTTGAAGAAAGAGATGTACTGTTGATTTGACAAACCCACCCTAATGTTAGGCTTCCCTAGTGCCCCACCCCACCCTCTCTTTAACGGACATTCTAACAGAAACTCAGTTTTCAGCCTAATCCATTCTCATTTCAGCGCCCTATATCCCCAATCCCCATCCTGTTCAGCTGGACCCTCAACGGTGGCTTTCTTCTCTTCCCCCGCGTAAAACAGCGATTTTCAGCGTAACTCCTGTTAGATGTTTTAAGCTTTGTTGGCATCCTTCAGTTTGGTTTTTTTTTGGGACGCGGCAGATTCACTATAAAATTAGAATAGCTGCAAGTTTTTTTTAGGCAAATCAATAGACGTCTTTGGCAGTCCTTCTTCATGTCTCCTTCTTGTGCCTGACAATGAGAGACGTGTTGAAATAGATGCCCTTCCCATTCATTCACGTGACCAAGGAGATTGCATGCTCCTTCGCTCGCATCATTTCTTGGACATTTATAACTCTCTCGTTCTCTCTCTCTCTCATGTCCTTCTCGCTTTCTTTCTCTTTCTTTCTGTGTGCTCACTCGCTCTCTTCATATCTTTGTCGCTTCACGAAGGGGTATTCTGCTTTGCGTTCTCACGCATCTCTGCAGCAAGCACAAGGCGATAATCGGCATGGCAAGTGAGGGGGAATGTGATTGAGGGTGAGCAGAGAATGGGAGGGCGAAATTGAGAGAAGAAGTTAGAGAAAGGACTAAGTTCCTGGAGATGGGGGCAAGGCAGACAGCGGCCGAGAGGACCGCTTGGGCTTTAACAAAGTCGTGTAAATGTATACGAACATGCACGCAAGTTTCAAGATACTGCCCCTCCCCTGCAAAAAGCATGCTGAACAGTGTGACAGAATCCAAGCTCGAGTCTGCCTACTTTCGCCAGGACCACCCGACTATGGGGAACTGGAGAGGGCAGAGTTGTAAGAGAAGCCAAGAGAGAGCTTAGAAATCGAGTAGAGGGCAGAGTTTAGTGGAACTAGGAGATAGCATGCGGATTGGAGAGAGCACTTCTGCCCGAAGGTAGTGGAATGCGAGCACGGGTTAGTGGAGAGGAGGGGCCAGGATTGCTGCTGCCCCCTGCCAGACAGGGAAAGGAGAAAGATTGTGCAGCTAGAGGACCAAGCAGGCTGCATACGCGCCGCGTCTAGAGTGAAATGAAAGTGGAAGAGAAGTCGGTGGGAACGGCCGTTGCTGTTTGGAAGATGGAAAAAGGCGGCCCCTTTTTGTTCGGATTGCATCAATTTGTATTGGGTTCGATTGAAGAAAAAAAAATGAATGACAAAAGAAATGTCGTATTGCATTGCGAAGGAATCGTGCTCGAATGCACGTACATATCCCATGGTTGGATATGTTTCAGGAGATGCGAAATGAAATTATTTTAACCGTTTATTGGAAATAGTGAGACTTATCTACCGGAACGCTGAAGGGGGGAATAGAAAGGCTAAAAACAAATTCTTTTGCTTGCTTTGCAATTGGGTAAACTAACTTGCAAGGTTAATGAATGTGAAGAATGTGTCAATTTTGTTCTAATGGAGGGGAGAGAAGGGAGATTCAGTGATCTATTCATTATGCGAGGAATACGATGGCAGAAGATCAGTTATTCTTGCAATCTACACACTTTTCATCACCCCTCCCCCTACTTATTTTCGCTTCTTTTTGATACTACATGTGTAAATGTTGGTAACGTGACGGATCTTTCACGCTTTCATCATATTCCTGTGTACTACTCTTAATTTTTCTTATACACGCGTTTCCCTAGCTTATTCTGAAGATTTAATGATGAAACTAGATAGTAAAATGTGTTTTCTTGAGAAATTCGCAGTGGTCAGCTAGACGACAAGCGTGTAGTGGGAAGAGAGTGACTTGTGGTCACCGACGGGGAGACGCCAGGGCCGTAGTCTATGAAAGAAAAGGTGAGGAAAATATTTGTTCTTCGTATTTAACGAATCCTTTAGGTGTCGTTGTTTATCTTCTTTCTTGCGTGATTTCTTGTACAAAGTGTATTATGATGAATCTAAGGTAAGCACATATGATAGGTTGTGCTTATATATCGCATATCCAAATTTATAATTGACCCCAGAATGCTAATACTCGCAGTTCTGAATTAGCGCAACACTGAGGCTGCGGTTTGAGAACTTGTGAAGTCTGGTAAAGAACAGGGAGCCGCTGATGTTCTACGCCGTGCATGGCCGTACCCTTTTCAGTCCTGTGTATATTTGGGTGCCCTTTCAATTTGTGCTGGCTCCTCTTTGCTACACATTTCTGTTGACTATGTTCATCACCTGACTCCTCATTAAATAGGGTCCTTTGTTTCTTAGACCTCGGTTATCTACTACGATGTACTGACGTTCTGAAGCTTCTCACGCGCTCTCTGGAACTATGCAGTCACCTTACTACAGAGTCTGCAACTATTATTGCATTATGCTAATCCCGGCGCGATGTTCCTTGAGAGTACTGTTTTGAAGTGTCCCTGTCTTGCAGATGGGCGGTGCAGACGGCGGTGGAAGTGGACAGCAAGGCACTGGCCAGGACGGAGGACAACGCGAGGAGGTTGGTCTCGAAGAGACTTATCTTGGTTGTCATAATCTGATAAACTACGGTATTCGAAGTTCATGCCACTATTATGCATAATTAGCTTTATTTTGCCTACTTCCTTTAATAAAGACAGTTTAGTGCGCCATTATTGACAGTTTATCCTTCTTTCACGAAAATGCTGATTCTTGTTGAGTCAGTCTGTTGTTTGCAGCAATCACCCAGACAACAGCCTCCGTATTCTATGCATGGAGTACTCCATTTTATCCAACACGAGTGGTCGAAGTACGAG
This sequence comes from Allodiplogaster sudhausi, assembly GCA_945643635.1. Lineage (NCBI taxonomy): Eukaryota > Metazoa > Nematoda > Chromadorea > Rhabditida > Diplogasteridae > Allodiplogaster > Allodiplogaster sudhausi. Next base: position 1,074,140 of record CALZFC010000042.1, on the reverse strand, counting down.
ATGGAGAGGAGCAAATGGGAGATGGAGAGAGCAGAGATGCAGGTTAGAACATATTGAAGAGGGAACGACATTGAAAAGATATGCTATGATTCGATGTTGTTTAAATCGGAATCGTTGTAGATAATTGCTTCTCATTATATTGTTTTATATTTAAATATATAATTTAAAAAGTGCATTGGGTAGAGCATAATGAAAATACTAACACTCATTATTTTTGCTACAATTATCGAACTTCTCTTGTAGGCTCGCATCAGCTTCCTACAAGGAGAACGAAAAGGACAGGAGAATCTTAAGGCCGATCTCGTTAGACGAATCAAGATGCTTGAGTACTGCCTAAAGCAGGAGAGGTATGCCGAGATTTCTGTATTCATTTCTGACGAGTAAGGTTGATAATATTTTGGTGGTGTCTTTTAAAATCTTCGCGAGTTGTCGACGCTTCCGAACAATTCACATAAAAAAGGAGATGAATATATCATTCATAACTATTTTTAGGGCAAAGAGCTACCGCTTGACACACAATGGCCAGGAGCCGCCTGCAGATGAAACGGCTAATGACGAACAAGAGAATTCGGCTCCAGGTATTTGAATTATTTTCTTCTCTTATATGGAATATTTAATTAATTAAATTTCTATTCCTCACTTTTAAATAAATTCCTTCATTCTCTTTCTTCGGCTTGTCTACGCATTTAGAGCTAACAATAAGCGGTATATGTTTCTTGCAAGTAATCCACCAAGTGAGAAAGAAAAACTGTTTGCAGCTCTGTTTTCGCTTTCTTATCCTAATCTATATTCTTCTTTAGACATGTCAAATCCGCTGGACACGGATGCATACGCCCTCGATGGAGTAACGGCGCAGAGTTGGAAGCAGGGCAGACAGCTTCTCAAGCAGTATCTTGATGTCAGTGAAAGAGAGAGAGAGAGAGAGAGAGAGAGACTCGGGAGATCTGGTGTTTCATGTTTCACCAGGGTTTATAAGTCTTTCTAACAGGCAAAATCATTTCCAACTGTTGTACTTCCAAACATTATTGCTATGGAAATTTTGATAATATCATTCAACAGTTCAGCTGGTACCCTAAAAACTAGAATGATGATAGCCCGAGTTAAGGAGATTGGCGCATCGGAGACAATCATGGACGTGCGGTCCTTCCGTATGAAACACCTCATCGGTATCGTCCCCCACAATACTTGGGGCTTGAACGGGAACGCGGATATCATGAGGAAGGTCAAGGAGGCTACCGGAGGGGCTGTCCACGCTGATGACGAAGAGAGGTTATATAAATAAATATATATAAACAGTTAACTTCTTTTAAAATTTTTATATATGTCTACTGTATAGTAAAAGTATATTTTTGAGTCCTCTTTTTTCTACGCTTCCTTTTTGATGTCTTTTTTCCTTTGTTACTCTTTCCTTTAGTGATTCTTCTTCGGATGAGAAGATGCCTGCTGACCTTGACCCTCTCGCTGCAAACATCGAGCAGTCGCTTGGAGAATTTGACTTCCTCAACAAGGTTTTCTTTTTTATCTCTATTCAAAAGGGTCAATGCTGGAAAGTATTTATTTAAAAAAAGGATATTTTAAGGAACAAGCCAGCAGGGAGGTGGACTGGGCCGTGAATCATAAACACATCGAACAAATGAAGGAAAAGTACAGGTTAGAATATAAGCTAAAGTTTGCGCTGTTTTAGAAATATTGAAATGTTTTTTTCCTCGTTATTTTGTTATATTTTGAAAATGATGATAAAGCTGCAATTGACAGGTCGGAAAAGCAAGCGAAACGCCTTTCTACAGACTCTGCTTCCTACGATATGTCTAAAACAGCAGGTACCTTACCAGTTTCTTTTAAATCTGTATGTTGTTCTGTTTAAGTGGGTGTGGTAGTTTTCACATTATTTTTCTCGTATTTTTTTTTTGTTCAATTCTAGTCAATGCAAAGAAGAAGAAAAGTGAATTCGAATAACATGTGGTTTCTTCTTTGAGAAGACGCTGTTTCGGAAGCGATGAAGTTGGCAGAAGGTGGCGGTGGAGGGGGAGAAGCCATCGGAGGTCGCAAGCCACCCTCCGAGTACATGGACATCAACGATGCACTGGGACTGCCCCCCGACGAGAGCGCAATCGACATCAAGGACCCCGCCACCGATGAGGTTTCATTCGGGACTAGGAATTTAATGCAGTTTCTTACGAGAATTTGCTAGTATCGATTTAGTTACCTTTGCATCATTAATTTATTTCCCTGTATTCCTCCTTAGTTTTGTCGTCTGTTTCTGATTACTCTTTAGTATCTTCATTCTCTTCTTCCATTTTTGTATGTAATGGTCTATTCTACTCGACAATATTGTTCATTGAAAGCAACCTGATTTCCTCGCTAGGACGACGATGCGTCGCCCGCTTCTCAATGGGCCATCCGAGCAGTTCTCCGCTCTCATCTCGACGTCATCCGTGCCATGCAATTCCATCCGGTTGAACCGGTCCTCCTTACTGCGGGTACGGAAATTGCAGTATAATGTAATTAGCAACTGTATCTGATGTGATAAAGGCAGCGTATTGCCCTCGTGAAGTACTCACGATTGCATATCAGAAGACATAGCGAGTTATCTTAGCTTCCTCTGGCATTCTAGGTGAGGACGGCACTGCCAAGCTGTGGAATCTCGAGGCGAAGCCGGTCAACCAGAAGGAGAGCGAGAAGGCAGCTGCCAAAGGTATTTCTTCATCCTTATTTTAATTCATTATGAATTTTTTGCCGTTTTTGCATTCAGTGTTTAAAAGGGTCGATAAATGCACCGTGTTGAACCCTTCGGCTTCTGTTTAACCTAGGCCTTCTCCAGATGTACCAAATCCTTTTTCTGTAATTCCCCCGTCTACAGCTGTGTGTCGCGTCCTTTTCAGTAGTGCTTGCATTTATTGATTAACTTTTCTTTTGCAATAGCACTTTTAAAGCAAACTACTGAGAAAAAATACTTTTGAAAAAAAAAGATGACTAAAATATATCAGCCTCTGCAAGTGATTAACGTTTATTTAAAAAAAAGGCTTTTATTTTATGTTCTAATTATTTGGTTTTTGTTGACGAAAGTATTTGGCAGGATCTTCTGGCGCTCCTTCAGAGATGGAGCCAGTGGCAACATTCCGCGGCCACCAGGGACCCGTGCTCTCCATGGATGTCTCGCCTACTGGAGATAGGTCGGTACTTTTTTCAGATTGATCTTGGAGTGAGAGGATTTGTAAATAAATTTAAAATAAGCGATAAAAGGTGATTGGGGGGTTCTGCTTTTGTGGTTAGACCAAAAGAGTCTATTACTCAAAAGCACAAATATTGAAGATTCTTCACGGGTGGCCTCGACGGCGTCGTCTGTTGCTGGGCGTCTCCGAGTTCAAACTGCGATCCGTACGACTCATACGGTGAAGACGTCGCATCTGATCTTTTATCTACTGTAGATTTAGCTATAATTTATCGTGTTTTTGGAAGTATTTGATTGTTTGGCAAGGGCGTTTTGTTGTTGTCTCCAAATAAACATTTTGTTTTCCAGACCCGAAGGTGCTGCGCGAGCGGTTCCGCGGCCACTCAGATGCGGTGTGGGCAGTGGCGTACCACTCGAGTGACAACCGACTGGTCTCCGCTTCTGCCGATGGAACTGTCAAGATGTGGCAGCCTGGTACTTTTCCCAAATTTTCCCTCTATAACAGTATTCACTCTTATCCTTATATTCGTGTAGTATCAGTTCGTGTAGTATCAATTATCAAAAGTTTTGATTTTGATAAATTAATAAGCCTTTTTTATTGATATTATATAATTAAACGGATATAGGCTTCTAGAAATACTCTATAAAGACAAAGTAATGTTTCTTTGTTCCAGGCGACTTCACCGAGCCCCTCCTCCGCACCTTCAACGCGCCCTCGCCCACGGCCATCCCCACCTCCGTCGACTTCTCTTCTACTGATCCGCAGCATCTCCTCGCTGCTTACACTTCACAGACGGTAAATGAATTCTTGGAATACCCAAGGCTATTAAACGATGTGCCCTCCTTACAATCACACAAGCATTTCCAGGCGCTCATTATGGACATCGAAACGGGGCAAACAGTACTGAACTTTGACTTTGACGAAGGTTATACATCTATTCCGTTCATTATTATTCTCTGTAATTTTGTTCTGAAATTAATTGCTTTATTTGCTTATTTGTTGAAGATGCTGCCGGCTTGTCGACCATCACGAAGATCATTTCGCATCCAACGATGCCGGTGACTGTGATGAGTGGTGACGACCGAAAGATTCGCTACTTCGACAATCGCACTGGTCATCTATTTCAAACATATTTTTGAAGCAATTTTATATACGCAGTGTAAAAAAAAGAGTAGTTCTCTATTAAAATGATATTGAAATTGAATATCTTTTAATTCGCTGTCAAGAATTTTCTATCTGACGTATTCCTTCATTACTATTGCTCAGAATTTTCTATCTGACGTATTCCTTGATTACTATTGCACTGATCAGGCAAGCAACTGTACTCTGCGGTGGCCCATGTGGAGGGAATCTCTGCTCTGGCGATCGACCCGAATGGCCTTTACCTCCTCTCGGGCAGCCACGATGGCAGCCTCCGTCTCTGGAACATGGAGAAGCGAACGTGCCTCAAGGTACTTGCGAGCAACATTTTAAATTGCCAGCCACGATTTACAACAGCCGATATACGCACTGTAAAAATGAATATTGGCAAGTAAGTTGCAAGTGGTTTTAAATTCGTTTGTTTCAACCGTGCAATTTAAAACGTTGGCTGAGACAGAATGTTTTTGTATGTTTATTAGTGATTCGAATGAAATTCCTTGCAGGAGTTGCCAGCGCATCGCAAGAAGTACGACGCAGCAGTGACTTGCGTGGCCATCCATCCATCTCGGCCGCTCATTGGCTCTGCTGGTGCCGATGCTCTCGCCAAGGTACTCTTTCTAATCACGGAAGAAAAGAGTAGATGCATGCCTCCGAAAAGTAGGGTGGGGTAAACCCAAAATGGGCTCGTAAATCGGGGTGGGGTAGTAAAAAATACAAATGTAAAGTGTGAAAAAGGGCTTTAAAATGCTTAAAACTAATTTTTTTTAAAGGGAGTTATTTAAGATAGACACAATCTCCTTATCCCAAAAATCAAACTAGGGTAAATCTGACCGGTCAAAAACCAAAGTGGGGTGATGCATTACCTCAACCCTTTTCTTCCCTGTTCCTAATTGAAGGTCTTCGTTTAGTTGGGTACTGTATAATTACTATTTTTGGATTTATTTAGATTTGTATTGATAGTAAAAGAGTAACTGACCTGTCAAAATAATGTAATGATCTATTCTTTTCTAAAGGAGCATTAATCTATTATATTTTCCAGGTTTATTCAACTGAGACACGGCGAATGGGCCAGGATTAGAAGTTTGCCTGCAGTTCTCTAACTCGGCATTTAAGCTTGTTCTACTATTTTTCGAATTTTATTACCTGAAGATGTCTCTAGTAACTTCAGATTTGAGAGATATTCTATTTTACTTTTTCCTCTCCCCTGCCTTATTGCACAGTCTGTCTCCTCTTGTTCCGTAGCTCCTGTCTTCTTCCCTTTTCCTTTTTACTGCTGGTTTTTATCTGCCCTAAACACAATATGAATAGCAGCTTCAAACTCAGGAAAGTGTTTCTGACTTTATTGTTTGTCTGCAGAAACTATCAGCCCAATTCCAGTGAAATTCATGAATCTTTGCCGGAAATTGATTGTCTTTTATCGTTTTCCTGATGTCTTAGTAGTCGCAAATGTTCGACTTATTCCACATCCATGAACTTTGCCTGCTGGGATTTTTATCCCTTTCATGATCACACTCTCGACGCTCGTTGTTTCAAATGTGAACATTGAAATTTTGTTTGTGCCTAGAAGACCCATCGCATTACAAAAGAAATTAGTTATCATTTTTTTCCCAGTTCGATTTTTACTGTATTTTGTTATCTCTTGACATTTCACTTTATCAGCTATATTTTGCCCGAATTTTAGTTTTCTTCTTTTAATGTGCTTTTGCCTCAATTGGTGCGGAGAACAGCAGAAAAATGTGCTGTTATTTTGCCAAAGAAGAGCTCCCTTCCCACAATATTCTATTATCCTCCTTAAGCCGCGTACTTTGTATCTCTTGCTCTCCTTCCATCTCTCTATCTCCCAACCTGTTCTGTTCGCCCATCTCTCCCTATCTCTCTCTCTCTCTCTCTCTCTCTCTCTCTCTCTCTGTCTCTTTCATATAGTGTTCCCTACAAGCATCCCACTTCTCCAATGTTTTCCTGCAATAGGGGTAATGCTGTCGTCCCAACTCTTTGTTTTACCCCCTAGCTTTTCTTCTCATTTATTCACTGATTGTATCTCCCTTTTCACTCTTCCTGAGCAATCTTCCATACTTTTTTCTTCTTTCGAATTGTGCTTTTTAGAACATGCAATGAGTTTATTTATTATGCGTCCTGAAACTCCCGATTATTCCCGAATTTCGGGGACTTCATGTTTCTTCGTTCTCAAGTTTCTTCTTGACGCGTGTGCATTAGTTACGTGTGAGCTATGGAATATTCTTGTTTTGCTAAGCTACCGTATTATTGTCAGCTGAAATTTTGCTACTGTAGACTCGTCCAGTTGTTTTAAATTCATTTATCATGTGCTAGGAGAGGGAACTAATTGTAAGCTCAAGTCCACCCACCCAATCTCATCGCATGTGTACGTTCTGTACTTGTAGGTGTTCGAGCATCGAATTCTATCGCGCGGTTAAGATTATGATGAGCTCACATGCACCGTTTATGTTGTCCTATCAATATGTCTAGGAATGACATCGCTTTTTGATAAGAATTTATCAGATTTGATAAGAATTTAGCTTTTTATATATTCTAGATATGTAGATGGATATCTTTGCACGTCTCTTCGAATAATGCAATGTATGAGCTATTCATGTAATAAAGGCTATCCAGGTCGTCAATTCATTCTATGCTTGCCAAAATAGCAGGGCTTTCAGAATCCCAAGATAAAAATGTCTTAATGGACAACTGCGTGGAACTTCCGATGAAGAAAAATTTATTTAAACGAGCTGTAAAATGATCCATTTTCAAGCTAGTGTGTTATGAGAAAAAAATTCTCCCATTTCGCTCTCTGCTGTGGTAGATGAAGGCAAAGGATTGGCATGGAACGGAATTAAAGGGGAGTAGATAGAGATGTTTGGAAATATGGAGAGAAAAACGGTCAGAGAAGGCGAGGGAGCTCAAGGATGTGAGAGAGCGTCATGAGTGTCAGACTACGCGAATACTGCGGGGAGATATCGTATGAAAGGAGAGAGGAAAACGGTTAGAGCGTATGAGAGAGACCGGCCGAGAACTAGAACATTGCTGGCTCGCCTGTTGAGCCACGTAGCCTGTGTGAATGCTTTCATTCTTTCTTCTATCTCATCATTCCAAAACTGTAGAGAAGAAAATGAAATAGCTGTATTTATTTCAAATTCATATCTTCGTCTAATTATTTTTGAAGTATCTGCGCAGTCAGTGCGATTTCGCGCTTGAGTTGTACATTACAATAAGTTTCTAGTTCATGCCTTCTGTATTTATTTAATTGAGGTAGTTGTTATTGCTCTTACGTTAATTGCAAGATTACTTCATAATTACTTCTTTTTTACTTTTAGATTACTTTTAAGAGAGGGAGAGGGGGGACCGATTCGGTGTAAGAGCGCGACGGTGAGTTCAGAAGCTCAACCAAAGCTATGACTTCCGTGCTCTCCTCGTTCTTTTCTCGTGATCCCAAAGCGGCTTTCTCCTACGATCTACCGACTTCTTCCTTCACATCAATCGATGGCGTATCGATCGGAGACAGCTTCAAGAAGGTACGAATTATCGGTGACGCTTTTGTTAAGATTTCTTACCCATGAATTTCCAGTTGTTACCCTTGTTTTTATTATATGTTTACTTTCCATTTGGATTCATATGTTGGCAGTTGAAGCTGCAATGCACTTTCTTGTAGGCCGAGCCAGAGGAATTGGCAACAGTTTTCTGGGCGCCCCCCGACACTGCCTCTCTCAGGGTGCAAACTCAGAAACTGAAGACGATGAGGCATCCGAACATCCTCACCTACCTCGATTCCATAGAGGTCATTTCGAGAACCATTCTTATTACGTAGAGGAAGTTATGTTAATTAATAATTGTTACTTTTGTTAAATATATTTGTTATGTTCCTTATATGAAATGTGTACGAGAGTATGAAGTGAAAGAACATTCATAATGCCACGTAATTTTGATGCTTTATTTTCAGGCTGACGGCACACTCTATCTCGTGACCGAACGTTGCAAGCCTCTCGAGGTGATCCTATGACTTATTATGGAGAATGAGACAGAGCGTATGAGAGACAATGGCTTTGTTGTTTAATATCTCGTTCATGTATAGTGATCAAGTAGATTTATTCTATCTTCTTCTGTCCAGGCATACATGCGAGATGCTAAATTAACGCCGGAACAACGGGAATCTGTTGTAGCGTGGGGAATGTACCAAATCATGGTTTGTTCATTTCTCCATTATATTAATAACTTTCTTTTAATCTGAATACTGCAGCCAAGAGTTGGCAGCCACTTTCTAATAAGTTCTGTAAACGTTTTGCCGTTTGTCTGATGTAAAATTGGGATGGGAAACGTAGTCACACAAAATAAAATCTTGTGTGAGTTGTCACCGATAATAATTCCTTCAGAGTGCGCTGAAATTTCTGCACGAGGCGAACGTCTCTCACGAGAATCTCCGTCGTGCTGTCTTCGTAACGGCGGCCGGAGACTGGAAACTCGGCGCGCTCCATCGTGCTACTTCTTTCAGGTACGGTAGAATACTGTTTTTTTTTGCATTTACCGGATATTTGGCATGCTAATAATCATAGTTATTTGATGTTTAAGTATTTTTTTTCTTTGTCCGTTATCCGTTCGGAGTGAGATCAAGCAGTTATTGTTTAGATGTAAGAAAACAGTTAGCTCTAATACATTCGGATTCCTTAGTTCTCCACGCTCGGATCTGAACCAGTTTGCATTGCTTCTCTGGGAACTCTTCAATGGCTTCAACGACGGCCTCGCAAAAGCTGAAGCGCCAGGTTGTTGTTTTTATTTATTTATTTATAAACAATGTATTTTAAATACTCGTTCAAGTAAGTCCTTTCATTTTTAGATTTCTTCAATTTGGTCAACTTAACTATCTAATTGTAAAATGTATTGGAACAGTTACTGTTATAATACAAGCATGATTTGCTAGCGCTTTTTAGGTGTGTTGTATTCGAATTAACAAAATTGACGTTTTTACTTTCGCTTAACTATTGTATCTCCTTGCAGGCCGAATGCCCAAGAAACTTCACGATGTCTACAAGAGAATGGCCACGCCCGCTGCAGCAAAGCAGAGTGCAGCCGAGTTGTTGAGGGGTGAGGATTCCTTTTCTTTCTTCTTTGCATGGATCTACTACTGATTATATGTGCTCTTATTGCTCACTAGTCATTGGTTTCTCTAGATTGCCGCCAAACGGGTGGTTTCTGCAAGAGTCGCTACGTGGATACCTTGCTCTTTCTCGAAGAGTTCCAGTTGAAGGAAGCAACCGAAAAGACGGCCTTCTTCACTCAACTCAGGTGGGAAGGAGAGAGAAGCCAAGGAATTGCGGGCATTTTGTTCCTTTTTGAAAGATTTTTTTACTGCTGTCACAATGTTATAAACGGCAGCTTTGCATAATGTAAATTGAAATAGTAAAGATTAGTACTGCTAGATTTGTGTTCTTTCGCGGGTTTGTAACGTAAGCAAATTTGTATCAGTATCATTAGGCGAGAACAGGCAAGGCTTACTTTGGTTATTGTGTAAGTACTGATGGTGAGTAATGTTTTTGATGAATTATTATGTTGTGTTCTTTAAGGGAGAACCTGACCTCGTTCCCGGATGATATCGCCAAGTACAAACTGCTGCCTCGTCTAATCCACACTTACGAGTACGGTGATGCCGGCCCGAACATTCTCATTCCCCTTTTCAAGCTGGGCAGACTTCTTGAGGAAGACGAGTATCAGAGGAAGTCAGTGGGAGTGCTCATTTTTCAAACCATCTTTTAGCGTTCCCTTTTTACAATGATTCTCTTTGTACATGAGCAAATTTCTTTCTGCACTTTCTACGTCATAGTTTGGTGAATATTTTTGCTATTTAAATAAATTTATTATAAACTTGTTGCGCTTCCAGAATCGTGCCGTGCTTGGTGAAGCTCTTCGGCTCTCCTGACCGCACGACGCGTGTGAAGCTGCTAGAGAAGATTGATGAGTTCGCGCCTCATCTAACACCTGCCATTGTCAACGAGAAAATATACAGGTAAAGGAGACAAATACTTGAGGATACTAATACAGTTTGCTTTCTGGCTGGCTTTCTATTGTTTTATTTAAGATTATTTTAAATGCGCCGTTTGCCCTGTTGAAGTTGGATTCGTTACAGTAATCTGGCGCAAGGCTTCCTGGACACGTCGCCGGCAGTTCGCGAGTGTACAGTGAAGGCGATGGTGGTGCTGGCAGACAAGCTGAACAACCACAACCTCAACACGGATCTCATGAAATATCTCGCCAGACTGCAAGGTCAGCCTGCATCGATCGAATTTCTGTTATTTATGAATACGACTGAGTTTTTTTTATATACTTTATAAATGGTATTTCCATCCATTCTCCTGTTTCCAATTCAGGCAGTGATGAGCATGGCGGAATCCGCACGAACACGACCATCTGCCTCGGCAAGATCGCCTGTCACTTGGATCCAAGCTGTCGGCAAAGGATTCTCATCGGTTAGCTTTCCTTCTCCCTTCGTTTTCTCTCACGTTCTCTTTATCCTCGCTCGGTCAGTCTACCGTGACTTTTTTATGAGTTGTTTCCAGTTCCCTCTTTGCACTCCTTGTATTCAAATTTAGATAAATGTTCTCTTCCATTTCCGGTGCGTTCACTCGTGGCCTGAAAGATCCTTTCCCTCCTTCTCGGATGGCGTCCGTTCTTGCGTTGTCAGCCACTCAGCAATTTTACACTCTTCTCGAAGTCAGCTATTTTTTTTCTTTTTTGGCTCAGCGTTTCAAACGATATTAGATCTTTTTTTTAAAGCTTTGTCATGTAGTTATATTATAAGCTGTTGTCATACCTACGACTAGGTTTGTTCTATGCAGATTGCGAATCGAGTTGTCCCCGCACTCGCTCCCTTAACATGCGATCCTGAGAAGCAGGTACTGTCTTTAAATCTATGGTTCTCTTTCAAACTAGGTTTTTTGATACTTAAAATTTACGTACCAGAAAACGTTATGATAAAATAAAGTAATGAAAAAATTGATATAGGTGCGCGATCAAGCCTTCAGCTCGCTGCGTGGATTCCTCGAGAAGCTGGAAAAGGCGAGCGAGAATCCGGCACTGATCCCGGAACTGGAAGCGGCTGTCAAGGCAGGAGGAAAGGGACTGCTGGGCAGTGATAAGGTACGTAGGGAATTTTACTCATTTCATATGCTTTGATGAGACGTGAATGTGGGATACTGGTGCACAGAAATCAGTGAATAAATTGGTATAGTAGAGTAAAGAAGTTTTCTGAAATGTGGCCGATTCTCGAACGAAGCTCACCGGAATCTACGGCTTCGGCTCCATTGTAGTAAAAGAAACCAAAATTTTAGCACCACCTTTGCAAGCTTAGTTCTACTAAGACAAATTTTGTTCAATAAAATAGTTTTGTATTTAATTATCTCTTAATTCAAGCTGGTTTTTTTGCAGAAAAAGTAAAAGATTTTAAGAAAATAATATCTGATCGAAACGGTTTGCTTTGTTAGGTTCCGCAGTGGGCGAGCTGGGCTCTGAAATCACTCTCCGGCAAGTTCTACAAGGCGCCTCAGGCTGCAGATGCGGCTGTTGCTGCGGATGGGAAGCCTGCAGCAAGCGAAGATGCGGCCAAGGGCTCAGGTAGTTTTCCATCTTTGATATCATTTCTTTTTTATATATGTTTAAATGAATCGGCAGGACGGTTCCACAAAAGCTGATATTATTAATGAAATTTTTATTGTTATTGACATTTTGAAGCTAAGATTATTCTTTACATTATTTTTCATTGTTATTGACATTTTGAAGCTAGTTGTAAGATTGTTATTCTTGACATTATTTTTTCTAGCTGAAACTAACAGCACCAGGCCTTCATCCGCGCGAGCGAAGAAAGAAGTGAGCGGATGGGGAGAACTCGAGGAAGAAGATGGTTAGAGATTATACTTCTATGATCAATAGATATTGCTAATTTTAATGAGATATAAGTAATTTTTTTTAGAAAATAATTACTAATCGTTGTACTGCGAACAAGGCCTGAATTATTTCTGCTATTTAAAACATAGCCTTTTAATTGAATTCCACATGCTTAGAATGTTCTTCTCAGATTGGAATGACGCGCCCGAGGCGCCAGCGGCTTCTGGAGAAGGAGACGAAGATGATTGGTCGGATGGCTGGGCGGTGGTTAGGATTCTTTTTTTAAGTTCTTATGTTATTGTATAATTTTCTAGATCAATATTATATTATTGTATGTTTTTATATACCCCGTACTATTTTATAAATTTAAAACGGAACACTTGATGTGATATATGATAGGTTCCACTTTTTTTATATAGAATAATTGGAAGGGTTAAGCAATAATTATGCGTTGTTCAGTTGAAGTGTCCAATGGAAGAGTTATTAAACTGCATGGCTCTGCTTATCTTTAGCCAAAGACGTCAACTGCATCTTCGATTGCTTCCAAGTCCACTTCTTCCGCAAAATCTGCTGGAGGCAAGCCTCAACTCGCTGGAAGCCGCTCTACGAAATCGAAGAATCCCTTTTGTGAGTATTTTTAATTTTTTCAAATATTATATTAAGCTGAAGGAAAAAAGGGATTACTTACCATGTGAATAACTATTACTTGCAGTCGATGAAGACGAAATCGATGACTTTGCCGCGAATACAAAATCGAAAGCCACGACAACTTCTGCTTCTTCGAGCATCCGGTTTGGAATCACAGGTATTTTTTTCATCCTTTACTTGCTATAGCTCTTTATTTTACTATTATCAAATGGTTTCAATATTTTTTGTACAAAATTTAATTATGAAAGAAATATATTTAATAAATTCAGAGAAGGCGCCGATCACCAACAGCGCGGGCGGAGGAGGAGGATGGGACGAGGTTGGAGAGGAGGGAGGACTCTCTTCGGGAGGAGGATGGGAAGAGGACTCATGGGCAGCAGCCAAAGAGACAGAACAGAAAGGTAGGGTTGGAATAGGAATTATGGAAGATCAGTAAAGGACATTCAATTATCTGTAGTTGATATTGGTAGTGCAGTAGTGCAAATAGATGAAAGAAATTGCCTTTTCCACTTTCAAATGTCGACGCTGCATTTGCACTTCTCTAATCAATCAGGGTCGTATAGGAAAATCAAACCGAGAGAGAGAGAGAGAGGAGAGAGAGGAGAGAGAGAGAGAGAGTGAGTGAGAGAGAGAGAGTGTGTGAGAGAGAGAGTGAGTGAGATGTATCCCTTGTAGCCATTCCGAAGCTACAACCATCTGCTGCGAAGTCCACTGCGGCGGATCGGGAAGCGAGACGAGCTGAGGTTTTGAAATGATTGATATGTCCTTGAAATATCAAATAATAATAAGACAGTATCATTCAATTAGTTATTGCTAATGATCGATGAAAAGTGATACTTGTCTTTGTTGAAGATGGCTACCAAGAACGAAGCGAAGAAGGCAGAGCTGGCGGCAAAGAGAGCAGCTCGGGGCGCCATGAAATTGGGTGGCGGACCCAAGCCAGCCGCGGCGCTTAAGGAATTCAACATGGATGAATGGTGATAGCAGTGATTGAGGAAAGGTGCCTTTGTTGTACTTCAGGATGAGGGGCTTAATGGGGTTGAGCTTAACAGCGGTCTCATTGCAAGGACTCTAAATACGCATATTTACATTTAAGTCTCGCCATATCTTTTTACCCGATTTATTAGACGCCTTGGAGATACTAGGTGGAGCGAAAGATAATCAGCGAAATGCCTTCTTTTCAAAGAGTAGAGAAAAACAAGATATATATTTATAATATATATGACCGTACTCGATTGCAACCTGGGATGTATACTTCATTAATCTCTGTACCGGGTTGCACGCTAATTCGGATGTAATATTAATGGGCGGAACTTCATCTATATTTCCCTACTGTTTTTCTTTATTGCGAAATGCTATCGAAAACATTTCTTCGATATGGTACTTCATTTTGTGATGACTAGGTATTTATTAGAAATGGAGCAAAAATTGATTGGACAGTGGCCCCGCTCTGTTTTATGCGTTATTGTCGCTTGTTTCTCACATCCAGCTTGTTTTTATCTTCTGTGTGCTATATATTCATTCCTTTTGAACTGTGATAGAAATAAAATAGTTTTGAGAACTGAATGTGGCGCGCAATAAAAAAAGATTAGCTGAGATTCGCAGAGTTCTTGCAACCGATAGCGAAAGCCATTTACGGTGGGAAGGACACCTGATCGGGAAAAACAGAGGGCTTTCGTGTATCATAAATGTAAAGGTTGTGAGTAAAGTTTTAAGTTTAAAAAATATTATTTCTGCATTCTTATCAAGCAATATATTATTCGGATACTCCGAGACACAATTAGTGATCTACAAAGATTTTAACACGTTTGTCTAAGCCTCTCCTACAGCCTTACATATTTATATCGTCTTAAATGCTCTGTAGAAGACAGCAGTCATGGATTCTCGTCCCACAGCGTATGCTTGATTAGATTCTTCCAAGAGAATGAAATCTGTTTCACCAAAAAGAACAAAAATGCCAAGATAGTTCAAAAAGAAGGCTGCTCTTCGCATCGCAGCTCTTCGTTGTCATCACGGACGATACTTGAGACATTAGAGGAATGCCGCTGAAGCTTTTCTTTTATTATTATTTCTTCATTTTATTCATCCATATAAAATATTTTGAATAGAAAAATTTAAGACAGTAATGTGCTGTCGAGACGTTGGGCGATTATTCGCCCGCAGACGAAAAAAAAAAGATATTTACCGACTTTCACTCATTGTCAGTCTAAGCGTCTGAATCTGGGACAATTAAGACAATTATTCCTTCCAAACACTACGATAGATGTTGCGAAAGCTTCATCGGCAAATAGTATTTTTACGTCTAAGAATTGTGAAGAAGCATGAATTGGACGCAGTCCACTTTAAACTCCCAACTTCTTTTTCACCTGCGTTTTTTCAGAACGCCCAACGCTGCAAGAGTAGTAATTCTTTTCTTAGCATATCAAAGTCTCGAACTGACTGATCTGTACTTACTTCCGTGGTGTGTTCAGAGAATGAGTGATAACATTATCAGGAGCAATTGAAACAGAGCGAAAAGCACGAACTAGGCAAATATTTAGGACGAAAATTATAAAAATGCTCGTTTCAACTTCAGCAATAGGTACTATGAAATGACGCATGATACATATGAAGATACTACAAATGTACATATATTAATTAATAATGATTAACAAATGATTACAAATGATTAATAGATAAAGACGGAGCTCCAATAAAAGAAAGTAAAAGGTTCATATCTGCATAACAGACTTGTGTTGTAATGCTTAATGACCCTCTAAATTCCTAATTACTTCACATCTAGCACATTGTGATCGATGATGTTGATATCTTGCTAATTTTCCATGAAGTTGGTCTATGACAACGCAGCGCGCTATAGATGTATTTGCTGAAATTTTTTTATATTTATTTTACACTGTTCTGGAATATTTCTTTGTCAGAATTTTCAATCGGTTTAGCTCTATGTAGGTAATTTATATACATATATGTGTGTACATACATAATTAAATAAATGTGTATTTTGCCCAAGGAAAAAAGCGAAATTTATCCGGGGTGTCCTGTTAATCGCTGATCCATTGTACATACATCTACCTTTTACACCGAAGAGAGAAACTCTTAACCTTTTTACCGCCCTTTATGGGCGCAAGAAATATAGTTTTGTTATAAGTTCACATATTCCCGATATCAGTGTCACAGCAAAAGATCAGACGCTCCAAACCGGAGTGGCGAGATCGAGAAGAGAATGGAAAGAGAAGTGAAGAGTGGCGCAGAGGAATACATCGACATGAACACGAACGAAGTCCAGAAGCGAGTGTATGGATTTGTGCTGAGTTTGCCTTTTTTCAGTTCTATCATTTTCATTCGGATTTTTTCAAGATCAACTTTTTTAAAGTATTCATCTAAGTTATCACGATAGTGCAAGATGCCTGCCATGCTTATCATCACATACATACACTCTATGTATGTATGTACATATGCATGTAATTATGATTCTCCTTTTGCAACATCTTGTAATTCCATACTTACTTTCTGACGGAATGGTGTACTTTTAAGGCTCAGAAAAAGAAGAGTAATCTTGGGTGGTTCCTTTGCTTACCTGAAGATGGCGATGTAGCACGAGACGCATGGAATGAATGAGAGCACCGCAAAGAAGACTGCCAAGTAGACAACCAGCGTCTTAGCAAAATAGTATAATTACATAGGTACTTTTCTACTTTAAACTCATTTTTGAATTTGTATTTTTGCGCTCAAGAAGCATCTCACGATCGCTGCTGTTCTCTGAAGTTATAGTTATCAAAGCGCACTACGCCACACAAAGGGATATGTAAATAAACCAAAGAGAAAAATTTCTCTGGTGAACCAATCCATTTGAACCGCGATGGATACTTTCGAATTCAGAGTGACATTATTCATCCATTAATGTATTCGCCCACCCGAAACATGGCGATGACAACCGAGTCCTCTCTCGTCCTTCCCAAGACCCTCTTTTCCAAGGTGCGTCTTATTGAGAGGAAACTAAGGCCCATCGAGGCCAGAGTGGCAACTGCAAGGATGACTTTTATTCTTGTTGTACAACTTAATGTTAAGATACCAAATTTTTTAATATTACTGACCAATAAGGAAAGTAGTGAAAAGGCAAATAAATGCGACGTTTGCGAGAATGGCGGGAGATTTGAATGAGAACATTACTAGGCCTGGAACGCCGGGGAGGCTCTGCCTAAAGCCGTGAGTTGCGAAGGCGATGAAGCCGAAAATGTAGCCCTGAATCGAGGTGTTGGCTTCCCGAATCACATTTATTTTTGTAGACGATGTGAGATAGATAAAATTCGCTTCCATAGAAATACATAATATGCCAGCTCACAGCAATTACTATCGATTGCTTAATTTGCCAGCTCGAAAACAGACACCTGAAAAGCGATATAAGTGAACGCGATGAGGCAATATCCCCGCCATGTTGCGAGCAATCTCGCTTGAAGTGGATGACAAATTATTACGTAGAAAAATATGATCGATAGGAAGACCGCAGCGGAGTAGGCAGCAAACGACATCAATAAGACCGAAACCATCTGGCGGAGAAATAAAGTTTGATTGAAAGGCTCTACTCCCGGCTGGAACATCAGTAGTAAACTGTCGTTTTCTCGGGTGAAAACTCGGGGGAATGCACCTGAAAGTTCAGCCGAGTTATTCAGTTCAGCTGAAAAACTACTTTCAGCCGAAACCCCCGAATCTGGATGGAGACGCGAAAAGCGCGCATAGAGAGAGTGTGTTTTGATGAGGATTAGACATTTTCAGCTCAGGTGCATTCGCCCGAGTTTTCACCCGAAAAAATGACAGTTTACTACGGCGGCAGGGGGCTAACAAGCATGGATACGGTATGCGAATCCCTTGTCGCCGGCAGAACATTGTACATGCCAACATAGTCGAAGGATGATGAAAGGGTCGGCAGAAGGATGACCTAAAGAGTTAAATCATTTCTGTACTAATGGTAAGAGAATCCGTAATTGGCTTCATCTGTAAAAATTGTACCGGATGATATGCGTAAGGTATCGGCAGAGTTAAAACAATGGGCCAAATCTGCAGGTTGACGATGACGATTCGATATGTCTTCCATAGTGTGCGGCCCTGTTAATAGCGGAAATTAATTATAATGTTTAGCTTTTCATGTTTGCCTGTGTTAGGATGAGAAGAACGGTGAGGACGCTGGCAGCGGAGCCGAGCCCGCCAACGATGCGGAGGACCCAGTTGAAGGGCACGAGCAGAGGGTCGTAGTACTCGAGAAGCTGCGCAATTGTCGTGTCCAGAGACATTCCGCTGAGGGCACCTGAGCATAAGAAATGGCGATTGCAACCAACTCCTTACAAATGTAGGCATCTGATAAACTCATAGAAGCAAAATAGAAACGGTCTGCATTTGTGGTACTTTTAGAAAACTCGAGCGGGTCGCCTGAAATCGCCATATAGTTAATTACTTTCAGGAGTGCAATGTCTGCTGAGAAAATTGTGGCAAAACTTAGAAGCGAAACTCACTATCAAAGTGCAGGAATTAAAAAATAATTGGAAATTGGAAGATATCTGAACAGCTGCAGTTGAAGAACGATGGCAGGAATTTTTTTCCCCTTTGAAAACTTAAACTTTGCCTTTGAGAGTGAGAATTGCTTCGTGATCGACGACAATATCCTCCGCCAGCCAGAAGCCAGTTTCCAGAACAGAGAATAAATTACGGCTATGGGATGTGCTAACCCTTACGTGAACGAATCCATCACTACTTAATAGATACATATGTATGTATGTAGATACGTCGCGAAGAAAAAAAACCCTTAATCATTGCAACGCAAATAATATAGTACGTCTGCCTGCTTCCTGCATGAAAATTTTCTGAACATTGAAATTACGACTTTTTCCCACTTTAGATATCTATTTATTAGAATCTCTCTGTCTCATGCATTAGAATCGCGTGCTCTGACATCCATCTTGTTTTATCTACTCAATGCTTCTATTCTCTCCTATTGAACTGTGATAGAAATAAACTAGTATTGAGAAGTGTGACAATTGCAGAGGAAGCCGTGTACAGTGAGAATGACACCCGGCATGCAAGAACAGAAGAATGCAAAGTTTATAATTAAAATAAAAACTGCCAGAACAAAGATTCCCCGCACATTCCTAACACCCTCTCATTGTCAGCTCTCCTTCAGTCTTGCTCCTTTAAATGAGCTGTCAACGGAGATTCTACTGTTACTTTATTCAGAACGACTTCTCCGGCATGTGATAAGAAGATGCATATTTACTAGATCATCATCACTTCCCTGTAGCAGAGTCTCATTCTAAACTGTAGTGTCCATGTTTGACTTCTACTCTTCAGAGAGAATGAATGCTCACATGTCGTCCTTCGAAACATCAGCCTCACCAAAAACAACGAAAATGCCAAAATGAAATTCAAGAGGAAGGCCGCCCTTCGCCTCGCAGCTTTTCGTTGTCATCATGGACGATACTTGAGACATAAGAGGAATGCACCAGTAGCATTATTATTTTATTTTTAATACATACAAAATATTTTGAATCGATAAATTTAGGCGAAAAATGTCCACGTGGTTTACGTTTTTGTCGAGTCGTTGGGTGATAACTCGCCCGCAGAAGAAAAAAGTTAGACATCTTTCTTGTTTAAGAGGTGAATTCAAAAAATTGTATTTACAAAATCTATGGAAAAGGTTTTTCTTGTTCAGGAGTAATGAATGAAGCGAATAATCGACTGATGAATTCTCTTCTCTCGGATTACAACAAGGGCATTAGCCCCTACGGAAGGGCGAAATGGCAAAAGCAGCGTGGCGGTGTCCAGATTACACTTTAATTCGCCATGCTCACCTATGAACGTGGTCAGTGGACTTCTTTTTATATGAATACAATATATGTATGTAGATATCTGCCGACTCAATCCATATGTACATATGTACATGCTGCTTTTTAACATTTCATTTACAGGACGAACCGCGCGAACAGCATTTCAACACCCTCGGCATTCTCGTAGTTGGTAGACACTTCATTTTAACGCCTTTCAAACATCTTGCCCTCATTTTTCGAACCATTCCAATATTGGGATCTCTCGTTAAGGAGTGGGATGACCCCCGTCTTAGCTGGAACTCCACGGAGTATGGCGGGGCCACTGAAGTCGTCCTCAACGTCAATCAGCTATGGGTGCCCAACTTCACTACTTGCTTCAGGTCTGTCTCTTTCTCTCCCTTCTTCTCTCTTTCTCTCCCTTCTTCTCTCTTTCTCTCCCTTTTTCTCTCTTTCTCTCCCTTCTTCTCTCTTTCTCTCCCTTCTTCTCTCTTTCTCTCCCTTCTTCTCTCTTTCTCTCTCTTCTTCTCTCTTTCTCTCCCTTCTTCTCTCTTTCTCTCCCTTCTTCTCTCTTTCTCTCCCTTCTTCTCTCTTTCTCTCCCTTCTTCTCTCTTTCTCTCCCTTCTTCTCTCTTTCTCTCCCTTCTTCTCTCTTTCTCTCCCTTCTTCTCTCTTTCTCTCCCTTCTTTTCTCTTTCTCTCCCTTCTTCTCTCTTTTTCTCCCTTCTTCTCTCTTTCTCTCCCCTTTTCTCTCTTTCTCTCCCTTCTTCTCTCTTTCTTTCGTCCGTTCGCTTCTTCTCTACCTCATTCTCTCTTTGGTTGTTCCCTTCTCTTTCGCAATTAATAGAAATGAAGCTTCCTTCTAACCCCTCTTATCTCGTGATCTCAGGCTAAAGCCGTATCTCTCTTTATTAGCGATTTTGCATAGAACTTTATTTCAATAAGATTTCCCGTACCTCTCATTATTAGCGATTTTGCATAAAATTTAATTTCATCAAGATTTCAATGCGAAAATCTCGCTACGTCTCCTTGTTCTGTTTATTTTAGCTCGTCTGCTATTGTTGCCCAGGAATCCTTCTCGCATTCAGCCAGGGTCAGTCACTTTCATTACTCGAATTCTTATTTTTGACACTTTTAAATATTTGAAAATTGATAGAACTCTAGCACATTTGATGTCGGTTTCATTCATATTTTGACCAGCTAATTTGTTTTTAAACGTTTACAGATTAATCTAAATATTTATGTGTTTTGATAGGTCAATAATTTCCCGTTGTACAACACTGCCCGTACTGCTTCATTCTCTACAACCATGAGAAGGGCCTGCTTGGCTTGAAAGTGATGGTTCACGAGAAGCCAAACATTACTGTTAGTTACATATTTCATGTAGACTTTTTCTTTTAGAAGCATTGATTAAATGAAATTGTGGAGAAAAGACTTCTAGTTGATATATGAATGAATGTATCTTGAGGACACCTCCGAGTGGAAGATGACCCTGGGCAACACAACATATCAGAGAGCTGTTCCCTCTCATTCCGTCTCTGTCATGGTGAGTTCTCCTCATAGTGACTGCACTGCAGTTTTTCAACGAATATGAAATTAAATTCATACATATAACGTAACTAAATGACAGTTTTATGTCTGATATGTCTGTATGTACATAAATATGAGCTAAGTTTTAATACATGTCTTATAATCGATTCCCTCGTCAGCCTTAGTTTTGGGTTGGCCTCTTAAAATTATCAAGGCCTTTTCCAGCACCATCGATGACTTACTTCAGGTCGGCCTGGTCATTGTTCCTTCCTTCCTTCTCGGACTTCTCATCCTTCTCGGTCTTTTCCTCTCTAATGACGAAGGCGTCGTCGGCAACGCGGTTCAAACGTTCATAGTCAATATATTCACAATATCTTTATTATTATTGTTTTTTGTCACCATTATCCTTGACCCTTCAACTTGCAGAGGTCAATCTCGGGCTCACAACTATGATGTCTATGGCAGTTATTGTGAGCATTCTTGCTCCGTCGCTTCCAAAGGCAAATGTGTTTCCCATTCTTGGTTAGCTGTGGAAGTCAAAATGTATGCATCTATGTATGTAGTTGGCGACATTGAAATTCTTTTTCCATAAATCTTTTCTAAAAGCATCTCTAGTTTCATAACGAGAATTATTACAGGCTGGTATGTATATGCTGCTCGAGATCCTGCTAATTACGGTAGCCGTTATCATGGTTTCCATGATTGGAGGGCCCAAGAGCCATTCAGCGTGTATTGGTCGTAGATCAATTGCTCAAAAGCAGTATGCATTTGATAATCTCTTCGGCTTATAACACTTCTTGAATATCTACATATGTATAAAAATAATTACCTTGGCTGAACAATGATTGTTTGTTTAGAACGATCACCTCGCAAAGGAATACAGAACTGGCTGCCACAGACACCGTCTTCATCTCATTCTCTCTCTTCTCTCTCGGCTCTCTCGGTCGTCTGCTCTCTCTTCGTAACGCATGCTTCTTCGTCTTCTCTGCTCTTCACATTGCAAACATGGCATGGCTCATGTTTTACTCAGTTCATCGATAAATTAGCGATGTCTGATTTTTTTTTTAATTTTTTTTTGTAAAGACTACGATTTAAAATGCCGTGAAGAGATTTCGTTGGAATTTTATTTGAAGAATGGCTACTTGTACATATGTATTGAATAAAATGTCTACTTCTTGCCTCTTTTTAGTGAAGCAAATTGGAGGTAAATTTTTTTTTTTTTTTGATCTTCTTGATTCGTCTGGATGACGTTCTAGCATAAATTTAAGATATCATGTGCCAATAAAATGAAAAAAAAGCATACGTGCAAATGCATTTATTTTTCAGTTTGTTAGAAATATATTCGTAATTGATAAAGGTTTTCATAATCACATGGCTAAGTGGATTCAGAATTCGTCTGTTGCAAATGGTCTATTCGGAACACCACAGTAAGTGATTAAATGAGCCTTGTGAAATTATGTCAAATCTATCTATCTATAAATCTATCTATAAAAAAATCTATGAATGTCAGAATCTTGAGACGGAATGCTAGAGAACGAGAGTAATATGATGATCCTTCGCAGATGTGCACCCCAACCGCCGCACTAAAGACTCCTTTTTCGGGTGTGGTTTTCTACTTCTCTCTAAAAGCGCGATGTATCCCTCACCAAGCCTTGAAGGTCGCCGAAGCACCTGGGAGTTGGATCTCTCCTGCTAGATGGCAGAAGATCGAGGCTGCGTTGGGAATGAGAGAGGATTCGCTCTGCTAGGAGGAAAAGGCTATGGCTATAGAGGTGATGGTTCTGTGCCCAAATGAAATTCAAGTAGAAGGTTATCGCTTTGACGGTTCTTTAAAAACCTCTTCTATTTTTTTCTACTCATACGACAAAATGTCAAGCATCGACATTTTGCACGCGTTACCTTCAACACTCTCGGAATCCGCGTGGTTTGTGATAACTCGTACTTGGCGCCAATAGTCATGCCATTTGTTTAACTGTTTAATTTGTTTTTTGTATAGTTATTTCCTAAACAATACCCAACGGCAACTCATTCTAGGAATGGGTCGACCCTCGTCTGAGCTGGAATTCTACCGCGCAGGGCGGTACCTCCGAGGTTGTCCTCAACGTCAACCAACTCTGGATACCGGAGTTTTCCACGTGCTATAGGTTGGATTCGCGGTCTTTCTACAATTCGTTCGCACCCTCAAACTCCATCCAAATGGATAGTTTCGCATGCCCTTCTTTTTTACATAAGGAAATTTCAGTACGCCGCCCACGGTTCCTCAAGCACCTTTTTCGCTCTCAGCTAGGGTATGTTGTTTTCTGACTACCTATCCCCATTTGTACTCCTTCAGCACTTCATAATCCTAACGATTTCAGTTTCACCCTTTCAGTATATATTCCGTTGTTCAATGTTTTTTCAGGTGGGAGAGTCAGGCAATGTCACAATGTTCTTTATCTTCGATGTCGCTTTCATCTGCGCATTTCAGGTCAATTTTTATCAACGTTTAAGCTTCAATAGACTTTATTTGTAGGTAGACGACTTTCCATTCGATGTGCAGTTCTGCAAATATTGCTTCATTCTCTCCAATTACGAGGAGAGTGTTCTGAAGCTCGAGGTCGTCCTTCACGAAAGAGTATATCTTACAGTCAGTCACATCTTCAAAATTTCCAACTGTAATTCTCACCATATCTACATCTGACGAGACGTTTTCATTTTTTTTTTAAGTTGAAATTTTTTTATCAATCCTTAAAAATACAACTCATTGTCAGGATACTTCGGAGTGGAAGATGCGTGTAACTGATGAGGTGACATATGAAGACACAAACACGAGTTACTACACTGCAGCCGTGGTTCCCTTTTTTGCATCGTTCTGTTTCTTTTGGGTCTTAAGTTTTGTACATCGCTGAAGTTGCATGGCAGGCACATACATATGTATGTGCATACATAAAAGACTGACAGAATTAAGTAAATTTCAGGGCTGTGTTCACATAACGATGACACGTCAGCCGCAATTTTGGGTTAGCAGAAGAATTGATAAATGCAGGAATCTGACGAAATCTATGCATTCTCATAGATCGGCCTCGTAATCGTTCCCTCCTTCCTTCTCGGTCTTCTCATTCTCCTCGGCCTTTTCTTGTCTGAAGAGCAGGCAGTTGTTGGGAATGCAGTAAGACAACTTATAATATCTAATTATTTTTGTCATCGGTTTCAATTGAGGTAAACCTTGGACTGACCACCATGATGTCCATGTTGATGTCCATGGCTGTGATCGTCAGTATCCTTGCGAGCCTGCTCCCGAAAGCCGACGTCCTTCCTGTTCTCGGTAAGTTAACGATGTACTCAATGTTTTGGTTGTCAAAGGCAGTTCTTGAAAATATTACTAGCAGATAACCGACAAACACTACAGGCATGTATATCCTGCTCGAGATTCTCCTGATTACTGTAGCAGTAATAATTGTCTCGGTGATTGGTGGAAGGAAGAAGCCTACTGACTCCAAAATGCGCAGGTCAGAGTTGTGAATTCAGTCAATAATTTTCTTTATCTCTGTTAAAAATTATAGTTAAAAATAGATAAGAAGGCATTCAGTGTAAAGAAGAATGTGGACTTGGCCTCTAAACTTGCTGCCCTCTTTACAGTCTGGTTGAATCAGTGCGTTATTTCTAGATTTATTGCGCTCTCGGAAATTTCTCAATATTTATTAAAAATCAATTGAGAGTGCTTCCCGTGCGAATGAAGGAACTGCCTGTGCTCTCCTCTCACTTTCTGCTCTTCCTCGCTCGCTGGCTCACTCCTCACAATGTCTGCTTCATTCTCTTCTCTATTCTGCACATTGCAAACATGGCTTGGCTCATGTCCCATGCGGCAAATCGGGAGCTGCGGACATACAATTGTGATTAATTAGTTATTTCAACACTTACTTGTTTGTGTTAGTTGAATTGACTCTTCGCATTTTACCAAATAGAGCGGAAAATAGAAGATTCAAATAAATTTACGAAAAAAATCTAAATCAATGCTTGTAAATAATTTTCCAGATGAAATATTTAATCGTATTGTTCTCTCGATGTGTTCTTCTCTATTGATATGAATATGAAAAGAGAAAATTAAAGTAAATATGTGTTTATGCATACGTACAATTGCATAGATAATGTGGACATCATTATCTATTAACGACAATTTAGATTGTTTATTATTCCGTTCTTTGCTTTACGCCTAACAATAAGTGAAATGAGTGGCTTACGAAATTCACTCTTTATTTGATTCGATTTTCCTAACTCCTCGTCATAAATGCTTATCATATGCAACTGCACTGATGTGAGTAAGCATCAAGGAAGTTTGTTCAGAGAGAAGACTTTCACGTGCGTTGCCCCCAGGAAATATTTGTCACCAATGTAATTCCAAAATGAAATTCAAGGAGGCAGAAACTCTGAGTTCGCTTCGTTGTCTCGCGTCTTCTTCGTTAGCACGGATAAAAGTTGAGATACTACACTTACAAATGTATATCTATATCGTCTGTTGCAAATGGGTAATTCGGAACACCACACCATCTGATTAAATGCTCATGAGCTTTGCGAAAATATTATCTATGAATGTCAGAATCTTGAGACGGAATGCTAGAGAACGAGAGTAATATGATGATCCTTCGCAGATGTGCACCCCAACCGCCGCACTAAAGACTCCTTTTTCGGGTGTGGTTTTCTACTTCTCTCTAAAAGCGCGATGTATCCCTCACCAAGCCTTGAAGGTCGCCGAAGCACCTGGGAGTTGGATCTCTCCTGCTAGATGGCAGAAAAGCGAGGCTGCGTTGGGAATGAGAGAGGATTCGCTCTGCTAGGAGGAAAAGGCTATGGCTATAGAGGTGATGGTTCTGTGCTAAAATGAAATTCAAGTAGAAGGTTATCGCTTTGACGTTTCTTTAAAAACCTCTTCTATTTTTTTCTACTCATACGGCAAAATGTCAAGCATCGACATTTTGCACGCGTTACCTTCTTTCCTCTTACTTTTTGGTACGATATATTCCAGCTTCTTCCAACTTTAAGTCAAGGTGCTGTATCACGGAATGTGCTTCATCATGTTGAGCTCTCTTTTACTCTCTGCTATCATCTTCGCAACCTCGGGATACAACTCGGCCGAGGAGGAAAAGAGTAAATAATTTAAAAACTGTATTTAATGATAGTTTTTCTAAAATTTATGTCTGACAAATCTTCATAAATGTTTTTAAGGAAGAATAAACGACGCGAACAGCCGGCTGGAGTCTTCACTGTTCTCGCAGTACAGCAAGGGGATCAGCCCTTACGGGAAAGCGGCTTGGCAGAAGAAGGGCGGAGTGGTGCGCATCACTCTGGAGTACGCCACGCTCACCTTTGTGGTACAGTCAAGGACCTCTTATTTGAATCTTCGGTACTAGGATCCATCTATCTGGTTAGAATTGCTGTTATTCTACAACACTTGACGATGTTAAATTTCTGCGTGTGTCGCCTTCAGTGTACTACAATGTTTAATATATGTATGTACCTATCAACTTGAAAAATTATTGCAAATATACCACACATTTTAGTTTACCACTCAAAGGCACACAATCATATCCCGAAGATTCCATAAAAATTTGCACTGTCAATTATCCACTGTCAATTATCCACTGTCATAGGATGAGCCGCGGGGACTGCACTACAACAGTCTTGAAATCCGAGTGGTTTGTGATAACTCCTACTTGGCGCAAATAATCATTCCATTTATTTAGCTGTTTAATTTGTTTTTATGCCAAATACATACAGATGTATATTATATTTATGTATATGTATATGCATGTACATAAAAGTTTTTTGTATGGTTATTCCATAAACAATACCCAACGGCAACTCATTCTAGGAATGGGTCGACCCTCGTCTGAGCTGGAATTCTACCGAGCACGGCGGTGCCTCCGAAGTCGTCCTCAACGTCAACCAACTCTGGATACCGGAGTTTTCCACGTGCGAAAGGTTGGATTCGCGGTCTCTCTACAATTCACTCGCTTCCTCAAACTCTTTCATCCGAATGTACATATCTTTTCGCTTGCTCTTCTTTTCACTGTAAGGAAATTTCAGCACACCTCCCACCGTTCCTCAGGCACCTTTTTCGCTCTCAGCCAGGATACGTTGTTTTTCCCAGTTTTACCCCATTATATATTCCGTTGTTCAATGTTTTTTTTCAGGTGGGAGAGTCAGGCAATGTCACAATGTTCTTTATCTTCGATGTCGCTTTCATCTGCGCATTTCAGGTCAATTTTTATCAACTTTTAAGCTTCAATAGACTTTATTTGTAGGTAGACGACTTTCCATTCGATGTGCAGTTCTGCAAATATTGCTTCATTCTCTCCAATTACGAGGAGAGTGTTCTGAAGCTCGAGGTCGTCCTTCACGAAAGAATATCTCTTTCAGTCAGTCGCATTTTCTAACTGTAATTCTCACCATACCTCTGACGCAACGTTTTCATTAAAACAAAGTTGAATTTTTTTTATCAATTCTTAAAAATTCGACTCAGAATACTTCGGAGTGGAGGATGCGCGTAGCTGAGGTGACATATGATGACACTTCGAGTTACTACACTACAGCCGTGGTTCCCTTTTTGGCATTGTTCTGTTTATTTTGGTTCATAAATTTTGTGCATCGCTGAATTAGCATGACAGGTACATAAGTGCATATAAGACTGATAAAATCAAGTAAATTTCAGGGCTTTGTTCACATAACGATGACCCGTCAGCCGCAATTTTGGGTTAGCAGAAGAATTGAGAAATGCAGTAATCTGATAAATTCCTTGTAATCTCATAGGTCGGCCTCGTAATAGTTCCCTCCTTCCTCCTCGGTCTTCTCATTCTCCTCGGCCTTTTCTTGTCTGAAGAGCAAGCAGTTGTTGGGAATGCAGTAAGATAACTTATAATAGTTAATTATTTTTGTCATCGGTTTCAATTGAGGTTAACCTTGGACTGACTACCATGATGTCCATGGCAGTGATCGTCAGTATCCTTGCGGGCCTACTCCCGAAAGCCGACGTCCTTCCAGTTCTCGGTAATCTATGTTTTGGTTGTTAAGGGCATTTCTTGAACATATTACTAACAGATAACTGACAATTACTACAGGCATGTATATCCTGCTCGAGATTCTACTGATTACTGTAGCAGTAATCATTGTCTCGGTGATTGGAGGAAGGAAGAAGCCTGCTGACTCTAGAAAGCGCAGGTCAGAGTTGTGAATTTAGTCAACTAATTTCTTTATCTCTGTAAAAAATTATATTTGAAAATAGACAAGAAGGCATTCAGTGTAAAGAAGAATGAGGACTTGCCCTCAAAACCTGCTGCCCTTGCTACAGTCTGGTTAAATCAGTGCGTTATTTCTAGATTTATTGTGGTATCGGAAATATAATTCACAATATTAATTTTATTAAAAATCAATTGAGAGTGCTTCCCGAACGATTGAAGGAACTGCCTGTGCTCTCCTCTCACTTTCTGCTCTTCCTCGCACGCTGGCTCACTCCTCACAATGTCTGCTTCCTTCTCTTCTCCATTCTGCACATTGCAAACATGGCTTGGCTCATGTCCCATGCGGCAAATCGGGAGCTGCGGACATACAATTTTGATTAATTAGTTATTTCTACACTTACTTGTTTGTGTTAGTTGAATCGACTCTTCGCATTTTACCAATGAGAACGGAAAATAGAAGATTTAAATAAATTTACTGAAAAATCTCAATCAATGCTTGTAAATAATTTTCCAAATGAAATATTTAATCGAAATGTGTTCCCGACGCAATCACTGCCTATTGATATGAATATGAAAAAAATATAAAAGTAAAAATGTTTGTGCATACATACATTCAATTGCATAGATAATCTAAACATCATCTGTTATCAACGACAATTTAGATTGTTTATTATCCTATTCTTTGTTGTACGCCTAAAGTGAAATGAGTGGCTTGCGAAATTCATTCTTTATTGATTCTATTATACAAACTCGTCATAAATGCTTATCATACGCAGCTGCACTGATGTGAGTAAGCATCAACGAAGTTTGTTCAGAGAGAAGGCTCTCACGTGCGTTGCCCCCAGAAAACATTTGCCACCAATGTAATTCCAAAATGAAATTCAAGGAGGCAGACACTGCCTCTGAGTTCGCTTCGTTGTCTCGCGTCTTCCTCGTCAGCACGGACAAAAGTTGAGATACTACACATATGTACATATATCTATATGTACATATGTATGTACCAAGGCAATATTCATACTTCACTTGTTTCGTTTTGTCCTAGCTGTAAACTTGAAGTGTTTCAGTGAGAACGCAACCTTCAATCTGTGGAAAGATGCCCTGCTCGCACAAGTATATCACACTTCTTCTCTCCATCATTACTCTGATACAAGCTGAAGTTATGAATTGTGAGTGGTCAACCAAATAGAATTAAAGCGTTTTTTTTTGCTTTAAACTGCGACATAACTTTGTGATTTTGTAGCCGCTTTAAATAAAGCGAATAACCGTCTTCTGAATGCACTCTTCTCGGAGTACAGCAAGGTCATCAGTCCGTACGGGAATGCAAAGTGGCAGGAGAAGGGCGGAGTGGTGCGCATCACTCTGGAATACGCCACACTCACTTACGTGGTCAGAAAGGAGGCCGGCCCCAGAGGCTTGGCCAAGGGGACTGCTTTCGGGGTCCAGGGCAACAAAAATATATTCCGGCGGTAAAACAGATTATTTGTTGAAGAGAGCTCATACGACATCATTGTTAAATCTACATTACAAATGAAAATATTTTAGGACGAGCCACGAGGGCACCACTTCCACACGATCGGAATTCAAGTGGTTTGCGCCAATTTTTCAACAAATTGATCTTGTCACATTTAGCAAGGTTAGTGCAATGTTGAGAACCATTTGATTGTAGGACTGGCGTGACCCTCGGCTAAGCTGGAATTCAAGTGAGCACGATGGGGTGTCCGAGGTTGTTCTCAGCGTCAGCCAACTTTGGGTGCCCGAGATCTCGACTTGCGATAGGTTGGCGGCTCTGTCTTTCCCATCTCGATCTCTTCTGCATAGCTCCGCCCTGACGTAGTTCCCGACTCGTCCAGTCAGCCCTTATCCCTAACCATTTGATCTGGAAAGATTGCAGTGCGCCGCCGACTGTCCCACAGGCGCCTTTTCCACAGTCAGCCAAGGTTTGTTTCTTTCCCTGATTTCTTCACGGATTACCTTTTAACTCGTTTCGGTTTCCTTATTTTAGTTGAGCCCCTATTTCTATTTCTGTAATATCTCGTTACATTGTTTTTCACTTCTTTTTGAAGTTGAGAGAGTCGGGCAACGTTTCCATGTACTTACTCTTCGACGTCGCCTTTAGTTGTCCATTCATGGTTAAATGAACTTTAATACATTCTAATAATTTCATTTTAGTTTTGTTTCTTCGATACCAGCCACAGATTCTGTTGCTATTTCCTTTACTTGAAGGTGGACGAATTTCCGTTCGATGTACAGGATTGTGCATACTGTTTCTTTCTCACGAATTATGAGGACAACATTCTGAAGATGGAGCTCGTTATCCACGAAAGGCCATATAAAACTGTCAGTTTTTTCCTTGAGATACATATATGCATATTAATAAAGATTTGGGCATTAAATAGTCCTGTTGTGTAGAATACTTCCGAGTGGAAGATGTGCATCGCGGGCACTCGCTACGACGGACCAGACGCCATTTACTTCACTTCTGCCATGGTCACTTGCAATCTTTACATGATAAGAGAAAGCCCGCTTCTTCTTCTTCTGATTACCCATCTACATATCTCTGTTTAGGGCTGGTACAACATTACGCTCTATCGGCAACCGCAATTCTGGGTTAGCTGACTTAGTGAATCATTGTGTTTCCCTCTATTCTTCTCTAGGTCGACCTGGTGATAATTCCCTCCTTCTTGTCTTCTCATCCTTCTCGGTCTTTTCTTGTCTGCAGAAGAGGCAGTTGTCGGACATGCGGTGTGATGAAACTTGCTAGCTAATTCGTACATTTCACCCTAATGATTAAGATTAACCTCGGACTCACTACCATGATGTCGATGGCAGTGATTGTCAGCATATTGGCGAGCCTTCTGCCGAAAGCGGAAGTACTGCCTGTTCTAGGTCACCTTTCGTTCTACTTATTCAGCATTAACCATATATGAATTTTTCCGACTTACCTAAAAAAAATTTGGAATAATATAATGCAGATCATTTCTCTAGGGTGGTATATTCTGCTCGAGATTCTTCTGATTACGATCGCCGTTTTCGTAGTCTCGTTCATTGGTGGGAACAAGAATCTTTCTTCATCCAGCAAGTGCAATTCAATTTTGCAAAAGAGGCTAGTAAATCAGTTTAGTTTTCATTGCCTTCCTTTCTAAAATATCCAGCGTAGAGTTGTTGCGTAATAAGGAATCCATAAAATGGATGCTCACTCTCTATTGGAATCAGTGAGAGCTAGAGATCGAGCTCTCGTTCGTACTTCATATACAATAAGATATACATTACCTGATTCGTATTAATCATGCAGAATGCCATCTGAGGGAGTCAATGTCCTGCTGTCCTCAGTCTCCCGTCTGCTCACTCCTCGCAACGTCTGCTTTCTGCTCTGCTCGGTTCTTCACATTGCAAACATGGCTTGGCTCATGTCGCACTCGATCAACAGACAACCAAAACAAAAGTGAAACTTTACAAATGATTACATATTTCGACTTACAGTTAATACTCAGATATGTTGAATTTCACAGTAGGGAAACTAGAAGTAATTCCGATGAATCTAGACATATCCAGCACTTGATACAAATTGTGTGCATTTGATTGGGATTTGAAGATTGATATTCAGGCATGAAAATGAATAAATATGCACATACATATACAAATTGAAAGAACAAGAAAGTTCGTCAGATTGCGGTGGAAAATATAGCTGTATACATGAAAGTCTCAAAAAGTACACCGTTTTAATTTAAACTTAATTCTTTCAATCTGTGCACAATCGTAAAGTCCAGACTTTTATTTCAGATGATGGATTGCAAGCTCAAAAGCTACAGTTATTTTCAGATGAAATGAAGCCTAATGAAAGATCCTTATGAAATTGGAGTCCATATCTTCCTGAGGGACTCTGCCAAGAGTGTATTGAGAGAAGAAATAAAGAATTCGAGCAGACAGTGAAGGACACAGGGTAGAAACATTGCCAGGGAAAAAAAAACAAATGAGGCATTTAAGAGACTACAATGAAAAGGTTAAACTCAAGTGCAGAATTTCTTAAGAGCTCCCGTTGCCTTGGCTCTCAACCTGACAGATGACAGTCGTATGGCTTACAGCGAGCTGCGCCTGCAGCTCATTCAGAGCCACTTACTACATGAATATGCCATTTCCTATCGATCCATTGCTTGCCACTTTCGTATTTTATTACCTTGCTGATAAAACTAGCACGTTCAAAATATTGATGAAAGATAATTGCGAATCGCTGAAATTTCAGAACAGCCAACCATGGCCATGCGGAACGCATTATTCGTAGCTGTTCTCCATTTCTTATTCGATCTCAATAGCACTGGAGACACTTCTTCGAATTCAGGTGATTACGATCTCTTTTTAATGATAAATTGTTTTCTGGTATCCTTGACTATTTAAGTGATGCCGACTACTTCGAGTTCCTTCCTCTCATCTCTGCTGGCCAACTACGAGAAGGACATCAGCCCGTACGGGGAGGCGGAGTGGCAGGCAAAGGGCGGCGTTGTGAAGATGACTCTCGAGTCTGCAACACTCACTTTCGTTGTTAGTTGTTGGGCTCATTTTTTTCTGAAGAAAAATACATTATTTAAGGAAAGGGAAATGTACTTACTCCTTCCAAATCTACTGAAGTGTTCTGAAGTCGAGTTCGCTCTGTAAGAACACATTCCAAGTGTCTTTGTGATAACAGGATGAGCCGAGGGCGCTGTTCTTCAATACGATTGATCTCTTCGTGGTGGGTCTTCTTGTCATCTTGAAAACTGTCATGCTGTTCTCATTTGAATAGCGTACTTCTCTTCCGATTCCTCCTTGCAGGAGTGGCGAGACCCTCGTCTTGTGTGGAACTCTACCATGCACGGCGGCATGGAGGTTGTCGTTCTGAATGTTGACCGACTCTGGGTTCCCGAGTTCTCCGCTTGTGATTGGTTCGACTTTTGCAGTAAAGTTATATTCATCCAATTTTTTCGTTTATCTTCATTAAATAGGAAAGATCTACTAGCTATTGGTTAGCATTTCTATTTGTATTCGATTTAAGTGATTTTATTAATTTCAGCACATCTGCGAGTCTCGCCCAGGCTTACTTCGCGCAGGCGGCACGAGTTAGTAGTTCCTGGGCATTCTTTTTGGGAGACGACCCATGTTCTTTATATACGAGAGCAAGTTCAAATGTTCAGGTGCAACACACTGGCGAAGTGAGCATGCTCTTCACAATCGACGTCGCATTTAAATGTAATCTGAAAGTTAGTCAGATTTTGTTTGATTGAAGTAGTCAATTGTAAAAAAAAAACTATTTATATTCCTGCCAAATTCTACATTCCCACATTTGACACCCTTGCTTCTCAGGTCGCAAGGTTCCCATTCGGCGTGCAGATCTGCTCGTACTGCTTCCTTCTCTACAACTACCCCGACAATATTCTTCGACTCAAACTCTCAATTCACGATGATCTATATCTGCAAGTTAGAAAAAAAAAGACATTTCCAAGATCATTAACTGTATTAATATCTAATGATTCTCAACTAATATCAATTAATTAACATCAATTAGTGAGATTAATATTAAATGATATAGTATAAATGATATATACTGCTACCCTCCGGGGATGGCGCAAGTGGAAGTAGCATGCTACGAAGAGTACTGCCCCTGGAGTATGGGTTGGCTCCCCAGGGAAAGCGCCTAATTGGAAGCCGTCACTGGTGACCACCGGCAGGCCCAGCCTTGATTCCGGCTAACTTTGTACCCTTTGTTTGTATGTAGTCATATTTAATTGCGTAGCCATTCGTTCAGAGTACACCCGAGTGGAATATGAGTTTGAACGGCACGAATTACTGGCCTCCGTTAGAGCGGCACGCGTTGTTCGCGACGGTTGCCTCTTTTCTCTTCTCTCTTCAATATCCTTAACTTTCTACTTTAGGGAGAGTTCCGGGTCATCCTAAAGCGGCAGTCGCACTGCTGGGTTAGCCATATTCTTCTCCAGCTTCGAGACAAGTTTATTATTAGGAATGGAATATAAATGCTTAATTATTTGAAATTGAAGGAAATGTACAACTTAATCTTTATATTTATCTTTATCTGCAGGTATGAAATACGTTTCGAATCAAATACAGTAGGAAAAGTTACCATGAGCTGATGTAATAAGGCTGCTTCAGGGCTAGCCCATTAGAAAAGAATATAAGACAGATAGATAATGAGAAGTCATTTATGAAACTAATAGTATGGTGGGCCAAGAAATATGAATTTAGAAAACAGAGAGACAAAAAAGAAGTACTCAAATAGCTTTTATTTAATGCGAGAGTATTATTTTATTAATAAATGAAATGTGAAAGATTGGCCTCGTGATCGCGCCTTCCTTTCTCCTCGGCATTCTCATCTTTCTCGCACTCTTTCTCTCCGATGAAGCTCGCACGATCGGCAATGCGGTCTTACTTTGTTTTTGTCTTTCTCTCTCAATTTCCTTCTCTCTCTTCCAGGTCAACCTTGGTCTCTCTGCGATGATGTCCGTGGCGGTCATTGTGAGCATCCTCGCGAGTTCTGTACCGAAAGCGGACGAGCTTCCTATTTTGGGTCTTTTTTTTCTTATTCGATTAATTACTAATCATTATTCAACAAATCTTTTCTAATTAATTTAATATCTAATATAAGAACGAGGAAAAGATAGAAATGCACAGCTCCTTGCAGGCTGGTACATCCTCATGGAGATCCTCCTCGTGACAATCGCCGTTGTCGTCGTCTCCGTGGTGTTTCGCATCAAGAACATTCCTCGATTCCACTGCCAGAGAAAGACACGGTTAGCATTCTTTTATTCCACTCATTTATTGTATTACTTGCTCGATGCTGAATTGTTGCAATCTCCCGAGCCCTTCAGAGATGACCCATTTAAATGCACAATCAGTGACAAGAGTCCTTATTTTCAGTTTCAAGTCGACGACGGCGGAAAATGACAACGAACGTGTTAAGAAAGGTGATATTGATAATATTAATTATAGCTGATGTCATTTTATTCAGTAGAAAAGTTAATAAAGTTGTCTGTTTCTTCAGTTCCAGCCCTCTCTGCCTTCTCCTTCGTTCTCTTCTCCTCATCTCTCCGCATCCCGGGCTTCCTCTCTATCCGCAACTGTTCCTTCCTCCTCTTCAGTTGCCTACACATTGGGAATCTGGCCTGGCTACTTTCCTACTCCGCCACCCGAGATGTTAATTATGATTTGTACAATTAATGGTTATGTGAAATGTTGCTCACTTGACATGTGCTATTTAAATTTTTTCTGTTATATAGTTTTGTATTATACGACATGTGGTTATATATTTTTTTTACATTTATTTATTTACAAGTTTTCGTAAATAAACCACAGAGACATTGGTTCAGAACGTGTTTTTCCTATCACAGTGCCCACAGCCTCACCAAAGAAACGTCGATACTCGATAAGTTCGAACACTCTGCGCAAACTAAACTAATTTAGATAATTTAAATTTGTATCGTATGAACTCGAACGTGTTGACGAATGATGAACGAGGAAAGGAGAGAGAGAGAGAGATGAAGAGGAAGAGAGAGAAGAAAAGAGATATGAAGAGAAAGAGAGAGAAGAAGAAAGAGAGAGAGAGAGAGAAGAAAGATAGAGCGAGAGAGATAGAGAGAGAGAGAGGAGAGAAGAAGAGAGACAGATAAAGAAAGAGAGAAAAAAACGAGGAAAGGAGAGAGCGAAAGAGAGAGCAGAAGAAAGAGAGAGAGAGAGAGAGAGAGAGAGAGAGAGTGAGAATGAGTAACCGTTAGATATAATCCTGGAAAATTAAATTGTCAAGGAAGAAACCGCAATTCCAGTTTGAATTATTTAAATTAATATAATTAATCCTATTAATTCCGGAACCAACAATGTTGCTCGGTACTGTATGTAGATTCCACAGAAAATTTGAAAACTGGCGAATAAATTGAGAATGTGATTTTTACACGTATGAACGTGATAAACCTGAAATGTGTTTGTTTTTCCTGTCACTTCCACGCCTCGCTTCAATGGCGAGTGGTCGTCTCTTGCTGCTGGTCTCGCCTCTCTTCCCTCTGCTTCTTCCATCGGCCTTTGCTGCTTTCGCTAAGCCCATCGTGTGCAACGATGGAGTCGTCGTGGTCTGGCTATTGTCTTAAACTCATTAAAAATTATAATTAGTCTACATTCGTAGTAATTTGTATTATTTCATTCGTTGATTTTTTTTTGTTAAAGCCTCATCAGTCCGTGCCCCCTCGCGTCGAGTGCCGAGATGACTTCTGCTTTCGCCGCAATGACATAGGAACGATAGAGTGACTGATTTTGACCTTATTTACTTACTTCTTTGTATCTAATTCCGAACGAATAGAACTTTCGTTTACAGATATGGATGTACATCATTTCAAGCGGCGATCTTCAAGGAATTGAAGGACCCTAGCGCAAGTTATAACGTGTCGATTGGCAGGTTTTTTTTGTGCGCTAAATGTAAGACTCATGCAGTTGCACGAACTTAATTTGAGGTATTTCATAACTATTAATGAAAACCGATTTCTAGGACAAAGATTGTCATCAAGAAGATTAATGAGTTGTCATACTTTACAACACTCCTACTGTGCGGGTGGTCGCTCTGTAACGTTAGTTAACAACCTTTAAGTGGAAGACGTTAATGTTAGTTTTAAAGGTGCTGCTTAAATTGTATTGAGGATGAGCAGAATGTGTAATCGGGTTGTTAATGTTATCTTGAAAGTGCAATCTTCATTGAAGATCGATGCGAAGCGGGGGGAAATTCCCGAGTGGGAGAGGCAGCACCGATTCTACGGCGGAGAAATGGACGACTACGATACGGAAGGCGAGACTCGGCACTATGTTAGAATGGGACCGAATGGATGATATGAGAGGACATTCGGGAACTTATTTCAATATTAGTCCTAATTAGTAAACTTCAACCATCCTTTGCGGTTGAATAACTGTTTTAAACATATTTTCATGGTTTTTTATGTTGGCAAGTTAACAGAGGAAGCCTGACTTGATTGATTCTTTCAGAAGGACTTTCCATTCGACGTTTTCGAGATGGCCCACGGCATTCGGCGTTACGTGCAATTCTTCGGCGATTCTGAGCAGAACGAGTGGGAGGAGGAGAGAAAAGAGACGAAAGCCGACTT
The DNA here is from genome assembly GCA_945643635.1 of Allodiplogaster sudhausi. NCBI lineage: Eukaryota > Metazoa > Nematoda > Chromadorea > Rhabditida > Diplogasteridae > Allodiplogaster > Allodiplogaster sudhausi. The sequence continues at coordinate 1,036,619 of CALZFC010000042.1, read as the reverse complement.
CGACAAAGAGCCGAGGAAGCGAGGAAGGGAAGAGACGCAGACTCCGTAGACAACTTCCATTTCGCGTGCCCATTCCTTGTTGTTCTTTTTTCCAAATATATTTGTTTGAATAAATTTTGTTCGCTTTGAAAGAAACCTTCTTTTGGTCACAAATCTATTCATACACGATGGAATGGATCAGTGCAATTGAGTGACTCTTCCCAATACAGATCAGTCTGCCTGGAGGGAAAAACAGCTTTCTTGCACCTTTTTTTCTTCTTTTTTTTTATCTTAATTAAAATTATATACCCAAAAGATGCCCAGCTGCTCTGTCTATGCTCCATATGCTGTTTTAATAAGCACCTTTCATATTTTTTTACTTGTTATGGAGGGCCTATTGATCTTATCTATTGTCGCGTACCCATTTTCTTCTCTTGATTACCGACTTCCATCAGCTTATGGAACCTTTGCTGTAAAAGTGCGCGAAGCCTGATGAGGAAGGACCCTTCTGGCCTTCTGTTTACCAACCTCAGGTCAGGTGCCAGGTGAAATTTGAGCGAGCTGATAGAACGTTGTCTACGACACTAAACATTTGCACATACACACTTATTGTTTGTTAAAAAACCTTAACAAGTGCTTCGTGAACTTTGTCATGCCACCCATCAGTCTATTTAAAAAAAATTTTTGTTTTATATATTAATTTATTATTTTTCTGATTTGTCTAACAAATGGTGATAAATTCAGTCTGCAAGCAGCGGCCGATCTAGAGCAGAACATGTTTCAATTCATCGTTCTGGCATTCTTTTGTCTTCCTACTTCCACGGCTCTCGGAGCTCACAGTGAAAATGGTTAGGGACCAATTATTGCTAAATGTCGTTGTTATGTTTCTATCATTGTCAGTGGATGCCAAGGCAGCGAATGATCGACTGCTGACCTCACTCCTGTCGCGATACCACAAGGCCATGAGTCCGTACGGGAGAGCGGACTGGCAGGACAAGGGCGGAGTGGTGCGCATCACTCTTGAGTACGCGTCGCTTACCTATGTGGTTAGACACTCCGAGAGGATTCATCTTCATTTTATTAGTAACGACAGTGAAGAAGTTGTCATTCATTATGTAATAATGGAATTCTGAATCAACTTCTAACACAGGACGAACCACGTGGCCAGCATTTTAACTCGCTTGGAATCCGCGTGGTTGGCACATTTTTAACTGATTCAATTTTTTATATTTCAATTACATTCTCCAGGAATGGCACGATTCTCGCCTCCGATGGAACTCATCGGAGCACGGCGGTGCAAGCGAAGTTGTCCTGAGCATCCAGCAGCTCTGGGTGCCAGAGTTCTCGACTTGCTCAAGGTTTATCACTTTGTCATTCTTTGCATTTCTCATATCGAGTCTGGTACTCTCACTCTCTGTCTCTCTCTCTCTGTCTCTCTCTCTCTATCTCTCTCTCTGTCTCTTTATCTATCTATCTCTACATCACTCTCTCTATCCCTCTATCTCTTTTAATCTCTCTCGACATACTACTTCGTATTTTCGCTGCCTTTCAGCACATCAGCCACAGTCCCTGAAGCTCCATTCGCACAGGCTGCCAGAGTGGGTTCCCATTTGCTTTAGCTAGATTAGATATAATGTAATTTTCATTTCGCCCTCCAGGTGGGAGCATCTGGGAACGTCACGATGTTCTTTATGTTTGACGTTGCTTTTACATGCCAACTTGAGGTTATTTTCACTATTTCTTCTAATGATCAGAAATCAGAAATGTTCATACATTCACTGAAAAATAGTTTTTTCTTGTCTTTTTAATGTATGTGAATATTTCAATACTTTTTAAAGTTTATTTTGAAGAAGGATTTTTATTTGAAGGTCGACGATTTCCCATTCGATGTTCAAAACTGCTACTACTGCTTCATCCTCTACAATTATGAGAGCGATGTGTTGAAAATGGAGCTTTTGATTCACGACGATGTCTACGTGCATGTTTGTTTGCAATTCCAAGGCCTACAAAATCCTTTTACTATTATTTGATCGACATTTACATTAGTACGCAAAATGAGTGTTTGAAAATACATACATAGTATGCTGCAAAACGCTCATTGTTGAGGACACTTCGGAATGGAATCTCACTCTCGGTCGCATTGAGGAAGAGCCGCCAATCAATTCTCATGCCATCGCTACAATGGCACGCCTTTCATTTTCATTTCAGAGGAATATTCATTTTCTTTGAGGAAATAGAGTTATCACATTTATTAATAATTTCGTGATTGCAATTTAAAAAGAATCGTATTTCTTCAGGGCTTCATCTATATCCAGATGACACGTCGGCCTGAGTTTTGGGTTAGAATTCAATTAGTCCATTTCAACTGTCTTCTCCTTGAGGTCTACCTGGTCATCGTTCCTTCCTTCCTCCTCGGACTGCTCATTCTTCTTGGCCTTTTCTTATCCGAGGAAGAGACTCTTCTTGGCAATGCGGTTGGCGAGCATTTCTAATAAGCATGTATGAACAAGTGATTTTTAATTGCACAGTCACAGTTCTATCTTTTCTCTTTCATTTCTTTATCTCTCTCTCTCTCTCTTTCTCTCTCTCTCTCTTTCTCTCTGCATCTCACATTCCTCACTTTTTTTTTAAATTTTTTACTCCATATTTTGTTGTTGTTATTCAATTGAGGTGAATCTCGGCCTGAACACCATGATGTCGATGGCAGTCATCGTGAGCATTCTGGCGACCTCACTTCCGAAAGGGGAAGTGCTACCCGTTCTCGGTAAGTGAGGAGCAAGTGGCACTTGAAACGAATAGCTATCAGTTTTGAATGTCCGAGTAATTAAATGAATATGAGCTTCAGGCTGGTATATCCTGCTGGAGATTATTCTGATTACGGTGGCCGTCATCGTTATTTCGCTGATTGGTCGCAACAAGAAGCTTTCAAGCTGCACACGACGCAAGTCAGTTCCACAGCATTTAGCGAGCTTCCACAGAGGTTTTGCTTTTTTCCTCGCTTTCAAACGAGAACTTAATTTAGCAACAAATTAAATGGATATATACAGAGTTCCCGACGTGAACAGATCGATCTCAGCACCGACTTCAGCTCTCACTTCTTGTCTCATTTCTCATCGTTTTCTCTCTCTTCACAACGCGTTCTTCTTCGTGTTCTTTGTCCTTCACATTGCAAACATGGCCTGGTTCATGTCTTATTCGACAAATCGTTATTAGCATGTTTAAATCAGCTGAATAGCTACTATATTTCACTATATGTCCCAGAATTATAGCTCCATGGAATAGCAATGTAGATGCCGTGGAAGGTTTATCCGAATTTGGGCAGCCTGGCAGAGAGATAAAGAACTCATAATGATGTGTGAACTTGATAAAATGTTGGATTTGTTTCTCGTTCTCTCTCAATCTCGTGGTGCCAGACTATGATCGTTTATCAGCGAAAGAGGCAGGAGAAGTCCAAATATACTTTTCGAATGCACGTATGGAGATGTGTGTATAGCTTGGAATAATGAAATATGAGACCGAATTTGGAAACTGCTCAGGGAGCGCCACGGCAAGCGTGGTGGAAAAGAGCAAAAATGTCAACTGGCAGATCGTGAGTAATAGGAAGGAAATTCGGAACAAACAATGGTCGTCGGAGAGAAGAAAAAGTACATAAGATGAAGCGAGACAAGGAAGAGAAAGAAAATATAACCCTGTCAAATGCAGCATTCCTAGAGTGCGCAATTTGTTAACTCTTTGTCGCTTACCTGTCGTGAATATGTACATATATGAATATACATATGTGTATAAAGATACATATCTTTATTATATAGTATGATGATGCTTGGTATACAATGATATTGTTGTCGTTCTCAGAAATAAATGTGTGCATGTATGTATGCATTCATACTTTTCCATCAAAGCCATGGAATTTGCCTGACCTTTTAGTGCTCTGTATTTGTTTAGCAAATTCTTTTTCAAACCGCTGCATAGGAAAACAGCTGGAAGTCCGGAGAAAGAAACTCAGCCAGCAGTCGGAATGGCCGCTTGCAACGCGATATTGATATCTTTCCTCCTTTCCTTCGTCTCCCTCGAAATCAATGGAAATACATCTTCAAATTCATGTGGGTCAAATAGTTTCAAACTTGAATATAAAACTAGTTTAGCTGACAAAATCGGTGAAGTTGCTTTTGTCATGCCTTATGTTTGTCTCTACTTTTTTCTAGCGAACTTCAGTTCCTTCCTCTCATCTCTGCTGGCCAACTACGAGAAGGACATCAGCCCGTACGGGGAGGCAGAATGGCAGTCCAAGGGGGGCGTTGTGAAGATGAACCTCGCGCTGCAACGCTCACCTTCCTTGTTAGCCGCTGATTCTTTCAAAGTCTTGGAACTGTCTTAGCTGTGTTCATTTAATTTAGTTGTGTTTGTAATACAATCAGAAATAAGTGTAACTGCAGATTAAACTAAATTGAAGCTCCTCTATGATTTCAGGACGAGCCGCGTGCACTTCATTTCAACACGCTAAGCGTGTTCGTGGTATGGTCTTTTTCTTAATTATTTCAATCCATCCCTCATTGTTTTACGCATATTCTCCGAGCTCGGATATTTACATGCTATTCTTGTGAAAAAATGATCTTGTAAAATTTGGCAGGAGTGGCGAGACCCTCGCCTCGTCTGGAACTCTTCCTTGCACGGCGGCGTGGAGATCGTCGTTCTGAATACTAAACGACTCTGGGTTCCCGAGTTCACCGCTTGCGATTGGTTTCCGTTTCCAAACATTTCATAATACATTGTGTTAAAATAAGATATTCAGTGAAATTAGATTTTTTTTAGCGCATCCGCTAGTATCGCACAAGGACACTTTGCACAATCAGCACGAGTCAGTTCCAGAGTTATGGTACCAACCTTCTAACTGTTATTGACTTTCTACTTCAAAATAAAATTCCTTGAGATGAAGAAAATTGAGGTCTACCACACGGGTGAAGTGAGCATGCTCTTCACAATAGAGGCTGCATACAATTGCCTGATAACTGTAAAAGCTCTCTTCTTCTGTATTTTGTAATTTCAAAAAAAAAGTTCGATTTCTAAACTCCGGCCCTTGGCTGCTCAGGTCGCAAGTTTCCCATTCGACGTGCAGATCTGCACGTACTGTTTCCTTCTTCTAAACTACGCGAACGAAGTCCTTCGGCTCGCCCTCTCAGTTCACAAAGATTGCTATTTGCAGGTTTGAAAGCAACAACATAAATGGGGCTGGAATGTGGACATTCAAGTCATTAGAGACTACAAATGTACTTTTCAAGTAATGTTATTTCTTCAGGGCACTCCAGAGTGGGAAATGGCATTAAATGGAACGTACTACTGGCCGCCCCAAGAGAAGCACGCTTTGTCGGCGATGCTTGGTTTTTCTTGTTCATCAACGTCAACTCATTCTTCTATGCTCGAATTGGGATGTAAAACTTTTATATTGAGTGCATATCTATTATGTATGAATATATTTATGTATTCGGAGCTTACTTATTAGACCAAATGATATTATTAAATTCAGGTAGTTTATCACGTCATCTTGACACGACAGCCACATTTCTGGGTCAGCCACAAATATGTGATTTTGAGGTCAAAGCAAGAAAACAAGCTGTAAAATATTTCAGATTATAACTTATGATTATAAAAAATAAACAAAACAACGAAAAATATAATATAAAAAAACTCATAATTAGTGCAAATAATAAGCTCTATTAGTTTACATTGAAAGATCGCCCTGGTCATCGTACCTTCCTTTCTCCTCGGGACTCTCATCCTTCTCGCGCTCTTTCTCTCCGAAGAAAACCGCTCGGTCGGCAACGCGGTCAGAGGGTTTTAATTCCAGAAATGGCTGGATGATACATAGGTGTTTCCTCTATCTCACGTTCAACTTACTCATTTTCTAAGTTTAAACTGATCCTCCTTCTCTATGTCCTCATTTCTCCTCTGAAAAATGTGCATACCCATATTCCTGACGTCTCGATTTCACTCGCTCACCCTCTCTTTCTCTCCCTCTCTCTTCTCTCTTTCTATCTCGGTCTCTCTCTCATTCAAGGTCGATCTCGGCCTGACTGCAATGATGTCGATGGCCGTGATTGTGAGCTTCCTCGCAACTTCTTTGCCGAAAGCGGATGGGCTCCCAGTTCTTGGTTGGATGAAAATATCTTATTGTTAAAAAGGTAATCTTTCGAAATCATTTTCCCTATTGCTCATGCTTGTAGCTCTTTCATTAGAAAAGCCATAATAGCCGAATTCGTTAAGGTTGGTTCATTCTGAACGAGATTCTGCTGGTGACTCTGGTCGTGTTTTTCGTTTCTGTGGTGTTTCGAAGAAGAAAGAAGAGCGAAGGCTGCATTAGTCGGACGCGAAATCTGTCAGTTTATGCCACCTATTTGTTCGATATTCATTATTTCGGGTGGGGACGGGGGTCCAAAAGGAATGTTGCCCCCCCTCCCCTCGTTCCGTCCCGCTCTCGACCATCTCTAACTCCAAACCATCGGCGCTGCTCCCGGAGAGACTGCTTGGCTGGCCGGAATATGTTCTGCCTAATCTTCGTCGGTCACTTCGACAAAATCCACGATGCCCATCGATCGCCCATTTCCATATGATAGATCCTCATGTATTTCAACAGCACATTGGCATGATAAGCTAAGCGAATAAACGGTCACTACTTCATCGATCGCGATTATTAATTTTGTTTATATGATCTGAAAGAAACCACACGCTATAATTATAAACAGTGAAAAATATTGCTAATTGAAAACGTTCAGACTAAACTCCACAGCAGCGCCCAACATCAGCAAGATTCTTGAAAAAGGTACTCTTGACAAATTGGGCAACTCAAGACATTTTTAGATTGATTTTGAAAATAAATTTCACAGCCTAGACGGTCAGATTCTTTCGTTCCTTCAATGCCAGCCCTCTCAGCCTTCTCCGTCGTTCTCTTCTCCTCCTCCCTCCGCCTCCCTCGCTTCCTCTCTCTCCGCAACTGTTCCTTCATCCTCTTCATTGGCCTCCACATTGCGAACCTCTGCTGGTTCCTCTCCTACTCCATCAACCGACACTTTGACTATGATTATGCACTGTACGACTAATTGTTTGGCATAAACATTTAATGAATTTACTTTTATTCAATGTTATTATTTTTCTTTCGGCTTAAGATGGCATGAAAAGATGACATTTTTGCCTTTTATACAACTCTTTTCATTCAACCGACTCTTAGACATTTTTCAACTACGCCTTTTGATATCGACCTCAAACGCGACAATAAAGCGTCCATGTCCAAAAAAAGAGGTAAATAGTATCAAGAGAAAGAAAACATTCCAGGCACGCTCGGGAAACTGGAGACGAATTGAAATGTGGACATTTCATGCTCGTTGGTAGTAGAGATGAAAAGGAACCAGAGAATTGAAGGAAGGTTTCACTTTTGAGCACTTGAGTGTAGGGATGCGAGGAAGTGAACAAAAATATGGAAGAGAGAGAGAGAGCGAGCGACAGAGAGAGTGAGAGAGAGAGAGGAATTAGAAAAATATAGAAAGAGAAAGAGAGAGGTGCACAGCTTATCGTTAGATTATGGTTCGTGAAGCGTGAGCCTAAGGGCAGCTCCAAATTTGAGCGAGCTATTCCTATTTTCAGATCGTAGCTTGTCAATGCTTCTTTGCTCGCCAATGATCCACCTCTCTCTTTTTGGAATATTGACGGTCCAACGGATGTTATCAGCGATTTCAACCAATGAAAGCACAGCGATTGATAGAGGTTCCATTTCAATATGTAGATTTTCTTTCCTATGATTTCTCTTTTTTTCAGTTTTTCTTCCAAAAGGAAAATGAAATGAACACTAGCTGGTTCTCTTTTGCCACCATGATGAAATTCACTGCTGTAAATATTAGTTGCGCTTGAATTGTTTTCCATTACTCAAATCTTATCAGCCTTCTCTGCATCCGCCCTCTCTCACCTCACTGAATCACTTCTCGCTCACTACAACAGAGAGGCTAGTCCCTATGGAAGAGCCGGCGGCCTGGCCAAGGGTGGCGTGGTTAGAATGACGCTACAGTATGCCCGGCTCAATTTTGTGGTAAGACCTCAAAACACTTTAAATGTTTGAGATAGTAGCTATGAACATTAATCATGGTTTTTGAAAAGAAGCTAATGATGTGATGAACTGAACGAATAATCGTTTAGGATGAGCCGAAGACGCAGCACTCCAACGTCCTTGGGATAATTCTGGTTTGCGATAATTACAAAGTTATTAACAAAGTAGGAAATAAAAAAAAGGTTACCCTGACGATGCCTTCTCACCATCAGTTTTCATTCTAATATTCATTCGAAACCACACGAATGCTTCTCCAGAACTGGCATGACCCTCGTCTAATTTGGAATGAAACGGAACACGACGACATTGAGGAGCTCTTTCTGAAGCTGGGAGCCATCTGGGTGCCTGAGATTGCGACTTGCGAGAGGTTTGAAAAATGTGTTATTCGTGCACATTTGTTTGCGCAATAATTATATAATGAAAATGCTGTATAAATGTTGTAAGATTACAGCACCATGTCAACAATCATTCAGCCAGCACTGGCTCAGTCTGCAACGGTTTTCTTATTTCTCACTTGATATTTCTGATTACAGCATTACAAATACATACATACGTACATTCGTATGTATGCTTAAACTAATACTAGAAAAAAGCCTTGTAAATTACGATACAGGGTTCTGTATTTATTCGCTTGAGGTGAACAGCACGGGAGATGTTTCCGTTTTCTTCATGTACGACGTCAATTTCAGCTGCCCGTTCAAGGTGGCTCTGTTCTGAATATGTTAACAGAGTAGCAATGTCATCGTTAGAGGAAGTATGGCGTGCAATCGAGTTCACTGACTAACCTCTATTTCACTCCATATCCAGTCTTCCTGAGATCCCTCAACTTTAGTCCACACTTTTTAAAAGGTTTTGCTATTGAAATATATGGAATGGCGAACAATTGGTTTTCTCTCTTTGGGAAAGAAAAAAATCGTCATTAGTTTTCTACTTGACCTATAGTAAAGATCTATGTATTTCATTGAAAAGAATGCATTTTTTGAGATGGAGATGTTCCCTTTTGACATCCAAAACTGTTTCTATTGCTTTCTTCTCTACAATTACGAAGAAGACGTTCTGCGACTTGAACACGCCTGTCATAACAAGCCATTCATCTATGTGAGTTGAAAATCTCTTATACATAGCTACTGAAGTTGACCGGGAATATAAGTGTTCACTATATTAGCCACTTTAGAGGGAAACATTTGAACTCTCTCAAACTACTTTGCTTTTTTCAAGCACAACTCAGAGTGGGAACTTTTCTTAGTCGACAAGACCTATTATGCTCCAGACGCCCAACACTACACCGTCGCTAAGGTTTGTACAATTCCTTTTATATAGTAAAAATACATTTGAAACAGAGGTAAGATTGATCAAACGTATATATACTTTCCTTTGTTCTTCAAAATACATCACTGAGCGCGAGGCTGCTTTCAATTTCAGGCCATGTATAATGTCACAATGATACGGAAACCGACATTTTGGGTTTGTTTAGAAGATGAGCTTGCAAATGAAATAAAAAAAGAAGATAATTGGCAGGTGGCGCTGATAATTGCGCCTTCGTACTTCCTCGGAATCCTCATTCTCATCGGCCTCTTTCTCGCTGACAGTGAGAATGTGATTGGGAATGCGGTTTGGTTTAGTTTTGTCATACTTGTTTACAATCAATTATATTGCTTTCAGTCATTCTCTCTCTCTCTCTCTCTCGCTCTCTCTCGTTGTCTAAATCCTTCTCTCTCCCCCTCCAGGTAAATCTCGGCTTGACCACGATGATGTCCATGGCAGTCATCGTGAGTATTCTCGCGACCGGGCAGCCCAAATCGGACTCGCTTCCCATTCTAGGTGTTTTTTTCCGCATTCTTTTAATCTTAAATAGGAAACAATGAATGGATATCCCTAATTGAGGATGGTATATTGTGCTGGAAATTCTATTGATTACCACGGCCGTGATCGTGGTCTCTGTGATGAGTGGAAGTCCGTTGGTATCCGCGTGCTGCAAGCGCAAGCGGAATGAAGGGTCATTTTGTTTAAATAATTGTTTTTAAAAATAATTTCTCAAACCTACTTGAGCTCTTCATCTTTAACATAATCTTGTGTACCTTTGCAGGGGAATCAAGTGTGCGCAACGATCCGCTTTAGCATGCCGTTCTCTATGTACAGTCCCGCTCAACATTGTTGGGTCCGGTATTAATAGTATTAATAGTATTAATATAAATAATACAAACTGGAATAGCGCGCTGAATACGCATTTTCGTGCCATTTCGCGTAGGATTTTACCTATTTCGACCATGGAGATTACGACTGTGAAGACCGTTTTCAAAAATATGCTGAAATGGCTGAGATCTCATAAAATTGCATTTAATTTGGCCGCGTTTGGGTTCCAAACGGGCTGGCTTCAACTCCTGGACTACAAAGTGCAAAATAACGTGAAATTTTCAGAGCACTTCTTACCTTTTTTGAGTTTCTTGTTTTATTTCGTTTGAGTTTCTCATTTTGTTTATGTATAAACTACGAAAAAAAAGCAAAAAAAATTTTCGTGCAAAAATCTGTACTCAAAAGGGTATCGAACCGAGACCTCGAGATTGCCCGTCAAAGACTTACCAATACTCTACAGACGGTACAAACAGAACCGATGATACCTTTCTTTGGACAGCGTCGATTGCTCACAAAGGAAATGTCGATTCTGAACACTCTCTGTTTCCTACTTTAGTGGGAGACGGAGAGAGAGAGAGAGAGAGAGAGAGAGAGATGGAGGGAATGCAAGAGAACGAGAAGGAATGAGAAAAAATCGTTGGTCTAACGACATACCGTAGCTTTAGCCTTGAAACAGTGACGCAGAGTAGATGTAGTCGACGCAGCACCTTCTTTCGCCTCTCTCTCTCTCTCTCTCTCTCTCTCTCTCTCTCTCTGTTTCCCACTAAAGTAGGAAACAGAGAGTGTTCAGAATCGACATTTCCTTTGTGAGCAATCGACGCTGTCCAAAGAAAGGTATCATCAGATCTGTTTGTACCGTCTGTAGAGTATTGGTAAGTCTGTGACGGCAATCTCGAGGTCTCGGTTCGATACCCTTTTGAGACCAGATTTTTGCAAGCACGAAAATTTTTTTCTTTTTTTTTTCGTATTTTATAAATAAACAAAATGAGAAACTCAAACGAAATAAAACAAGAAACTCAAAAAAGGTAAGAAGTCTTCTGAAAATTTCACGTTCTTTTGCACTTTGTAGTCCAGGAGTTGAAGCCAGCCCGTTTGGAACCCAAACGCGGCCAAATTAAATGCAATATTATGAGATCTCAGCCATTTCAGCATATTTTTGAAAACGGTCTTCACAGTCGTAATCTCCATGGTCGAAATAGGTAAACTCCTGCGCGAAATTGCACGAAAATGCGTATTCAGCGCGCTATTCCAGTTTGTATTATTTATATTAATACTATTAATACTATTAATACCGCACCCAACAATGTTGAGCGGGACTGTATGTGCTAATTCTAATAATGGCTCTCTTAAAGATGTACATATGTTTACACTTTATTTAATTGGATATTTAATGATGCAAAAAGAAAGAAAAACATAAAGATATCTTGTCGTTTGATGTGAGTGTGCTACATGGCCAACTATTCTACGCTCGGAGTATGTGATGCGCGTCTCCGACGTTTCTCTCCCCGCTTCGCTTGCTTCGCCGTCTTCCTCGCTCTCCACACTTGGAATCTCGCCCTTCTCATGAAGAACGACCACAGTCTGCCGTTCAATCCGTTGGCCATTCTATTTAGTCTTTTATAACATCTTTCTCACTAACCTTTTCCGTAATCAGGCCACGACAATTTCACTTTTACATAACTGGTAAACTTGTTTAGCTCGCTTTTTTTTTCTTCGAGAGCCGCTTCAAGTGATTAACCTTTTTTTACTACGATTGTCTACCCATTGAGTGCACATAACAAATTCAAATATACAATAGAAAGACATACATACACCTGCAAAATGCTACTTTGGGTTGTACGTATGGAGCGAAGACAATCCACCGATTGTTGGGAGTAAAGCCGGTATTTGTCATTTCTTTGCCAACATGAGCATGATAGAAATTATGTGAAGAATTAGAAAATGATAGAGAAAAGGAGAAAAAGAAAAATGTCTAAATGAGAAAGACGAAGAATAGAAGAAACTGCGAACTATGATGCATGCAGCATTGTCATCATTTCTCTGAGTTTATACGAAATAAACACAATTCTTGAGGCTTATATTCTTTGGATATACCAGCTCGGCTCACGTGGAAAAAGGTCAAGCCAGCAGGAAACTGGAGACGACCGTAAATGTCGCCATTTTTTGGCGCTCCATTGCTGGTGATGAGAAGAGATGGGGGGGGGGGGGGGGTGCAAACAGCAAACGGATAAAATGTGCTGCGAATGAAAAGTGCTCTGCATGTATGAGCATGCTTCTATGAAGCACAACAGAAAACAAGAGAAAGAGAGAGAGAGAAAGAGAGAGAGAGAAAAAAAGAGATAGAGAGAGAGAGAGAAAGAGAGAGAGAGCCACAGTGTGAGGGAGAGATTTAGAGATAGAGAGATATAGATAAGTAAGAAAGAGCAAGAGAGAAATGCAGAGAAAACCGTTTTCTTTTTTTAAGCATTCCGGGATGCTTATCACCACCAGAGAAATCAATCCACCGATTGTTGGGAGTAAAGCCGGTATTTGTCATTTCTTTGCCAACATGAGCATGATAGAAATTATGTGAAGAATTAGAAAATGATAGAGAAAAGGAGAAAAAGAAAAATGTCTAAATGAGAAAGACGAAGAATAGAAGAAACTGCGAACTATGATGCATGCAGCATTGTCATCATTTCTCTGAGTTTATACGAAATAAACACAATTCTTGAGGCTTATATTCTTTGGATATACCAGCTCGGCTCACGTGGAAAAAGGTCAAGCCAGCAGGAAACTGGAGACGACCGTAAATGTCGCCATTTTTTGGCGCTCCATTGCTGGTGATGAGAAGAGATGGGGGGGGGGGGGGGTGCAAACAGCAAACGGATAAAATGTGCTGCGAATGAAAAGTGCTCTGCATGTATGAGCATGCTTCTATGAAGCACAACAGAAAACAAGAGAAAGAGAGAGAGAGAAAGAGAGAGAGAGAAAAAAAGAGATAGAGAGAGAGAGAGAAAGAGAGAGAGAGCCACAGTGTGAGGGAGAGATTTAGAGATAGAGAGATATAGATAAGTAAGAAAGAGCAAGAGAGAAATGCAGAGAAAACCGTTTTCTTTTTTTAAGCATTCCGGGATGCTTATCACCACCAGAGAAATCATGAGCTCAAGCACTTCGCGAGTGCTTCCCGGTTTCTTTCAATCGAACATCCTCATCGCTTTTCTTGGGTTGCTCCTGATTCGTTACGTGTCATCCGCAGCAAATGAATGTACAATTGAATTAAAGATCTTTTTTGTGGTTCAAGTATAATTTTCAATTAATAGTAATACTGAAGTAATAAAACGTATATTTATTTTCATAACAACTGAAACTTATAAACCGAACACTTTGCAGCCACCTTTTCCGCCCTTTCGCTCTCTCATCTGACAGAATCTCTCTTATCTCACTACAACCGTGAAGCCAGTCCGTATGGACGTGCAGGCCTGGCAAAGGGCGGTGTGGTTCGCATGGTTCTACAGTACGCCCGACTCACTTACGTGGCGAGATCTTAAGAATTGATTTTTTTGATAGATTAGGATACTATCATAAATATCAGCATATGACATTTCAAAGTCAGTTCAGAACCAACTAATTCTGCATAATTCAGAACGAACCTCAAACACAGCATTACAGCGTTCTTGGAGTCATTCTGGTACGCATAAAAGAGGGGAAGGGTCGAGTGTTCTTCAGTTATGAATATTCCTTTTTTTGCTTAAACTATATTTTATAAGCTTTATTTAGAATTGGCGAGACCCTCGTCTCACGTGGAAGGTGGAGAATCACAATGGAATCGAAGAGATTTACTTAAACATTGGATCGCTCTGGGTGCCCGAGATCTCGACTTGCGAAAGGTGAGCTGAGTGAATGGGGAATAATGTAGTTTTAGTGACATCTTTATTCTTAAAACAGCGTAGATAATAACAATTGCAGTACATTGTCAACAATAATTCAGCCACCATTTGCTCAATCCGCCTCGGTTAGCAATCTGCTCAGATTCCTGGCCAATATGAGCATACATTTTAATTTTATTTACAGAAAAGATTTATGATTAAAGAGAGATTTCTTTTGAGGTGAACAGCACAGGACACGTTTCCACTTTCTTCATGTTTGACGTTGGTTTCAGCTGTCCCTACGAGGTCGTTTATTTTAAAAAGAGTTTTGTCTATTCAACCCAATCATTTTCAGCGAAGATTCATGAATTGGAAAAAAATCAGGAAAAATGTATTTCTTGCTAGATGGAACGCTTCCCATTCGACGTCCAAAACTGCTTCTACTGCTTTCTCCTCTTCAACTACGCTGAAGATGTTCTTCGATTCGAGCACATCTTTCATGAATCTGCGTTTATCTATGTATGTATCTTGATTTGTTTTGTGAATAGAAATATATTAGTGTACAATTACATATCCTCTTCTATCATACATAACCCTTTGAGGACAACCCCGAGTGGAAAGTCCGCTTTAGTGGACTGACTTATTTGCCTCCGCTTCAGGGCTTCTACACATCAGGAATGGTTCGTTTAGGAATCTGTTGTCCATGTTCTTTATTAAACGCAATGTTTTGGTAGTTTTACTGTTATATTTTCAGGGCATGTATAATATCACAATGATTCGCCAGCCAATCTTTTGGGTAGGTCTTCTTCCATTATTGCAAAGAATGAAAAAAGCAGGAATGAATAACTAGGTTGCCCTGATCATCGCCCCGTCTTACCTCCTCGGCATTCTCATTCTCATCGGACTCTTTCTCGCAGGGGATGACAGCGTCATTGGAAATACGGTAAGCCAACGAGTCTTTTAAAATTGGAGAAGAGTTTTGTATTTTGATTTTCTTAACTCTCAGCCATTTATTCCACTTCAAATCTACAGGTGAATCTCGGCCTGACTACGATGATGTCCATGGCAGTCATCGTGAGTATTCTCGCAACCGGGCAGCCCAAATCGGACCATCTTCCCATTCTTGGTCATTCTATCATTTTAGCTGATTGTCAGTAAACAAATTAATAAAAAATAAGTATGAATTTCGTTTAAGGATGGTACATACTCTTTGAAATCCTCCTGAATACGGCAGCTGTCGTCGTCGTTTCGCTGATGAGTCGCTTTCCGCGTCCCTCCGCGTGCCGACGGAGGAAACAGGAACAGGAGTTTGTTTTTACTATTTTTTATTTGACAAAGTTGAGGTTGGAAGAACTTTAATAAGTTTTAGATGAATCCTATATGCAGTAACATTTTTTATTTATTTTTTATAGTTAATATGACTCGCTTTCAGATCAGTCGTCTTTAAGAATGATTTCGCTTCAACCCTCCGCTTACAAGGTATACATTATGTGTATATCAGCAATATAGTATAATTATTTAATGAATCCATAAATAAATAACAAATAATTTCCTAGATAGAAAAAGATAACGCAATGCTCGCAAAAATATGTATAATGTGCTTCCTTCAACTCAGTTGACCGCTTTTCTGGCTTCGTGAGTGACTGCACTCGCCGTTTCTCTCTTCGCCACTCATTCTTCGGTATCTTTTTCGTTCTCCATACTGGAAGTGTCGCCTTTCTCATGTGTTTCTCGCAAGAAGCAAACGCCGTGCAATCAAATGAAACCAACTCCGTCCTGCTCAAGCCATTGCCATAAACATTAATTTTACATCTCCATCTTTTTGTCATGGTTGATTTTTTTTTCTCCAGATTGTCGCTAATACTGCATACTTATGTACGCATAGTATTGTCGGAAACTTTTTGTTAATAAATTTTCGAATGAGCATGTATGTACATTAAAAAAAAGAAGAAACTGTTAACGCATCGCGCCAAACGTCTGGGTGAAAAAGGTCAGCCAGCGAAATTTGATATCATTTCATGCGGGCTTCCAAGAGAAGGAATGTTGAAGAATGAGAACAAACAGCGGGCGAGGGCGAAACGCACCGGATGGTGACTTATTCACTATGATTTTGTTTTCGTTGCTGGTCTGTATTTTAGAGTTGCGTGTCTCCTGGGTCAAACCTCGGAATCTCTTTAGCTGAAGCAAGCTCCATGTCAATATTCAACTACGGACACTTCTCATCGACATCCCTTACGTTCATTGGCATTCTCATCTTTTGTCCAGAGTCATCTGTAACTAATGAAAGTAAGAGCTTTCCATATACTTTACACTGAATTATTTCTTTTCAACCGTTGTCACTTTTCGTTCAACTTCTTTTATCTTGGAAGAATGTATGTAGAAATATCGCTCAGCCTTCTCCGCTTTTGCGTTGTCTCATCTGACTGAATCTCTTCTCGCTCACTACAACCGGGATGCGAGTCCGTATGGACGATCCGGCCGTCTGGCCAAGGGCGGCGTCGTTCAAATGATTCTTGACTACTCCCGCCTCACTTACGTGGCAAGATTTCACGAACACATTTAATTGCTCTTGTTCGTCATATTAGCAGTAAATAGCATTTCTGACGCATACTTGTTGGTTAATCAAAAAGATCCAAAATGCTCCATTTAATTTAGGACGAACCGAAATCGCAGCACTACAATGTCCTTGGAGTCCGTCTGGTAGGTTGTGGTTGGAATTGCAAATTGTTGTGCAAACAACGCATTTGGTATTTAAGAATTGGCGCGATCCTCGCCTGGTGTGGGATGCAGCTGAACACAGTGGCATCGCTGAGCTTGTTTTCAACCTTGGACTCATTTGGATGCCTGAGATTGCGACTTGCGAGTGGTTTGTTAGAGCAAAGTTTATGATGAATAAAATGGCCAAAAATTAAATTTATATACATACATATATACATATATATTTGCATTATATTTGCATTGTGAATCGTATAAATTAACTGAAATTAAATGAGGGTTTTAGCACAACGACAGCAATAATTCAACAGTCGTTTGCGCAATCCGCCACGGTAAGTTACCGATTTTTAAATTGGATGTTATGTACATTTCAAAATTCATGCATAAATTCTGCTGCATTTCGACCGTTTTTGCACTCGATAAAGCTTCCTGACAATTGAGGTGAACTACACTGGGCACGTTTCCACTTTCTCGATGTTCGATGTAGGCTACAGTTGTCCTTACGAGGTCAGAGATTAACAAAAAAGTTTTACTCCCTCTATTGCGTTGACAATGCCTTAACTTTATTAAGGAAATCACCATATAATACATACTTATTGGCAATCCGTTTGAAATATTAAACAACTAATTAATTCGTATGGTGTTAATCTTTCAAAAGCATCGAAATATTGTCACTATCACTAGATGGAGCTGTTCCCCTTTGATGTCCAAAGCTGCTTCTATTGCTTTATTCTCTACAACTACAATGAAGACGTGCTTCGACTGGACCACGACTATCTACAGAGCGTCATCGTACAAGTACTACTTTGAGATAGGAAAAATTTATATTCATAGGAAAGCGTAGGGCTATAAATATCGTCCCAATATTGAGGGCAGCACTGAGTGGAACGTTCAGCTTAGTGGACGTACTTATATGCCTCCACTCGAAGAGTACTATACCTCGACAATGGTTCGGGCCACTTACTTTTTATTGACATCTCTTGTACTAGACACGTTTAGTGGAAGAGTTAGCCAGCCAATTACAGGTCTTATACAACGTCACCATGACACGTCAACCGATATTCTGGGTAGTTCTCAAAATTTAGTTCTTCCTCATGAATGTTATAATATTAAAAGAGGTTCATTAGGTCGCTCTAATTATTGCGCCTTCCTACCTCCTCGGCATCCTCATCCTCATCGGGCTCTTCCTCGCAGGCGATGACAGCGTTGTTGTCAATGCGGTTTGTTTTGGAAATCTCTCTTATTGTCATAAACACAAATTTTACATCTTGACCTTTTTGTTTTTGACCTCTTTATCTTTACCAATCACACTTTCATTGCATTTCTTGCTCTTTCACACACAAATATCATGTGTTCCTGCTCGCCCATTTAGCATCTTCTTTATCGCTTTCAGTTTATTGATCTCTTTACCTTTGTCTAACTTCTCTTTTCTCTTGCTCCTGCTTTTTCTTATTCTCGTTTCTCTCTCCCTCTCTCCCTCTCCAGGTGAATCTTGGTCTGAGCACGATGATGTCCATGGCAGTCATCGTGAGTATTCTCGCGACCGGGCTGCCCAAATCGGACCGCCTCCCCATCCTCGGTGTTTTATAGCTTTTTTCCGACAAAGAATTGAATAAATATAATGAATGAGATAATTTTCTAGGCTGGTACATACTGCTTGAAATAGTGCTGAATACGCTGGCAGTGATTGTCGTGTCGATATCTGGCCGCTGTCCACGACTCCCTTCTTGTTGCCCGCGAAAGAAACAAGAAGAGTTGGTGTTTTTTCAAAGGGAAATTCTTTATATGAATATTTTTCTTTAAAGTTTCTAAAATTTAGAGCTGTCATTTTTAACCTTTTTTTATATCACACAGTTTCAGATCAAACACTGCAATCAAGTCGAATGTCTCTTCTGCCCTTCGTAAACGAGGTGATATTTGGCTGGCTTCTCTATCATTTAGGAGCTCATTAAGAGAAATGAACGTGAAGATTTGCTTTTGAAATCAGTTGACTCCTCTTGCGTCTGCTTGAGCGGCTGTCTCCGTCGCGTCTCTCCTCGTATCGTCTTTTTTGTTATCTTCATCGCTCTCCACACGGGAAATGTTGGCTGGCTCATGTCCTTCAGTAACAACTCACCGCCAACGTCCTCTAATCAGACGAATTCTATTCTAATCACAGTACCGTGATAAAATGGCTTCAACCTGAACTTTAAATCGGAAACAAATGCGTGAGAACTGGACTAAATCATCTTCAACTAGTTTTTGTTCTCCATTTGTAAATAAATCTGTGCAGAAATTTTAAGCCAGTGTTTGGTATCAACAAAGAAGGCAGAAGTTGTAAATGTGAAACTACGCAGTAAATTGTAGATATTTTCTGTTAATAAACAAAGCACGTAATCTTAAAATTTGAATTTCTGCAAAAAAAAGGCTGATTGTGAGTTCAGCAATATGAAATAAGCGAAATTTAAATGGATAAGGAAAGCACTTTTAAATCTTATAAGCCATTCATGAACTCGATGGGCAATCAAAAATTTATGGCTTCATTAATTTCAGTTATCAATCTTTTCTTACTTTTCCTTCAATTAATCACGATCAGTTCGCAATCCCTTATCGTTTTCGAAATATGCCAAAAAATGAGAATTTATGAATGCCTACCAAAGTCTTTATTAGAACTTGTTCTTCATATATAAATATTTATTTAATTATTTTTTTTGCAAAAATACTGATGGTAAATAGCGCTCCGGTGTGTCACGACGATTCCACGCCCGATGTCCTCACCGAGCTGTTCGATCACGCCATATGTCAAGCTTCTTCTTGCTTTTATTAAAAGTTTTATGCCGTTAATTGCATACTACATTTGTATCTCTAAAATTTGTAATATTAATCATTAATGCACTTTGAACGTGCTAAAGACAAAAAGGTTTTTAAATGTAATGTCTACATACATATGTATGTACATATACATATATATTTCATTCTTATGTATATTCGTTCACTATTGTATGTAAATCCAAAACAAATTGAATTTCAAACGTTTATTGATCTATTACTTGTGTAAATAGATACCCGTTGACATTTAACTCGACTGATTCAACGAATAGTGATGACGATTCTTCCACAGTCTTTTTATTTCTTAAAGAGTGCTCATCTGTCTGTCGCTTAGTTTGTCTCCATTCTTCCACTGGTTATCTACATCCATCTTCGACAATGAATTCGATATTCTCTGGGTAGTGCCAATTGTACAAGCTGCCTCCTGCACGCACCACAGTGTTCACTGCGTTTGTACAGTTGATACCGGGCTTTACGGGGAGCTGAAAGGGACGGTCTTCACTTTTCTTTCAAAATATATTGAGAAAAGTAAAAATATTAAGATGCTAATAAGGTTAAAGTAAACAAGATGGCGTGTAACCTTGCATCTATCTGGCCCCGGACACGTGACAATTCCTCCGCCATAATGGAAGCGATAGTATGTCTCGTAGTAACACTTGCCAATCAGCTCCATGTAGGGGTACTTGAGCGGTAGACGGGAAATGATTCCTGCTTCGATCAGCTTTGCATGCATACGCTCGTAGTCCTCAAGGATATAGTACAATGATTAAAACTTAAAAAAATATATACATACATATGTATATCAAACATAATTGAGAGTTCACGTAATTCAGAGCGAGAAGATAGTTAATGTTAGGGATGGCCTCTTCAGACCATTTGAATGGCTTCCAAGTCTCGGATGGAGATGACCGGCTGCTTGGGGTTCTTCACGGCCGTTGGATTGTATGGAGACTCCTTCAACTCGGTCGGCTCCGGATCTTTTGTGTTGTCCTGCGAAAGAAAAGGGTGGATTAGAAGGACAAAATAATACATTGTATACTCTCTCTCTACCTTCTTCTAAATCTATTTCTAACGCTGTACATATGCCAAAACCCTATCGTGGCTAACATTGATGACAGTCTTGAGATGGACGATGCAATTCCGGTCGGTGGGTACGGTATATTTGCGGTCGAAGCCGTATGGCCAAATCGTGGGGAAGTGCATCCAGGTGTGGTTGATGTAGTCTACATCATAATTATTTATTCATTATAATTTTTCTTATTTAGAATTACAACAATAACAAAACACTTCTAAAACACGTCTTACCGGGTCTTGTCACGAATTTGCCTGTCTCCTTTCGTTTTAGGAACTCGACGGAAGAGAAGAGATGCACCGGCGAGAAATACTCGGGAGATTCGTCTGCAGATGGATTTTTTTAAATGCAACTATTATTATGAAAAGAGAGAATAAACTAACGGGCGAAAACTTTGGTGTTTTCTTTGATGTAATGCAAGGTTGCGACGAGAGGATTCTCTTCGTAGAGAAACTCTGCATATTGTTTTGCAGTGAAAGAAAACATATTTTTAGTCAAATAATTAAAAGTTCAAGAGCCTCTCACTTATAATCAGAAACATCATGAAAGATAGTTCCCAACCGTATTCCGCAGCATACGAAATGGCCAGTCCAGGTTGTCGCGGCGCCAGTCTCGGGATGATCAATTCGTCCAAATCCATGAATGCAATGAATCGCGCAGATTCCTAGCAAAACGAGCTGCTCGTTGCAAAACATAAATCGTTCTTTTGTCAATTACACCTTGTACTGCAAAAGACAATCGGTCTGCGCGGCAGCCTGGTTACGGAATTCGACGTTGACATTTGGATTGAATCCGGCCGTTGGCACTTCCGGCAAGTGGATTTTCAGCCAGGGCTACAGGTGAATCATTAACATATACATATGTATATTTGTGTTCAAGTTTAATAGATACGAAAGCATAAACTGGAATTACTATTCACGTATATACATACTATGTATATTGCCAATAAGCAAAATATTAGATTGTGACGCACTTGAATTGTGATGTATCCTTCCTTCTCGTACTCACGAAGTAGATCAAATACCGATTCTACGGCGCTTCGAACGTAAAGATGAATGTGAGAGCCAAACCTCAAAGAGAGTCTTTTGTACATTTGCCGTCTCAGCTAACGAACATTTGATACGGTAAGAATAGTGAAACTGCGTCAGAGACCTTCTGTTGACGTGCGCGCCGACGATGAAAGGCTGCCACTGCTCGGAGGCGAAGAGGGGCGCCACGCAAGAGACCACTTCGCGGCGCTGGCGGCGGACAGGACGGAAGGGCACCTGCCGCAGTCTTTCTCTCGCTCTCTGTCATCACTGTCTGGCACTCTCTCTCCCTCTGTCTCCTTCTCTTTTTTAACCTCCTTGTACTTGTTGCCGAGACCGACAGCCAGACGAGTCATGTTGGGGACGAGATTTCCGATAGCAACGAATGCCGACCAGAAACAGACGACATGAGGGATGATGCTGAAGGGAGAAAGGAGACTGAGAATACGTGTATGTCTCGGATGCATTTGTTATCAAATCTACATGCATATTTATATCAAAGATTACTTTTATTTAAATTAAAAGAAGTTAAAAAAAATGAGCGGGAGTCGTGAGGTATCGAGGAGGTTGATCGGAGGGGGCGAACTCGCGTGCGCGACCCGGCCACTGTCAAGGCGCGGAACCTTTTGCCTGCTTCCTTTCGGACCTGAGCCGTCCGGTTCTCCTTGGCCACCCGGCCCCGCCCGTCCTCCGACCGGCGGCGCCTAGTGACGCCCCGCTTGGCGCGGACGCCCGGTCTCCGCTGGCCGCACCACCGACAGGACTCCTCCTCTCACTCACTCCATCCGCTCTGCGGCCTAGACACTGGCTCACAGGCGCCCGCCACGACGCCCCGCAAACAGCAAAAGGAAACGGGGAATCATGAGATAAGGGGAGGAAATATGAGAAAATGTGAATAGATAAGAAATGCGAGTGGAACAAAGGATGCATAGGAACAACATGAGCATTTTTATTTAATTTAACATTAAATTTCTATTCTCTCTCTCTCTCGCTCGTTTTCTCTTGCATTCTTTTCTTCTATTTTTCCAGTAAGCAGGTCAACGATGATATAAACCATTACGTACGTACATACATACGTTATGCTTTTTCGTAGTCTAAACAGAGAGGTCTAAAGCAAGTGTCGAGCTGTATTTTCGTCTTTTGCTGAAGATTCTACGAATTATCAAGGGCAGAATATGTGTAGCTCCCTCACTATATCTCTCAATGCATATATTCTTTTGACTATGTCACTAAGATGAATGCACAGAAGACAAAGTTTTCACCCCACGCCGAAAAGCTTCCACCATCACAGTGCGCACTCACCGTTCGACGGGTACGGTAGTCATGGCGTTCTCGCCCGCGTCATTCCATCCGAAGATCGTGACTCGGCCGACCGTGTCGAAGATGCTCCGATCGCCCGCGAACACAATCGCCACTGCGTTCTCGCCCAAACTTAACTATTTTAATGTAAAAAAATTTACAGTACATATAAATACATACAGCAGGTTTATGCTAAAACGGTTTGTTTTAAGCTTTTAAACATTTATTTTTAAAAGTCTTTATCAACGGCGATTAGAATTGAACCACTTGCTGAGACACACCTTCTCGATGTATTGAAGTACCACGCCGAGAACATAAAGACATCAAAAGTGTCATAGTGAAAGGAGGCAGCCATCTTGAATCGAGGATGGCTAGAATATTAATTGCTTGTTCCTACCTTTAGAGTTCTCAACAAAGCATAAATGATAATAAAACTAGAGTAAACACGAAACTTTTAAAATAAAATGGTAAAATAGGTGACTGACTAGAGGGTGAGATGAATGACGTAAAGAAGAGCGCCTGTTGTGCCGATCCACAGAAGAGGCAGCCAATTCACCAAGTAGCATATTCGTCGGAATAGAAACTTGAACGAGATAATGCAAAGAAAAAAAACAATTAAGAATATGTATACCTAAGTTATCTTACAACTCTTAGCATTGAAATATTTAAAAAAAATATGAATTACATATAATAAAAGAACCGACTCGTAGCAGACAGATGGCAGTCTGCCGAGTCAGTTCATGACGGCGCTTTTTTAGCTCACGGATCATGGCGAACCTTTTAAATATAAAAATAATTAACATTTAAGAAAAATCTACATGTAAACATCAATAAAGCTTTTCTCTCTTTGACTCTCTCCAGCTTATAGGAAAGAGAACGTTCAAAGTAGTTGCTTTTCTCTCCCACATCCTATCCAGCTTGCGCCTTCATGAGTTTTCTCTATCTTTTGTCCTTTGTCTCTAGTGTCCTCTCGATGTCCATCCTCAATGAGACTTCATGTCCTGCTTTGTGTTTATTTCTTCTCTGTCTGTGCTCTCCTAGACTATCTTCCATATATGTTCTCATTTTCTCTCTCTGACCCTCTCTCTCTCTCTCTCTACTACACCCTTCTCTTCTCTCTCTCTCTACTGCACCCGTCTCTATCTTGTGCCGTCATCAGCCTAACGTCGCGCACTCAGATTGTGCGTGAATTCATGGCTCTATTGTGCTTCTTCATCGATCACCTCTGTATTTCAGTCCTTTTTCTCGTGCATATCCCTCGCTATTTCATTTTCTTTTCGTTTCCAACCTTGTTCACTACGCTAGATCCGATCTCTCCTACCATCTCATGTACAGATCTCAGCAGAGCAGCAAGGGACAGAACATTGCTCACGATTTCGGCAACAGAAGAAAAAAACGCAAATAAACAGCAAAATTCCCAGAAATCCTGAAAGCTTATCCAAAAAAAATAAAATAAAAGCTGAAAATATCGGTAATATAAATACGATAGTCAAAACACAGATAGAGATTTTGCTCAAGCAATTTCGCCCTCAAAGAGTGCAAGATGCAAAAAGTGCAAAGTATATATATACATATTTACGAACATTTAATAGTATGCTAATAGTCTGAATCTTTGCGTTGCTATTGGAAATATCTCCACTTCATTTTCACTTCGCATCCTCCGCCATCCTCGGTTGCTTCTCGACAACTCTCTTGGTGTGATCATTTTATTGTCAAATCTTAAAAGTAGTTAGGCAGGTCCTTGATTTAATTTTTTTTGTAGCCAACTCTTTACGTTTTAAAAATATATTTAAGATAAGAATGGCGGAAGACGACGACCGGACGAAGTGCACCACCCAGGCAGGCGAACTGGAGAAGGACATGCCGAACTTCATGAAGATGGTCAGCATGATCGGAGAGTAAAGAGAAAACGAGAGTAAATAAATAGAGAGAGCAAAAAAAACCCTGGAAATATGAGATAAAAAGTAAATAAAAAATTAATGTATGTATTTACAGCTGAAGGACATGTTCATCCGCGACGGCCTTGGCAACGACAAGCGCGGAGTACGAATTTTCTTCTTTCTCATCGCTGAGTAGAATACTGAAAAACAACCACCGTTTCTATGCGTTGGCATAGATGAAAGTGAATAAAAAGTCGATTTATGTCTATATAAAAGATGTAGTTATTAAAAAATTAACCAAAAACAATTTTTTCTCTAGCAACCCCTGCCCGCGGCGTCCAAGATGTGCGGCGATTTCGACCACATAATGCCTGAGGGCTTGCCAGTCAGGTCAGAGGAAGCGAAGGGCAAACCTTTGCTTGAATGGTTCAACACTGCCGCGATAAAAAGTTGAAGAATGCGGAAATGATCTTTATTGTTTAAATCATTGTAAGCTACATAGTATTCAATTTTTATGTTGAAGAAGTAAGGAAGAATAATTGAAAAATTTTCTTCAAAAATTTTCAATTTACAGATATCGCCTGCTGGGGATGCGGCAGGTTCGCGTGGACAAGCACCTCCTCGAATTCGATGTCCAGCGGATTCCTCATCCGATTGAGGAGAAGGTCCGCTTCTCTTCTTCTCTAACCCTCCCTTATCCAACTGCGAAATCCCTTCGTTCTCACGGATTCTGCGCCCTATCTATGTATATCATTCTCTCTCCCCCCTATCACTCCCTCTGTCTCTTATTTTTTTCTCACCATTATTCCTTCCCTCAATATTTATCTCTTATCTCTACATCTCACTCAAGACCTCTTCTCCCTTTCTCTATTTCATCTTCTCTTTCTCTCTCCCTCTTTCTCACGCTCTCTAACTCTTCCTCTTCCAGTTCTACTACGACCAAGGCCAGCTGGCGGTTCTGAAGATGGCCTGGCACTCGACGAAAGAGGACGAATGGCAGCTTCAGAATGAGGCGGCCGCGTTCCGTGCTCTCGATGAGAGCTTCTCCCTTGACTATCTGTACGCCATTTCAATTAGCCCCGCCCACCCGTCCACCATCCCCTTTATTATAAAGAATATGAGCTCTTTGAAGTTCACCAAAATTTTTTCACTATTTTCACTTCCAGGAAACGCCGACATTTTGCCGAGATCCTGGGATATGGCTCTTTTACTTCTCTGAATTTCACTGTCAGTTGCTGGCTGTTTTTCTTGGAACAAATGAACATCAATGAAATATTTAGTAATTCCTTAACGGAATCATAAATTCATCTGAATATTCCTTTGTAGTCCAAGAACGACCACTGCGATATGCGCCCTTTGCTCAACCCTCTCCCCTACTTTCTCTTGGAGAGGCCGGTCCATTTTCTTGCGTTTTGCCTCTGGAAGCACGGTATTAACTTACATAAAGGCAATGGCTACAGTATTCAATCGATTTCTCCACGATATGCGATTAATTTTCTTGGACAGGTTCCCGGTGTCGCTGGACTACGTGATGCGCGTGCCTCGCTACGACATGCTTCCCTTGCCCACCGCTTGCTTCCTCGCCATTGGCTGCATCCGCGTAAGCGGAGAATCACATTGATTCGTTAATCAAAAAGGAATCTGCAGATGCAAACTCGGTCAAAGAATCATTGAAGCGTTTACGAATATATATAGTTAACAGAATGGAACGCTCGAAGCAAAATATAGGACTTCATTTCTCAGAAGAGCAAACTCGATAGATGTACTTATTTCGTGGACGCAACAAGGCGATAAATAATAGACTTTAAAAAAAACTTCAGCAAAGACCTATTCAATGCTTCGATAAGATTACATGTGCGGCTATCTTCCTTTTCAGGCGCTTCGCACTCTCCATGAGATTGGCTGGATTATGTGAGAGGTTCTTTGAGCACTTAGTTAACTATAAGTGTTTGTTCCAATAAAACAATCCTACCGTACTCTTTTTTAGGTGTCGCCTGCCCGCTTCTCCCTTCGCATGCACCCTTCTTGTCTGCTCCATACCACGGAGGCCTCTCTCATGGAGAGGTTAAAACCTCACCTTTCTATCAACTAAATTAAAATCATACATTAAAATAAAATTAGTATATCGTCGTGATTAACACAGTGCATAATGTAAAATTTAGAATAGTTCATAAAAGTATTGATTGGCTTCCAGCATCGCAATCACTTCGCTTCCGTTTGCGTGCCGCTACGGTACCACGGACGGAGTGCCGCCGCGCAGTCGCTTTGCCAAGGTTTACAACGTCAAATATTGGTGTGTCACGCCATGTTTTTTCGAATTACCAAGTTCTGAACGAATCCTTCGCTTGCAGCTCCCCGATGGTCGCCACTGAGATGCGCCGCCAGACTCCAGGTGATGACGTGATCTCCGTCCTCTTCATGCTGGCCGAAATGGCCATTGGCAGACTGACCTGGGGCATTCTCCAGCCCGTCGGCCACGATAACATGGAGTAAGAAGCAACAGAGGGAATTCGAAAACTAGGAGAAATTATGGGCTGGTTGAATGTGTTAAAAAGAATAATGCATATATTAATTGAGAACGGCGAAGGATAAAAAAACCAAGCAAGAGCTTCGGGCCAATCAGCAACAAGTACGCATTAATCAGCATTTCTGTTTGAGTCATGAAAGCAACATTGAATATGGATGAAATAATAAATCTCGTTATTGTATCTCTTTTACCTTCTGGATGCAGATTTTCAAGAAGAAGCATGAGTTCATGCACTGCAAGGAGCTGCTCAGCCTGCGCAAGGAGAAACCAGTTCTCTTCCATGGCTACAGCGATCTCTTCAAGGTCTGGCAGCAACTTTCACATCACAAAGATAATGCGAAAACTGATATTTATTGAAATACAATAATATATATATAAAATTGCCAGTTCGTCCTGAAGACAGCAGCGAAGAACGAGCAGCAGTTCATCGACAGGAATCCAATGTCGGTTATGAATGCAAGACCAGTGCTTCTCTTCTTATGTTTGGATATGCATATGTTTGAGAGAATGTTCAACATTCTGTAGAACAAATTGTCTTTTCTCTGGTCAGCACCGAGCCAGTCGAGTACTCCGAACTGTGCAAGGCAATCGCGAACCAGGCCGAGGCGCGGAAGAGCAATTCGAGCATTTTCGGATTCGCTGAGTCAGAGCCCCATTCTTATGACTGGGTTGATTTGTTACATAAATAATGCTGCATAATAAAAAAAATTGACAATTAGAAGCACAAAATTATAAGTAATCAACTTCTTCTTCAGCCAGATCAACCGCGCCTACACTCGCCAGCAATCGAGCGAGCCAGCGGAGTCCACGGCCGGAACCATTGTCGACGAGACGAGCGACGACGACATTCCAATGGTCAATTCAAATACAAATGCGCGCGAAGATTAAATTGTCTTCAATTACAGCAGATTGCGCAGAAGACTTCTGATACGGGCAGCGTCTCAATACGCTTTTGGTAATATGTTTCAGATTTTAGGCGTTTGCAAGATTCAATGCCTTGTTATTAAGGATTTTGAGTTCCATTTCATTAAAATAAAAATATAATTTAGAACGAAGGATCCGCGGCTGACAAATCGAAGAAGGCTGACCAGGAGAAGGGCGAGAAGTCCAAGAGCCAGAAGAAGAGTGAGAAGAAGAAGTAGAAGAGCGGCCAGCTGCCACGTCCACTCTTCATGGCCACGCCCGCTCTTCATGGCCACGCCCACTCTTCATGGCCACGCCCACTCTTCATGGCCACGCCCACTCTTCATGGCCACGCCCACTCTTCATGGCCACGCCCACTCTTCATGGCCACGCCGGCTTCCTGAATCTACGCCCCCCTTCCAAGTATACGTCCATCTAAGCCTCTCAAATCGAGCAGGCGGACCTTTTTTAGTATAAATGTTTGTGTTCTGTTGCTCGTCTGAAGTATGTGTACATAACAAGCTTTTTTGAGGAATAAAATTCATATCACCCGCTTTCAAGCTATAAAATAGGCTCATGCGAAACAGGTGAAGTTGTCCAGATACAGTATAAACTATTGTTGTATTCTTATATTGCTTCATAAGCCATTAAAAAATAATTGGAATGGATGTTTCGCATAAGAATTCGATTTTCTAGTTCTTTGTTCTGATTGATTCGTCGATTGACTTTCCCCCGGACGAGTAACGATGCCCGTCGAAGAAACGATCCAGGCAGGACGGCTGAGAGCGATCGATCATGAAGAGACTGAAAGTGAGAAAGAAAGAGAACAAAAGAGGAAAAGAGAGAGGTGAGAAATATATAAAAATTGTCGATTAAACAAATATAAATAGTGATAAAAGAGATTTTAAAAAAATGAGAAATTCGAGAACGTAATGGGTACCGAGTATGTCCAATAATGGTGCTGGTGATCAGCATGGAGAACCGCCGCTCGGCTAGTACCTTACAATTAAACATGTATTTATTAACAGTACGCCAGCAAATACGTCTATGTATATTTCAAAAAATTCGATCTGAAATAGGCTATTAAGGCCCCCATCGAAAAAAAAATAGTGAAAATTTGCTATGAAAGAATTGTTAAATTGACTGACTTTTTGGTGAAAGTTCCAGAAGAGCTTCATCTCCTCTTCTGACGGATTATGGACCTCGATATTGATCTAAAAGTCTCCGATTTTCTGATATATTTTGGATACATAACGAAATCATAGTATACATACATTCGTGATGATTGTATATGTTTTCAGCAAAAGATAATTAAACTGACTTGGCATATCGCAATTCCATCCAATGCCTGTTGTCCGTCATTGAGAAGCAATGGCAACATCTCGTATTCTGCATGCTGAAATATATAACGTGAACTATTTTTGAACCTGCAGTAAAAGAATCAATACTGCAGCCATCCATTCTTTGCCAAATTGCAAAAGAATAGAAGCTAAAACTCCCGTAAATTTAAAGGAAAAATCTATTCTGCCGACGTTGTTCATATTCAGAAGAAGTGTTGATTTTAATAAAATGAAATACGCTTTGCCTCGATATCAATGATGAGCAGATCGATGATGCGTCTTCCAGGCAGATACTTCCTGAAGAAGGTCGCGAGGTCCATGTACGGCACCTTTCGATTGTAGTAGAGACCATTCATGTGCTCGTCTTTGCCTGGATACGAACAACTATTTCTTTAAGGACGTCAATTTTGTTCGAACCTTTTCGCTTTTCTCTAACCTGCATGAACACCCGCTTTTATTGGTTTTTTTTTTAAATTATTTCATTTTCAAAATTGAGTTTGTATCCAATGTACAATACAGCAAAGTCATACCTTCGAGTACCATGGCCTCGAGTGTTCCGTTCTTGCCACCAACGGCAATATTAAAGAACTTTCCGACCTGAAATATTTCAAAATTAATATGTATGTATGTACTCAGAAGTCCACGATTGCATTTAACTTTCAAACAGAAAATGTTTCGAAAACCTTCTGAAAGATATCGGCGTTCGTCTTGTTAATCGGATCGGCCCCGTAGAAATCACAGTGCGGCATTGCGGTCTGAAAGGATATGCACAAATTGCCAGCTCGCATCTCATTCGAGACATTATTTGTCTCTCAGTAAGAAGTTGACCTTCGTCATTCAGAAAAAAGATTCTTTTCTAATACCTTAAGCAATAGCTCTGAGTCAACGTCAAATCCAATTCCAAGTGAAACGATCGAACAAACTTCGCCTTCGGGTTTCTAAATTGCGCATTTATTTTCTTATACTAACTTTCCATTCATATTTTTTATTGCATTGCGTCGGTATAAAGTTGAAATATTGACCACTGGCATGATGAAATACTTGGTCTCATCAGAGTTTGTAAAGGGCTCGATATGGAGACGGTCGCTGATGGAGCACATTTGGACTGCCCAGGGGAAAAGACGGCGGAGCTGAGAGAGAATGGAGAGAGAGAAGGCAGAATATAAAGCTAAAGAATGGGAAGTCCACTTACCAGTACCGCGTCGAGATGACCGGTCTTCCTTTCCATGCAAGTGTGCGAGCGGTCAAAGTACTCTTGCAGCGATGGCTAATTAAATTATCATCATCTTTGTGAAGAATGCTGCATATTCTGTTTTATTTCTTATTCTATTGTTTTAAAAACATATGTTTTTATTGTATCCATATCCGGAGATATTTTTGCTTTATTTAAATTATTTTGAAGTTATTAGTATTTATACAATCAAATAAATATCGCGGAGCGAACCATGGAGAGCCGAGTAACAATGGCAATGTAGGCCAGGCCAACGAGAACAACTCCAACTGTCGGAGAGGGCTTCTTCCCGCGCATGCCTTCGGTTGAAGTTGTTGCTGGAGGAAGGGTTACTACATATGTACATACATATGTACTACTCTATTAACTTTCCTGCATACATAAAATGATAAAGATTAAACCGTCATTTAAAAAGCACTTTTAGAAGACATATGGTCTATGGTATAGCTTATGACTATACATTTATTAGGACTATACTTAGCCTTTAGAGCAGCGATGTCAATTTTGAAGACAAATAAACATCTATCTAATGGTCAACAAATTGCTGCGAGCTACCGTTTGCGCCCAATGGCACAGCAAATATGAAAAAATGCATGGGATAAGAATCACTGACGTGTCATGGCAAAGCGGTCGAAGGGGCGATCACAGGACGAGGGGGCAATGGCAGCCGGGGACTGGAAGGAGCCGCCCTTTCGAGGACAGAGAGAACAGAGAGCAGAGAGGATTTAAAGATATAGAGACAGAATTTGGTACGCTTTTTTCTTAAATGACTTGCTCAGTTGAGCGAAGATCGTCACACAACGCTTCCCTCTTTTTTCTCTTCACATTGTGTCGTTAGATGTTCAATCTCCGACTTCCTTAGAGAGGACTTCTCATCCTTTTCTGCTTTTCTGCACATTCTGCGTGCTATTTTCGGAGACGTGCAGAAAACTGTATAGATCCGACAAGAGATGGAGTTAGTAGATCTGCCAGAGCAGCCTGTCACAACAAGCGAGTAGCTTGAGGACGCATCTTTTCTCCCTCTCAATATGACCTCTTTCTCATCTCTCTCTATAAACTCTATCTCGTACTCGTGATATCTTTCTAGAAATCTCTTTCTCTTTCTCTCTCCTTCCCTCGTTCTATCTCTCAATCTTTCTTTCCCAACTTTATCTTATTTTTCTATTTTCACTTCCACTCTCATTCTTCCTTCTTACCTCCCACTTGTTCTCCTGCTCTTTCTCAATCTCCTCTCCCAATCTCATTCGTCATCTCTCTACTTCTTTCGCCCACCCTTAGTAAATAGCAAATTCTTTTCCTCTCTCACTCCGTTGCCTTCCTGGTTAGAAAGAAACATCAACAAAGAAAAGTGTACAAAACATTGAAGATTAAATATATTAGTGATTTTTAGAAGAAGCAGCAAAGAAAGATTTTTACCTTACTAGAGAACGGAATATTTTTTTTATCAAAGAAAGAAGACAAAATAATATTTTAGAATATACATACAATATGTACACGGATATTCATTCATATCTATATGCTCAAATCTATGAAATCAACGTGAGAAATAATTTTGAAAGTATCGATTGAAGAGAAAACGTTTTCGCTTTCAATTTGAAAGTGCCCTTTCTTTATGCGAATATTCGGGTTTCTCGTAGATGATGTTGTCTCTTATGAAAAATTAGCATGAGTCCAAAAGCGTTGCTGATGTATATATGTATGCTGCTCAACTAATGTGCAGTTCTGTCGTGTATACACAGAAAAAGCTATGCCCACCAAGTTGATATTTTTTTCTTTTTGTAAAGGGTAATACATAGTTTGATACCTTTACAACTCAAACTTTGGAGAATTTTACGTTTATCAAATGAAATGTTAAATTGGAAGCAATCAACAATACTCATATTGGAGATCGTGCAAGGTCGCTTTTCTATTGCTGGATGGGCATGGGGCCGGGGCCGAAGCCAGCCTCGCGCTTGCCATAGTAGCCGCCGTAGTACGGGTAGCCGTAGCCCTATTTTTAAACAAATGTAAAAAGCAAGTGATTCAGCACTAATGGAGAAAACTCAATGAAAAAAACACTAAGAAACATACGTATCCGTATCCGCCGTATCCTGCTCAGTACTGGGCGTCTCCGGTGGCGACGAAGGCGCAGAGGACAACGACGAGAGCGATGAGGAGAGAGAGGAGGGAAGACATCTTCGAGGATTAGACGAGGAACTCGGCTGATGGCTTCCCGGTATTTCTTCCTCTCTTTTATACCATTTTTCGTCACTGAATCGCTGTAACTGGCAAAGAAACCACTTTGACACCACACGACGTATTCCTACTCGTACAAACATGATATTCGTGTTTGCAAACATGTTGCATTTCGTGAGAAATGCTTCGACTTTGTGGATACAAGGTAGACATTTTGTGGCTGAACCGAGCGAGAAACAGTGTGTGGCAAGAGCAAAGCGATTGAAGCACGGAGAGAGAGGAAGAAATATAGAAAAAGAAGAAAGACTGATTACGAGAGACTGAGAGTGTACTAACAGAGAAGAAAATGAATTGGAGAAAGAAAAGAGAAGAAGTTAGATGAAGAGAGTACACATGAAGGTATGAAACGCACAGTTCAAGCAAGAGAGTAAGCAGCCGAGTAAATATGTATGTTGCGCACTGCAAGCTTTTTACACTTGGCATTACTCAGCAGTAAGTTAGTTGAGAAGGAATAAATTGGTATAAAAGCCGGAGAGAACCATCGGGAAGCCATCAGCCGAGTTCCTCGTCTAATCCTCGAAGATGTCTTCCCTCCTCTCTCTCCTCCTCGCTCTCGTCGTTGTCCTCTGCGCCTTTGTCGCCACCGGAGACGCCCAGTACTGGGCAGGATACGGATACGTAAGTACATTTCAAGCCTTTTCGTTTTATTATAAAATTTAAACAAGTACATTTCGAATTCATCATTTAAGTCAACCTTTTAAATTTCGATGGAAATTTTAGGGCTACGGCTACCCGGCCTATGGAGGCTACTATGGCTACTACGGCAAGCGAGAGGCCGGCTTCGGCCCCGCCCAGATGCCCATTCAGCAGTAGAGCTGAAGGTATCCATAAAACCAATTCAACCTGTTCGATATCAATCTGAATGCTCTGTAATAAATGTGTACATTTCATGAAATCTTTCAACATTACCAATGACGTAAATGACATAGAGCAACAAATATAAATATATGTAATCCTGATGCATTGCATAGAGAAAGAGAGAGAGAGAGAGAGGGAGAAGAGTGTTAGTCGACAAATAATAGGAATGAGTGAGAGGGTGGAAAGCGTGGAAGCGACAAAGTTTGTCTATTTCTCTCCTCCTTTCACATTCTCTCATCGTGCTTCCCTATCATTTGCTTCCCCGTTTCCTTTTGCTGTTTGCGGGGCATCGTGGCGGGCGCCTGTGAGCCAGTGTCTAGGCCCCAGAGCGGATGGAGTGAGTGAGAGGAGGAGTCCTGTCGGTGGTGCGGCCAGCGGAGACCGGGCGTCCGCGCCAAGCGGGGCGTCACTAGGCGCCGCCGGTCGGAGGACGGGCGGGGCCGGGTGGCCAAGGAGAACCGGACGGCTCAGATCCGAAAGGAAGCAGGCAAAAGGTTTCGCGCCTTGACAGTGGCCGGGTCGCGCACGCGAGTTTGCCCCCGCCGATCAGCCTCCTCGATACCTCACGACTCCCGCTCACTTTTCTTTTGCATATTTCGCTAAAACATCACAAAAACTATACTTGAATTGTTTTAGACACTGAACTAATATTACAAAATAGTGCAAAAACATCGTACGTCGGCTAAAGCATCGCCTAAGTACCGATTTTTGTCTACAACATACAAAAAGGAAATTTGCAAACACAATGAGAAGAATTTAAACTAAATAGGAGATCTACTGAGAGAGAGAACACAGAAAGCGTGAAAATAGGCTAGCTGAAATTTCAGTTTGAACTTCATTTAAGAACAAAGGCTGAGTTCTCGAGTTCTTTAATGTGGCTATGATGTTACAAAACAGTCCGACTTCGCCATCCATTATATTAAAAAATATATCCTAATGTAATGATATCATTATTGCTTGCATGATTGTTATTCGTCCTCGGTCTTCATCTTAGCCTTTGTTCTCATAAACCATTTATATTCTTAATTGACTTCGAAATAGGCAGAAAAGCATTTATCAGCATCCCTGAGAAACATCGGCCATGGAGAGCGCCTGGTCTATGCCTGGTTGACGGGCATGGGGCCGGGGACGAAGCCAGCCTCTCGCTTGCCGTAGTAGCCGTAGTAGCCGCCGTAGTACGGGTAGCCGTAGCCCTCAAATCAATTTTATCGCAATTAAATGGCTAGGAAATTTAAACTGTATGAACGTATATTAATGTTTTCGTAATAAATATATTAAAAGTCTTGAAAATGTACTTACGTATCCGTATCCTGCCCAGTACTGGGCGTCTCCGGTGGCGACGAAGGCGCAGAGGACAACGACGAGAGCGAGGAGGAGAGAGAGGAGGGAAGACATCTTCGAGGATTAGACGAGGAACTCGGCTGATGGCTTCCCGGTGGTTCTCTCCGCCTTTTATACCATTTTACTCCTTCTCAAAGAACTTACTGCTGAGTAATGCACAAGTGTAAAAAGCTTGCTCTCCGCAACTTATTTACTCGGCTGCTTACTCTCTTGCCTGATGCCTGCGCCTCTACATTTTTCTTCCACTTTCAACATCCCTCTCCTTCGCTCTCGTCTTGCTTACTTTTGTCCCGAAAAGTTTTCCCTCCTTCTCCATCTCTCATCCCTGTGACTCTATTTCTCTCGCTGTTCCAACACAAAAGTGTTCTTCTACTTTGTATCCACAATTCGATGCATTCCTCACGAAGTGCTCGGCATGTTTGCACGTGCGGTATTCAAAAGAAAAGAAGATCAGCGACTCGTAATTTGATGTCTGACATGCGACAAGTGTTCTATTTTGTATCAATTGGACATTGGCGCCGTGCTCTATCAAAATAATAGAAAGAAAATAATAGAACAAAATTCAAAGAGAAGAATAAGAAAATAACGAGAGGATAATAAAGAACGAGAATAGGAGAAGGAGGAGAAAGCAAGCAAATGAACACATTATTTGCGCTCCATAAAAACATGGCTTGTGAATACGTTAAAATAAAGATCCCTTACAGGTAGACAGTTAAGTGTGTACCTTGAATGTTTTATAAACAATCGAGTTAATTCGAGTTTTATAAAAAGTCTTAAATGCTAATTTCTCTACAAAATGAAAAGTTGGAGATAGAATTAGGATCCGGCATTTTCATAAGACAAGAACTTAAAGGAGGCGTCAACACGAAAACTGCTACCACAAGGAACCTGACACCAATAATTCAGGCTTATCGAAATAATTTTGAATCTTTAGTCTCGGGAATCAATTGGTAAATCTCGGGCAAGTCCAATTATTCCATTAGTTCCCATGCGTCAGGATTTACAAATGTCTTTTTTTATGTACAAATTCCTCGTTTTAAAATTTTTTTTTAGAAATTCACTTTTTCAGCATAGTTTTAGCATATGACGGCTACACTCGACTTGCGGGATATCAGATGAGATGGAGCTCATTGCGGAGCAACCGCTCTGACAAGAAAATATTTGAATGAGAAAAAAAAACTAATTTCAGAAAGAAGAGAATATGTTCCGTTTAATGCACTAGTTTACTCTATATTGAACTTGAAATACCGTATTTTCGCTATTCCCCTTTATTAAAACCCCCGACCCTCCTCTATTAGTACCTCCCCCTTGATAATGTCTTTGAAAAAATAGTACTCACTCTAGTGGAACAATAGTAGTCTCGTAACATGTGCAGCTCTGATAGAGTATTGTTGTAGACAATGTTAGTTTACTTATAGATTTATATATAATTTTATAAGTATTGAGTTCATACGGTTTATTAGTTTGTACATATGTACATACATACATATGTATGTAATGTATGTTAACTTATTCACTTGCAGCCCTGGCATAAAATCCTCTTGCCCGAAATCGTTGATGAAACGTCTTCCGCAACTCCTCTGACTTGAGCAATTGACAACAAAGATATGTCACACATATTATTGAAAAGGATATTTAAAAAAATTGTTCTCACAACTCATGTCTGTTCTGAATTGACTTCGAAATATGAAGAAAAGCATTTATTAACATCACACAAGTAAAGCAGCATTGAAGGAAAACACCTTGAGAAACATCGGCTTTGAGGAGCG
This sequence comes from Allodiplogaster sudhausi, assembly GCA_945643635.1. Classification (NCBI taxonomy): domain Eukaryota; kingdom Metazoa; phylum Nematoda; class Chromadorea; order Rhabditida; family Diplogasteridae; genus Allodiplogaster; species Allodiplogaster sudhausi. The sequence goes on along the minus strand of CALZFC010000042.1, from coordinate 999,564 downwards.
CCTGGTCTATGCCTGATTGACTGGCATGGGGCCGGGGCCGAAGCCAGCCTCTCGCTTGCCGTAGTAGCCGTAGTAGCCGCCGTAGTACGGGTAGCCGTAGCCCTCAAATCAATTTTATCCCAATGAAAATGGTTAATTAATATAAATGGTATGAAAGTAAATTAAAGTGTTCAAAATAAATATATTAAAAGTCTTGAAAATGTACTTACGTATCCGTATCCTGCCCAGTACTGGGCGTCTCCGGTGGCGACGAAGGCGCAGAGGACAACGACGAGAGCGAGGAGGAGAGAGAGGAGGGAAGACATCTTCGAGGATTAGACGAGGAACTCGGCTGATGGCTTCCCGGTGGTTCTCTCCGGCTTTTATACCATTTTACTCCTTCTCAACGAACTTACTGCTGAGCAATGCCAAGTGTAAAAAGCTTGCTCTCCGCAACTTATTTGCTCGGCTGCTTATTCTCTTGCCTGATGCATGCATCTCTACATTTTCTTTCCACTTTCACCCTCTTTCTCCTTCACTTTCTTGAAGCACGGAGAGTCTCTCCATCTTCTCTTTCTCTATCTCTCTGTATTCTCTCGTTGTTCTAACACTTTGAATCCACAAGTCGGTGCATTTCTCACGAAGTGTTCGACATGTTTGCACGTGCGGTGTTCAAAAGAAAAGAAGATCAACAAAGCGGAATTTGGAGTTTGACAAACGACAGCCCATTGGCATCGTGTTGGCTGAACTATTTAGTCTTCTAAATACTCTTTCCTAATAATCTTCAAGTTCCTCGTTTCTGCAAAATATCCTCCCCCGTCTTTTCTGCGCATCTTTCTGCGCATTCCAACCCTCGGTTATCTGTTAACTTTCTCTGACGCAGAACGGAAAAGTCTGGCACAGCCAAGAGCCGAGATTGAAAGAATGGAGCCGGAAAAGTTGAAGATCACTATCTTCTACTAATTTTTAGAACAAAGTATGCTTACCATTAGTACCCATTTATGAGGGAAAAAAACTGTAGAGATGGTAAAAAAGGAGTCAATCTAATGGCGACGCTTCATATAAGGTTGCAGGAAAAAGGAAAGAAAGAAGTATCAGGACAAATCAAGATGGCCTGCCTCCTATACAAGATTGGTAGATCGGTAACATACATATGTATGCATAAGGTCACAACACGTTGCACTTTGCTAACTATTCTTCTACTCCCATGTCATCTTTCCAGCCATGCCATGGCAGTCACTTCTTGTTGCCTCACTTTAACATCTTTTGCCCAATGCTTCCCTGAAAGATCACTCATCTCTTATCTCTTTCTCCTTTTTCTCTCTATTTATGACATTTCCACCATTTCAAATAATGTTCAGATTGACTTTCTTTTAGCTCCTTCTGCAATTTTTTTCCATCGCTGCATCTCTATTTCCACCAATCGGCCTTTTCAAATACCCTCGCTCTTTTACCCTTACTCTCTATATCGCACGATAAGTCTATCTTGCTATTAAATGCAGATTCTTAATCTCTCTCGTTTATTATACATACATATTTTGTTCATAGTAATTGTTTATTTAATTTTACTTTATGGTATGCCGTGCAACAATGTATATAGAATTCTTCTCTATTCATTTAGGATGTGTGATATTACGAGAAGTAGTCTGCCGTACCCTGGGCGGCTGTAGGAACACTGTAGATGACTCCGTCTAGGGATGCGAGGAGAGTGACAACAGTGAGCAGCTTCATTGTGTAAGCACTTGGAAGACGAGAAGGATGGCCAATTTTTGTCAATCGACCGTGAAAGAACGGCAATCAAGAACATGCACAGTTCGGCTACATTGCCAAATTTTATATCTCCTTTCAACACCAAATCCTCTCTCTCATCAGTAACATGGTATATCTTTGACTGGGCATATTGTCAGCACATGTATGAATCAGTAGGTTTACTTCTTTCCTTGCCACTCTTTCTACCTTTTCGTTACTCTAAATGGCCATGCCTGTGGTCTAAATCTCATAGCTCAATTTCTTTTCTACTCCTCCCGTACTCTCTGAACGCTCTCATCCTTGTAGATCCTTGTTCATACCGTTAAACAGAATCTCTGTGTTCTTCTCTCGGGCATTTCTAACAACTGAATGTATTTCTCAATTGGTGCAGCATGGTTTCAATTCACGGTCTCACCATTGCTGTGTTTCATTCTAGTATGTTTGTACAAAAAACATCATTTGCTCTGTGTATTGCTTTATTTTCAGATTTTAAAACAGGTGATAAAATCTATCTGATTTTCACGAACTTAAATATCAATTGTGTTAAGCATGAACCAAACTTTCTAGTTCGGACATGTATAACGCGAATTCATGAATGCCAATTGAATAGTGTTGAGAAGTAAAATACCGACTGATCATTACTCTAGCAGCTCACCGAGCCAGTTGGATCTGAAACAACATTAATTCTCTTTTTTTAACACATTCAAAGGGCTAGAAATAGATGCTTAAATGTGTGCTTTGTTAACATTTTAATTTTAATTTTAATTTGTTTTAACCATCCACTTACGGTCCGACAGCATAAGCAAGCATCTTTGCCTTGGTTTCCGCATTGGGAGTCGCGATGTGCTCAATCGCCACTTCGATCTTTCCACGCTGCAATTTAGCAAAGAATGTAAAATAAGCAAATTTCGAGAACTAATGGTAAGCTAAAAGAGTCTCTATCTACGATTTCTCTTTCTCTTTCACTCCATCCCTCTCTCTTTCTATACTCCTATTCTCACTGGGATGCCCTCTCTTTCTCACGCTCTCTCTATGTATTTGACGAAGGAGAGTGAACCGAAGCGAGTTCGATGGCGCTGTGAGTGAAGAACTTGACGGTCATGTTGGTCTCGCCGGCGAGTTTTGGCATGGCGAACTGGAGACATTCGGTGGCTGAAGAAGAAGCGTTCATTTTTTTATTACTCTATCAATCTCACTTTTTTTTTCTATCTCTCTTACTCTATATCCTGAATTCAACTCCCTTAAAAAGAGATATTTTTGCATATGATATTCTTCGAAACTCTTTACTATTTATTTTAGGATGATTGAATGATAATAAATGGTTTACCGTACCCTGGGCGATCGTAGGAAGACTGTAGGCGACCGAGGCAAGGGATACGAGTAAAGTGATAGCTATGACGAGCTTCATTTGGATGGAGTTGGAAGACGAGACGATGGCCATTTTTGTTAAGCGGCCTTGTTTTATGCTCGAAAAGAACGGACATAAACAATGCACGCGGTCACAGTTCATTCTCCCTTGCCCACTTTTCAGCTCCATTCAACACAAATCCTCTCTGTTTTCATTAACAGTTTACTTGGAGTCTCTGTGACTACATGTATTGCCTACATTTGTATGTGTGTACACATGTATGAATGGATCAATTCTTATTTCTTCCCATTTCGCTGGCTTACATTAGATGGCCTGTTCACTTTCTGTTTCGATTTATCCTCTACTCTCTCATTCTCACATATTCGCTGTCGGTCATTATTCATATCATTTCTCTTCTCTTTCTTTGACATCTTCATCGACGGTCTCACCATCGGCGTTCCACTTGCATGTTGAAAAGAAATGTAGATGTATTGGGAGATGAGAAGGAGAGGCAAAGGGTGAGAGGAGAAGGAAAAGTGAAAGAAACAGTGACAGACAGCAATAAACAGAGAAACGAAAATGAAAGGGAAATTTAAGTTAATATACATATCCGTGAAATGTAAAAAAAAAATGATTGTGAAGGCAAAAAGGTGGAAAAACGAAACTCAACATTTGTCTATTTTAGTTTTTCTGACACTTGTCTCTCTAAATAATAAGCTTTCACGCCCTCGTGCAAGGCAAACTTGTCTTTTGGCTCCTTTAATTAATTATTGAGAAAAGATTTATTAATTAAGGCAGGTGGTGAATCTCATTAGAAATTTTGTTTCTTCGTTTTATCAGTAATATAACCAATGAATTATCTAGGTCTTTCGCAATATGTATGTATGTATGTATGTATGTATGTATGTTTATATGTACGTACATAACCATTACCAACACAAATATGCAAATGTTCTCATGGCTCATTGCACAGACTTTATCTCCGAACAGCTAAATGATATCTAGAGTGAGACAAGAAAGTTGATTGAAATATGATTAGGCAATCGATTGGTCGCTTCATTTCTTACTGGAGCAGCTGTCCCAGCCAGTTGCAACTAAAATCATGCTGTTATTAATAATAATAGTTTAAAAGTGTTCCTCTAAAATTAATTCAATCTATATTTTGAAATACTTTGAGTATACTTTGTTAGAAAACAAAAAATCATACGGTCCGACGGCGTATCCGCCGATCTTGGATTTGATATTGGCCGGCTGACGAAGAATTTCCTCCTTCGCATTTCCCAGCTTTCCAGACTGTAATATCTCTTTCGTACCAAGGCTGTAAAATATGTAAATTCATGGTTTCATTGTTGTTAATTTCCTTAAAGGATCTACCCGGAGAACAACTTGAATATGCTTTTCTCTGAATGGATGAATTCGCTTTGGTCGAAATTCACACTATAAAAATAAAGGTTTTGTGCGACGAAAATGATACACTTACGTATTTATGCATTTGTTCATATAACTTATAGTTGATCTATTACCCTGGCCAATCCGATCGTCTTTTGAATGACTTCCGTGATTCTGGGGTCGGTCTCGCTGGCAATCTTCGGCTGAGCGAATTGTATGCAGGCGTTCACTGGAAAAGGAAACTACATAGTTAATTTAAAAAAAATTATGATTTATCAACGTTGATCAAATCTTGATAACTCTTTTCTCCTTATTTCGCTGATGATATTCTTACTCTTTCATCTCGTTTCGGCATGCTTCTAACCATCCTCCTACTAAATTTAAATAAATAAATAAATGATCTACCGTACCCTCCGCGGCAGAAGGTGCGCTGTAAGCGACGGCGGCAAGGGAGGCGAGAAGAACGACGGCCACGAAGAGCTTCATTGCGCGAGAGAGAGAGAGAGAGAGAGAGAGAGAAAGGAATGAGGAGGCGGATGACCTTATCTTGCAGTCGGCAACATTTTATACCCACTGCGCGATCTCGCTTTTTTGGACTTCTTCCAATGCCTAATGCATCGATAGTCCCAACATACATATCCCTCAGTTGTCCTCTCTCCTCTCTACTCTCTACATCTTTAACGCCTTCTCTCTCTCTCTCCTTATCTCTTTCTATCTCCACTCTTTCTCACTCACACTTTCCAATGACCAGAAATGTATTCTGTACCCTTGAAGTTGTCTCTCGTCCTACTTCTTTGCGTATCTCTTTATCTCAATGTCTCTGTATCTCTCTCTTTATCTCCTCCATGATCACCTAATTCCAATGTATGAACGCATCATCCTTTGTCTCCATCGAACGGTCTCACATTTGATGTTCCCACGAAAGTTGCAAGGTGCGCAGAGTAACAAACTGACAAATACAGAGAGAAAGCAGGGAGAGATAGAGAGAGAGCAAAGGATGAATAAAAGAGTTTTCATTGCTAAGATGAAATAAGAAGTAGAGATAAAGAGATTCAAAAAGAGAGAGACAAGAGAGAGAGAGAGAGGCAGAGATAAACAGATAGATGCAGGCACACAAAAAGGCGCTCTTTGTTTGGCCGACGGCCAGTGGAGTCTGATTTCTGACCATGTCACATTTGTTTGCTTTCTATTATGTTGACAATCAAGATAGTATAGACCGAATGACCAAAAAAACTCCGCTCCCTTCAGACATCTCAATTTTTTCATGTAATTGGGAATCCTCAATGCATAATATTTGTTTGTAAAGAAAATAATGATTTATTTTTGCTTACTTTGAACTAATGTTAATATCATCCCATCTAATACATACATACATATATGTACATATGCCAAAACAATCTGGTCATCACATGTATTGTTTCACAATCATCAGCTCTGAATACTTGTGCTTAGAATGAAGATAATAGTGGCACTAGGCTTGGCCAGAAGAACAAAAGCCCACATGAACCTTGGTCATTGGGCTTGTCTCCCCAATTAGTCAGAGAACACCGAAAGGGAACGGAAAAGGAACACGAAAACTTGCTCGTCAAAGAAGGCGAACGGCCGCTCGAATTAGCCAGAATACAAAGTGCACGAGGATCTTTGCTAGTCTGATGTTGTTAGTTCCTGCAAGTCATCGAATCTCATTGAAGATTCTCGGCACAAGGTGCATGATTGTATGTATGTACATGGTTAAGGTGACTTCCCCTTCTGCATTATGATCTATCTTTGAAGCCTCTCCCGAGAGTTCATTTACGAGCGGTGCTTCCGAAGTCTGCGATGAAGCCAAGCGAGGCAGATATGTGTTGACCATGGACGTCTCTTCACACAAGAAGGAAGTCGCATTCCAATCTTCATCCATGTACATTTATTTATTTATTTATTTATCTACATCGATTAAGATGTGACAACACTGGCAGATATGTAACGTGACCGGCGAAAAAATGCATGAAATAAAAATAGGAGAGAATGGCATGAAATGAGAGAAAGGAGAGGCAGAAAATATATGTGTGACTAGCCACTTAACTAATTAGCAATAGGGGATGGGGAAAGGAGAGGGCATCAGCTCGATAGCAATGGTACCTGAGCGGGGTGGACGAGGTCCCGCGGAATGGGGTGGAGGAATCCCCAGGGCTGGCAAGACCCAATGAGTGTGCTTGGAGGGAGAGCACACGCAGGATACCAAAACCATCAGCTGAGGAAGGGTAGAGTGGAGATGGGCTGAGATAAAGTTAATTCTATGATATTGCCCAGAAATTTTTAAAAGAAATTCTCAAAATAATAGTTACGCACAGAGATAATCTAACTTTTACATTTGTGATAGTAATGATCTATATTATACAGTATATATGTATATCATTTACATCAAAGAGGCCAGAGATTCATTTCATGCTCGCTTCGTTCCAGAGAGTTGACCGCAATGAAGAATGCCGAGATGTTTAAACAATTAATTTTGTCATAAAAATAGTGCTTTTCCCGGAAAAAGGGAGAAATTGATAGCATGGGCCAAGAACGTCACACTTCATTTGGCGGCCAGCTTCGTCAATATTCTTTTCCTTGTTGTTAGTCGGCATTTCTCTTTGATTCCTCAACTATCGTCGTATCAACGAGACTAGGATGGTCATGAGGAGTTGAGCAGAGTTTGTGGAAGGATAAAAGCAAGGCTCTCTTAAACATCACCGCCATCTGTTCAGAAGTAAAGGCGACCAAGAGTGTACAAGAGTGTAGTTCGTTCTAAAGATTACATAGACAGAGCTCGTCCTTGTGCACAGTTCATGTTTTGTGTTGGAAAAATTTAACCATCAATATAGTAACTCTTCCAGGTGATGCTCTTCTTGGTCACCTCGGTTCTCTTGGTAACCGGCGCTTTTGCCCAAACGCACTTGATCTTGCCCAAATCGGTCGAAGGCTGCACGAATGACTGCAAGTTAGCAAGATTTTTATTATTTAACATTATATACATGCATATTACTGTTGCATATTGCTGACATATTTCGAATGATTAAACAAAAAGAATGTGGATAAAATGATGCATTGACCAACAGGCCGATCACGGACACGTCACTGGCATGCCCGAAGGTTGGTCATAACGATACCTGTCAGGGCGAATATCTCAGAATGGACGATGCAATGGCTCCAAACTGCCAAGTGAACTACTGTTATGCTGGCACGCTCAGTGTTAGTCAATCATTTTCTTAGGAAGAAAAGGCGCCATTTTCAAATATAAAAATGCTATTATGGAAAAAAAACATAATTTGATCTACACATGTAGTATCGCGGCGGCTACTCGGACACAGTCGTGTGCAAGAACGGCAGCTGGTATGGCAAGCACATCAACCTGGGACCCAGTCCTAAGGTCACCTGCAGTCTGCGAGGTACATTTAAATGATAAGTCGAATTCAAGTATCTGTTTATTTTTCAAAGAAATATATCAATAATAAGATGTCAAAATGTACATATGCATATACATACGTATTACTTAAAGGATCGTTCCGGTGAATATTCCGCCCTCCTGTAGACGCACTATTTCAGTGCGCTCTCGCGTGCTCTCAACGTATAGTGTCTTAGCACCTAGAGAAGGTCGAGAGATAATGGAAAGAAGAGATAAAAAGGAGGTTGAAAATTTCTTCTGATATGCACGCACATTCGCCGGAACGGTCCTTAAAAAACATGAGACAAGCGTTGAGTGGCATCAAAGTACCATAACATATGTATAAGGCCGAATCTGTTATGGTTGGAACTAACCCTTGAGGCTGCAATGGTTGCTACGCGGTGAAGGAGTCGGAAGAGTGTCCGCCGAAGAGGGAGTGCAACATGTCCATGCTAGAGAGACACACACTCAACGAGACTGGCTGCATGATATTCACGTGTGGCGAGGGCGATCTTTATGTCAGCGCAACTTTATATTTCATACATTTAAAAAATGGGTGTAATAATATCTTTCATAGGTTTCAAAGTTTCAATTAAAAGAGAGTAAATTCCAGGGCCAACTCGACGGCGAATGGATTCGTGCGCCTTACTTGGATTGCCATCACAATATGTGGTCAGCTCTGGGCTTTCCTTGAGCTCTTTCTCGAAACTTTGATTCTATTTTCATCACAGCACATTTCTGCGAATGTGATTTGTGGGATACTTTTTAGGAGCTTTAAAAAAAATTCGCATTTTGAGGTGGCGTCTAGGAAGCGTGCGGACAGTGGAATGGGGTCGCAATTTCTCGGTTGCGTGCGCGAAGCCGCGCGCTTTTCCGCAAGCCGCGCTCAGTTCGCTGCTCCAGGATGACGATTTGATGATTACGGTATCTGCTTGCTACATTTTTTGAGTAAAAATACTGATAAAATGATTTTTTAAATGTTTCATTCTTATTTATAAAAAATGTAAATTTTTTTTTTAATATTTCGTAACAGATCCTCGAGAGCCGGCAGGCCATCGAGGCACTGAAGGGCCGCCGTCCCATCGACAGCGTGGCCGAGCTGCTGCCCCTCCAGAAACGTCTCTGTCCTGGTCCGTAAGAGAAGAAGCTCCTCCTCCTCCGTTGCATGTCCTGCACTGCTTACGCTCACTCACTGTCGGCCACTCTCTCAACTGCTCATGCTTCTTATGCTAACCCACTTCATCACTGTTCAACGTTCCCCGTGTTGTCCATCATTTCGAAATCTACATGCAAAATAAAGATGTATATCAATCAACGGCCTTCTTGTATTCAATGTCGTATATAAAAGCACTTTTTTATTCCAACCCAATCTTTATAAAACATGCTACATACACGGGGAATTCAGTGAGCGAGCACGTCGCAACGGAAAGTATTATAGAGCGGAATAAGGAGGGGGAGGAGGGCGGCGGAAGGAGGGAACTCTCACCTCCGAGACGCTTCTCTCCGTGGACGGCGCCGAATTCAACTGAAACATATGCATCCATTCCTCGCTAGAGAAGATAAATATTCAGTTGTCGCGGAAAGCAACCTCGCGCCAGCTAGTGCCAGCGGCGGTGGACTGGCTCTCGACCTTTGCTGCTGCCGCCATCTCCGCCGCGTCCACTGTTCGCGCGTCGGCGCGCGTGCGACGCGGACGGCGGAGTGCAGAGTCGCGGAAGAAGACCGCCACCAGCACGTTCACTCCCTGAAAATCACATATCTATTGTTTATTTTTATTGTTTGTAAGTGGGTCTTTCTCAGGTGTCACGGACGAAATAAAGCAAATATAGTGTAAGAATTATTATGAATCCTGCCTGACAAAAGAGGTATTTTCTCGCCTGAAGGAGTGCAAGAAAGAAGAGGAGAACGGTCTTGGGAACGGCGCTGTCTGACTTATTCGCCCCAATCATAGTGACGAGTGCCCAGGCCAACTCACTCGAGCCGATCGTCGACTGCAGAGCCACGAATACCAACACGCACACTAAAAAGGGAATTTGCATGGATTTATTTTTTTGACTATAATCAATTATCCAATGCTCACAGATGCATGAAAAACTTGTCAGATTATGATGTGCTGAACATTATTTTCAAGTCCTCAATTTCTCATGTCTTTCTGCGTGAGCTTTCCGATCTTTGAATAAAGTGGATACGGGCTCTCAGTTTTCTGCCCTTGCACCTTTGATGCCCTGTGAAGTGTAAAGAAGACCGGGAAGTGCAGCGACCGCCTGAAATTGATAATTTCTTATTCTTGCTTATTGCCCTAATTTCGACCTTATGCATATAGAACATATGAGAAAAGGGATTTTATACTATTGATTGACCTGTAGAACTGCCATGAAAAGAATGGAAGCGACGAAGACATCAATGGACATGCCAACGAGAGCAAAGATAAGCAGAGAGACTGCCACGGTCACGTCGATGATCACCAGCCCGTACAAAAGGGTCGGACCAGGCTCACTCAAAGAGATCAAAGATCATCCTTCATTGCTCCAAGCTCCGCCCACTCGTCCACAAATTAGTTCCTTCGTACGTCGACAAAACGAGGAACCAGAAAAATAGTCTAACATGTTGTTTTCACTGGCTGCGTTCGGTGCCCTGCAAAAAATATTTGATAAAATAGGATTACTAAGAGAAATGTCGCTAGCTACATAAATGAAGCAACGCTTGCACGTTTGCCTAAAGACAATTTAACAAGTGAATGATATGAAGCTAGCTGACATTACTGAGACTCTTGGGAGAGACTGCTGAGAAGCCGAGGGCAAATCAACCGACTGAAGTCAGCAGCCGAAACGCAAATGATAAAACAATAGCAGGAAAGAGATGAATGAACTTTGACTAAGTGGAAGTTGAATGCGTGCAAATAATAATTATTCACAAAAAACTCGCTCATTGCCACGTGTTTTCAAGTAACCCTTACTTGCTTAGATAACAAGGAAAGTGCAAGAAGAGCACTATAAAAGAGCGCCATTCACTGCTGACTCCTCACTCACTCTTTCTACCTTCTGTGCTCGTGGTCGGCTGCTTCCAGTGCTCTAAACGCCAATGCAGCCATCCGGAGAGCTTGACGTCGGGGAAGAAGGCGCACAGCGCGAGGCCGAGTCTGTCCTCAGCTGCCATCTCGGTCAGCAGCAGCACCCAAAATAATCGCACATTTTATTTATTTATTATTTGTATTAAAAAGAAAGACTTTGAAAAAAAGAATATGCCTTATTTGTCGAAAAAGAAACAATAAATATTTCTGATTAACTTTAAAATTCAAATTCTCCCAAATTTTACTGCATTCCCATAGAGAGAAAAAAAACAGGAAATTTTTGCTGACAATCAGGTGATGCAGCTGCTCGCCCCAGCGAGTACGCATTCCAGAGCGAGACGGCCAGCAACAACTTCATCACTATTGGCAATGTTAGAGCAATTACTGCTCATCGAATCGTATAAAAAAAATTACGATATGTTGGAAATTATCCATAATTTACTACTTTAAGATTTGAAAAGTGCATAAAATTCAAACTGCAAAAAATGTAAATTGTCTAACAATTGCAGCAGCCCTCTTTCTACATCGCGTCTGACCTTCGCAGCTGGCAGACGGCGACTGAGCTTCCGCTCTACGCTGTTAGCAATGAGCTTTCGAAATTACTTCCATGGCTGAAATAGGTGTAATCCGTGAAAACATGAAGAAAAGTGAATACTTGGGTATTCTTTTTCAAGCGTTTGTTTTGTTGTAAGCATAGCTCACTTCAAAGAGTTTTTTTTATTCTTAGACGGATATCTCCTCCCTCCCGCCTCCTCCGTCTCTCGTACCTGGCGAGGGCTACCCAGTGAGCGTCCGTGAGCTCCGAGCTCTGCTCGAGAGTCTCGCTGAGGGAGTTAGTCCTGTGAAGTTTTCCAGTCATTATTTTTCTTTTTAAAAATGTATATTTTGCTTAGTATAAATAGATTAAATAATCTTGATTGCAGTCGTATATCCCGGAGATTCGTGCTGGCCGTCTCGTGTTCCTCCCTGCTGACGTCGATGTCCACACCGCTTCGTCAGCATCTTTCTCCCTTTATTTTCATAATTTGTATTTATTTTCTAAATTTATAATGCACATAATAATCTGGACTATTCAAATACGGTAATAAAAAGAAAAATGATTGAATTAAAGAAAGCTGGCATCGTCGATGACTGCGATTGGCTCGCCCGCCGCCTCTCAGGAGAATCTGGTGACGTGCCTGAGCTCAGATGACTTCTATGAGGCCGAGAGCACCGTCTCCACCGCCATCTCCGGCAGGAGCCGCAGCCGCTCCACGCGCTCTGACGCAGATTCGTTAGTTGAAAAAGAAAGAGTGAACGAAAGAGTGAGAGATTTAGAGAGAAGGAAGAAAAAAGATGTACATACAAGCATCGAAAATTGAAAATTGCAGGAACATCAGCATGACCGACCGCCGTGGCCATGCTGCCTAGTCAACCGCCCTTGTCGTCGTGCCTTCTCTCTCCTCTCCCCCCCCCCCCTCTCTGCCCTATTTACTCCGTCGTCTCCTCATCTCTCACCACATCAATCCCTCCCCTTCCATTCCCCAGTCTTTTTTTCATAAAAGAAATCCAATGGATTATGTTTTGTACATTTAGCATATTTTTCTTCAAAGTGAAGGAACGTTTATATATTTTTAGGATTGCTTCTGTATAGTGATACACTAAAATTAGTATAATATTCCTTTCATTGATCCACTATTGATCGAGAAAAAAAATCAATAACTCAAATCACCCGTTTGGCAAATTTAGTCGTGCTGGATAAAATGATTTATTTCTTTGACCTTACTGGAGTTTTTATTTATATTTTATTTTATTTGCATTGAAGAACATCCCAGCGATAACTTTTGGCCTAGTTCTTATTTCATCTCATGTTGTTACATGTTGGCTGCTCTCACAATCAGTTCGAGATTCATTCAATCGGCCTGAGATGCAGAAGGCTCAGCAGGATAAAGCTAATCATTTACTTCAATCATTATTGTAATAATGATTTTAATGTATTCCTAGATAATCGTTTAAGCTATTCAGATAGTTACTTGAGCAGTGGAAATTCCATGCAAACTATTAGAGCACGTTTTGGACACCGCGGTCAGCTTTCGTCCGCAGCCCAGACGTACTTAAAGTGATGCTATGTAGGGTCCGTGTTTCAAACACGGTTTTGACTATCTCAAATGATAGTTAAAGGAGATCATAAGGGAGAAACTCCTACCACGATTGGTGGCCCGATCACTTAAAAGTACGGTGAATCCTAAATAAATACGGTGAATAATGAAAGCAATCCTCAGAAATAGAGCTACTGCATCTCGCCTCTCTCCCCAGAAACTTGTGGTATGGACAACAGGGCGCTTGAGCCTATGTGTTAAGAAAAACCCGGCTAATGCAGGTTGCTTAAACCATATGAATAAATTTCACTGGAAGTAGTAGAATGGCCTCGCCGGCCACGGTTGAGCTCCAAAAAATTTTTTTGAAAATGGGGGGAAGATTAAATATTCGTGAATTCAAAGTAGATAATGCTGTTAATTTCCTCAGGGCAGAGTGATTTTTGTGACTTCGGGAAACTTGCAATCTAAGGTTCTAGCTCAAGCCGACCAAATAAGTCGAGAAAACAAGACACTATTAAATTCACCTTAGATCTCCTTTAATTAGAGACAGCAGATGATTTTCCGAAACCGCTTGAAAATGTAAATGAGTACTGTTTTTGGGGAGTTTGGGTGATTAGAAAACGATTTCTAAAATCAGAATCTCACGAAAGTTTGAAATTATCTTACAAAAACGCCTTTAAAAAATGCGAATTCCTGGGGAAGATGGGCCTCCTACAGTAAGCCCGTCCACGTATCTCAATGTGCCAAACGGAGTTCGGCTGGTCAGATGCTCGAACCAGACGATAGTAGTTGTGCTCGATAAATTTAATCCCTATTAATTTTCCATTGTTTTGTTTTTAAATCTAATTTTATATCCGGCTAATCTCCATGATCATTCTTCTGAGTGCTTTCACGCCCTCAAATCGCCTCTATCGAAGTGGTTAATTATTTCGACTAAAAAATAGCCACATAATCGACGACAATTCACTATCGCCTCGCAGAATCTCGGTCATAGTCTACATAGGTATACTGGCGGATGTCTTCTATCATAAAATGATGTTTAAAAATCCCGAGGACATCTGGGATACATATTAAATCATTGTAAGTGGGAGAAACCATGAAGTGATAATTTTGTTCGAGGAAAATTTTTCGTGTTTGCTCGCAATATACGAACAAAAAAATCAGTGTACTGAAGCCAGATTGGCTTTAAGTATAATCTCTCTGCAAGATGCGATCAGGGAATACCGATAAACGAAATAGAACGAAAAAATGAGCTTGCACCTGTTTCAGCTAGAAACTATCTATCAATGATATCTCCTTATCGCCTCGCAGAAATTCGACAAGAAACCGCCTAGCTATCACACAACATGCCATCTAATATTAAATTAAAATAAGAATCTCCGAGCTTGTGGATGAACCAAATTATAGTTGAAAAACTGAAAAAGCCAAGCTCACGGAAAAAAGCTTCTAATGAGGTTTTTTCAGCGTAGTGCCCGTGTATGCAAGGCAGAATAGCGCCCAACACTTTGAAAAACCTTCCTTTAAAATACTGACAAAAAGATTCTTGACATGTTTACCGACAAACTGCAAAAAAATAAAAAGTTATAGAACAAGCTCTCTTCAAAAATTTGAATTTATCAGTCCGAACGTGAGAAATTCCGCTAATTCCGTTACGGTAGGTTGACCCAGTTTTGTGCTATGTCATTCTTTCACTCTGCGGTCTCTACCTTTAATAGGCTTTTCAATAATCGGCAACCTTATTTTATCTTTGGCTTCATGTGGCTTCAATAAACCAATGAACGATTGAAGACACCTAAAAAGCGAGAAAATGCCGTATTTGACAGGTGGCATAACTACAGTACCGCTCAGCATTATGGGGTCACAAATATATTGAATATATTTAATATATTCTTAAGATTCTCTCGCACTGTGACTCGTAGAACCAATTGTTCGAGTAATGTATATATTTTTTGGAATCAGCATTTTTTTCTCTACCGAATGATTACAATAATTTTCAAAATACATCAGATTATTTTGTCGTGAATTTTGATGTGAAATTGAGTGCATTTGGTACATAATTGTTAAGGTGCAAACGTCGGTAGTGCAGTTCACGGTTTTTTTGGCAAGTAGCCGAGAATTTTTCTTCGGAATTGCCAAAACTGCAAGACTGCAGCAATACTTTAGGGCTCGAACCTGAGACATTCAAAACAAAAATCGGATACGCAAGCCATTGCTCCACCAAGGTGAATGGGGAAAGAGGAAGGGGAGGAGACAGCCTTTGCAGTCATCTCCTCGCTTGCAGTTCCACCTCTCCGCCGAGTCAGCTGAAGAAGTGCTGAGCAACTCGTTGCGCCCCGTGATGTTGGCCGAGTTGAGTGTGAGTAGTCGCCGTTCTCTCTGACATCCTCAGCCAGGACTTCACTCTTCCTCTTGGAAAGGCCATCTCTGAGCGGATACTCGCGGCAGATCATAACCAAATTAATTTGTGGATGATCGTTTTTTTAAGTTACTTTGCTTGATCGTCATTCATTTTGTGTTTTGCCCATTTTGACGATGCTCAAAGAGAAAGTTGCTCGAGATGTTGCGTTGTTCGATTCCTCTTACAATTTTCTGCGTAAACAACGATGGATTTTAGAGTAACGCCAGCAGGCATTGAATGTCTCATTGTGGTTACAACTAAAAGTAGCTAAATTTAGTGGGTCAATTTGAAAAGAAGTTTGGTGAACCATTATCATGAGTAGTGTGATTTCTGAATATTATTCCAAAAAGAAGGTCGCCAAATTTGGTGCGAAATTTTGAAAATGCGGTGCATATAACAATCTGGCGGTATTTTGGTGCTGCTTACGTAAACATGCAACGTGCGAATTCTTAAATTCTTCAGAAAAAAATATTTTTAACATCCCGCACAAAATTGCTCCCTACTATCGCTCTGGCAACGCTGTGTGGGGGTTTTGCTGCTTTTCAGTTGTGCATTCTGCTTTACGTTTTACTATTCTTGAATGTTGCGAAGTCGCCTTTCTTCATTGCCAGAGAGGCGGCTGTCGATGAAGCGTCAGGTTCAAGAGCGAAGGCCAACCAAGTCATCCACTCCAGTTGCACAGGCTTGTTATGGGGTCATTGAAAAGTTGTGCTTACGTGTTTACTGCCCCGGCCGGGAACGTGATGTTGACGGGTATCCTTTAATACCCCATATAATCGTCGCTTTTTGACTAGTTAATTTGTTATTTTACACCATATTTCTTGAAGAATTCATCGGCGGCCGGCCGCGCCAAGTTTGTCCATTCTCTGTCAAATGAATTGGCAAGCGAACTACAGCAACCTGCTGTGAAGAGGCAGCTAGAGCTGCTCGAGAGATCAGGCAAGATCAGATCTTTTTTTTTGTTTTCATTCTATTAATTACTCGATTTGTTTTCATTTTAGAAATGATAAAGTTCTATGTTGTTTTTACGGATAGTTTTTTCCTTTTAACCGAGAGCTTTCGTTATCGGTTAACATTTGCTATGTTCAGGCAATCGTACAAATTCGCGCTCGACTGACGCGGATGCAGCCGCATGCTCATGTAAGTGTCCTCTAATCGGATGGTGTGGACGGGTGGGAGGAGCCTATATGCTGATATGTGGATTATCTACTTCCGATTCGAAGGTGTGTTGCATCGGCAGCGTGGCTGCTCGCGCGGCAACTCGCCACTCAGACCTCGACCTTGTGCTTGTTCCACATGCGACTAATGAGAAGGCACTCGCCTCCTTCAGAAGCCAATTCACAGACGACCTGAAATTCTTAAAGTGTGGTTAGACTGAATTAATTAGCTATGCTGCATTAAATAGCTGAATAAACTTTTCTTTTTCTCATGCTTTGTCAGGTGTATGTGCCAATTTCTTGATCTCTAACTAAAATTATTACAAAAATGACACCAAAAAATTCATTGGACCTTGTTGTGATTTCCTTTGCAGAACCACACTGAGTAATCTCCAAAATTGTTTGCGCGGCGGGACGATTAAGAATGCATTTCCACTTACTAAAGCGAAGGTGCCGATTATTAAAGGTTATCCTATATTTGTTGCTCATTATTAATAATTTTATTTAAACGCTTCTTCAATTACTTAGGCTCAAATTTTTTGCTTGAATGTTTCGTGATCGTTTCTCTTAATTTCTAGGAACAACGATATCAGGTATCCGCTTCGACATTCAATTAGCTAATGTCGAGCCTATTCGTTCTTCTAACTTCGTGCGCACCGCCTTCTTGGTCGAGATTTTTTTTTTACCTTTGACAATAGTTTAATTTAAAAAGGGGCCATAAACTTATACCCAGTACGGTTATTCTACAATTCTTGAGAATATTCTTACTAGATACTGTATCCAATTCAGATCGACCAAAGATGCATGCTCTTAACACGGTGGCTACGGTCACAAATGAAACAACGTGACTTCTTCGGTAAGCTCTTTCTTTTCTAACATCGGCATAAATATAAACAATAATAATTTATGTATTTTTGGAAGCATGATTTTAACTTCTTGTCCAGGCGGAAACCTCGGGCTCTTCACTTCTTTTCATGTCTACATGCTGTGTCTCTTTTATTCACAGGTATTCATGTTTTGTTTCTTCTCCTGATAGGAACAAAATAGCCGTTGAAAGAAAAAAGTGCAAGAATATGTTATCTTGGAGATCGCAGCAACTGGTTTGTGAGAACTCGAAGGTTCTCGGCAAACAAAGTTAATGTTTTTCAAGCCTTTAAATGGAAATTATGGTTTTGCGGACTTCACATGAAGTGCGGCTTAATTCTAGCTGTGCAAGCTGATTCCGCCACTTCTCAACACCTTCCCCGAGATGCTTCGAGCCGATCGATCTTGGCAGGATGTCGCAGGCGACATCGAACTTAACAAGCCTGTCGGTTTTCTATTCTTTATTTCTTATGTTTAATTATTTTAGTCAGTCAATGTCTTTGTGGCTTCTTACAGACGAATGTGTGGACTATACGAAGTGGGGTGGACTATCAAAAATAAATTGGCGAAAAAAAAATTACTTGGTATAAAGGCTAAATGTTTTTTTTATTTTATTCCTGCAATATGCCTATTCGTATTCCAAGCCACTGAAATGAAAGTTGTGCCTTAGCTGAAGCTAGGCTGAACCTCTTCCCATTCCAGCCGGTCCTCCCTTCCGATTGGTCTCCACAAGGGCCGATCGTCGGCTTGGTGGGTGAGCTCGCGCTCGACTTGGTCCACTTCTACTCTCGTATCGATCTCCATAATCACGCAATCGATATAGCCGAAAATGTTCTTGTTCCAGTGTAAGTCATTTGACTCTATCTTTTTCTCTCTGCCTCTCTCTCTCTATCTCTGCATCTCTCTCTGCCTCTCTTTCTTTCTTTTTCTCTCTCTCTCCAGAAAGATGAATAAGCTTCTGCTGCTAGAGCCGTACTTTGACCGTACGAAAGGAGTGTGTGCCCTGGGCAACGGCGCTGCGATCCTCACGAAGTTCTTAAAACTTCTCGTCGATGACATCCAGAACGAGAGGTGGAAGAAGCTTGGGTATTCCGTGTAGCAGGGGTGTATCGGAATTCCGAATTCCGATATTTTTTCCCTTCCGAATTCCGTTATGAAAGGGAGCCTTCCGAATTCTGAATTCTTTTTTCGGAATTTTTTCAGAATTATGAAGCTCTGCCGTGCAAATTTTATGCATACACAGTCCCGCCCAGGATCTTGGTACTAAGGATGCGTCGGATGCATCGGACGCATCCAAATGCATCCTCGTTAATAACTATTTTCTTATTACATGCTAAAATATTTTAACTGGTACATTAGTTTGCTTACAGAGAACGGATGTTACTGATAAATAAATTGATAATTTCTAATCATTTGATAAGAAGTTATCAGTTTGCTTATAAAAAATTTCATTTCTTATATTTTTCAATGAAATTTCTCCTGCACCATTATTTTGTCTCTACCCACATCCCCAAATAATAAAAGTAGAGATTTTATCATTGATAACGGAAATCAGACCTTATCACGCTTGTTCATTAGCTGAGAAGATTCGCCTAACGATTCTGAATCTAATTGTGCAATCAGTTTTCAAATAAAGTGCCGGTTAACAAGATATTTTTGATTGTGTGTACTTTACATGACTTTCTTCAGGATTCCCCATTGTCTTGGACTTTATCAAAATTTTGGCCGGTATGATGGTTCAAATCTAGGTTGCTGCACTAGCATTGAACCTTAGAAATATAACGCGCGACCTTTTCGTCTTCGGTTTAATTACGCAAGTTTGAGGTAGCGAAATAGCACAAGCAGAGAAAAAAGGCTTAGGCCCCGCCCCCTCGGCCTGAGAAGCCTCCCTGCCCTGTTCTTTCTGAAGAAAGTAATGCAAAGTACACACAATCAAAAATATATTGTTAACCGGCACTTTATTTCGAAAACTGAATACATAATTAGATTCAGAATCGTTAGACGAATCTGCTCAGCTAATGAACACGCGTGTCTTATTTATCGATTTCCGTTATCAATGATACAATCTCTACTTTTATTATTTGGGGATGTGGGTAGAGACAAAATAATGGTGCAGGAGAAATTTCATTGAAAAATATAAGAAATGAAATTTTTTATAAGCAAAAACTGATAACTTCTTATCAAATGATTAGAAATTATCGATTTTTATCAGTAGCATCCGTTCTCTATAAGCAAACTAATGTACCAGTTAAAATATTTTAGCATGTCCTAAGAAAATAGTTATTAACGCACAGGGGTCACACCCCATATAAAAATTTGCAAGATTTTAAGTTCACCAAATATGAGATACTACACCGCCGTAACAAGTCATGAGTTTTCCGCTCAGGACCACCTCTTTGTGACACAGAAGAAAATTACCGTTTATAGGACCCGTGTGATACACGAGCCATACTTAATTTGCTAAGTGGTGTGCTTTGAAAGTTTTTTTTCGAACGGTTGTAAATTGTTAAAGGTGGACTAGAAAATACCGTTAGGGATATTCACCCGTTCACCTGATTCACACTTTATATGGCAACTTTTGGACAGGTGTGACCCCTGTGTTAACGAGGATGCATTTGGATGCGTCCGATGCGTCCGACGCATTCTTGGTACCAAGATCCTGGGCGGGACTGTATCTAGGAAGAAAACTGAATGCAGCCCTGTAAAAACTGACGCCAGGTTGAACAAATATTAATGAAACTTTCATTTTGAGTCGTGCGAACAATGAAATGTTTTAAGGATCTTTCATAAGGGCCGACCTTTTGGGAAGCGCATTTTGGTAAAACTGAAATAAAGTTCAAACTTCATAACATATGCGGGTTATCCCGTATTGCACATCTGACGCTTGTTAGATTTTGGCCAAGGTTTTTCGTACGCTGCGAGCTAAGCACCAAGGTTCTTCCCAAGTCAAGATGACTCGATTAAAAAAGATTAGGTCTCTAGGATCCCTGAGGGCAGAGATACAGACCCCTCCAAAAGTCAAGAATTCGTCTGACGCTTATCGTTAGGCTAGTTAGAGCCACTCAGTACTAAAGTTCGATGAAGTCAAATTCGACATGGTGCTCAAGCCGGTATGGGAACTGTATCTCGAGTGGAGTTGGGCGGTCGAGTGGGAGGGTGCCTGTGGCAACCGACGTTACCGAGAGAGGTACCGTTGGGAGAGAGGTGAGAACGGACTCCCTTCGTAACGAAGCAACAAGGCTGGAGATGATCATGAAATTATCGTGCTCGGCGATCCCCCGATCGCTGTTTTACTCCCCCGAGCCGATGATCACTGCCCGTGTTTCTTTTTGCCGATTCCCTGCCTCTGTTCTGCGTGCGACTGCGGACGCGATGCGAAGGAGATGGGCTGTCTTGGGAGTGAGGGGAGCTTTCACCCAAGAATTAATGTCACGGCAGAGCATACCATCTAACCATAAGCGTACTATTTTATGACCCAAGAGCAAGAGACTGTGCAAAAGTTAGAGAGAAAAAGTCCCATCTTTCTAATTGAAACTTGAAGTTCCGAATTCCGAATTCCGACCTTTTTTCTCCTCCGAATTCCGTTATGAAAATTTTTTTCCGATACATCCCTGCCGTGTAGTCTGACCTCCCCTTTCTAGTTACTCAAGACGGGCGAAGATTAATTAGAGATTGGCATTGCCTTTTACCCTATTTTGTTCATGCATTGCCTTGGCTTTCACCGTCTTATTTGTATGCTATATTGAGGTTTTTGTTCGGAGTTTCATAATCGAACGGGTACTCAATCCGTTTGTTGTTATAATTTCTCTTCTGTATGCAACCTTGCTGTTAGGACGAATTATTGTAACGAATGAAGAGAATACTGACTAACTGCATTTCATTTTATCAGTGCCTGGGTTTTACTGCCGTTTGAATATTGATTGTTGATAGTTCCCAAAACTTCTTACAATAGTCGTGCGTGTAGTTGTTTTGAATTCGAAATAGATTTGTATGCTGGCGTATATGTCGGAAGTTACGGTGATATGTCAGAGACTACCTGCGATAGACTCGACTTAGGACACGACTCTTCAGCCAATGGAAAAAGACTCGGTCACTCCCCATACTGAGCACGTCCCAACGCGCCACCGTACCTCACGCGTTGCGGCTGATTTTCCCGCTAGGATTTAGCAGCTGTGTAGCAGCCCTTGCAAAAAGTTTATTCCTGTCGGTTTAAAATGTACTATTTCATGTGTTTCTTTCTGATTTAAGGAAATAACGTATTATGGAGGAAATGGGGGTGGCTGCCCCCCCCTCCCAACCGGTACTACAACCAGCAGCAGCCGTTCCAGCAATTGCAGAACAATGGAGGCTTCCGCAGGCGGGCGCCACCTCGAGTGGCGGGCAAGACGTTGGCCGCCACCATTAAGAAGGAAGTGGAGGAGGGGATAAGATTGTGAGTTTATTCTTTTGCGTCTCAGTTTGCAATCATATTGCATGCTTTCTATCGTGATGTAATCGAAATCTTCAAAGCAGAAGAACGCCTCAAGGCGAAGCAGGCGAAGAAGAAAGCCAAGCAGAAGGAGGAAGAGCAGAAGCAACTTGAAGAGAGTGGAGAACATTGCAGAGAAGAAGAGATAGGAGGCGCAAATGGAGCTTGATGCGTGTCTGCGCAGTATCTTAGCGGACCTCCAGGCGATTGGCCAGTGCCTGGTGGGCAACCATGTTCAGCGCTGTCTGGAACATCCAGACACGCTGCGGGCTCTCTACAAAGACGAGGAGCAAGCAGAACATTGCAGAGAAAAGTGAAATCATGCGAGTGATGAAAAAGATCAGCAGACTATCAGCTCCCCATGACCTCAGTCAAGCTGAACAAGAAGAGCTATTGGATCTGATCAAGACCTTTGAAAATCTGGCATCTTTTGCATTTCCCCATCAGAGAAGGACAACCAAGATACACGGTCTCATCAACCACGTTCCTGAGTTGGTTGCCAGGTATGGCAGCTGGGCATTTTTCGCTGACCAGCCAGTGGAAGCGCTACACCAAGAAGAGAAGAGGCGGGCAAGGCAATATGCGCCGATTCGGAATGAGGAGCAAAGATGGCGAGCAGAGCAGACTTTGCAGTCATGAATGCTCTGCATGACAAGGACAAGTGGTGAAAGTCCAAATAAGAATAAGGAAATTTTAAGATAATTTAATTACTGAGAGAATAAGAATTGGTTTTAAGAAGAATCATTGCAAAAAATTAAATGCTTGAACCTGAAAATTTTTTCTACAATGAAAAGCGAGCAGTTGCTACGCACTTCAAGAGCAACGACTTATGGTTAGCTAGGGCAGCAGCCTAGATTCGACGGATTTTTCGAACTATACATTTCTTAAGAGCGGAGTGCAGAGTCGGAACATAGGCCGGACGGAGCACTAGAAGCTATTGTTCCTTACAATGTTCTTTAAGGCTAATCGTTGCAGGAGTTTTCGAAATTCAAAATATTAGCAGTTCAGTATGCAATGCTATACAACAACTTCGCGGTCCAGAAGCAGTAGAATTTAGCAGTTGAACCCTTACACTGTGCAACAGCTAATGCATTTTCTCACTGCTAACGAACAACTTTACGCCTTTCTAACTACGTAGCAACTGCTTGTTTTTTTTCCCGAGTGATGGAATAAATTTGTTTAATAAAGCAGCGCAGAGGAAAAACATAGCAGGGGCAGAGGTGCTAACGGGCCCAAAAATTTTGGGCCGGCCCGGCCCGTCGGGCCCAAGGACTCGGCCAGCCCGGCCCGATCCATTTTCGGGCCCTAGGATTTTGGGCCCGGCCCGGCCCGTGGGCCCGTTTGAGCCCGATTTTAAAAAAATTCTGGGGAAAAAAGTCCGACGAGTTACAAAGAGTTTTGAAATTCAGAATTTTTCATGATCGTGCTACGAATATTCATTTTAATGTATATAAGAAAGACTTTTAGGGGGGGGGGAATGAACAAATGAAGAAAGTTTTGCACTTAACAATGCCACCAGTCGTCCTGACTGGACGACATTGTGTGCTTATCGGGCCCAGGGATGTCCAAAACCAGGCCCGGGCCGGGCCGGGCCCTATTTTCAAAATCTAGGGCCGGGCCCGCCGAATTGGCAACGGGCCGGCCCGGGCCTGTGTTAAAACGGGCCCGGCCCGGCCCGTGGGGTATGTGGGCCGGGCCCGTAGGGTGAGCGGGCCGGGCCGGGCCGGGCCCGTAGGGTGAGCGGGCCGGGCCGGGCCGGGCCCTGCCTTCAAAATCTCGGCCCGGGCCCGCCGAATTGGCAACGGGCCGGCCCGGGCCTATGTTAAAACGGGCCCGGCCCGGCCCGTGGGGTATGCGGGCCGGGCCCGTAGGGTAAGCGGGCCGGGCCGGGCCCTGCCTTCAAAATCTCGGCCCGGGCCCGCCAAATTAGCAACGGGCCGGGCCGCTTTGGACATCCCTGATCGAGCCCACTCGGGCCTGCGGGCCGGCCCAACTTTTTTTGGGCCCGGCCCGGGGCCCTGGAAAGCTGGGCCGGGCCGGCCACTTTGCACCACTGAGCAGGGGAAGCAGCATAAGAAGGATAGCATCCACTCAAAACAATAAGGAGAAAGAAGAAAAAAAAAGCATGCAAAAGAAAGTCGAACCTATGGCTGATGTTGAGAAGATGCAACCTTGCGCAAACGAGCTGTCTTTAGTCTATCGAATGGGCGAGATCACGAGAACGCGGGCGCCGAGCCATCTAAATGATACCACAAGCAGAACCCGAACAAACAAACATGAGGGAAGAAAAGTTTAAATATCTGATCTAATCTGTCTTTGGTGGTCGCAGCTTCGTCCGTCGGAGCATTCAATTGAATTGAAGACGCTGTCCTCGAGGCAGGGGCGGCGACGAGAACGGAGTGAAGAGTGCAGCAGCTATAAATTAAAGAAAAAACTAATATCAAAATCAGAGATAACGGAAACTATGCTAATAAATGTTTGCCATGTTCTATGTCGAAAATTACATGTTCGACCTAAAATCTGTCCGAACGAACCGGGATTTCACGACCAAGTATTCCGGCTCATTTTTTTTATTTTGAATTCAAACTGCGATTGAAATTTTGTGTAGTGTAGCAGCCCTATATGAGTTTCATCATCCCGCGCGGCTTAACGGTTTAAAGGTCCGTGAGGATGAGGCAAGTGCAACGAGTCATCATGACGTCATCCACCTGGAGGCGGTGCGTGGCAACGACAGCAGTCTCCAAGACATTGCCTTCGCTGTCCCGAATTCCAGGTAATCAGAACTAAACACTTGCCTGAAAATAAAATCTTCTTGGCTTTATCATATAAGAGACAATTCTTCTAAAAGGATTAAAATAGAGCAAAAAGCATGCTTAACCGTTATATTTTTGTTTGAGCGCACTAGTTGCTGGAATGTCTGAGAGATACGAAATTTCATGCTGACAATGAGATTATCTATAACTGATTTCAGAAGAGCCTGTAAAGGCCAATGCAACATGCAGAAGTGCCAGCACAAGGAGAAGGTCAGGGTTTGTTCATTTTATTTATTTTTTTATTTTTGATTTGTCGACAATACCACTCTACTTTTGCAACGTTTACGATCGGCTAGGTATATCTAATAATTAATTTACAATGTACCCGGCTATGCCTCTTACTTTTTAAAGATATTTCCTTAATCTGACCCGTAACCAGAAGGCGTCACATTTCCGACCTGGAGTGCGTTCTGGACGGACAGAAGGCTCTTGTGGAAAGCCTCGATGAGAAGCTTCGAGTTGCCGACAATAATCGTCTTCAAGAGCTCCGAAACAAGCCGGTACTCATTTTCGCTTTTATATCCTTGTAATAAATATATTTTATTTGCTATTACAAGCATAGAAACTGTTAGATCAACTGCCAATAATATTCTTCTTAGTGTTCAACTTACGCATTTTCTTTAGAATGTTCTACTCAAGAATCTTCCCGAACTCGAGCAACGAACTCTCAAAAATGCCAGGCTCGTCCCGGTAGGCTCGCAAGTTTCAGGTTACTTTTTCGACGCAGTTTGTTTAATAAATAATTTTTTTTCATTATTATGTTATGTTGTTATCTAAGGTTAAATTATAAACGAGAAAGAAAGAAATTATTAGCAATATGTCCGTTCAATTTTACATTCAGTGGATTTTAAGCCTACGAAATTTTTAGATAATTATAATGCTATGGTTGAGGTCTTTCCTCGCACTCATCCGACCTGGATCTTGCTTTCTTTCATTTGGATCCTTCAAGGCGACAGGAGTTTTGCTACCAGTTCTACAACAACCCTGAACTACGACTGTCAGACTAGCCTTTCGGACATTTTTCATGCCATTTGTTTCTATGCCTGTTTACTTATTTAGGAATAAAATATTCAGTTTATTAAACTAAAACTAATAAACTGAATAAAATAAAAAAAAAAAAATTTTTTTTATTTAATGTTGCTAAACATATTTTAGCCGCATGATGACCGTTTTTCGTTCACTTCTACGACGAGAACTATCCGAAATGGGCATACCAATTCGAGAGATTACTGTCCTGGCTACAGTAAAGGTTCCGTTTTCCGTTTTTTTCACTTCAAGAAATCTGAACAAAGATATCAATAACTTATTTGTAGTGAAAAAGCAATATAATAACCGACTGAATCAGTGTTTGCTTGATAGTTGTAATTTCAGGTGCCAATATTGATTTGCAAACTTTCGGACATCTATACCATCGACATTCAATTTCCATCAAATAAGTTCGAAGCCATTCGAAACACTGCCATGCTTCGCTTATACAACTCGGCAAGTCACTGTTTATTACGAGAGAGTGTTTTCCCGTAAATCAGCTCTTATTTTAGGAATATTAAATATGTTAATCACTATTGAATTAACCTTTTAATGCCTCGTTGTTTTTCAATATAGCCTTACTTTGCAAGATTTCTAGATGGATCCTCGATTCGGTCGCCTTTTTCTCTGGCTTCGCGCTCTTTGCAATTCACTACAGATTCGGAATAGCAAGGTTTGTTCTCTTTATTTTTCTTTTCTTTTCAAATTGCTAGCATTAGAACGATATAGTTTTATTTGCATTTCAGCAATGGCTTCTCTCTTCGTACCACCTTTATATGCTGCTAATACACTTTTTACAGTCTGCTGAGGTAAGCGAGAGACTACTGTTGTTCTTAATTTATCTAAAGCCATTTTGAATATTCATGATCGATGTGATGACACAGGTAGTTGTTACGTTGCTCCGTTTTCGGGATCATCACATTGTGTGCTTGCTAGACTTCCATGAAGCCGCGTATTTCATTTATTTGTTCGGACTTTAAAAAATTAACTCCTAGACGTTGTGCCGTTTATTGAACTAATTGGCTTTAACATTTAAAAGATTTAATTTAATTATTTCAGTGCCAAGGAGCTACTTCGGTTCTGCCGGTTCTCGCTCAGACGCACTCGAATCTCATCGGAGATAGGGTACCCATTGACAAGGTCGTTCAGCAACTTTGCCTCCCCCAACTGCCTCCTGTCTACCCAGGTACTGAATTGCTTGGTAGTTGCTAAGCATTTTAATTGCACGTGTTCTTCTGAGCACGATTTATCTGTATATAATGTTAATTTTGCTAGCTATCTTCACTTTCAATTAGTTTTAAAGTATTTAGCCTGGAAATCACAAAACTGCCAAACGACAGCTGAGTTGGCAATTCGCTTCGTTAATTACTATGCTAATCGGATCGATTTATCCTTTTACTTCATCAACATTGCGGATGGAAGAACGTGGAGAAAGGGGTTTCTTCCCATTTTATTTTCTTTCATTTATTCTCAGAATCTGAACATCGTATGTGCAAACTTGATATATTCCAGAAGACGTATGTGTCAGCTGCACATCATCGATCCGTACACGCCGTTTCATTCCGTTTGCAGGTTTGAGTTACTTTACAGAAAACAATCCCCCTATGCTTGAAATTACTTTATTTTCTATTTTACAAGAAAAATTAATTGCTCTAGATCCCCATATGCCCTCGGTGCTTTTTCTGCGGGAATGCAGTTTACTTGGAGGAGAATGGTCACGGGTTCGAGATTTTTATTTATAGTTTTGTTTTAGTACTTTAGAATTTGCTGGAGTGAATTTATAATAAATATTAAAAAAAGAATAAATGGACGTTTTCATTTAGGAACTGCGATTGACACGTTTCCCGATTTCCCTGATTGTGAGGCTGCTGATTTCCGAAATGAGACAAAGGATCACAGCTGGAGGAAACCGTACAAGAAACGTGCACAAGTGTAAAATGACTATACTTCTGGGATGATAAGATGAAATTCATTCAAACTTTTCTATGTAAGCTTTACTATGAGACGAACTGATTCATGCTTAAAAAGCGATATATTAATAATTCGCCGGAGTCCTCCTTTAACAAGGACAGTGTAGTCTGACATTTTAAGAACATTCGGGCCTTTCTAAGAACTCAAGTCGGGTGAGCATTATTTAGGGATGCGAGTTGTCATATCACCCCAGTTGTTTTTCTTAAGTTGATTTCGCTTAAATGAACGGGTCCTCAATCAGGATTATTGAGGCGGATACGCTTGCAAATACTTCGAAATGTATTGTTTTCTTGTTGTTTAATTATTGTAATAGATAAAGAGAATATTGACTGCGCACATTTGGTGTCATCACCGCTCGGGTTTCATTGCCGTTCGAATACTGATTGTTGATACCATCCAAAATTGATTGATTGATTTATTTATTTACGTGCTACCACGTGGTATAACAAATGAGATATGTGTGATAAAGCATAACATGATACAGTAAACATAAGATAATATACAGTATATCTGAACAGCATACAGTATACACGGACTATTGTAATGGGGCTGCTGACAGGGAAGAGAGGAAGGAGGGGGATGAGTGCTTGGCCATGGAGTTGAAAGCCTTTGCTGCTCTGATAAAGAATGAGTGGTTGCGAGCGGATGAGCGTGTGGATGGGTAGGAAAGGAGGAAAGATAGGCCGCGAGTACGTGAGTTACGAAAATGGAAATGATGGGAGAGATATCGGGGTGGGGTTTTTTGGGAATTATGGAATAGTGTCTGGGCTACAAGAATATCTGGATTTCAAAAATTTAGGGTTTGCGCCCGCGCCGGCGTCGGCGGCCAAACTTTGGTCGGAGGCGATTCCGATTTGGTCTCTTTGGTGATTTTGATGGTGTATAACTTTTTTCGGGTAGAGATATGGGATGAAAAGAATACTGGTATAGATCGTTCAAAAATGAATATGATTCCTGGATATGAACTTAATTGCCCCATTTGTAGATCAGTGGGAGGTCGGCTCGCAAACAATAAGTTTTTGGGGTACTTTTTTAGGGTCTTTTATCTCCTTTTCTCCTAGATCCCTCCATTCCGCTTTTGATCTGACTGACTCCGATTGTTCAGTTTTTTGACGGGCTTTCATAAAATGGTCAACATATCGTCTTTTGCGCACTAGAAATTGTAGATATTATTGATTGAAGGGCCAAATTTTTGTTAGGGGCTAACATTCTAAAATACATATCTTAATGATGGGGATCACAAAGATATGGGACCTGAAGGATATTGAAGGACTTCAGGAGAGCTTCAATATGAGTATACTTAGGTTTGGCTGGCTTTTCATTAAAGTGCATGCCAAGCCGTGAATTGTCAAATTTTTGGAGCGTACGTTGGGCCTCCGTTTTTTCTCGGTGGTTAAAGGTGTTGTCACATGTTATATACCGTTCGGTAGCTCTCGAGAAGGCGAACAACGTACTCATACAAATCATTTTCAAATTTTGACGTTTAGATCTACTTCCTTTGTGTCAGAATGTTTAGACCACTTTTTCGGCCTTAGCTATCACTGACACTTTTTGGTGTATATTTTTTATTGTAGAGCCTAAACTTAGCTATCGAATGGTAGGTCAATCGTTTAAATTGATCCAGGCATATTCGGACAAAAGACTCCAGGCTTTCAAATGGGCGGAAATTCAAAGGCCTAGGATGTCCATTAACGCCGCTATCTCAGAAAAAAAAATTTGGTGACCCTGCTAGAACAGACTTTTGCCCTTTTAGAGCCAACTACTCGGGAAAAAAGCGAGCCGTTGCTACGCAGTTCAAAATGCGCAAAGTAGTCCACTAGCAGTGACAAAATGCATTAGCAGTTTAAAAGTGTAACGGTTGAACTGCTAATGCGTACTGCGACTGGACTGCGAAGCTGTTGCAAAGCTACGACTACTGAACTGCAAAAATTTTGAATTTTGAAAGCTCCTGCAACGAAAAGCATTAAAGATAAATGAAAGCAACTATAGTTTTTAGGAAAGGTAAAAGTGCTCCGTCCGCCCCATATTCCGACTGTGCACTCAGTTATGAAGAAATGTATAGGTCGACAAATCCGCCGAATCTAGATTGTTATCCTTTGTAGGCATCCCAGAGCCGGTTTTCTTCACAGTTCCTTTCTAATGACAAGGCATGCCCACACAATTTTCTTTTAGTGCAGCCCATGTTCGGCCAATTTTACCTCTTACGTGGCTAAGCGGTAAAGAATTTTGGTGAAATATTAACAGTGATTACACTCGGCACTATAGTAATTTAACAGTATAGAAGTTGCTGATAAGCAAGTTACATTCCGGTGTTATGACAATCGGCGCCTACAGTATTCAATTTAGCAGTTCAGAAGTTGCTGCTAAGCAACAGCTTTGCTCCCTACTAGCCTTTGATTTGCTTTCATTTAGCAACAGCTACGCACCCACTGAGCAGATTAGCAGTTTAGAATTCACACAGGAGCAGTTGAAAAGTGTAAAGGTTCAAGTGCTAAAAAACCTGCTAAGTTGTTGCTATTGTAGTGCGTAGCAACTGCTCGCTTTTTTCCCGAGTAGAGCCAAATAAAACCCTTAGAGACAATAAAAGAAAACCAACAGCCCTTCTCGGGTGAAAAGCGAACGGGAAATAAATGGTCCAGTAATGGCAAATAACTACCGCAAATAATTGTAGTTTACCGATCGGCAACCAAACAATATTCGAACAGTTCTTCACTCAGATCTAACCATTAGCAAATTTTTCACCAGTAACCTGCGCATATTGGAGCAGTTAGTTGCACATAACAGGCAGATAACCTGCGCATAACTGACAATAACTCGGGAAAAAGGACAGCAAGTGCTACGCACTTCAAAAGCAACTGCTTAGCAGTTAAATTGCACAGCTACCCTTGCACCTTAGCGCTTCTATTACGCGCATTTTTCACTGCTACGCAACTTGTCAAGTGCGTAGCAGCTGCTAAATGAGAGCGAAGCACGAGCTTAGCAGTTAAATAGCTTAGCAGTTAAATAGTCGTTCGTTTGAGAATGACTACCCTTGCACTTTAGCACTGCTATTTCAAAAATTCGCTGCTAAATGGGAACTTTGCTGATTTTTCGCTGCGTAGCAGTTGCTGTCCTTTTTCCGGAGAATAAGCCATTAAACTGCGTACTGTAACACTAAAAATCAGTGTACTGTGGCACTAAAATTATAATTTTAGTTTCTCACGAAGTTCCGATAACTACCTCTTTACAATTAGCTCGGCCCCCATCAGGGTGCCAAACAAAAAAAAAAACGACTCCTTGAATTAGGAGCGGAAACGAAGCCCCCTTCTTACGGGGCGCGGAAAAACAACCGCTGTTTTAAGAAGCTGTGAAGGCTGCAACCCTTGTGCTGACCGCGCACCCTATACTTGCCGGCTTTCAGAAACAATGGTTTACCCCTTAAAAAGAATTTCCCGTCATTTCCCATGTTCAAATGTTTTAATGGCAAATAAATGGTACGTTAATGGCCAGTAAGGGGGAACAGGAATAGTAATAAACTGATTAGTAGGCCGCCATTATTTCGCCAGTCTGCAGGTTTTGTACCATTCTACCATTTCCGCGCTCGGAATTGGCCATTCGCTTTTCACCCGAGTTGGAGCCTACTGACAATGGCCAAGGGCTCGGCAAAGCCACGCTAGTTCTCTCTATAGACTAAACAACGTATGTAATTTATCCTCCGCTCAAATGAAAATGGATCGTGTGCGCAGTAGAAAAGTCCTATGAGTACAAGGGAGGTCTTGTTCGAATGGTTGAAGTCTTGGCTTCCTTCCTAGGTGCTTTTCGGTAGATTTGGTTGGCGCCGGCGCGAGAAAAGAGGGTGACTCGGAAAAATGTAAGGCCCTAGAACTTTTTTCCTATGGCAGCTACAAAAATAACTAAAATAGTAGTAGCTTCGTCATGCGGACATCTATCATAGGCCAGAAGCTCAATCCTCTATATCGATTGGTAGATCGGTGGGAATGGTTTTTCGAAAATGGGCACTTTTTCGCCATGATCCCGCCATTGGCTTCGTTGATTGTCGGGTTCTATCGATGCAGTTTTTCACGGCGCATCTTTTGATGTGTGACTTGTAAATTTTTGCAACTCATGGATATGTTAAAAATCGATAAAACGGAGAATTTTTTTGTTAGGTACCAACTTTGAAATTGTATATCTTAAAAAGTTGGGATCGCAGAGGGATGGGACTTGGAGAATATTGGTGAGAATCAGTCTGCCTTCAATATGAGCCTATTTGGGTTAATATCGCTACATCTAACATATCAGTCGGTAGCTTACGGGAAGGGCAACAACTTTCTCATAAAAACTTTTTATAAAATAAATTTTTGGTCTACAAAATGGGGTTCGAATATTTTAGTGCATTTCCAGGCTTGACCGTCAACTTAAATTTTTTTTTCAAAATCTACATGAAAAACTGATCCTAATCTGCGGTTCCTTTTCAAATTTTGATTAAGGGAAAAGATGATAATCGTTGATCAGAACATTTTTTTGGTAATCGATAGGTCGCAGGTTCGAACTCGCACGCGTGCAAACCCTTTTGCGCGCTTTTATGTGCCTTTTGATTAAACATAATCGATGATAACATAGCCTAATGACTTATTTCTAATGTTTAAGGCCTTAAAGGAGCCTGTTCCGTTAAGGTCTACTTTGAGCTGAACGAGTACTAGGCGCTCTAGCGGAATCTGTAACCGGTAATCCAGGTAGGTCTCGATATCGATTTAAGAAAAGAAAGTAAAAAAACGTGAAATGCATGTAAAATAATAAAGAAATAAAATAAAAAGTGAAATAAACATATGTTGCCTTCATAATCACAGTGGTCTTCTTTTTGAAAATCATTTTTGAATTAAAAATGTAGGCTAAGGGAAAGTTTTGACGAGTACGGTATGTATAAGTGAAGCATGAATTGTTCCCAATTCCGTTTTATTTGCTCTGTTGATGTTATGCCGCTGTTCATCGTGTTTTTTTTTGTAATTTTTTGTATAGTATGTTATTTTGTGTATTATGCTTGCGGCGCGTCACCTTCTCGCTCCACTGTTTGTTGTTGCGCGGCGTATGAGAAAAGCTTTGTTGCGGGGAGATTGGATCCTCGATGTGTCGTGGTATGGAATTTAATTTCCTGTATTATTGGTGTGCGGAAAGAAGGTGTGGCTCGACCCGAACGAGATGCCAACTCTCGCCACAATATTCGCCGTCTCATCAAGGACGGGCTGATCATTCGCAAGCCGGTCGCCATCCACTCGCGCCACCGCGCACACAAGAACAACGAGGTAAGCCGCAAGGTGGGCACTGCTGGAAAAAAGCTAGCGAAGACTCGGTGTTTTGCGATTTTTGGGCGTGGACGATTTTAGTTGCAAAAGGAATGACGTAAGAATAAAGTTTAGCAGTTCTTCTAATTCCATTTAGAAGCGATTGTTATATAACGTTTCAGTTTCGTTAATTTAACTTACTATCCCAAAAAAAAGTAGAAGAATTTCACAACATTGGTTCATAGTTTTTGTTTAGGTCACCGCTGGATATTTTTGAAAAGATTTTTTTAATCAAGGTATTCATTTTAGCGTTTTTCCTAAAGAACTATTAGAATTGTTTTGTTGCGGGGCATTAAGGAACTTCGTAAGGTTAAAAACTTCAAGCCCTTAGATACAAATGGTTACGAAACATGGCTTTTTTGGCAATAGTGAGTTAATTTCTTCTCTGATTTATTTGCTTGGCACCACCGCTCTGCACATCAAGCTACGTGCCACGGATGGAACGCATACCAAGACCCCCATCCCAGAAGCTCAGTCCGCGCTCCACGCCTCTGGCATGAGGATTGACCGCATCGAGAATGTCACTCCCATCCCCACCGATTGCACTCGCGGCAAGTGGGCCACGGGAGTCGTCTTTAAGTCAACAATCGGACACTTCGTTGTTTTTATTCTGTTCTCCCGGAAAAAGTTGTTTCGTTTTCAATCCCTGTTAATAAAGTGCTAAAGGCTTTATGTGAAACTGAAGGTTAAAGACATCACAAACTCACCAAGCAGGATATAGAGACAGCAGGGTTAAAGGAAAGGTGAGTGAGGAATTTAAGGGAAAGTATAAGTGGGTGAAACATGAAACACATGAAACGAAGGACAAAGTGAGGGCCGTGCGACAGTGAAGCGGGAGAGCAAGCAATGCACAGCGATAACCTGAAGATATAACGTATTATACAACACCATAGGAGATTTCCGCTAGACCAACAACCCCACTTATACCTTCTTTAATCGGGAAATGACCACCGGTGGTCATTGACCGGGCCGAAGGCACGCCTGTGACTAAATACAAGACGACGCGCAAGTGTGAAATCAGAGTGTTGCCTACGAGATAAGAGAGAGGGGAGGGAGAGGGCCTTGTTACGAGTTTCAAAAAAATTTCCTAAATAGTAGCTCATTTGGCCTCTGCCGTCGAGCTTTCCTTGAACATTTGTTCTTGCAAATTAGATCAGACTCTACGTGTATTTGTATGCTGATCTGGGTGATAGATGTTTTTTGCTGAAATATCGCAAACCTACGATGAATATGTCAGAGAATACGGTAGGTTCGCTCTCTAGGATGAGGCAAGTGCTACGAGTCATCATTACATCATCCACCTGGAGGCGGTGCTTGGCAAAGACAGCAGCTAGCGAGAACTTTCCTTCGTCGTCCCGAACTCCAGGTAATCAGATTGCCTAAAAATAGCTTCTTGGCTTTATCGGATGGGAGACATAAGTCCACTTTAACAATTGGTGAACAATTCCTCTTTAAAAAAAAGCGGAAAACTTGTTTAAATGGTATTTGTTTGCATGAACACAGCAGTTGCTAGCATGGCCGAGAGATACATAATGTTTAGCTGATATTGTATATCCTTGACTTCAGATGAGCCTGGAGAAGCGACTGCAACAGGCAGCAGTGCCAGCACACATAGGAGGTGAGAGATGCTTTATTTTATTATTTATTTATTCTTGATTTGTCGGCATTACCATTCTCTGTTCTAACGTCAACGATCTGCTTTTCAATGTTTTCCTTATTCTGATAACATTATCAGACGTCATCGCACTTCCGACCTGGAGTGCGTTCTGGCCGGACACAAAAATCTTATCGAAAGCCTCGAGGAGAAGCTTTTAGTTGCCGACAAGAACAGGCTTTATGAACTGCAAAATAAGCCGGTACTCATTTTGCTTTTGCACATTTCTTTTAATTATTTAATTTACCTATTACGGGAATAGAAACAGTTAGAAGGACGGCCAAAATATTCTAGTTATTGTTCAGTTGAGGCATTTTGTTTAGAATGTTCTACTCGAGAAACTTCCCGAACTTGAGCGACGAACTCTCATAAATGCCAGGCTCGTCCCGGTAGGCTCGCGGGTTTCAGGTTATTTTTTCAACGCATTTCGTTAAACATTTTTTTGAAAAAACATTTTTTTGGTGTTATATTGGTTTAAAATAAGAAATTTTCCACTAGAGCCAGTTCGTTGTAATTAACGGGAGTGAGAAAGGAATTGTTGGCAATATGTCCGTTCTATTTTACATGGAAAAATAGTGGATTTTTTTAGGCCCATGAAATTTAGATAATTAGAATGCAGTGAGTGTTTCTTAGTTCATCCTTCATCGTTGTTGTTCCCCATGCGACGTACATCCAGGTAGAAAGAGAGACGAGTTTATCAAGCAGGATTATGGT
Source organism: Allodiplogaster sudhausi (assembly GCA_945643635.1). Lineage (NCBI taxonomy): Eukaryota > Metazoa > Nematoda > Chromadorea > Rhabditida > Diplogasteridae > Allodiplogaster > Allodiplogaster sudhausi. Next base: position 964,156 of record CALZFC010000042.1, on the reverse strand, counting down.
TAATCGAGAGGAAAAGGGACACAGAGGAAACCGATCCTCAGGCGACTGGGAAGGGGCTGAGTCCGAGGCGTGGTGGTCGTTGAGAGGGAAAGGGGGTCGGGAAGTAGGAGAGATGGCGACCCGGCAGAAGGCCGGTCGCTCCCCGGGAGAAAGCTAACTTATGCGTCATTACTAGATCTTATATACTGGGAGGAGAGGGACGGATATACCGAGAGATAGAGAGGTCAGGCGAATAGAGAATAAAGAGAGTGACACACACATACATACACTACTAGCTATACATATAGACGTTCCCTTCACAATGCTATGATTAAGGTCTTTCCTCGCACTCATCAGACCTCGATCTTGCTTTCTTTCCTTTGGATCCTTTAAGACGAGAGGAGTTTTTCTACGATTTCTACAAGAACTCTGAACTCCGTCTGTCAGACTAAACTTTCGGACATTTTTCATGTCGTGATTTAAATCCCTGTTTCATACTATTCGTTTTTATGTCAGCTAGCTTATTTAGAATAAAATTACAATATTTTTGTAATTTTGCTTCACATATTTCAGTCGCATGATGACTGTTTTTCGTTCACTTCTTCAACGAGAACTTTCCGAGATGGGCTTACCAATTCGAGAGATTACTGTCCTGGCTCCAGTAAAGGTTCCTTTATTTTTAATTTCAAGACATTTGAATGAAAATATTAACTGCTTTAAATGTATAATGTTAAATTGCTCAATATTGCGAATACTTTACTATAATATAATCCTAAGGGCAAATATTTTTTCTGGGCGAAACGGTGTGTTTGATTGACAGTTGTCATATTAGGTGCCAATAATAATTTGCAAATTCTTGGACGGACATGTCATCGACATTCAATTTCCAACAACTCGGTTCGAAAGCATTCGAAACACTGCCATGCTTCGCATATACAACTCAGTGAGTCAATCCTTATTTTAGATGTAATTTATACTGAATTGTACTTTTAATGCTAAATTGTCTTACTAATTAGGTTTGTCTTACTTTGCAAGAATTCTAGATGGATCCTCGACTCGGTCGCCTTTTTCTCTGGCTTCGCACTCATTGCAATGCGCTAGAGATTCGGAATAGCAAGGTTGGCTATATATTTTTCTCACTCTCCAAATTAGTTGCATAAGACTATGTATTTTTGTCATGATATGCATATAAACATATTTTTGTATTGTAAATTTTGAAATAATTTTTGTTTGTATTTCAGCACGGGCTGCTCTCTTCGTACCACCTTCTTATGTTGCTAATCCACTTCTTACAATCTGCGGAGGTAAGAGAGTCTTTTCTTAGTCATTTTTCTAAAGCCATTTTCATATGCTAGAATGCTTGCTACACTTTGCTTAAATGAAGCAGCACTTTTCTTTTATTTGTATTTCAGGGCGTTAAAAAATTACTCTTAACATTCTTCTGAAATTTTTTTTATTGATTAAAAAGTAACTTAGCATTTCTCAGTGCCAAGGAGCAACTCCGATTCTGCCGGTTCTCGCTCAGACACACACGAATCTCATCAGAAGAGTGCCCATTGAAGAGCTCCTTCAGCAACTTTACCTTCCCCTGCTGCCTCCGGTCTATTCAGGTATTGAATTCTTTTACTTTTAAACTTTTAGTAAAGTTCTTGTTCATCTTAATTATTAAACATTTTAAATGCAAGTGTTTTTCTAATCGCTAGTAATCCATTTAGAATGTAAATGTTTTTGAATGTTTCGCTGGTTTTCCTTTCCTATTTTTAAAAGTATGTATGAACTAACGTTTAAGTCTGGCAATCACAAAACAAGCAAACGACAGCGGAATTGGCAATTCGCTTCGTGGATTACTATGCCAATCGGATAGACTTACGCAATCACAACATCAACATTGCGTATGGGAAAACGCAAAGAAAGAGGTTTCTCTCATTTCCCATTTTCTTTTATTTCACGTTTTAGAATTTTAAATGTGCGTATTTTTTAATGTATTTATCTTGACAAATGATTATCATTATAAACTTGATATTCCAGATTACCCAAGAATATTCTTTCCATCACCGATTTTTTTCATTCACATGGTCTAAATCTGTCTGCAGGTTTGAGCTATTCTACAAAAGCACTGCGCTTGGACATTTTATTTAAAAAAGACTAATTGTTCTCTTACAATTAGAACACCAATTGCCCTGGATGCTTTTTCTGCGGGAATGCAGTTTACTTGGAGGAGAATGGTTACGGGTTCGTGATTTTTATTGATAGTTTTTTTTATTGTTTGTACTTTTGCTGAAAAGAATAAATGGGCGTTCTCATTTAGGAACGGCGATTGACACATTCCCCGATTTCCCTGAGGGTGCAGATTTCCAAAATGAGACAAAACATTCGAGCTGGAGGAGAGCGGCCAACAGACGTGCCCAAGTGGTCATTGAGAGAATCGAGAAAGTCACAGGGTAGACATTCGTTCTCCGATAGTTCCTACTCCCTCCACACACAAGCATCGCACATTTTGTAATTGTGAAGAAAATATGGTGTGGAATTTAACAAGGACAGTGTGATCTGACATTTGACCAGGGATAGCCAAAGCGGGCCGGGCCCTAGGCCCGGCCCGGCCCGTAGCTAATTTGGCGGGCCCGCCCAGAGATGGTAAATGGCCCAACAATTTTGGGCCGGCCCGGCCTGTCGGGCCCAAGGTCTGGGCCTACCCGGCCCGAAACATTTACGAAACATTGAACTTTGGGCCCGGCCCGGCCCGGCCCGAAGGCCCGTTTGAGCCCGATTTTCAAAAAATTCTGGGGAAAAAAGTCCGACGAGTTACAAAATGTTTTGAAATTCAGAATTTTTCTTGCTCGTGCTACGAACATTCATTTTAATGTATAGAAGAAAGAGTTTTAGGGGGAAAAATTAACAAATGAAGAAAGTTATTACTGGACGACATTATGTGCTTACCGGGCCCAAACGGGCTCACGGGCCCGCCCAACTTTTTTGGGCCAGGCCCGGCCCGGCACGGGGCCCTGGGAAGTTGGGCCGGCCGGCCCTACGGGCCCGCCCGGGCCGGGTCGTTACCATCTCTGGCACGGCGCGCTTACCCCACGGGCCGGGCCCGTTTTTACATAGGCCCGGGCCGGCCCGTTGCTAATTTGGCGGGCCCGGGCCGAGATTTTGAAGGTAGGGCCCGGCCCGGCCCGGGCCTTGTTTTGCATTTGACTAACACATGGGTCTTTCAAGGCACTCAGGACGGATGAGCATTATTTAGGGATTCGAACTGCCATATCATCACAGTTGTTTTTCTTTCGTTGAGTTTCTCGCCTTAATTATGTGTTTCGTTGAGAATGTATATGCTCTGGAGTTTATTTGATTTCGAAGTTCATCTTGCGTTTAAATGAACGGGTGTTCAATCCGATGGCTGCTAAAATTTATTTTTCTGGCTGCCACAGTGCTGGTAGGATCATTGCTGCCGATACGTTGTTTTTTCCTTGACAATACGTACAATTTAGAGAAGAACAATAAAATAGCCCAATTTACAGGTCAGTTTTTCACATTGCACAGTGTAAATATAGTCGCTAGATGAGGAAGTGAAACGTTCATGGGAGAGGGGCGAGGAAAGATCATGCAACAGTTGCAGCCACGATTCCAGCCTGTAATTCTCGACTTTTATGCTTTCCGTTTCTTTCACACATCCCATTATTACCTTTCTCTCTCTCTCTCTCTCTCTCTCTCTCTCTCTCACTCTCACTCTCTCTCTCTCACTCTCACTCTCTCTCTCTCTTATTCTCTCGCTAGCCTTGCTGTGAAGAGATCGTCTCCCTATGTAATTCTGCAGCCCACAGAAGCAGAGACCAACCGCGAGAACGATTGCAAACGAGGATGGACTTCTCGTCTCTGAGAAGAGAAAATAAGAATGACATATGAGATAGAGAGAGGCTCTGCCAACTTCGTGAATCTCGCCCTTTGCCTGCAGCATTGCCAGCGGCAGCACTCGCGGTCGTCGTCGCAAGACCAGTACAGCAGTAATGGCCTCCAAGAGAGCAATCTCTTTCATTTCTCTCTCATTCCTTTTAATCTCAGCCTCTCTCTCCCTACTTCTCTCTCTCTCTCTCTCTCTCTCTCTCTCTCCTCTCTCTCTCTCCCTACTTCTCTCTCTCACTCTCTGTGTTTGCCTCGGTTTCTCTCCCTCACCCCCCCCCCTCTCTCTCTTTTTCTCTGTATGTCTCGCTGGGCCTATGTACTTCTTTCGTTTCCTTTTTCAAGTCCCACCGCTCTCCCTATCCCTCCCTCGATAGCTCGCTCTCTTTTCTCCCTCTCTCTCTCTAATTGGCTCGCTCTCTTATAAAAACCTTCTCCTTCCGCAGTGCATCCTTCCTCTTTTTTATGCCTTCCTGTTCACATTGGATATGAATACAAACCCCAGCGGGGGATATATAATCATCATAAAGGGAAATGAGATATGCTAGAACCCCGTGAAACCTGGTTCCATCAGCAAAGATGACGTCATCGTCCCCGAAGGCGGAGATGGCAGAATCTGAGCAGACGCGCAGCTCGTCCGCCCCTTGCTGGACGCATTCCCTCGTGCCGTTCTCTCCCTTCGTCCATCTCTCGCACTGCGCAAGTCGAAGCGAGGCCTCCGACCAGAAGTAGCTGCGCGACGCCGTGCTCAAGGAAGAGGAATCGACGATGTTTCAGATTTTATTTTATGTTCATATTATTTTACGACTACTTTTGTCAGCGTTGACCATCATACAATATTTAAGAAGTTTAACCTTATTCTATTATGAGAGCTATTAATAAAAAAAGGAATTTAATGTAATGAAGAAGCACAGATTTATAGTGAAAAAGTAGCAATTGAATGAAAGCGGCAAACTGACTGCAACGGCCGCTCCGGCTGCACGACAATGACACGCTGTCTGCTCTGCTCCTCTGTCACCTTCTGCTCCACTCGTTCGCCAACCGGAAGAGCGGAGAGAAAGAAGAAGTTCGAGCCATCCGGCTCAGAGCGACTTGGCTCCGTGCCAGAAGGAGAGAACGAGTGACGGCCACTTCAAATCTTATTTATTTATTTATTTATTGTACATCAATTAATTAGATAATCAATGTGTCAACACATGGCCCCTTATATGAGAAACATTACAATGTACATGCATATGTATGTATGCACATACATATACAGTGTATCTCTCACTTGAATGCTACGCAAAGCATAGCAGTGTCTTCATTTTTATGATAATGCTGTTAGAATAAGAGACTGATAGCGGAAGTCAAAAGCAAACTACAAGCTAATAACTTGGCTGCAGCTGCAGCACGACCGATGAGACCTTAAAGTAGAAAAAAAATGTAAAATAAAAAAGAATCACCTAGCAAAACTTCATGTATTTATATAATTTTGTTATATTTAAAATGGCAAAAAGCAACCCACCGCCAGCGTTGACTCCACCGCGAATGCTGGTGACAGTGAGAATTATAAGAGCGGTGGCTGCCAGCTTCGAAGTCAGCAAGCTCTAGAGCTTGAGACCAACCGTCAACTTCAAAGAAGTGAAGCAATGTGAAATTTTCTTCTTATTCTCAGAGGATTAATTACCTGGGTAGCACATACATATTTGTTTCATAGCAGATACTTACAGTATATGTTCATAAGGGAATATTGATTTAATAATTCAGAATATACACACATATTTGATATGAGAGGGACACTCACTCACACTCTCCGCATTACCTGGCAAAGACCCAACTCCAATTTACGGAGTGGAATCTGAAGATGAGAACGCCCTTGGAAAGCACAATGTCTTTCACTCTCCTTCTCTCTCTCTCTCTCTCTCTCTCTCTCTCTCTCTCTCTCTTTCTCTCTTTCTCTCTTTCCGCTCTCTCCGTTTCCTCTCCCCACCTGTCTGCTTCTCTCGTTCTCTCTACGTCACTCACTTCTTTTTTCCATTATTGAATTTTTCCATACCGAACTCGGCTGAATTATCACGCGGCAAGTAGATTCTCCACGTCGGAGAAGGCTTCCCAGAAGAGCATCTCTCCTCTCTCACTTTTCCTTTATTCAAACCTCATACCGCTCTCTCTCCCTCTCCCTCTCTCTCCCTCTCTCTCCGCCTCTCTCCCTCTCTCTCTCTCTCTCTCTCTCTCTCTCTCTCTCTCTCTCCCTTCCTCTTCCTCTCTCGCTGTGTCGTCCTCCCACGTCTTCCTTCATTTCTCTGCCGGTCTCGCACATGTATTTTCTCTTTTCTATCAATTTTCTCTATCTCCTTGGCCGTTCCTCTGAATTGGCTTTTCATAGATAGAGTGGCTTCAATTGCATTTGTGGAAAGTGCATACAATTGTTCGGGAAGATTATTTTTCTACTTCTTTATTCGTCAAAAAAAACACATAAATTTTTTTTTAGCCATTTTCTAGATAGTTATTAACACTATTTCCAAAAATTGTCTTGCTCTCATTACTCTCTGCAATGGAAACAATATGAATGTACATATGTATGTATGAGTCTATTTATGTACAGTCGCGCCCAGGATCTTGGTACCAAGGACGCTTCGGACGCTTCCAAATGCACCATCGCTAATAACTTTTGTTCTAGAGAAAACTAAAGTATTTTAAATGGTACATTAGTTTGCTTATAGAGTACGGATGCTACTTTTAAAAAATCGATAACTTTTTATCATTTGATAAGAAGTTATCAGTTTTTGCTAATAAAAAAATTAATTTTAATGTTTTTTCAACGAAATTTCTCCTATACCATTATTTTGTCTCTACCGACATCCCCAAATAATGAAATTAGAGATTTTATCATTGATAACGGAAATTGATAAATCAGACCTTATCATACATATTCATACGATATAAAGATTCGCCTTACGATTCTGAATCTAATTATGTAATCAGTTTTCCAAGTAAAATGCCGGTTAACAACATATTTTTGATTGTGTGTACTTTGCATTAGTTTCATCAGGATTCCCCATCGTTTCAGTCTTTGTCAAAACTTTTGGATGGTATGATGCTTCAAATCTAGGTTTATGCGCTAGCATTGATACCTAGAAATGTAGCGCGCTCCCTTTTCGTCTTCGGTTTAATTACCCAAGTTTGAGGTAGCGAAATAGCACAGGCAGAGAAAAAAAGGGTTAGGCCCCGCCCCCTCGGCCTGCGAGGCCTCTCTGCCCTGTTCTTTCTGAAGAAAGTAATGCAAAGTACACACAATCGAAAATATGTTGTTAACCGGCATTTTACTTGGAAAACTGATTACATAATTAGATTCAGAATCGTAAGGCGAATCTTTACATCACATGAACATGTATGAAAAGGTCTGTTTTATCGATTTCCGTAATCAATGATACAATCTCTAATTTTATTATTTGGGGATGTAGGTCGAGACAAAATAATGGTACAGGAGAAATTTCGTTGAAAAACATTGGAAATGAAATTTTTTATTAGCAAAAACTGATAACTTTTTATCAAATGATGAAAAGTTATCGATTTTTTAACAGTAGCATGCGTACTCTACAAGCAAACTAATGTACCATTTAAAATATTTTAGTTTTTCCTAGAACAAAAGTTACCGTATTCTCTCTATTAGTACTCCCGGGGGTTCTATTTTTCAATACCCTTGCGAGAGGGGGGCACTATTAGAGGGAGGGGTTCTACTGGAGGAAGGGGTTCTATTTTTCAATGTGAGACACTAAAACTTTCATAACAACATTTTCTTCTCAAAAAAAGAAGAATCATAGCTCTAATTCATAGGAATCATCACTGGAATATCCATTTTACCACATATTCTGAATGAATTGGCAATCAGTTCATTGGAGAGAGCTTCCCATGCCTCCAGGATCCATTTGAGGTACGTCTCGAGCTGAGATATTAGGCTGTTAGGGGGGGGCACTATTGGAGGGGGGGTTCTACTAGAGGGAGGGGTTCTATTTTTCAATGGCTTTATCAGAGGGGGGTACTATTAGAGGGGGGGTTCTAATAAAGGGGGGGGGGGTACTAATAGAGAAAATACGGTATTAGCGAGGATGCATTTGGAAGCGTCCGAATCGTCCGAAGCGTCCTTGGTACCAAGATCCTGGGCGCGACTGTACATATAAACTCTGCTGAGAAAAAGCAAATTCAATACGTTGTCCAGACTTCAATTATTTGGTGATTATATTCGCCTTGGTAAAGCCCCTCAGGCTCCTGTAAGATGTTTGATTCATATAATTTCATGATTCTTTCAGCTCCGATCTCATGAACGTGAGAAATTCGGAATGTTTATTTCACTAAATGAAGCATACCCGCTTACCTTATATCCTCGTCTGTTGACAACCTTGAGACATAGCCAGATAAAACTGCCAAACAGAATAATCATCGAAAATCCGACGAGGATTACTCTCTCTTCACTATAATTAAGTTGTTGTAGCAAATATAGTATTTTCTCGTTTTATTTATAGAACTTAATTTTTTTTCACAAAACATATTGTCACATAAAATTTTTTTAATCATGCTATATAAAGATAAAGAGACAAACGTTGAAAAGGCATCAACGTTGAAGCAACAACGCCAATCGCAGCAGTCTTCATTGCTTGAACAGGTCCAGTACACTGTTTCCGGTCTGAATCATTTGGACATTTCAACAATTAATAATTTAATTCAAATTCTACATTAAATCTGCAATTAAAATAATACTTTAACAATTAAAATAAATTAAAATTACAATTGTTAAACACTTTTCTTAATTAATAATGGAGTACCGGCTCCCATCTGGAAAGACAACAACGGCAAGATCGTCAGGCTGCGACCGATCAATGCCTCGGCTACATTGACGAAGGAAGGAAGAACAAGTCGGTGGAACTTCGCTGTTATTCCTCTCTAACGGGGGGAGAAGGGTTGTTTAACAGGATTGAAAAAGAGAGCAATAAACAAAGTTCTTCGTCTGCAAAACATGATGCTCATTGGAAAGACTTTCACGATCACTGCACTAACAATAAGAGGACTAACTGCATGCAGCGGTGAACAGCTGCTGCTCACTCCAGAAATACTCCCTTTCTCCCGCGCTAGAAATCTTTATTATCAGCTTTAACAAGAGTATTTATGAAGAGAAATATAATATCTGAATGTTATCATTGAATTTTGCGGGCCTATGATAAAGGGTTATATACCGTTTTTCGGGCACGAACCTTATTGTCTTATTGTATCAACCATTCCCCAAAAGTAACATAGCAAATAGTGTATTTGGAAAGCAACTTGTTTCTTAGATTGATAGCACTGTGATACCAACTGGACACTCTGGTTGCGTCTGAAGACGAAGACCCTGCTGCCGTCCTCTCCCACTCGTTCCTCTCCCTGATGGAGGGCGGAGAGGAAGAAGAACTGGGAGCTGCCTCCGCCGCCGCCGCTGCCAAGCAGCCCGTCGCCCGCGCCCAGCGACGACTGGCCGCTCGACCCTCTTCCGGCTTGGATAACGCCGCTGCGAGAAATACAGGGATTCATTGCAGCGCGTCTTTGGCAAAGAGAAAGAATCAATCGCAAAATGATCACTAAAAGCATGTATGTATGTACGTACATACAGTGGCGAGGGGTCAATGCTTCGTCGGCTATAGCGGGAGAGAGACAGAGAGATAGACAGAGAGAGAGACAGAGAGAGAGAGAGAGAGAGAGAGAGACAGAGAGAGAGACAGAGAGACAGAGAGAGAGAGAGAGAAAGAGACAGAGAGAGAGAGAGAGACAGAGAGACAGAGAGAGAGAGAGAGACAGGGACAGAGAGAGAGACAGAGACAGAGAGAGAGACAGAGAGAGAGAGAGAGGGAGAGAGACAGAGAGAGATGCAGAGAGAGACGGAGAGAGAGAGAGACAGAGAGGGCTGATTGTTGGCTAAACGCCTCGTCACTTCAAAGTTACGGAATTGTTCGAAAGATGCTAATTGTCCTCGACCTTTCCATGACACTATGAGCAACGGCGCTTCTAGGCTATTATTTTTGTAGCTTATTCTGTAATATAGAACAGAATACTTTCCGAGCCTACAAGAGCTTCCATTCCTGCTCACCTGGCTGCTGCTGCTGAATTTCTTCCGATGCCTGCAGAGAATATGATTGACTTACATACATACTAAGCAAGTGTCTTTTTCACTCTTTCATTTCTCGCTTGGCTTGTCAGCTAAAGCGGATCGACATATAACTTGAAATTTGAATCGAAGCGGACATTTCTTTCCCACCACCATTGTTGGAATCGTGTTCTCTTCGTTCTCCTTATCTTCATCCTCATTACATCTCTCCCCATCTCTAATCATATCTCCCTCTCTCTTCCTCCGTCGCACTCTCTCTCTCTCACTTAACGCTCGCTCTCTCTCTCCCTCTCTCTTCCTCCGTCGCACTCTCCCTCACTCTCTCTCTCTCTCTCTTTCTCTCTCTCTTTCTCTCACTCTCCCTCTCTCTTGATGCCGTAGTCACAAACTTCCTCGTCCATTTGCTTGTCGAAAAACACCAATGAAGAATACGGCAAGCAGCACGAAGAAGTCTTCAATTTTCATGGCGGCCTTTTCAGTTCAGTGGTAGCTTCCATGAATCTCTGGATGCGACGGCATCTGTGTCTGGAACGTATTAAAATTATTAAAATAACGATGAACTACAGGTGCATACTTCAAAGTACGATCCAAAAATTCGTTGTAATTCTGAGCATAATGTGCAACTAACAATAAGATTGACACAGACAAGTTTTATTATTTATTCAAATTCATATTTTTTACCATTATTTAACAGAAAACATTCACAAAAAGGAAGACGGAGACATCGAATTTCTGACAACTCAACAGCAATTCGCACGAGCTCTTACCAGCTCTGGAGACGGATGCCATATAGGAGGGTTTCTTATTAGCTCGAGAAAGGTTAGACGAGAGAAAGAGAGAAAGAGAGAGGAGAGAGAGAGAGAGAGAGAAGCAGAGAGTGAATGAGAGAGCAGAGCGGACCACCTTAAAGAAGAGGCATAGGGAAGATGTTAAACAATAAAAGAGAGGTGAAAACATGGAGACAAAAGGAGGTGGCGCGAGAATGAAAAGAGAGAACAAGACAGCAAAGGAAGGAACAAGACCGAAGAATGGGAGACGGAGAAAAGAGTGAGAGAAAGAGAGAGAGAGAGAGAGAGAGAGAGAGAGAGAGAGAGAGAGAGAGAAAGAGAGAGAGAGAGAGGGAGGGAGAGAGAGAGAAAGGTAGGCACGAAATGCCAAAGGGGCTTTTGCGTAATGAGCCGGTAGTAGTCGACTTCTGACTGGGCCGCGTAAGAGGAGAAGGTCTGGCAGAAGAAGCAATAAGAAGAAACAGGAAAAAAGGAGACACCGTGGGGAATTCCGGGAAACGGCTTCAGGAGGGTGGGACAAAGAAATTAAAAGCGCGCCCTTCAATCCTTCTAATTCCTTCGTGTTATCGCTAGAAGCGAGAGACAAGTCCACAGCTTATCATCACAGCTGCTTACAAATAAGAAGGGTTTAAGTAAGTTCGAGAAGATGTTTCTTCACACGTTTCAGCAATAATTTCTTGTCGGAATATGCGAACTTCTTAATAGCTTCATAGAAAATTTAACATTTGTCATTTAGGCGAATCCGCTTGGAGAGACTTCGTCACTTCTCTCGGCAACACTGGTCGTGAGTGGTTGCTTCTCTCTGCGCTCTCGCTTTGCCTCTCCCTTCTCTCGCTCCTCTCTCTCTCCCACGATGAACGCCTCCTCCGTCACTCCCATGTCGACGGGAGCCGTGGTGGCGAACGAGGAGGCCTCGCTCGGCTACGGGATCGCGCCTTCTTCTGCTCTTCAGCCTTCTCTCGCCGAGTCCGCCCTCGGCAATCGCTGGGGCAGCGTCTACGGTAGGGCGCACTAGAATTATTTCACTCCTTTTTAATAGTTCTTTAATATGAAAAATGGTGTCAAAGGAAAAATTTCTGGCTAAAAAATGTGAAAAATAATTTTGTTCCCTTGACAGGCGAGTTGCCGTCTCGGTCGAGTGGCGGCTCGCGTGGCGCGTGCATGTCTGCAGACAAGCTTGTCGCGCAGCCCATCCGCCTCCGCAAGGTTCCGCATCCCTACCGTACTGCGGCTACCGTATCCCTCCATCCTTTCCTCTTAAGACCCTGCCCTGGCGCGAGGAGAAAACAGACCCGTTGGAGGCCTTCCGCGGCTTCTCCGTCTTCGTGCGATTCCGACATCGCAGCGTGCCACGCAACGTCGTCCCGCTGGCCGATTACGGTAGGAGGGGAGAAACGGTGGAAGACTGGAGATGAGTACGGTTTAAGGCACAAGGAAACTGAAGCATTCAAGGCTTCCAAGCTTTTCAATCCTGCTCTTTTGTCTGTATGGAGGCTTTCGTTCGTACCTCCTGTGTGTGAATACTCCCTGTGTATTTCTTAAACTCTCTCTAGCATCCTCTTTCTCTGTGTCTGACACTTATGTCGTTCTCTTTCTCTCGCCCTTCTTTCTCTCGCCCTTCTTTCTCTCGCCTTTCTCTCTCTCTCTCTCTCCCTCTCCTTTTCCAGTCAACCCATCTCGCTCGTCTTTCTCTTCTTGCCATCCTTCGCCGACTCCTCAGACCAATGCGAGCGGAAACGCAGAACTTTTCGCCGTCCCTAAGGGTTCAGTAATTTCTTCTTCTTATTATTAATTTTTAATCCTTGAACTCTTTCGTCAGCGCCCGTTGCCACCGAACGCATGGACATCTACACGACACCGCGAGCTTCCGTCGTCATGAGTGAGGAGACGACGGTTAGGGAGAGAGAGAAAGCGAGAGAGGGGAGGGGGAGAAAGAAAGCGAGGGAGAAAGAGGGGAGGGGAGAGTGAGAAAGAAAGAGAGAAAGAGAGAGAAAGAGAGAGAGAGAGAGAGAGAGAGAGAGAGAGAGAGCAGATCCCTGTCTACAGGCCCGTGCCGTAAACTCCGATCTGAACACGGGCGTCGAGATGCGTATGGAAGAGTGAGTCGGGGAAGGAAAAGCGACCCATTTCGATCTACCGTAGCCATCGACGGAGCTACCGGAATCATGGCTTCATGTCGTTTTTGGTCTTCTCGTTTTATTAAAGACCTTTTTCCGCAATAAAGTATGCATATCCATTCCATAGATAGAACAATTACGACTTGACTTCGGATTACAAAGCTATATAATTATCCCATCTCACAATCAGATGTAATTTTCCCAGAAGGATATATTCACGGGCTCAACTTGACTTTGCCGTTTGAAATTAACATTCGGGCCAAGTACTTTATTCGAATTTGTAACTTTATTCGAACTAATAAAGAAAGAAGAAATGCGCTCGAGCTGCGCCGGCGCAAGGGAATTGTGAATCACGTGAGAATATCAATAATAACGACCATTCCTACACCGTGATCCAGTGAACATCAAAGAAGAAGGGATCGAGATAAAATTGACAGCGAAGATAGAAGTGATGGGAAAACACAGCTAGAGGAACGGTAGAGAGAAGGAAGAGAAAGAAAAGGAGAGTGAGAGAAGTTGTCATTAACAACAGACTTAATTTCAATGGAATAAAGAAAGAAAAAAGAAGCAAAAAAATACTTCGCTGTGAGAAATATGACAGCTCAGAACAAGTATTGATAATTCGTTATATGTCAAAGGAACAATATAAAGTGTGAGAGAGTAAACATGGGGAAAAAGTGCCGATTAACATTATTCTTTTGCAAGAAACGACGTCACGAGACTGCGACGAGTGGATTAATAGCAAATCAAAGGGGGGAACTAGCTATTTATTATGCTTCCAAACACTTTCGCAAGTAGATAGACAGAATAAAGCATGATTCCTATCTTGATTCTCACCACAATTCAGAGATTACTTCATAGGATTTAGCCGGCAAACATATTTTAAGAACGCTATTATTCCACAGTGTTTCACACTGTTCACAGGTAAATAAATTCTTTAAAAAAAAACGTCTTCTAATTTTAGTGACAAAAACCCAGTACACAAGAGCCCTAAAGAAAACTACCGTAGAAATAAGAAAGTAATCATACCTAACAAAGAAAGATGACTCTGACAAAATTCATATAATTCATCACCAAGTAGTTAAATGATGATATCTCCTTCTATGCTAATTAGCAATGCAAACTCCAAAGACCTTCATACCTCTCTATCTCAATAGGAAAAAAAGAGAAATCAGAACATAAACTTTAATAAAAACAACTGACGAAAAATGCAAACATTCACAGAAATGGCTTAAGTAAACAATTTTTTTAATTATTCGTATGATTCTAAGTTTAAACAAATAACATAAAGTACGTAAAAATTTCTGACAGACAATTGAATGTAATGCAGCATGAAAATATAAATTGGCAAATAAGCTGGCATAAACTTTAAAGAAGGGGCCCAAAGCCAGCTACTCAATGAGGCTTATTGTTAAAGAAACTCGCGCATTTCCCTGATTAAGCTGGAGTTCTTGACTCCTTTAGGGGGCCAGATAATCACAGAGTGGGAACTGACCTCACGATACTGGCTCGATTTTAATCGTCAGTTCAATCTCAGTCTTCTTGGCCGGCGACGACTGAGAATCAGAAGAGGATTCGGAAGATTTGACTGGAGAGCTGCAGTGGCTGGACGGCTTCTGAAACAGAAAACTTGTCGTGGCGGGTTTATTCTCTACTATTCATAGTAATCAATAAAAAAGTAAGACATTGTTATTCGAGACGCCAATATATATAGATAGATATACTGTGCTTTGGATATGTCCGGCAGATTATTACCAATGATCTGTATTTTGCTACAAATAACTCTTAAAACATCGAGAAAGATGGAAGTCAGAATAATAATTTCCTAAAATCGAAAAAAGAAAAAGCACTTTTTACAACAATAAAAAAAGCGTGGACAAAATGAGACAAACCACTCCCGAGTTGTCGTCACTGATAGCTTCGGAGAGCGGCCGCTTGCGAGGACGACCCGGTCCCCTCTTCTCGCGGGGAGTCTCCTGCATCTGAAGATTCTCTTTCCATACTCCTTTCCAGGATAAAAGAGCAAGGTCTATTTAAAAAGTATAACATTTTTGAACTTACAATTTTCTTGTCAAGTATTTTTCCTTCCTATTTTCTACATTTCTAAAAGAGAAAAACTGCTAGCCTCATGAATAATCTTAAGCCTCTCTCCTCTCAAATTCTTTCCGTCTGTCTCTGTCTCTCACTCTGTGTCTCAAACCTTCTTCCCCTCGTCTCCTTCTCTGTTCTTGCGGGGTCGGCCACGCTTTTTCGCTGTAGAAGAAGCAGACAATCCAATCATAAGAGCGAGTGGAGCATCGTCATCCGACAACAGAGGAGTGCCTGGAGCATCCAGTGTTTTTTTTTATTTTTCTAAAAATATTTCATAATGAAAAACACATTATTGTAGTACTTGTCTTGAATTCGATATGCATATATATGCTGCTCTCTCTCTCTCTCTCCATCTCTCTCTCCCTCTCTCTCTCACTCCCTCTCTCTCACTCCATCTCTCTCTCCCTCTCTCTCTCATTCCCTCTCTCTCTCTCTACCTCTTTCTCTCTCTCTCTCTCTCTCTCTCTACCTGAGATGGGAAATGGCTCTCGCTTGGCCTGCTCGGTCTCTTCCGCTTCTCCGTTTCCGCGTGCCGCGGCTGCTGCCGCCATGCTCTCTCGCTTCATCGCCAGGCGCCTGCTGCGGACGACTCCTACGGAATCTGTGCATACATGCGTTACGTCATAATATCGTACTACTTTATAAAACTTTGAAAAAGCAAAATAATAATAAATATCGCTATATATATAAATATCCCAACTATCATCCATATTATTTTTACAATTTCAACTTGGCCAAATTAAAAAAAGGTGAAAAGCAACAGGCAGATTTCTTTTTTTATTTTAAAAATATAACTAGAATAGAAACCATCGATTAATGGGGAATTCTTGACGCTGCTCGCCCCTGCTGCGTCGCCACTTCCGCTGTCGGTGGCAATGCTTCCATTGATGGCCTCGACTGAGTCTGCCTCTCCTCCCCCCGCCGCTGCTCTCTTCTCTGCTACTTCTTCCGTTGTCTCTCTCTGCTCTTCTGTCGGGCCTTCTTCCTTTGCTTCTTCCTCTATTCCTCCAAGTGGAGCTGCACCCTCTGCTTCCACAATCTCTCCTTCTTCTTCCGCAGGAACAGCACCATTCGGGATGGTGTCCTTCTCCTTCTCGCCTTCTTCCTCCTTCTTCGGCTCTTTCTCCTTCATGAACAATCCTCCGTTTGGAAGAAGCTGAAAAACACCAATACTCTCACCAAACACGGTAATTCAAATGAACCCGGTATTTGAAACAAAACTTCCCTTAAAGAATATTTAAAAAAAAAACTCGTTTACAAATATTTTTAAGCCTAAAATACAGGAAACTAACAATAGGATTCTTGCGTGGACGGCCGACCTTGCGCTTCGCCGCCGGTTCCAGCGCGACGGCATCCAAGCTTGACGACTTAAGCAAGCCTTTTATTCTATCTAAGTCAGAATAATTGCGAATCTCACATTTTTTCCTTCATTCAGTTAATATTACTATTTCAAGAAGAACAGATCTTACCAAAAATATAAATATGTACGAAAAAGCTTTGAATTTAATAGAGTAAAGTTCCTTGGAAAATCTCACAATTATTCACAAATCTGGAATGACTTTATAGCTTAATTTAGCCGTAATTCTTCTATCGTCGTCTTCATAGCTTAAAATGGGGCGCCTAAATGCCCGAGGAAGGATAAGTAAGGGCTAGCTTTTTTCTTACTTTATGCGATTAATTCATGCTAAAAGTAGCTAATATGTTCTATAGCATGTTGATTGGGCTCGAAATTACGATTTTTTTTTAACCAGGAAGGTTGACTGAAAAGTTGTCAAGGCAGTCGGCTTTTAAGCTATGGTCGTCTTCTTCGTTAAAAAAGTTCTTTTGTTATTTTTAGCCATTAAAAGTATGAAGACTTGTAAATGAGCCAATTTTTCTCAATATACGTAATTTAATAGAACGAGAAGAAGTAAAACTTAAATATTTCGTTACAAAAATAAAAAATTTTAACCCTGACTGGCGCGACTTTGTTGCCGTCGTCCACGGTGTTAAAATTGAGGACGCTGGTAGAGGTCGACAAGTGCTAGAAAAAAATTATTATGAATAAAATAAGCGGATAACGAGTCTATCATTATTACCGTAATCAAACTAAATACGTGTAAGCAAAGTGGACTACTGTAATCACAACTGTAAACTCTACAAAAAGAAGGCAAGTAATCCTCACAGGCTGGCCAGCATCATCGGGCTTCTTTGCGAAAAGACGGCGTCGTGGCGGCAGATTCTCTGGAGGGCTCTAGAATTATTATTATTCACTCCTTTCTTTCCTCAATTTTGGGAATAAAATGCCGATTCAGGAATAGTTAGTTCTAAATGATAATTACCATATTTAGCCAAAGGAAAGAACTGGAGATAACACTGCAAACCCTCTTGATCACTGCTCCATCGACTCCCTCGCAAGTTTCTTCGTGATCGATTTCATCGATTAAGTTCAGCCGCTCGTTCGGCAAATCGTCAGGGTCCAATTCACGTCGCTAAATAGGATATTATACCAATCCTTTTCAAAATAGAATTTCTTTACATTATTCAAAAAAGCGGAAACTAAATAAAACAAGGAAGCCATAATTATAGCAATAATGTCTTAAAAGGTAAAAATATTAATTATAAGAAGTTTACAACAAGAACATACAATTAGGTGTTTCGCGTTGTCTACTTTTTGCTGTCCAAAATGTGCCTTATATTTCCAGCTAGTTAAAAAGGTGGCGAGAATATCTCAAACAAAAGAATTTAATAAATCTAAAAAAAAAAGAGTTGAAGAATAATTTGTCAACCGTACCACTTTCAGGAATCGCCTCGCAGATCGCTCAGCGTGTTGCTCCGCTCGTTGCACCCGCTGGACGTAGAAGTCATGGAGCTCCGTTACGTTGCGTAGACCGTTTGCGCAGAGCGCCAGTTGAACCGATTGCTAAAGTAGATCAATAATTCAACTTTTGAATATTTTATCTAAAAAAATTAATATGTAGTTTGTTAAACTTCTTTAGGAAACATTTTTCTACGCATTATGAATAAAGAACCCAACTTATAGTCTAGATCAAAACATTCCCATTAATTAAACATAAATAAGAAGTGAAAGAGACATTGAATGCATTCTGCTGCCCGTCGGTCCTTCTCTTCTCGGCCAAATCGAACTGCTTCCACATGGCCATGGCACTGGCGCGTGCCACGCAAGAGAGCATTGCGAGGGACTCCGCATCAGCCGCTCAATTCAATTATATACTTATTTATTTGCAAATTCATTATCAAAAAAATATTACTTTATATTTCTTAAAATGAATATTACATTATTACAATAACTGTTTCCCCAAAACAAACATTTTTTTTCCGGCTATGCGACCACATAAAATATTGTTTAAGAAAATATATTTTTTTCTTAAATATTTCAATTTCAATTTCCTTTTTTGCATGAAAATTTTATCTTTCGAACCTTGAAAGCCGTGCATGTTGAGCAGCCTCATGATACTCTTGCGCATCTCATCATCTACTCGAACTGAATCCTCAGCGGGCAAAGGACCGACTTCTTGGTCTATGAGGCTGAAAAAAAATAATAAAAAAATTTTTTTCAGAAACTAACAAACCGGCAAAGAAATTGTAGTAATCCATATATAAATGACAAGATAAATAAATATAAAGTTGATAAACGGATTTCGCCTAATAAACGAGAAATTAGGAAACGAGGTAAAAAGAATTAGCCGCCGACCTAAATTTGCGTTTGGTCTTCTGCTTGTGCATGAGCCGCTCGACGCGACCGCGTTCGCCTGCCTCGACCGCATCGCGTAGCTGCAGCACGCGTTGCACCACAGTATCCGACTCCCTGCAGTTTTAGGTAACTTTTTTTTTCTCAATGCTAGACCGATAAATCCAACTACAATTACAGCCTGTGGATAAGACATCTTAATGTTAATCACATTATCAAAATGCCAATGAGGTCCAAGCGAAAAAAATCACGGAATCTTTTTTTCTCAGTTTCGAAGGATGGAGAAACTAAAATAAGTTTTTGAAAGGATCGAAAAACCGTTTTCCCAATTCTACTAAATAAGAAGAAGAACTATATTAATGAAAAAATTATTAAGCAATTTTTTTTTAGAAAAAAAAAATTGCATATGTCATTTAACTGACCAGTACCACTTGTCGTCAAGTTCCTTGGTCTTCCGAGTAGGTGAAACACAACCAGAATTCGCCATCCTAATTCGATTATGTCCTCAAATATTATCCTAACTAATAAATGGACGAATAGATATTTTGACTTGTAAATACGCAATTTATGATTTAAAAAAAATACCTAAAAAAAAACCTATGAACGGTTAGAACAAAATGCATTCAAGGGGTCACAAAATCTAAAATAATTTGGTAAGGGAATGAGTTAGAACTCTGCAATTGCAGACAAGGTTTTGCCATAAAAATAAACGAAATATAATAACATAAAACGAAATATAATGAAATAATATATTTTAATAATATAATATTATTTAAAAAAATTTTATTTCAATAAACGACATACATTTACGAAAACAATAAAAACATTTCCTTTAAAAGGTTTTAAAAAAGTGGTTGATCCGATATTAATATAATACAGACAAGAAAAGTTGAATACAAAACATCAATAGCGAATGATGATTAATAGCTTATGGAAACTTTGGCGCAAAAACAAAGCAAAAATGCTAGCCGACCTCGGCACAATAATTATCGAAAAAAGCTGCGGAGTCCTGCTCAATATTTTTCACAATTTTTCCGAATAAATAAAGAAAGCAACAAACACGAAAAATAAATTTTATAGCCGACGAAAAAAATTTTTAGTAAAATGTTTATCCGCTCCGTACACGCAGAATTGCGTTTCTGTTAGTTAACCGAAATGTGGTTTGAACACGCCCCCTCCACAAACCGCTCGATAGAACCTTACTTTGCTGTGGTGTCTCAGGATAAACATGTGTAAGACTTTGAAAGCATTCCTTTATTGCTGCAAGGAGTAAGCATAAATATTGTAGTGTCTCATTGCCAATCCCCATAACACGATTTCCGAATATTATCGACCGTTTCCAGCTGTCTTTTCTCTAACTCAATAGCCCGACGAAATAGCGTATCCATTAGAGAGGGAGAGTGGCGATGCAAGAAATTTGGAATTCAACGCCGCGCTCAGCATTCTCTGCGCACCCTTCTCTCCCTTTTCCCAAATGTCAGCGTGACTACGAACCACTCCCATGTCCTACTCTTCAATTTTTTTAAGCTTTTAATTGAAGAAAAATACACGATCGCCAAATATGGCTGTATCTATACAAACTTTCATAACTGCTAGAAAATTATGAACCTAATTGAAGCAGGTCGTGTCACGGGACGATTTATTTTTAAACCTTTTTCTCCATCATGTTGGCGCTGACAGTGAGATCAAACCACACACAGAAATAATGAATACAAGGACAACGCCGATACAAGAGTGGAAACCACAGAGTAATACGATGGTTATCGACAGAGAGAACAGTTGGCTTTAACCATCTTGCACAACTTGATAAATCATGACTTTTTCCGGGAACATTCTTGGCTGCCGATGAAATATACATACGAAATTCTTTCGCATTGATAAATAATAACAATTATTAATAATGACTGCAACTGTTTTTCCCCTACTCGTCATCATACAAATCCAGAAGTGACTCGTAGTTTTGTAAATTGAAGAAGTAGTCCTTGTCTGAGGGAGGAGGACTCAGGCATCGCAGGATGATTGCGTCTTCTGTAACTGTATGCACCGGTCAGTCAGAGAAAGGACTTCCCAAGAACATTTACAAGGTCAAGGCAGGGGGATCTTGGCTAGACAAAATGGAGGAAGAGAATATAAACAGGGAGCGAGAGCGAGTGACAGATAGAGAGAGAGGGAGCGAGAGTGAGTGTGTGAGAGAGAGACAGTGCGTTAGAGAGAGAGAGAGAGAGAGAGAGAGAGAGATAGAGAGAGAGAGAGAGAGAGAGAGAGAGATGCCTGCAGAAACGGCGAAGAGATAAGAAGGCCGATTTTAATATTTGGAAATGAAAAATTTCTTGCTTTAGAAAAAAAACTGCTATCATTTCTCCTCAGCTTATTAGGCGCCTTTTCCACAATGGTATCTTACACCTTGTCATGTTTTCCTTTCTCTCAAAAAAAAAACCAGTGAATAAAAAAACCTGTTTCATCTTCAGGCCTTCCTCTTCTAATCGCAACGCCTTCTTCCTCTTCATCTTCAAGGATCTGTCCAGGGTCATCAGGCACAGAATACGAGTTCTTGCCAAGGTACTGCAAATAAGGGTACCTCTTTATTATTATTATTGTGGAAATAATTGTTGGCATCTCTATTACAGAAATGATTTTCAGCTACGCCTCCCTTTATAGGCAACTATTTTGACGGAGAAAAAAGATAGAAATTCAGATAAAAAGAATAGAAATCCTGACGGGATATCTGGAGCCGCCAGCCTCGTCTTCCAAGAGAATGCTGCCTCTTCCACGGCCACTCATCACCGTGTCATCCTTGGCAACGAGCCAAACTCGGGAAGGGCCCCCGTGGGAGCGGATGTGCAGTTGCTGCGTGGTGTCGTAGTGCAAGTACGCGTTCTGCAACAAAGCCGCCTCTCAATATTATGCCATTTTAAACTAAAAGAACCCAGCTTTAAGCCAGGAAGACTCGGTATTTGGAAAAAAAAATTTATTCTGCTGGGGGGGGGGGGAACCCCAAAGCATTGCGATGGTTTGGAGACCAAACATCGGGCAACTAATGCTTTTTTTTAGTTAAAAAAACAAGGAACGGAAAGAAAATATAAGAAATTAAAATTATCAGCTATTAATCACTGTAAACCATAGCTTAAAAGCCGACTGCCTTGACAACTTTTCAGTCAACCTTCCTGGTTAAAAAAAATCGTAATTTCGAGCCCAATCAACATGCTATAGAACATATTAGCTACTTTTAGCATGAATTAATCGCATAAAGTAAGAAAAAAGCTAGCCCTCACTCATCCTTCCTCGGGCATTTAGGCGCCCCACTTTAAGCTATGCTGTAAACCCAATGACAACTATTAAAAAATACCTTTGGTTGCGAGCATTCGAGAATAGTTCCAATAGGCGCTTGAACAACGAAGAGAGTGGAAGAGGGGAAGACGCGAGACAGTTCATCCTTCCTGACATAGGCCAGTGCTCTGTTCTCAGCCGCCTCGCTCACATTTCGGATGCTCTACAAACATTTTTTTATGTTTTACTAAACAAAAAAGTAAGTAGTTTTCAACATTCGTAGATGAAACATGTTTCGGCTTCGAATAGAAATAAACTTACATTGTAAAAAAAAATTAACCAAGTTCCCGAATTTTCTTGCAAAAAAGGCTTCGCGAACTTGAGTTGAACATTCTTCGATAATCAAGTTCTTTGTTCTGTGAAATAAGTTGTGTTTAAAACAACCAAGCCCTAAACCTGTTTGGTCCACTTGATGTGCATGTCCAGATCCTTTTCCTCCTTCTCAAGCTCGCTGAGGTCTTTCTTCTGTCTGCTCAGGTAGATCTCATCCTCTGGTCGGAGATCTCTCACGTGTCCTCCGCTACGTTGGAGGTCACCGCCTCTGCAGCAGTCAATAATTAGTAAGTAAAACGTCTATAATTATGTGCGAAAAACAATACCAACGCACTAATATAAACACAAACGTATCGAGAAATAATAACATTTAAGAAGAATTTTCGAGCAAAACAACTGTTGCAGTTAACGGTCGCTGTGATACTTTGCCAATTACACAATAGAAAAATACAACCCTACAGAAAAGTGACGCACTTCCACTGAATAATGTTCTTGGACTTCTTTTCGATTAGTCCGACGCCTTCCAGGACGTTAGTAATATCGTATATCCTTCGCTTCTGCTTTACATTCAATGTCTCCGCCGCCTGTAAATAATACAATATAAAATATCATAGGCTCCACACATTGTAGTAGAGAAAAACTTTTCTGTGTCCAAAAATAATATTTCATGAAAATTACAACATAAATTAAAAGAATATGTTCTTATTAAAAGTACTCTAATCAACAAGTCAACATTACTAGAACCCATCCATATTTACTTCTCAGAGCTTGCCAAGTTTCTTACAATTATCCATAATCCCTTCATATCAATATTACTACGTGAAATTCATTCCACATATATCGCCCAACCATAGTAAAACTGACTGTGTTCAAGTCAACAATTCCGGTCTCTTCATTCTGCAAGAGTCGCAGGAACTTCTTGGTGAGGAGGCCGAGTGACTTGTCAGCCCGTGTTCCCATCTGAGGCTGCTCGTATTCGTCGTCTTCCTCCAGAAAATCTTCAAAGATGTAATAATTTAATCCCTTAACTCATCAATAAATCACGAACAAAACTAGGAAAAAACAATTTCCTTTGACAATAAAAAAAATGAAACACAAGGAATCACTTAAACACAATAAAAAGGAAAAAGCAAGTCGGTTTTTTTGGCGAAAGTATTTTTTGTAATCAAAAATGTAACCTTGCACATTGACATCCTCCTCGCCTTCCATGTCAAGAAGATCTTCCCCCAGATCTACCTATAATAAAAGAAGGCTCAAAAGATATTCTTTGCGTTTTCATATCATATCAAAAATTAATCATTTTTTCGAACGACGCCATAAAGTTTGATATTCAAAAAGTTTAATAGGCGCCTTATCGCACTAATAGCTTTTCAATCAAGACTAAACTTTAAAAACATTTTAAGGAAAAATGGTGTCTAAGAGAAAGTAGCCTGACCTCGTCTTCTTCCATGGCGCCAATCTCGATCTCTCCGTCGATCTCACTCGGCCCTTGTGAAGACATCTGCTGAGAAGAGGGAGAGGGCACCTGGTGATTAGGAGAAGCAGTTCTCTGCTCACGATCCCTCAGCAACATTGCGCCAGCCTCAAAGCGGAGGAAATAGCACCAATAAGTCAGGGGTAAACCAAATGCGGATTTACCATTTATAACTTGTGCTGGGTTAACCTGCCAATTCCTACATCTGCTTACGGCTATCTACTTCTGTCATGACCAGCCATGATCAAAGTAGTCGGATATCGCAATCAGGGAACACGGCAAATCGTCGTTTCGAATACGAAATCAGAGCAATGTTTCAAATAAAATAGCAGATAAGAACCTGTGGCGGATCGTCCACTTCCATTGTAGTCTCTCTGCCAATCGTCTGTCGCTCAAGAAGAGGATTATCTGAAGAGCAGAGATCATCTTCAAACTAACCGCTATTAAAAAGTCAAGAGAACATTAAATAATCTAAAATATTCAAAAAATAAACCTTCCCTCCCCGTTTTACCGGGGCGCCAATTCAAAGCACTCCCCGTCATCACAGCCTTTCCGTTTTCGAGCTGTCGCATGCCATATCCATGGTGCTGCGTCTCGCATGGAAAGATCTTTTAAGCGGTAATCTAACACTTTAGAATTTTACTGCTGTACTTTTGAACAACCGAACTGCAAAGCTCTTTTTTTTAAGGAAACTTCCTCTCTCCATTTTGTTTTGTTCTGTCTTTCTCTTAATATTAATCTTAATCATTTGAGAGTTGGGAGACGAATGCGACATTGAGACCGCGAACGTGCGAGCAGAAGCGACATGGGAGCGAAGTCAAAGTGCGTTTTCGTAATTCCACTTTTTTTATTGCTTTACATTCCATTCTTCTCTTCATTAATTACACATTGGTCTTCTTGATTTGTGTAACTATACAGGAGTAATGTGAATTAGCAGATTAACCATTAAAATTAATGGCAATCTTTCACTTTAACAACTATTCCATTTCTTTTTAATTTGTGTCTTATTTCCTATGTTCCACGAATTGCGTTGTCTAGATACGTAGTGGTGCAGCTGGCGAGTCTGCTGACTGGCTCGACCCGTGTCTGGCTGCGCGAGCGAGCCGTCGACAAGATCTCCAAGATGCTCTACGATCCGGCTCGTTAGTTCCAGCGCTTTTTATCTTTACTAAGCTTAGTATTCCAAATATAACTGCTTATTGTGCTAGCCGGAAAAGGGTTTGCCAAACAGTAGAACATTAATCACCTACTCTAACTTTTCGTACGTTTGTTTAGTGAAACAGTGATGTTTCGGGAGTGTCCCCCCGATTCCAAGCCTAGTTTTCGGGATGTCAAAATTGAGTCCCATTTAAACACTGGGTTCTCTCCAAAGCAACTGATGTTTCCACTATCTAACTCTTGTAGTCGGCCGCGAATGCCTCTTCGAGGAAGTGAAGCGAGTAAAGGGAAAGACTGACTTGCACAAGAACGTCAAGAAGAAGTTCGACATTGAGTAACTACTTGTTCTGAATAGGATGTTTATTTGCTGCTACCTA
This sequence comes from Allodiplogaster sudhausi, assembly GCA_945643635.1. Classification (NCBI taxonomy): domain Eukaryota; kingdom Metazoa; phylum Nematoda; class Chromadorea; order Rhabditida; family Diplogasteridae; genus Allodiplogaster; species Allodiplogaster sudhausi. The sequence goes on along the minus strand of CALZFC010000042.1, from coordinate 938,872 downwards.
GTTTGTTTGTTGTTTGTTTATTTTGTTTAACTTTAGAGGAGTGAGCAAAGTGTACATTTGAATGTAAGATCTCGCGTGCTATAAAAAAAAATTGAAAGCAATTTGTTGTGTCGATATTGTAATGAATTCTACGGGTGTTAAACTCACTAAAACTTACCTACAATTCATATGTGATTGCAAAACCATGCTTCCCGCAACTTTTGGCCGTCTAAAAATCCGCGAAAGGTCAAGTCTTTTATTACGGTAATATTGAATCCACAGTAACCGCCACCGAGGATGGATCCTTTCTACATCGCCATCCTCATGGCTCTTCTCGTCGTTGTTGCGTCGTCCGTTTTCTTTTTCAGAAAGGTTGGGGGAAACGCTATTTCGTTATTTGTCAAGTATTTTGCTACTCATTTAAGACTGAACAGTAAGCGACATAGCGTTTATGTCTTCAACCATTATTTTTGAATATGCCTGTAATTATTTAGTACCTTTTAAAAAATAAATAAATCTGTTAAAAACGGTATGTTGTCTAACCAGTGCTGAAATAGTGCCTACCTCTCGACTTGGGCCGGGGGGTTACAAACGGCCAAATGGCCTGCCCGGGGGTTACAAAGTGAAAGAAGTACGGGAAAGACAGAATTCCGGCGTTCGGCCCGGGGGGTTACAAAGCTGTCATGGGTCAGACCTATTTCATCACTGTATCTAACCTTGAAAATATCTCCAAGATAATTCTAACCAAAAAAATTGCAGTTCTTCGGCGCGAAGGCAGACACAGTACTGTTGATTGGCCTGTCTGACTCTGGCAAGACGCAGATGTTCTCCAAGCTCGTCAACACTAGTTTGTCTTTTTTTTATTAATGTATCCTCGACTTTAATTTTGCTATTTCCTATGGTTATGAGTATAAACATGGAGAAATGAGTGTAATTCCCCTTTCAGAGAATAATGTGATAACCTACACGTCGCTGGCGGAGAACGTCTACGATGGCCTCCAGACGGGCGATTCTCGTCAGGAGACTCTCCGCCTCGTCGACTTCCCTGGCGCAGAGCGACTCCGAGATGTCCTTGTAGAGAAGTGGCTCAAGAAGGTTGGCCGTTTTTCTTTTTTTTATTCCGTGTTTATTAATATGAAAAGAAGATGGCTATTCTATCATCTTGTACTATTTATTTAGTACTATCATGCATTTTTCTTGTGAAAAATTTTTTTGCTCTAATCCTCTATTTTCTCGGATGTGTCTGCATTCCACTTTGCTGTAATGACTTGGTCTAAAATGAACTCCCTCTTCAGGAGCGCCCTTCTCTCAAGTCGATTGTCGCCGTCGTTGACTCCTCTTCCATCAACAAGGTCAATCTTTCGAGAAGATCTCACGGCCAAAGGATCATTAGTTATTAGATCCTGTGAACTGAACTAAAATGTGGCATTAAAATCATGCAACATAAAATTCATCGTCAGGTACCTGTTTTAAGTCAAAATGTTTTTTTATTATTGCTTGTGTTTAAGCGAGCAATAATAAAAAAACATTTTGATTGTTTTAATACCTTTTTTAAGCGCGCCCGTGACGTGGCCGAGCTTCTCTATGACGCGCTGCTCGAGTCCGCCAAGCGTGTTCCTCTCGTGGTCGCTTGCAACAAACAGGACATTGCTCTCGCAAAGGAACCACATGTTAGAGAGAGAGAGCGAGAGAGAGAGAGAAGAAAGTAGAGAGAGGAAGAAAAGATCATGATGTTTAATTCCTACTGTAATTAGTTGAAACCAGTGTAATTAGTAGAAAACATTCCTTAGGATTAGGATAAGAATGGATAAATGTCTTGTTCCCTCCCGCCAGGTGATCTCCACTCTGCTGGAGAAGGAATTCTCTCTGATCAACCAGTCGCGCGCTGCTTCCCTGGCCTCGACGGATGGCAGCAACAAGAGAGCGACGACTCTCACGGAGGAGGACGTGCCATTCGAGTGGAAGCTGCTCCCCATGTCACTTTTATTCATTCTATTCTATCATCTCATACTTATTATGTAAGAGTACTTACACTGGTATTATACGCCAAACATCTTTACTCATGAATATACTGTAAAATCGCCATATAGGCTCTCTGTTCTTTATAGGTTCACTTATTTTTGATAAACCACAAAAATTTACATAGCTAAAAATGTTTATTAAGATTTATATATTTACAGGAAAGTGGAATTTGTAAAGTGCTCTACCCTGGATTCGGCAGATTCCGAGGACAAGGGCCTCGTTGCGGTCAGGAGCGTCATTGGCCTGTAAAAGGCAGCATTTCGATTCTAAATTCCGGTTTCCTCCTTTAAGAAATATTTAAACTTCGGCTCTCTCAACAAACTATGTTTGGTGCATAAAGTGTACAAAAATGACTATATAGATCACTGCTAGATTTTTTGTCGTTCCTTTTGGGAATGTTTTATTTATTTAAAATATTTACTACTGTCAATCCTCGGCTATGCATTGCTGAGTAGGAAAGCATGGTGTTCTTTGTTCGTTTTTCGCATTTCATGAAAATAAAATGGCTATTGATCAACAAGGAAATATCAGCGTAGTATTAAGGCAGGAGGATCTTCTTCCATGAAGCCTGTTTGGAGATTTTAATTGAGTGCAAAGAAAAGAAAGAGTGGAAGGGGGAGAGTGAGAGAGACGGAGAGAGAAAGAGAAGGAAAACAGAGTGGCAGGGATTTCGAGACGGAATGGGGAACCACTTTAGACGTGTATAGGAGGATGCTTCTTGACTATCTCCGAAGCCACGTCAAGAGGTTCTCCCTCTACAGGCAGCTCCAATGGGCCTTGTTAATTGAAGCAGCTCTAAAAACACAATGGTGGCCATCCAACAAAAGAGGGCTCTGCAATGCCCTCTCGCCTCTCCTCCCCCCTCCCCCCTTTCACCCCTCCCCACACTCTAAGACCCATCGGCCGGAAATGGGCTAGTCAGGCGCGAAGCGGAAAACAGGCCCACCTTAAGCACACCCACTTTGTTATGGAAGAAGAACGTCAGCCAGGGAACGACAGTGAGACAAAGACAAGATGCTGCTCTTTCTCTCGATTTCTCTTTCCGTTTCACTCTCACTTCTCTCTCTCTCTCTCTCCCTCTCACTTCGCGCTCTCCAACTCTCTCTCTCTCTCCCTTTCCTCTTCATCTACATTCGAGTGGATAAGATGCCTCTTTTGCTTGATTGCAAGAATATCTCTGGCGTGGGATGATGCTGCTCATGATGCGCATCACTATATTTGTGGCTTCGAGCTAATTTTGGTATTGTTCGTCCGGGTAGAAGAAAGATAGAGAGGGAGGGAGAAGCAGAAAGAGAGAGAGAGAGAGAGAGAAGTAGGGAGAGACAGAGAGACGGGGGAGAGAGAGAGAGAGAGAGAAGTAGGGAGAGACAGAGAGACAGGGGAGAGAGAGAGATGGAAGTAGGGAGAGACAGAGAGACAGGGGAGAGAGAGAGAGAAAATGTCATTGGAGACAAATTGTTTACTATGATGAGCTGTGGGTGCATGCGGAAAAATGTGATGGTGGGAGGAAAAGAAGAATTGTGGCTACCATAATGATCATGCTGAGCAAGCCATCTCACTCTCTTTCCTTCACACACACACATGCTCTCTCTCTCTCTCTCTCTCTCTCTCTCTCTCTCTTTCTCTATCCCTCTCTTTATCCTTTCTCTCTCTTGGTGTGACCCTTCAAGATCGGATAAGGAATGTGGACCTGAGACGCTGGACAGGAATCAAGGATTGGCTCAAGATGGCATTCAAGAGGAAGATGGATTGGGCAATCAAGATCAAAAAAATGGAACAGAATCGGTGGGCCTACATCTCCACCTACTGGATCCCCTACGAAGCAGTCCATCGACGTAGGCCCGGTCGTCCATCCATTCGCTGGCGAGACCATCTTCCCTGACCACTTTCTCTCCCTCTCACTCATATCCCGCAACGAAGTTGACGTTCGGCCTATAACATCCCTGTACTCATCCCACAATCGGCCTGATACAACGATAAATTGTAAATTGTAAATCCTTTCTCTCTTCATCCCTATGTCTCTCTCTCTCCCTCACACACTGTCTCTCTCGTGTTTCTTACATACATTTCTTCTTTTTTATTCCACTTCAGCCGCCGCTGCATCAGTCTATCTAAGATGATTGAAAAGTAATTGTTTACGAAGAAACTTTGAGAATTCCCATAAATGCGGAAATATCGAAGACGGATATAATAATCAGTCAACCCATCATACATCTGCTGTTTGTTCTGTGCTCTTTTCAGAGAAAGCCATTCTAGAAGCAACCATATTTTAATATCCTCAGTTGTAATCTGCATTTTCTTTGCCTCTCTCGCCTCTTGCAGAGTTCCATGTATTCAATAAGACTAGCATCCTGCTAATCCTATGTAGTTATCAGCAGCTGATTTTCTCAGCTTATTCTTTGTCATATCGCTATCATTGGCGACATCTAGAGTTAGACAGGGTACTGGGGCGGAAGTCATGAAGTCTCATCCCCCCGAACTTCGCCTCTGAACTGAACAGCTCGTCTATATTGAACATAAGCGATGGCAGAGACATAATAACTTCTGTTTTATCGTAATCTGAAAATACACGGAATGATGACAGTTGGTGTGATGTTAAGAACTCAAAACACGCCTAATTCAGGCGGGGCTCTCTCACTTACCCAAGAAAGAGATAAATATATTTTCGTACATTTTTCTTTCTGTTTCTGTGACGCTAGATCCCTCTCTGTCTCTTTGTCCCTCTCTTTCTCTCTCTCTCTCTCTTTCCTAGCTCTTAGTCTTGCAAGGTCGAGTGAGATGGCTATATAAAGAGGACGTCCTAAAAGGACTCCATAAGGAAGGATGCCTCCACCACAGCAACCGCAACCCTTCTGGCCCCTCTTCCCCTCTTCCCCCGCCCACGGCCCGTTAATGGTGATGGACGACCTGGAGAGGTGGTGCAAGGGAGGAAGGGAGGGATCTCTCTTCTTATTCTACTCCTTATTCTTCTTCTTCTTTCCTTTACAAGATAGTACATTCGAGGAAAACGGGTTCTCCCTCATTTTTGACCCACTTAGTGCCTCATAAGTTGACTTTAAAGGTGATCTCAATGTTTTTTTCACCTTAAAAACTTTTTTATATATCCTCTCTCTCTCTCTCTCTCGGGTGACCTCTTTTCCCCGCATTTCATTCTTCTTGCACAATCTTTCTATCTCATACTAATTCTCTCATCTACTCTTTCTCTCCCTCTCTCTCTCTCTCCCTCCCTCTCTCTTTCTCTCCCTCTCTCTCCCTCTCTCTTTCTCTACCTCTCTCTCTCTCCACTCATAGTCCAGCCATTGTTGCAAATCTTCCTTGCTCTACTTCCGCTGATTATTCCATGCATAACAGAGCGGCCGCAATCCGTCGAGGAGTTTTCACGGCAAAAAGTGGGTAAAAAGGCAGACTATCGCAAGAGAACGTGCAAAGTATGAAACAAGCCTTTCTCCAGTGGTTTCTTTCTCCAATGGTTTCATTCTGTAATTCTGTTTTTCAGAAACTTCAGCGATGCGTCATAGCACGGGATTCTATTACTGAGCAGCTTTCATTTCCATAAGCGACAATTTTTTTTCATTCTAGCCAACGGATGTGAAATGCCAAATGAATTTTTCCATTTTGATATAGCGACAAAAGAAGATAAGACATTCGTAGCCGAACTTTTCACAATTAGACGAACGAGGAAGCTTTTATCGAAATGACGCGGAAGCTACCGTACTCTCAAAAGGACGTGAACTACTTCACGCTGCCCATAACTGAAATGAGAAATGTTAAAATGAGTTTCTCCCGAATTATGATCTCTCCAATGGAGATATTGTGAGAAGGAAAGGGTGAAGAGGTGAAGATGGAAAGGAGAGAAAAGGGGGAGAGAAAGAGGAGAGAACTAGAGATAAACTCTTGCGCAGTTATCCTAATGGGCAAACGGAAGCTTGTTCGTCGTGGTAATAAGAACATTGTATGCGACACCATTTCAATGTTATGAGAATGTTCTTGCGTCTACACTTCCTTTACAAATTAACATTTCACATGCACACCCAAGTGATTTACTTAAAGTATCCTGATTGGATTCTTTTTCCCCTTTCGTTCTTCGCGGTGAAATAATTAATATCAGGACCATAGTACATATGTATGTATGTATGCATGTACATATGTACATATACACAAGTCTTATCCAAGCATGTTTTAGTTACAAATCAGCAAAAAGGCCTCATGAAATTCGATAACTGTGCAAGCCTTGCTTCGACAGCCAATCAAATCCTCAATTCAAATCTGAATATCGAAACACATTCTCCTTTTAGCAACATCTATTCGAGGAGCATCTTTTTAATGAAGATGTCATTCATGCCGAGATCATACTGCAGCCTTTTATGAATCATTTCTTTTCATCTTGCGAAAAACGGGCACAAACAAGTAAACAGAGAGTAAAGCTATTGAAAAGCTGTAGTGATTCCTCTTCACTATGTTCACGAATACTTGTTTATGTTAATATTTCTTACCTGAATACTGTAATCAACTGATGTGAATTTGCTGCATCACTTTTTCCCTTTGTTTATTTTTCGTGATCTGTGGCTTCATCATATGTAGTAAGAATGATGTTGCGAATTCCGGGAACGAGTTTGCGACAAAGAGATAACGAGAGAGAGAGTGAGAGAGAGAGCGCGAGAGAGAGAGAGAGCCAGAGAAAGAGAGAGAGAGAGAGAGAGAGAGAGAGAGAGAGATAGAGAAAGAGAAAGAGTGAGAAAGAGAGAGAACGTGGAAGAGAAGGATATGAAATGAACTCTTTCTTAAATGAGAGCAGAGAACCAGATAGAGAGAGAGAGAGGTGATGGAGAAAGAGAGAAAGAGAGAGAGAGAGAGAGAGAGAGAGTGAGAGAGCTAGAGAGAGAAGAAAGAACAAAGTATGGGAGGAGCCTTACGATAGAACGACCAAGTCATCTCGATATGCACATCACACATCTCGATTCCATTTGGTGAAATCACTCCTTTGTTGGCTTCTTTCACATCTTCTTACAATTAGGTCTTCTCTCGTTCTTTGAATATATGTTCCCCTTCATTTGCACTCTTTTCTCTCTCTCTCCATTTTTCTCATTTTCAAGTCTCCATGTACTATTTACATACACCTGCCCTTCACATTTTCACTTTTCTTAATTTTTATGGATACGGATTCGAAGAATAAACTCTTCGCAACTATTTGCATTGATAATATTCTTCCTTCTTTTTCTCTTTTGTTCCACTTCCTCTCAATCCTTCCCGTTCTCTCATATTCTCATTCTCTTTCTCTCTGTCTCTTATTTTCTTTTATAATAGTAAAATATTAATGGTTATTCTTTTCTCTTTTTGGTTAAGTCTTGGCGGTAAATATGTAAATTGGTGATCTACACACCAGCAGATCTAGCCACGCCCCCTTCATAACCGCTCTAGCTCCGCCTCTTATTCCGACACTCGAATGTTCCATGGAGATCAGCAAGGCCTCCAAAACGAAAGCTACTGTTCTTTAGTTCTGTCTTTGGATATCAAATCGGAAATTGTTTTCCCAATTTAAAATCTAAATTTTAATTGTACGATTAATCATGTAGAATGAATTTTCTGCCTTGAATCATAACCTTTTCCATTTCTCATTCTACTTACATTACTCTTTTCTCCCAAAGTGTTCTTCACTCTCATTTCTGCTTTCGACTGTGAATTTCTTTGCTTTGCCGCACTCCGGAGCAGTACAAAATTTTCTTTTAATATTTCTCTTTATGTGAATTCACCTTCATATTTGTGGCAGAGTGAGAGTGGGAGAAAGGGAGATGCGGATTGTATATAGTTCAGTGATCTCTCATAAAAGTACATATCTCAATTCTAAGGTACAATATAATTCTGCCTCTGAAGAATGATTCATGAAGTATGAGAAGGAAAGGGTGCACTTTTCATGCGTGCAAATCTTCCTATTTCCTGCAGGCATTCTAACTTTGACGGTTCATGGCGTCATCATAGCGTGAACGGATTTGCAATCATTTCCCTATCACAAGTGTTTCCTGTGTTTAATATTCTGGGATCGAGAAGGCGTCAAAACGCACGTATTCTCTTTCCACATTTTTTATATTATTAAACGTTGCACTGTAAGTTAAGTACCACATATGTATGTATGTAAACTTGTTCCTGCTTCACATAATCTCACAAAGGGAAAAACTGGCGTTTTGACAAAAAAAAGAAAAGAATTCATGCAGATTCAGTTAATTCCATAAAAATAAATTAAATTAAAATTAGAAATGTTGCTACATATAATGTGGCAAATGGTAAGAGGGAAGGATAAAGTGGAATACGCGAGAAACAAGGTTGATGACGAAGGAGGAAAGAGAGTGCGCGGCGGGTTCAAGTTTCAGCTAATTGTGCCCTGCTCTTTTGGACAGAAGTAACGTTTTGGCAAGCGGAAGCATCACGATGTAATTGTAGAACTTACTCACAAGTACATACTGCTTGCAATTTGAATACCTCCAGACAATCTGTTTCTCGGTTTTCTCTTTTTTTTTCTTTCCCTCTTTTTATCCTTCTCTCCTATTATATATTTAAAATCCTCTTTCCTTATCTCTCTCTCCCTCTCTCTGTCTGTCTCTGTCTCTTTCCCTTTCACAATCTTCATTTCCGCTCTTTCTTCTGGATCATTCTTGATGTTGGCTACATTTTACTCAACAATACCGAAAAGTGAAAAAATCCTCACAATTTTTCTTGCAGTCTCTACATATTTACTTCCGTTCTAGTACATTTTTTTGTTCCTCTTGCATTCTTATGCAAACAATTCATGAATTTGTTCATCTCACAATGCAGGGAAGTAAGTCATTCTGGAAGTATGGTATAAAGAGCGAAAACGAGAGAGAGAGAGAGAGAGAGAGAGAGAGAGATGGAGAGAGAGGGGGAGAGAGAGAGGGAGAGGGAGAGCGAGAGGGAGAGAAAGAGCGAGATGTGAAGTGAAAGTAAAACTAGGAAGAATTCTCTCTCTCTCCTTTCCTCCTCTGCATTCATTCTCTATTCTTTCCCCTAATTCTATCTCGCTAATATTCTTTTTTTCTCCGTCCCCCTGGTTCTCTATCTTTCTTTCTCTCTCTTCTTCGTTATTTCACATCCTATTTTTTTCTCTCCCTCCTTTTCTCTCTTTCGCTCGCTTTTCTCTCTCGCTTTTCTCTTCCTCCTTGCATTAGTTCTCTTCTCTCCTTTTCTGTGGAACTCTGCATGCCTGAACACCGTCAATAGATCCACGAGACTGATTTTTGCTTGCTAACAATAAGCCTTCGCCTGCAGACATTCTTTTCTCAAATGGAAAGTAATCAAACAGCTCTTTACATAGCACGACAGTATAAAATGAGATCTATTTCCATAGTATGGGCTTATTCTGCAGGTACCGAAAAGTGAATATATTCAACATTTCAACTGTTCTATGTACCTCGGTTCGCTTGTAATATGCAAATTTTACATAGTAGAAACGAGTGCAAGACAGCGATTGTATGAGACCGAGAGAGAGAGATAGAGACCGAGAGAAGGAGAGAGACCGAGAGAAGCAGAGAGAGAGAGAGAGAGAGAGAGAGAGAGAGAGAATGGCAGAGATGGAGAATCTCCAGTTACACCCGGGATGTGCTACCTCTTCTCCCCTTCCGAAATCCGAAGCCTGTTCCGGAAAGGTCAATAAGAGGAAGGATGTTGCGAGTGGCGAGACATTTGTCATGGATTTGGAAAGGGAAGAAGAAAGAGTTCAAAGATACTGAACGTTTGTCCTTCCACTAATTCTCTTCACTCTACCAATTACATCTCATGTAGATACATGTGAAATGGTAGATATTAAAGGACATGTTCACGCCTATGAGGGAAGCTCCCTCTGCATTTAGTTGTGCTGACTGAATTTTATCTCCCATGTTTTCCAGAGTGTTCACAGCCACTCTTCTTTTATGACATCATCATCAGCAAACGTCACGCTCTTGACTTCGCATGCCAGCTCAATGACGGGCTCAATGCTTAGAAATGTAAAGGCTTTCGTGAGAGATAATATCTTTAGTAATGTCTCTGTTTTGACAGAAGAATCAAACTGGAAGAGAAGTTCTTTTCATGTACCGTGTGAAAATGAATGCATGGCTATGCCACTTACTTGGAAACTGGCAATCGCTTTATTTTGTACAGTGGCATTCGATTTCTGGCCATTGGAAGCAAGGACTAAAATTTGATATGTTCCAAAACAGGCCATTTATCAGATGTTTCTTTTTATTTTACAATTATTTTTGCTATTTGTCTCGCTCACTCCTTTCTATCTTCCTTTTCTCCATCTAACATCATTTCAAAATTCTGGGTCTTGCACTACGAGAGTGCACAATTTTCCATTTCTCTTATTCTTGATACATTTCGACTGAGAGTGCCCTTCATGAAATTGTCGTCCACTTTTTGGCGCACTTCTAACAGCAGTTTTGTACACGATTCTCTGGCTTATCACGTGCCGAGTGATTCTTTTCGACTTATCAGAGCAGAGAATGCGACAGCGGAATGATTTGGATTAGGGTTGAAAAAGAGAAAGTAGACAGAAAAAGGAGAGGGAGGGAGAGAGAGAGGGGGAGATAAGAGAAAGAGAGAATGAGATGCAATAGTATACAACTGCAGAGAAGAGTAAGAGAGGAGGAGATCTTTTTCATATTCTGCACCCGCCGGAAGTGATAAGGCGATGGTGGAGACAACAACATGCCGATGAGGAAATTGAAAGAGGTGACACACAGAAAAAAATGTGACGCACAATTAATGTTCCATCCAAAATTGTGACCAAAAATGTGACACGCAAGCGGCCGCCGAAGAGAATTGTGACAACGGATGTCACATTTTGGTGGCAAGGAGGGACGAGGCGATGCGAGAACAGAAAATGTGACATTGTACCACTTTCGACCATGTTTAAAAAAATATTCGGAATCATCATTTGAACGGAACGTTTAATTTTCGGAAGAAAATCTCGGGTTAACAAACACTTAAAACTTATCCTTTTTTTATTTCATGTTTGTAATATTGAATCGCTTTTTGATATGACATTTATAACGTGTAAGCGTAGCGATTCTGCTCTTTTGTTTCAGTTAGAAAGCGAGAGTCCCCGGGCCGCGTAGTTAGCCAAGCTGCTCTTTGTGCTCTCGATCAACAACTGGAGACTCAACTTCTAATAGTAAGTAATTGAAAAGTTTAACTCATTCATCCCGCTATTGATATGAAAAAGCTGATTTGTTAATGGTTATTCTTGCAAGTTTCTATTGCAGTTTTTATTCCCTTATTGTTAGCACTTTTGTCTTCTTTTCTCACGAATGAGTGATAAAATTAACATTATTAAATATGCTGAATATGCAACGTTGTTCTTTTATTATCAGGCTAGCCCTTCTTGTCTGCGATTGCTGGAACTAGACAGCGTGTCGGCGCGCGCAGCAAGATCAAATTCTTTCGACATCCGAGCGTGGTTTGCTTTTAATTCTTTTCTTCATAAGTTGATACATCTGTTAATTGATGCTGCCATTCTTCCCAACGAATTTAAATATTTAATGTGTTTTCTCTTTATTGGTACATTAACTATCGTTTATATTTCATGTTGAAATTCGTATACTTATTTCAGCAATTTTATATTTTCAGTATTTCTCTTGCCCAATCCACCCAACAACCGCGCACCGCGCAGCTTCAACGCTTAAGCTGCTGCATTTTTGTCCAGGTACGATAACTTTTCAGACTCGTCTAACAACTTTGACTTTTAAATAAGTTTCGTTCGTTTATTGTTCTTTAAGAGTACAAAAAACTCATTTTCCCACACATTGAAAAGTTTGTTCCGAACATTTTTTTTCCTTGTTCATTTGTTATTACCTATTCCACGTTTATTATTTTTCTTAACTTTGAAAGCAGGATAATACAATTCAAAAGATTTTAAATATAAATAATGCGTTGTTTAGAAAATCGGTACGCACTCTTCCCCTGACTTCCTACCGGAGCTGGAAGACATCGCATCTCCGCGCAGACCGCGCTTCTGCCATCTGAAGCTGCCGCAGACTTGCGAAGGTTCGTTATGTTTATATACATTGTCTAGTCTTCAATTCTAGGGTAACGTGGTTAGAAATTTGTAGTTGTTATTATCAGGGAATAGAAGCCACTGTCGATGATCCTAAATATTAGCAAGGTTTGTTAGCTGTTTCTGCCCATCTGTCCCTCAGGATGATGCCCAAAATTAGGAATTATTCTGTGAAATCGACAATACCTTTTTATACCCTATCGGTTATGTAGTTAATTCAATTTCTGGGCAAGTTTCTTTTGTTTTCCAGAAAAAAAACCGTAATCAAACCAGCTCTGTATAACTTATTTAAAATAAGCGAAACTGTTCTTTTCTTGTTTCTTTCTTTTCTTTTCTAAGAAGTACCGTAACCCAACTCGATGTGTATATTTTAAAAAAAGAAAATAAATTTTGGTACGACGAATAATTAATGCTTCTTTTTTGCTCAACATTTTATACAGGATTACCATTGTATATTCTGAACTGAAATATTTCCAAATGTAAGTTTTTTCCAGGTCTCCAACAACACGCCGTCAACCACACTGATCGGAAGCCGTTCCGGTGCGACATTTGCAGCAAGGTGGGATATGATTTAACTTATTTTTTTTAAATATTTAACATACCGTACTCTCGTCCTTAAACTTATCGAGTATTGGAATACTGTTGGTGCAAGTGAAAAGTTACTTGAAACCTTGAGATGCTTTTGTAAGTGCTTTATGTGACTTACAATTACAATTATCGAAGCTGTAGTTGCTATTGATTAGCGAAGTTACGCTAAGTTTAGAGAATGTAAGCTTATATCTTTTGACTTTTAAATTATATTCAAAGGTATTTATTTTCTCCCATTTCTGGGAAACTGTTCTTGATTTTCAGGAGAGTTGCCCAGAACCGTAACCTTACGAAATTTGAGCGAATTAATTCGCGAATCCGTACCAATGATTTATTTTAAATGGAAAGTGATAAATTTCTGGACAAGTTTAATTTCTTAAAGGTACCGTATCCCAATCTGTTCTGTATGTGTCTGTGCAAGTAAATTCCTTGAAGTAATTGAGAATAAGCGATTGCGTTCCTATTCAAAAGAGTAAGTTTTTTGAGTGGATTTTTCTGGGCACCTTTATGTTTACTATAAACTACCGTAACCCAACCAGTAGTTACAACTGATTGAAAATAAGCGAATCGCTCCATTGTAAGAGTGTTATTTGAAAGTTTTTACAAAGTATTTTTTTCTGGGCAACTCTTTTGTTTACTATGAACTACTGTAACACAACCCACTGGTTACAACGAATTGAGAATTAACGAATTGCACAAATGCAAACGTGTGATTTGTATTTTTCTGTTACAAAGTTGGTTTTTAATTACGTTACAATATCCAATATTTGTTAAGCATGTTATATGCTTAAGAATATTCATACAGAAAAAAAATTCATTATTAAGAGAAAACAATATAGTTATGGAAGAAAGTTTTAGACGAAAAAAGGAATACAAGGCTGCAAGAACTATAGAAAGAAAGAGCACATAGAAAGATAACATTGAATGTTAATATCTAATGAAAAAGGAAAACAACAAATTACAGTTTAGAATCTTAACGATGCGTTGTCCAGCGGACGTCTGCGAGGAGGAGCTTCCTACATTGGCCCACTTAAAACGGCATTGTCAACAGTCACACCTTGGAGAAAATCAATATCACTGCCGCTTTTGCTCATCTGAGTTCGGACGATTTCAAGCATGGCGGGTTCACTTGAGCCAACAACGTGAGTAGTAATTTAAACAAGTAATAACAGTACCTCACTATTGAACATCGCAAGTCTTCTCTTCAGATCCTGCTCTGATGAGGGGTCTTTATTCCGACAGCAGCGATAGCGATGGTGCAATGGATGTGGATGTTGCTGACAATGGCAACATGGATGCCTCGTCTCTTCAAGAGGATGTTGAGGAGTTGGACGGCGACATATCTGCAACTGAGCTGGAGGAGGAGGACGATGAGAATGACGACTCGGAAGCGCTCGAAGCTGATGATTCGACCAACTTCTGCGAAACGATTAGAGCCGAGATCCTCACCTCCACAAGCCGAATTGGAATAACAGAGTCGGAAACGGATAAAATGGTGGATCTGATTCGCCGTATCGCTAAGAACGTTCGAGCCATGAACGACTCCCATTTCGATCAGTTTATGGCGACACTGAACACCGTTGCTACATCATACAGAAGGAAGGCTGCGCTTCGACAAGAACAGGACTACATTGAACCTTTGCCTCGACAAATGGGGACGATGACTGTCCCCGTACGCGACTTGGATGGGAAGCAGAGTCGTGTCGATCGACCGTGCAAGTTCTACATTGTCCCACTGAAGGATTCGATAGAAGCGGCCTTTCGGAACGTGGAATTTCAACAGGTTTATCGCTATTTTGTGTTACATTGAAGTATATAGAATCTGTATGCTTTTCAGGTGTTAGAAATGGAGCCATTCGGAAGGGGGAATTTCCTGTCTCCACTGGACGGGCAACGGTTTCGTGACGCTACCTCCAGAACGAAGAAACCACTACTTCCGATTGTGGTATACCTCGATGACGTTTGCCCTGGAAGTGGTCTACGAAAGGCGTCGTCTATCCACTCTCAAACCATGATGTTCTTCACTTTTTCCGGACTGAGACGGCATGCTTCGTGTCTACATAAATGGAAGTAAGTGTCAAAATGCTAAAATAAAAAAAGCAGTTCTTCAAGTAAATGCTTTAGGTTTCTCTACGCGACATCGTACGGGTCTGATCACAAGGCTTATGGCTACAAGCCTCTTCTAGAAAGCTTCAAGGTGCCGTAATATATTTGAAGTAAAATTTTTAAAAAAGCGTAAAAGTTGTAAATAAAGATCAACAATTAGTTTAACTTCTTAGGTAGAGTTGAACGTACTCTACGAAAACGGAATCATGGTGTCGTGGAGAGGGCGAAGCGTTGTCGTCTACCCTTGGCTGCACTCGGTTCTTGGTGATAACCTGGCACTAAACCAAGTCCGCCAGATGCAGACGTGCTTTTCCGGAGGTTTCCCTTGCCGTCACTGCTTGACCAACTACCGCGACTTTGGAGCCGTTCACCTAGAGAAGGACTGCCAATTACGGACTTTGGCGTGGTCGGTTCCTTTGTCGTTGATCGGAGATAGGATGAATTTAAGCGATAACTTAAGGTATCAAGCGAACGGCCCTCCTGCTTTTGGCGTGATGGGGGATTCGCCACTCAACGGCATTACGGGATACCACGTGTCGGAGGATGCCTACTGTGATATCGCCCACGACTTGTACGAGGGCGAGAGCTGCCGTCTTCTAGGAGTGGTCATTCGGGCCATCATTCGGAATGGACTTCCGCTCAAGGATATCAACGATAAGTTATGTGCCTTTGCTACTGGGCGAGTCGACAGCAGCTGCACAATCAACCCAATCCCGGCCGATGTTTCGCAAGGTGACCCTGTGTCCGGGCAAAAGGCAGCCGACACAGCATTTCTCATTCGGCTCGTCCCATTTCTCTTCCCGTTGGACGTAATGGTTGCGGAACCTGAGATCCGGCTTCTGTTCCAGCGCTTTTCCGAGTTGAGTCGCCTTCTCTGCTCATTCGAGTTGACATCTGGCGACATTGATTTGGTACGTTCTACGGCCGAGGAATACGTGTCTCTTGCTTGGCGAGTTGTCCCTCTGGACATTCCGCCCTCTCGCGCAGCTGCAGCCCATTCGTCCAGGCCCATCTACAAGACGCACGCGTTGCTGCACTATGCAGCTGCGATTCGTTCTCTAGGGCCAGTTGGACAACTGAGTACTCTGCAATTCGAGCAACTGAATGCGTACGTCAAGCGACGGTCCTACATTACAAGGAACTTCACGTGTCTGCCGTGCACGTTCGCAACTCACATCCAGCGCACTCTTTGGGCACTACGTCTTCAGAAGGAGGTGGAATTCGTTCCCGGAAAAGGAATCGAGCAACATCAAGTGTCAGCGCTCGCACGGGCAGTTCTGAAGGAACGACGGGTGAAGTGCACTCTCCTACTCCAGCATCACGGGACACTCTACAAGTCGGGAGACATCGTTTTGCTGAACAAGAGTAGCAGCTTTGTTCCTGCCCAGATCGATTGCTTCGCATTCACGGAACAAACATGGAAGATCGTTGCAAAGATCGGACATCCCGCTCGATTTGATGACAGCAGACAATGTTGCTTCTTCACCGCATCTGGAGCGATCACAACTGTCTTTTTCAAGGAACTTTTTGATCCACTGCCTCTTGACGGCTACCCCGAGGGAAATGAGACCGCTTTCATGCCAAGACACGCCCTCTGCCACTGCTAGAATATTTTCGTTATTTTCTCTTAGCAATAAACAAATACTTTGATCTGAAGATCAATATTTCAATTTATCCCGTTATTTACGACGGCTCACGAATATGTGATCATTTGCATGATTTATTTCCTAGTTAGTGTGATCTTTAGCGTTAGACCCAATGCGTCTAACCATTCTGTTGGAAGCGGGTGCTCCTGAGCCCGAGTGTTTGGGCGAAGAGGACTGCTACTTCGAGACCATTGCACAAGTCAAGCAATATGTGAGTACACGGACTGGCTCCCCTCTGACAAATGTCAGGCTGCAGCTCAACACTCCTCAGCGTATGATAGACGTTCACCCCTCTCAAGTTGTTGCGGCGCCACACGCACATTACATAGCAACAGGAAGCTTACTCGAGGTTTACCGATTGCCTATCTCTCTAAATGAGTATATTTTTACGTGGATCACTTCTCAGAGTCCGGCAACTTCGACTACGATGAACAGCCAGGAGCTATCCCTCTCGATTTCTTCCACATTCCTGGCAAAAAATGAGTCCCTTTCGCCAACCAATCCGACTGCGCTCTCGTGGGAGAAAAACGCAGTTTTTCCTGATGATACTCGAGCGGAGCAAGGTTATACTAAAATGAATGCTCATATCTTAGATTCATGAATTTTCAGTTGATGTTGAAGATGCTAACCCTTGTGAGAGAGAAGTCGACAAAGATCGCGATCTTGAAGAGCTTGGAGGTAAATCATACTCAGATTGTAAGCGCAGCTAGTAATTCATTTAATTTACTTAGCGATTTCTCATCCCTCGACACCTCAAGTTCGCTCGGAGTCACCGTTGGTCAGAACTCCCTCGGCAGTTCCAGATCGGACGATGTACACAGGCAGGCCTTTAAATTTCTGTTTAGTAAACTGCACTTTTGTCTGTTGTATCCTTTAGTATGCAAGCAAAACTCGGCGCAAGCAGATTTCTAATTAATTTTCCTTTTAAACAAGTAAACGTATGCGTTTAAGACCCCTTCTACCATCGTCTGAACCAGCGCCTTTTGAAATGCAGCTTTGAGAAGTTATTGGTTGGCAAGCAAGGAGCTCCATTCCTCAAGAGGCTACAAGATGACCCGTCGTATGACATTTCGGACGACAGGGTTGGCCGCTGCCTGCTTACGAGAAGGATCGCCGACTTTCTGCTGACATACGCTGACACGCTAGTTTTCAACTCTTGAACAACTGATATTTTACCGCACTTTTTTAGCAGAGAAAAACCATCCCCGAAAGAGACGCGGAGCTTCGTTACGCATCTATTCGCAGGATACCCCAACTGTTCTATAGTTAGCAACCTTTTTTTCTACACAACAGTTTTTAACTGAATGAAGATCATTATGAAATTTGAAAGACTCGATAACGCATTGCTAGTTACCTGAATTTTCTCTGATGTAACTACAGAAAGCATTTCAGGATGCCTTCATCGACAGCCACAAGGGACTTGTCGAATGCCGCGTTAGGCGGGTCAGATCTCTTCTTGGAAAAAGAAGCTTGCTATCACAGCCCATCAGAGAGTACAAGAAGAAAGCAGGCAGCCGAGAGTGGCTTGCTTCTTCGGATAACGAGGAGGAGAGAGAAACTGACGATCATTTAAATGTCAGTTAAAGCTCTACAAGATACTGTTATATTTTGAAAATTAAAGGCATTACAAAACCTTTTGTTTAAGCGAATTAACAACTTGATACACGGCTCTGTCGAGCACCTCGAACTCCTTAAGCAGAAGAGGTTTTTGTCTCTCGAGTCTTTAAAGTTATACAGATATTTCATTTTGTCATATATAAGAGAGTCTTTAGATTAAAATGTAAAATTCTACTACTAGTAGCAGCTCTCTCACAAATGGCGATATATAATTTTTTTTAGAAACTGTCGTATACGCTTTTGCCAGAACAATCCTCCGCGAGCAACAATGACACGTTACTCCTTCTACGCGCAGTCCCGTTACGTATGTGATTTTTTATTTGTCGGATTTTGTTTTACATTTAAATAATTTGTCTATACTTACATGAGTTATTTCTTGCTCTATGGCTTGAGTTTAGAACAAAATTTTTGGAATTCACATTAGACAAATATACTTTTGAATTTGCTTGCAGATTGTCGATGACTTCATCGCGTCAAAGTGCGCTTCCGCGGGAGACTTTCCACGGAGATTGCAAGAGAAGATTGCGCCGGCAATGTCTCAGCGTGCCCTGCGCGTAATATCCGAAGCGAAGAGAAGATCTCTTGTTGAAGCGAACGCCTTCCCGCCTGGAACAAATGGTTCGGTATTCTCAACCTTATAAAGTTTTGAGTTATCGAAAAAAATGCATCCATGTGTACTAAGTATTTATCTTTGTAACCCAGGTTCAATTGTATTTCCAAACTATTCATCGAACTGTTAAAAAGAGAATAATTGTATGCCTCAGATTTCGCTACATTCGAGTTCTTACTCAACATGCTGGCACTGTTCGAGCATACAGACAAAAAGAAGAAGCCATCTCGTGTCAAGTTCGTCTACAATCGCTTCCTGGTCCGTTATTTATTACAATTCAAATTCCCAATCAATATCTACCTATTGCTTATAAGTTAAGTGACATTAGTTTCCTGTTGCCTTTTTCTTATCTTGTGAGTGAAAAGGAGCGAGAAAGAGAGACGATACAGCGAGAGGAGTGTAAACTATGCTGCTTAGGCACATCATTCTGCGTCGTCGGCTCTTGATCAACTCAAGAATGAGGGCATCCGGCAGCCGGTGATAGTCGCATACGGTGATGTCTCTGCCAAGTTCATCATCGCTCTTGAGGGAGTCGATGTAACCGTCAGTCATGTTTTGTTTAAAAAAAAAGTTGAAATGTAATTTTAACAAATTAAAAAAATTTAATTTTAACAAATTAAAAAAAATTCTTATACTCATAGCTTTTTTATTTATTTTTTACCTGCTTTATAATACGCATGCTGCAGGTTTCTGGAGACCTTGCCCATGCGCTTCTCTCCTACCTCGCTTGCTTCTGGTTGTTCGACCTCGAGTACCCACACGAAGTGAAACAAGAGCTGTCCCTTCTTGCGAATCTGCTCGGCATTCCGGAGCCCATGTCAAGAGATGCAGGGCTCATCTACCGCAAGTTGGAGGCCATTATGGCCGAATAGAGGCCAGTCTGATCTCATTAGATCACATTTTTTTGTTGACTCTTACATCTGAAAATTTTCTTTTACTTGAGTTTATTTCACTTGAGAACATTCTTTCATCTTAGTAAAAGATTGTTTCATTTTTTAACTTGCTTTCATGCTATACGTTTCTTTCATTTTAGAACTATCGAATTTTTATTTCCAAGATTCATTCAGAAAGTAACTGGTAACATAGACATATCCTTCTAAGAAAAACAGTCTTTACAGAATGTATTAATTCTTGTCGTTTTATGACCAGTAACTCAATTTTATCATGATTAAGTAGCCCAAATTCATTTAACTCGGCGCGGTTATCTTGTAAGTGTGTTAGTTGTTACTGTTTCCTTGTGAATGTGTTGAGTTGTTACTGTAATCTTTTGAAGGTCTCACTAACTTAATGAATAATTCTTCTTGTTATTAAATGCCAGTGGCATGCATAATAGTAAATGAATCACTAATTCGAAGAATGGATGAAGGGGGAGGGAGAGCAAAAGGGGCGGAGCTAACGGTGGGAGCATGTCACAATTTATGTGCTGCCGCCTAATTGTGACATGCAATGTCACATTTTTGCTGGGATACGCTGCCCTCCACCGCTCGAAAATTGTGACATGGCGCGTCACATTTCTGTTTCACTGGAGGTCACAATTTTTTGGAACATAAATTGTGACATGGGGTGGAACACATATGTACCGAAGTAAAATCGGTACATTATTGTGACATCAAATTGTGACATCCCGTGTCACATCGTTTTCTGTGTGGATATAAAGCGAATGAACGCAGAAATTGAATGAAGTTTTGCACATTTTGCCGTATATTTTACTTCCAGAATCTTATTACCTGTCATATAAATGTTTACTATGAAACTGTACGTTTCAGAAATCTGTTCCAGAAATATGTATGTATAAATTGCTATTACATGCAAATTACGTACACATGCATTAAAGTACCTTTACTGCAATAACTTGTTTTGCGTTTTCGCAAACTATATCATGGATATCTATGTACATAGCATACATACATTCATTTCTTCCTATTTTTCTTCCCTTTTCCTTCCTCTGTCTCTACCTCTCTCTCTCTCTCTCCTCAGGTAACCCCGCCACCAGCCACTTTCCAGCAGATCATGTCCTCGAGTGCGTCCTCTGTCCTTCTCACGGCTACCGTAATCCTCATGGCCACTTTCGTAATGTCGCCGGTCTCAGCACGACTGTTTAATCGGGACGATGCACTCGCTCCCTTCACTGGCGACTCGCTCGAAGTGTCACCATACTTCTACGTCGTGTGAGGATGAATCAACCCATTTTTAAATAATATTTGTTTGCTACAACAACGATTTATATATTTATGAAAAATGACATTGGAAATAAGATAATAATTTCTTCAGTGCTCCACCTCCCATGAAGCGCAGCAGAATGTGTCTGATTAACGCTGGTCTGTCACAGGGCTGCGACCTCTCTGACATCCTCTACAGCAAGCAGCAGGTTTGGACTCATTAAAAAACATTAGAAAAAGAGTTATCTATGTATCTCGCAATAAGTTATAAAACTCTTTGATTTTGAAAACTAGGCGTTTAGATTTCCCGGGACGCATTTGATTGTCTAAATCTCGTCTTTCATATTTTTTTGGACTTGGATATAACCACAAAGTGTAAAATAAAGTAAAATGATAATGAATGATCTTTCTCCAAATGAATCAAAATATACCTTAAGGCTAGCAAATTCTCGAGCTTCGCTGGCCCCGGCCGTCGATAGGAAAGAAGCGTACTCGACAATTGACATATCGTCGTCAGCTACACCAACTCCCTACAGTACCCCTCACACTCTCTTCAACTCCCTACAGTACCCCTCACACTCTCTTCAACTCCCTACAGTACCCCTCACACTCTCTTCAACTCCCTACAGTACCCCTCACACTCTCTTCAACTCCCTACAGTACCCCTCACACTCTCTTCAACTCCCTACAGTACCCCTCACACTCTCTTCAACTCCCTACAGTACCCCTCACACTCTCTTCAACTCCCTACAGTACCCCTCACACTCTCTTCAACTCCCTACAGTACCCCTCACACTCTCTTCAACTCCCTACAGTACCCCTCACACTCTCTTCAACTCCCTACAGTACCCCTCACACTCTCTTCAATCTCCCAAATCACAAATGTATGATTATAAAAAGAGAGAATTTCAGACGCCTTGCTTAAAATTGCACATCGGAGAGGCTTCATGACATTGTGCAACTTGTGTTTTATTTTATTCTTGTTTACCAATCTCGACGAGTTACTATTGATCTCATTTAATGACCCAATTGTTTCTAAAATAACGATAAGAATCTAGTCAGTGTTTGCAGGTATTTAGTGATTAAACTGAAAATTTGTACGTCCATCTTCATAAAGACTATCCTTTCGAGCAAAATGACTTGAGTGACTGACGACTTTCGAGATCCGATAAAGTGTGAAGATCGTTGTATAGTTACATCATACTTAAAGGAACCTTTTCTCATGGGAGGATATAGCAAAGAAAGGGAAAGAGATGTAAGAGAAATAGAGAGTGAGAGCGAGAAAAGAGAGAGCGAGTGAGTGAGCGAGTGAGAGGAAGCGAACATATAGAGAAAAAAAGTCGGTCTTTAATCGACTCGTTGATCCGAGTATGATTGTGTGCATAGATGAGAAAGGCTAGGATATTCTGCGCCAATCGAGGTCAGCTGACAATGAGAGAGAGCCCATGCATAGAAAGTGGACAAGCGAGAGGCCGCTGCTTCATCTCTGCTAATGCCTACTACAATTTCCATACTTTACTCCCGTTTCTTCACATTTCTTGCTTTTTTTATATATTTATTATACTTTCCGTCCATTTTCCGATTGCTAACTAACAACGTCTTGTCTCGAATGGAAACGCGATCCTGAACTGCTTCTCACGGCATGGACATTCTGCCATATCTCCAATGACAATACCAATAAGGTTCAATCTGCATTCTAGGAGTCTAATTTTATATTAAATAAATCTCATCTTAGAAAAAAGTTATTTTTAAATGAATTTATTTATGTTTTATAAGGATAATTACACAGTAAAGTATGTAAATTTCACAACCCGGCATTCGTGACAGGAGAACAACTCGTTTTAGATATTGTCTTCATCTTCTTGCTTTGTATTCTCTGGTGGACACTTCCATTGAAGAGAGTCCGCAAGCTGTAATGAGTACAACTATGGCCACGGTTCTAAATCTCTACCCAATTCATCAAAGAATTTTTGTTGAATATTTGTCCAAAAGCATTTTCTCAATGTGAAAGTTCAAGATCCACTTTTTCTTGCCTTTTTTTGCACTATTTCAAAGAATTTCTCTTGAGTGTCAGCTTCCTAACAGATGATTTTGAGGTGTTCCCCAGTGAGGAAGACGTCGCTTCTTCCCCTCCCTCTACGTATTCCCCCTCCTCGTCTCCCACCACGGCCACCGCTGCTTCTTCCAAATGCGCCATGACACCGCGTCCTTATCGCCGACGCCGGCTTCACCGTTACGATCCTCCATTCGGACGGATGCTCAAGGTTGCTGGAGGCTTGTCCATTATGGATTACATGACATCACTGGCGCATTCCATGACTCATTGTGATCGTTATAACTTTTATTGGTAGATGTCCGAAGAGATCAGCCGCGCATTCAATCTTAGCAAAGATGAGCGACAGCTGCACCACCAAAAGTTGAACGCTGAAGAGAAAGATCGACGAACTTCGCTATGCTTAAGCACAGAAGATCGTCCATCCAAAAACAAGCGTTCAACTCCAGTGCAAGCGAAAAAAAGATGAACGCAGCGTTGAAAGTTCGTCGCTAGAGAAATAGTGTAGAACAGTAAGAGAGTTAGACAGTAGCGTCGAGGGCATGTTTGTCTGGTTCTCTTCACTGTCTCACGTTAAAGCTTCTCTCTCGCCCGTCGTCGATCTTACTCGACAAATAAGCTCACCGCTACGTCAACGATGCACATTTTGGCAAATCTTTTAACAGTTGTACACAAAGTTGCATGGAGAACTTTTTATTGAGAAGGTTTTACAAATTAATTCCCGCTTATAATTAAAATATACGAAAATATATGCATCCAAAAATGTAGCGTGCATTTTTTTGCAGAAAGCTAGCTAGTGGTTTTCTCGAATAATTCCAAGCGGTGCAATTTGACGCCTTATGGCACCTGAATTTGAAGCTGCTTTTTCTTTGTTTATTGCCATTTTTTCTTTGATAGTGTTAGTTTCTTCGTTTCGTTCGATATAGTTTGGAGTTATGATGCAGTTTCCAGGTATGGCTGCCCAGGTGACCAGAGAGCAGAAGATGTTCATCGTTGAGCTCGTGCTCAGCCGACGCGAGCAACTGCTCGACCACAATTCGTCTCGGGAGCCGGAGGCGAATAATCGACGGAGGCAGGCCATGAAGGAGGTACTCGCCCTCGCCGAGCTAAAATTCGAGTCAGTTATTATTGTTTGTGAACTGTTAAAGTGGGAAAGGCTGTACACTCAACTTCCAGTCGCAAGTTCACGGACCACCAAGTCCGCAAGATCATCACCGAAGCCAAGAACTTCGCGAGGAACAAGTGCGCAAGACGGGCGAGGTTTGCTTTGAGTATACTTTGTGTTTCTATGCTTGATGTTTTCTTGTATGCTTCTTGTTTATGTTGGAATGCTTTATTTCAAGCATGATTTATTTAAAGTTTGAGTTATTTCAGGTACGCAAACACTACAGGGGGTGGTATCGATCGGGAAGAGGAGGCTGCCATCGAAGTGGAGGAAGAGGAAGCAGCTGATATCGGCGGGATGTTCGCGGCTGTCTACGGTGACACTCCAGCGTTCGCTGGAGTGTCACCAGCAAATGGAAACGAGTCGAGTCTGACTCCAGTAAGTTCTCGCTTCATTTAGCATTTCTATTCATTGTTGTAACGAGACTGTTATTATTTTTCAACGATTTTATTTTTTAGAGTCAGATGAAAGTCCCGTTGAAAAGAAGGATGAGCGAGGAGTCGTTCAAGCTGCCTAAGCGAGAAGTCGGTCGTCCTGAGGTAGTTGATTGTTCAATGTAACAGTGCGTAGTCTAGCATAGTTATGTAACACGTGTAAATAAATTGCTTTTTAAAAGCTGTTTTGATATTTCATTTTTGTTTGTGAGTTTACTTATTATAGGAAGCAAGATCGAGATGTGCTCCGCTGTCTGCGCTCTGGTGCGCAGCACGCAGGCGCTGATCGCGCAGGCGAATGGAAGTGGTTTCGCCGCCCGCACCTACTACGCGTACGATGACGGCAACGACAACAACGATGACGAGATCCCTGGCCCAAGTGCGCCGACCATTTTGTCTCTATCGGATGAGCTCTGATTGTAACCTTGTTGTCTAATGTTTTCTATTAAAATATACAGATTTCCCTTAAATAGAAATAGATTAAAGAGACTTTAAATTAGAAACAGATTACTCCATAATACCATTTTATTTTACCGAAATTATAATTTAAATGGTTAGTTGTTGTCAATATTACGGTATGTGTCTACGTTTCTTTATTACATCGCGTCAGTTAATAATTTGCGAATAAAGAACTAGCAGATAAAGAGTCATATTGAAGTTTCGGTAAGAGAAAATGTCGAAACAGAAAGAAAAGAATAAACATCTATTAATTTAGATGTTTGCTACCATGAAGGCTCGTGGGTCAGCACCATTGGGGGGATGTGGCATCACTGCCATTCGATTAGGAGCAAGAGGGCATCCACCTGTGCGGTGCTCGATTATGTAGTTGTGCAGGACACAACAAGCCATGATGACTTTAGCCGCTTCCTTCGGCATCATTCGAATCTCAGACTGTAGGATTGAAAACCGCTTCTTAAGAATACCAATTACTTGCTCGACATGAACCCTTGTCTTCCTGTGGGCGATGTTAAAGTCGATCTCCTGTTGCGACTGGGGATTCCGCAGGGGAGTGACGATGTGGGCTCCGTTGGCAAAACCCTTGCCACCGAGGATGACAAACCCCTGCGGGATCTGACCAGCAGTAATGGCTTGTCCAAACCCAGAATGTCGCAGTATGAAGGAGTCGTGCGCACTTCCTGGCCAATTAGCATTCGCAAAGACGACTCTTCCGTAAGCATCCACCACCAGCAGCAGATTTATGGCCGGGAAGCCCTTTCGGCAGCGGAACTGGCCGGCCGCGGTCCTCGGGGAGCGAATGCGGATGAGAGACCCGTCGATGATGCCAACAACATCTAAAAGAAGCAGAATAGTTTCACTCCCTTAACTGTAGTGCTAGATATTACTGCTAAATATTCCTCTACGGTTGAATCCGTCTGCAGCTCCTTGGCAGTATGCGAGAGATGTCACGGGAAACTGAATGTAACGATCACGAAGGGAGAGAATGCCCTTCAGAAAACGCCACAAGCAGTTGAACGCGGTTATTTCGCACAGACCGAAAACATCACTCAGAACAATGAAGGGAGCGTTGGAGAGAAGGTAGCGGAGACCAAGACGAATCTAGATTTTTTACCGTTATTCCCCCGCCCCGTTTAATCTTAATTGCTATCATATCCATTCTATCTTACTTGATTATCTGGAGTTATAGTCCACTCTCCCTGCATATTCCTGTTGATGTGTTGTCCGAGTAGACCCACGAGAGAATCAACATCGGCCGGTCTAAGCCGGTACCGCCTTTCGAACAGAGTCTCATTCAGGAGACAAAGAGCAACATGATGCTGCCTCTGATAAGGAAGATTCGGATGGCGACCACTTGCTGGCGGGGGGAACAGCATAAAAGCCATCTTACGCTGGAATTTTATAGGAAAATGAGTACATCATATGATATTCCAAAAAATAAATAAACAATACACATTTTTTTTAAAGAACAAGATGAAACCATGCTCTAGATGTTCTGCTTAATGTTAGATGATAGATCGTCGATCATACGACGAAGAATCTGCGATAGTCTCTATAAGTATGTATGCGCTTGTCCTCTGCAAAGACATCGAGTCCGGGTGGCTGCTTGGTTCCATTGTGGCTTTCTGAGTATGTTGACCAGGTTCGATTCTCGAAAGGACCAGTCATTTTGCGGCAACAGCAGCTTTCATTCTAACATCAGAACAGCTCGACGATAGAACATCCAGCGCTGAACGCTTACATTGAACATCGTCGACTAGTCAGCGCGACTTTGACCAAGATTGAATGCGCGGCAGTTACACGGTGACCTCGTACTGTACATTTCTCTTTTTCTATCACACAATTTTTGTAATATGAACTCCCCCCCCCCTCAGAACAATCGAGAACGCCAGGAACTCTGGCAGATAATCAAGAAAGCACGCAGAGATGGCGCCAGCCGTCAAGTTGGTCCCTCTCTCTCTCTCCCTCTCTCTCTCTCTCTGTCTATCTCTCTCTCACTGTCTCTTCTTCTTTCTTGTTTCGTTTCCATCGTTCTCTCTTATCTTTCTCTCTCATTTTCAGTCACTCTTCTCATCCAATCTTTTTTCTTCTTCAATTTCTCTAACTCACATATTTATAATCAGCGTTTCAAGGAAAATGTTGGATTTTTTTTAGGAGATTTCTAACAGAATTGACGTCTTTCTTCATGAACATCTTGATGACGAACATTACTCGGCAGTGGAAGCGGCGCGAGCGGAAGGAGTAGAAGTCAATCACAAATCACCAGCTCATTATTAGAGAGGAGGCTGATTCTGAAGATCAAATCATAGAACAACTTTTGAAATAATGCAGAACTACGGAAAGGTGACAGAAGAAGAAAGTGAGAGAACTATTTAATAGAGCGCTGCGATAATTATTATTATTGTTTTCTTTAACTTAATGCTACACATTTCCATACTTGACACTACACTATTCGTTTTGGGGAACTACTTTCGGAAATAAAATAAAATATTTTGAAATTGCATTTTCGTACAAGGCACGCTTGATCTTGTCAATAAAGCATAAGTCAAAAGTGAATTTGTTCTTGACGCCGAGAAGATTCGCCAGAACCAACGCTGACTAAGAAACAGTTGCCTGCCACAAGCATCTTAATAATAAAGTACTTTGTATTTTAAATAAAGCACATATCTGCAGTGTAATGAATATGTCTGCATTAAATGACACCATTCATTTAAATGGATTGAAGTGTAGGAAACCAATGAATGATTCACAAGGCATATGCAACTGGATTGTTAGTTTGACGGCCAAGAGATATCAACATCGAAGCAGGAAGGGAGAAGAGAGAGAGAGAGAGAGAGAGAGAGAGAGAGAGAGAAGGAGAGGAGGAGAGAGAGAGAGAGAAAGGGATGCATTGGATCATTGAAGACGAAGGTGTAAGGAATGAGAGGATGCAGACAGAGAGAAAGAGAAAAGCAAAGAATCACTGTGAGGGATAGACGGAGAGGAAATTGCAAATATTGAGAGACTGAACAAGAGAACACTGAGAAAACACATGCTATTGTTGGCGAAGTGGGAGAATGTTTGAGGGAGAATGTAAGGAGAGGAAGGGCAGGGAGTTTGAGACAGTCTCTTATGTGCCCACCCTCGATGACTAGAAAGGAAAGAAAGGAACAAAGAATCAGGGTCGGAGAGAGGAGGGAGAGATGGAGAGGGGAGAGAGAAAGAAGAGAGTGAACGATAGATCGAGAGATACAGACAGTGAGAGGAGAGAGTGCGATCAGGAATGAGCCGAGAAGAGGGGCGCGCGCGGGAGTGGCCTAAGGGGAGAGGGAGAAGCTCAGCCATGCACTGTCCAGACCCAGCTGACACTCTGCTTCGAAGGCATCCGGCTTCGCTTCCTCCGCCGCCCGCTCTTCCTTATGAGATTGGGTTTGTTGAGATTCACTTTTATCAGCCTTGTTTTAAATTGTCTACGTTTACTAATAATGAAATGTGTAGTTATTTTTCTGCTACGTTAACTGTAGTGGCAGCTTAACACGATCATAAATAGTTTCCCCCGTCTCTTAGAGGTTGACTTTTAACTGCCACAATTTTAAAGACAGCTTTCAATTAGAGGAAAAAAATTTATCTACATATGCTTACGAGATAGAATATTTCCAAGATGTTTGTATATACATACATATGTTTGTAATTGTCTCAGAGAAGGGAAACAAATAGAAAAGCATTTACATAACTATTTGATGACGGTGCCGATTGCAGAGTATTCACGACTGCCATTCCTCGTTCTCTTCCTCGCCTGCCTGCTCTCCTCTTCCTTCGCTGCGAAGCCTCGCGCGAGAGCTGAAGCTGGCCAGCAGGATGACGTCACGCGCCGCCTGAGGGACGAAGACGACGATGACGTCACCGAGTGCCCGGCCCCCGCGCGCCTGGGCAAGCGGCCTGAGGAACCGTGCGAGATCGCGCGCGACCCCAATCATCTGCCCAAGACTAATCTCGAGAGCTGGTTCACTCGAGACATGTTCCTGGTCAGGAGGATATTCCGTACAATCCATTTTGATTAATAGAAGAAGAAACAATAAATCTACCGTAATCTTCGTTCCAGGACCTCTTCCCTAAAGCGAACCTTGGTCTCGGTCCGCATGAGTGTCTGCCATACTCGTACGAGGCATTCATCATTGCAGCTCGCTACTTTCCCGAGTTTGGAGCTGAAGCGCCATCAAAGGTAGAAAAGAGCACGAAATGAGAGATACAAATGAGAGATGTAGATAAAAAGAGAGGAGAGAACGAGAAGGAGAGAAAAGACATAGAAATGGATATTGGTATGTTAGTGTGATGAAGATATCACCAAGTAGTCCATTAACTTCTCATTATCATTTCAAAATGTAATCTTCATGTCCGTTAGTTTTTGGAAGAATACGTTTTCCTATCATCTGCCTCATTCCAGGCCTACCCTCGCGACGTGATCCAGAAGCGAGATGTGGCCGCCTTCTTCGCTCACGTCATTCAAGAGACGGGCGAGAACGACCTCTCACTCTTCAAGTTGGTCGATAGAATGACTTCTTCCATCAGGAAGATCTCAGGATTGCATTTCTTTTGTATCGTTATTATTATCAATGTAAAACCGCTTATGGCTAGATTAGACTTTTTCATCAGCAATTATTTTAAAGCTCAACGACGCTCTCAACCGAAGCTGCGGCGGAATGCTTCTATCGAGGCGGCTTCTATAATTGGTTACTCGTCGTTCTTCTTCCGAGTTATTTTTTCTTTAGCAGCTCTCTTCCATCTCTCTTTTACTGCTTCATCTGATGTTATCTGTCATTCTTTCATCATTTTTTACTTGTTCATTTATCTTTCCCTTTGGTCTCCACCATCTACCCTCTCTTCTCTCTTCCTATTCCAGGTTTGAGCGCGGTCCCAATTCCTCTTTCCTTGTGCCGGCATTTCCGGGCTTTGCGACAGTCGATGGAAAAAGATGCGCGCCAGAGGTGTTGTTTTTCTCGATTTAGAAATTAATCAGCTAAAGCTATGTATGTACATATATGATGTCAATTATTTAACTGCCGTTGAACAAATAAGCAGTAATAGGGAACTTACTGCAAGCGAGAACCGCTGATGCAGTACTGGTATCCATGTAATGGCGAGGAAGAACTGCATCAGAATCGTACCTTCTTCAAGGGATGCTACTTCGGCCGTGGACCATTGCAGGTTCTTGCAGAGAAAGTTGTTTGTTTAGTTAAGATGGCAGAGAATGTTGAACTCTTTGACTTCAGCTCTCGTGGAACTACAACTATGGCATGTTCGAGCAGTTCCTTCTCACTCGCAAGATCGAAGTGGACTTGTTGGGCAATCCCAATCTGGTGAGAAGTGTATAGGAAGAGAGAGCGAGAGTGTGGGAGAGAGAGAAAGAGAGAGAGAGAGCGAGTGAGAACGAGAGAAAGAGAAAGAGAGAGAGAGAGAGAGAACTTCCTTCTCCAGCTGATGACCAAGCTGGACCCTCCTCTCGCGATGCTCGCCTCTCTCTGGTTCTACATGACTCCGCAGCCGCCCAAACCGAGCATGCACTCCATTGTTGTCGGTAGGGCGAATGGGAAATGGATCTGCCCTTTGCTTCCTGCTGTCTCCCAGTTTCTCTGAATTTCATTACCCTTTCTCTCTCTTCCACATCTCCATAATTTTCCAATAACTTGTATTTATCTCTTTGATTGCTTTCTCCACTATCCCCTCCCCTCCCTGACTCGCCCTCCCCAGGCGACTGGCGTCCGTCTACGAAGAACCGCCGTGCCGGCTACAACGGCCCCGTGTTCGGCCCGACCTCGCTGGTCATCAACAATGAATGCGGCGGCGAGGACCCTGAAGAGCCCGGGGGTCATTTTTAATCGCTATTTTCTTAGACTGAAAAAGTTATACCATCGACTTCTTACTTTCTTGTATTATTATGTAGCAATCCTTAAAAACTTTTTTTGTTGTAGATTTACACAATGCTCTAACTTCATCATGGAATATAATTGGCAAACATGTTAATGTTATTTTTCTTTATTTTATTTTCCACTATCAGGACCCGGTGAGAGTCGCCGCATCAAGGCGTTCAAATTCTTCTGCCGCTACTTTGACGTTCCTTTCGGCACGCAGCGCTCTCTCAGCTGCAAAGGTTTTTTTTCGTATATATGTTATATTTACTCTAAATTACATCTTGCTGAATATGTTAAAAGGTTTTTACCCATCCAAAATATCATATTTTGAATTTCCCGCCCCTGCCCAGGAATGATAGAGAAGTTCGAAGCGAACGAGCACAGCTACTCGTGGCAGCCGGACTGGGGCAACATGTGGCGGGCGCGTCCCTGCGACTGCGTGCCGGCTGCTTACGGCGGACCGCTTCCGTACTTCGATCCGAAATTCTATCCGGGTTCGGAGGGAAACGCAAATGAATGAAAAAGAGTGAATCGGATGCCAACGTAGAAGATATCCTTGTTTTTGAAGCCAAATTCGCACGTGAGAACGACCGGAATCGTCTTCGCTGCGTCTTCAGCCTCTACGACAGTCCGGACACTTTCCGGCTGAATAAGGGAAACTCGCCTTGTCTCGCTCATCCTCCCAAGATCAAGTTGACCAAGACTGGATTTTAGTTTACCAGCAGCAGGAAAAGATCACTGCAACAACAGTCGATAAGTCGATAACCGTGATCTGATAATGAGACTTGTTTGACCTACAAATTTTCATTCGTATTTGTAAACATGTGTTGAAAGTCAAATAATTTATGCATGTATTTTCTTATTTTTGTCACAAGGAACAGCGCTGTGCACAAATCGATGGCATAAACTATGTTCCATATTAGCGCATTTAAATAAACGCGTGTTATTAATAATTTTGCATGAAGATAAATTTACTGATACAGTTAACAGATTTCAAGGCTGAAAAATTTCATAAGTATTTTTTATGCACATCCTTCAATCATGACTTCTTCAACAATATTTGTACGTGCAATTTCGTATTTCTGACATGAAGTGATGTGAAAGAACGCGAGGGTATTTTCCATTTCAACCTAACACTTCAACGGTAAGTGGCTGCCACTCCAAGACACGCGAGCTATTTCACTGATGCCAGACGCAGTGCCCTCTCTGATCGCCTTGGTTCTTCTATCGACCACGATAATCCTGGCGTGCTCTAAGGTACTTTGGATTACTTTTTGGTATCAAATAAAACCATAACCTACATTTAAGAAAAAAACTTGTAAGAAAATAATTTTAAAATATGAAACTTTAAAGGATTAAAAAATATTTAAACTCCAAATTTGCTCCAGAGACCATCACGGTCGAAGACGGGCAGCACCTCGCAACCGCCGCCTGTTCAACCCGCACCGAGTTCTGTTGCCGTGCCTTCCAACGCCTCCAACAAGGACAGCTCGTCTGAGGAAAACGAATACAAGGAGATGGTCCTGCGTAGATTTCTTCTTTAGAAGAATCTAAATTACGCGAATAAGACAAAACAAGACTATTTCATTATCAATAATAAGAGTTGTATGGGCTCCTCGCTCGTTTCCCAAACTCCACCGACATCGAGCGTCAGACACATTCGAAATATTGTGCAGCCATTTTAATGTCATGTCGAAATATTTGCATTTGAACGATCATTTGCATTTCTCAATGTATAACGACGGCAAAATGGCAATTTCCCTCGTTCGCCAGGAAATAATTTCACGTTGGCGTCGAGCGCGGAAGCGACGGAAGCTAAAGGAGAAAAAGAAGCGAAGAAAGAGCAAGGCACGCCAGCGAAGGAGGCTCGAGAGAGGGAGGGAGAAGATGAGTGGAAAGAGTGGACTCCCGGCTCCGGCTGCCGAGAAGCCAGCGGAAGTCCCTAATGTACCTTTTAATTTTTAATTTCTTTTTAATCGGAACAGCAAAGTCGAAGAAAGGTCAATTGAATATGATCAATGGATTCAATCGATAATTGTCTTGAGGAGAAGCCGAGCAGCGCCGAGCAGAGAGTGTCCACGGCACGGATGGCGACTCAATCAACGGCACTCATGCCACGGAAGAAGCCACTCACCCCCCACGAGGTCGGCCGACTTCATTCTTGAACCAAGATTGGCATTATTATGAATGTTTCATCTTGACAGAACCATGGTTCTCTCGAATTCAATAAATCAGGGAACGATGGAAAGGCAATCTATCGAGAGAGAAAACATGTTTGTTGAAAGATGTTAACTTTGCTTAAGAAACGCATCGCGAACGGGGCGAAAGTGGACGCTCGCTCGGCTCCCACTGAGGAGGACGCGGACAGCAACGACCTCTGGGGCAAGCAGCAGAAGAAGGACAGTACGGACATCCCACAGTCATCGACGGTTCGTGTCTGGAGAGGGCGGGGCTT
Organism: Allodiplogaster sudhausi; assembly: GCA_945643635.1. Classification (NCBI taxonomy): domain Eukaryota; kingdom Metazoa; phylum Nematoda; class Chromadorea; order Rhabditida; family Diplogasteridae; genus Allodiplogaster; species Allodiplogaster sudhausi. The sequence goes on along the minus strand of CALZFC010000042.1, from coordinate 905,649 downwards.
ATTCATTCACCTTCGATCTATTTTATAAGTATGTTGGTATATGAACATAGAAAGTGATTCCAGGACGGCCAGAGTAGCAACGCAGGGACAAAGGCACTGCCGATTAGTAATCGGGGATCATGTAGTAATCTAGAACAAACAGCGCAGAGAGTTCAGAACTTTTGAACTATCTGCACTGTGTGTACTATTTAATCCTAATTGTAAGACTTATGTGACTACAATTAAATTAAAAATTGGTTACAGAAAATAAATGAATTGTTTTGAGGCGAGACGCACACGTGACTCCAAGTGTCCGTTGGATCCCCCTTCTGCGCAGACGTCGACCTCGGCACCCAATTCGAAGGGGGGCAAGTTAAGCAAGCGAAGTCACGAGGAGAAGCAGGAAGACCTCGTGAAATACAAGTTAATAAAAAAAGATATCACTTATAACATATGACGAATATGTAATAATCGTCTTATTGTCAGCAGAGCCATTTTCTCTCTCTCTCTCTCTCTCTCTCTCTCTCTTTCTTTCTCTTTCTCTTTCTCTCTCTCTCTCTCTCTTTCTCTCTCTTTCTCTCTCTCTCTCGCTCTCTCCTCTAGAAAAGCAAACTTGGGCGCCATCAAGCGAGCGAAATCGACCTCGAAGACGTCTAAGACAGCCGAATCTGGTGCGGCACAAGATTTGCGAAAAACATAACAAGACGGAAATAAGGATTTGGGAAAGTGGATGAACTTGAGTCATGTTTACTCGTTGTAGATGGCAAGCAAACAGACCCTTCCTCCTCCCTAATTGAAGAGAATGTCGTCGAGATCGAGAAATGTCAGGGATAAATCAAATTTTTTATGACGGGTGCCCTACATGAAAGGGTCCATTTCTGTTCTATGGATTTGAATGGGATATCAAGATTATAGGATGAACTAGAATTGTAAGCATGATTGCAGCAACGCAGGCACTCGCTTGCCCTGGAGAGTCAGCGTGAGAAAGTAGCAAGAGCACTAAAGATCCTTCGTCGGCCGTCACGGAACTCTTCTGCGAATATCACACAGTTAGTTGTTGGGAAAGGATTCCGATGCGTACATAATGGAATACGTCTAACAATAAGCTGACGAGTGGAAAGAGTAGCTTATTCCCTTTCCATTTAACCACGAATGACTTGCAGAAAGCATAAGAGTGAGGCTCGATTCCCCACGTCTTACTTCGACCCCGCCCTCTGACTCCTTCAATTTATTGCTCTTTCACAGCTTTGACTTCCCTGTAACAACTGGCCCGTATAAAGAGGGAAATCATCCTCGCGAGAATTGATTCACTACCTATTACATGTCATTCGCGTGTTTACCAGTAACCATAAAAAAAGTACAATTAAAAGTAGTTTATCGCTCAACAAGTTTAACTCAGAATTGTAAACAGACAACAACGAAAACGAATCAACGATAACAACGTCATTAACTCTTGAACGCTTTTTACCGACTATATAAAAGAAGGTTCAACATTCCAAAAACTTATTCAAATACAAGGAAGAAATAGAAATAGCGTCCAAATACCGGTACTAGTGAAGACGAAGGAAGAGTAGTTGCTAACTCAGCGCACTGTTTGCTTCATCCCGTTTGAACTCTCTTTAGCTGCAGTTTCCTCTTTGGCAGATGGAGAACTCTTCTGGCTGTTCTCAGTGTTCGGCCAATTCCTCTTCAGTGCCTCGAGGATCTCTTCACGAATTCTCTTCGACGCTTCTTCTTCGCCGTTTGAGAGAGCGCGAACGACCTAAAAAATATATCCTTCGTCTTTCACTGTTATAAAAGCTTAAAATTATTAACAATATTTTCTTTGCCATTTTATTTTATTTTAAATGAATTTTTGCAACTTTCATAACAATTTCTGAATTTCCTTGAAATGGCAGGGATTTAGATTGAATGGTCAAGGGATCAAATGAACTCCTAGCACGCTTTTCTTGCTTACGGTAGGTGCAGTGACGGTGGCGAGCGAGCGAATGATCGAAGCGGCTGCCTTGTTGGCCTGCTTGGTCTTCCTTTTCTTCTCCGCCTCTCCCTCTCTCTCCTTCTTCCCTCCTACCTCTGCCATCGAGTGCTGGCGGGCTCGCTCGATTAGCAGAGAATACACTTCGGCCAGGTAGATTGTCTCCCAACGAGAAAGAGATGGACGCTGCAATACAACATGGAGAGATTAGAAAGAGAGAGAAAGAGGGGGTGTCGAGAAGAGTGCGCTCTCCCGTGCTTACTCTTCAAAGTAGAGGGAGAGACCCTTACTCGTGACCCTTATCCCTTATAAAGTTGCCAAGACACAACTCGTAGTAAGACAAGTTTATGTACACTTGGTCAACTTCTAAGGAATAACAAATGATGACGAAGATTCGAGTAAATAAAATAAAACCAAGAAAACCCAGAAGGGGCCGTGGGTGACTTGACTCTTGTGACGAGGGGAAAGAAGGAAGAAGTCGAGGGGGAGTCGGTGTTGCAGAGAAAGAGGAGGGACGGGAGAGACGGAGCAGTGGCAGAGAGGCCACGCTCCGACTGTCAAGAGACAGTCGTCTCTCCCCACCGCCGCACCGGGCGGGAACCGACTTAACACTGACACGAGGTGAGAAAATGGCGAAGCGAGGGGAAGAGTCGGAGACATGTCCAAACATGTCTTAGTCATTTAAATTTAAGGCGGGAGACTACGGTAAAAACACAATATAACTAGGTGGTTCGCTGTCATCAGTCATTCACTCGCGCTAGAATGAACAGGGGGGGGGAATAGAGGGAGAAAGATCGAGCGCGAAAGAGAGAGAGAGAGAGAGAGAGAGAGAGAGAGACTGAAAGGAAGACAGTGGGAGACATCAAGTTAGATTAACTATAAAAGAGGAACGCTGTTTACCTGTATAACGGCAGCCAACCACCCTCCCATGTTCTGGCGGCAGAGCGCGTCAAATGCAACCGGGGGGATTCGTGCTACTGCCTGCAAAGAGTATTTCAGTTCTTGAGCCAATCGTATTCCGTAGTCTACTCTGCTTACTTATACGAGGCAGTACGACATCAGACAATTGATGATAAATGATATAGCGGCGAGTGGAATGAAAAGGAACGGTAAATATGTCTTTTGTTTTATTGATATTAACAAAAATAGGTTAAAACCCTTTTTAGCAGAACCGCCAGAATCCCCAATCCTAAATGAGAACATGAAACCTTGAAAACAAACCTTGAGAAGAGCAAGCGCCGCCCTGCGCGTCTTTACCGTTGAGAGATTAGAAGCAAAGTGAGAGCACACAAGTCTCACAGCAGAGCTCAAATTGTGCACGTTACAGTCCTAATATGATATAAGTTCATTGAATAATACTACTTTGCCATAATTTATTATTTAAAAAATAACGTTTTTTTAAGCATACACTCTTTGCTAAACATTTGCACCACTTCCACATAGAAAAGATATCATGCAAGTAAAAAGTACAAAGTAACCGATTTTCAAGAAGAGCATAATCAGAAGAATCGACCAACGAAGTCGACATCAACTCCAGAATCCACACCTTTAATTGCACTTCTTAAATATGTTCATTATTCTGTTTTAGCCACACTGCGTATCGTACCAATCGATTTCAAGTTAAAATTAATATATGAAACAGCCATTTTATTAAAGTGAAATTATAAAATTGTTGTTGAAAAACCGACTTGCTCTTCTTCGTGATTCGTCGTGGATGAAGAAAGAAGCAATTTGAACAGTTCCGGCACCTAGGAAATGAGAAAAAAATTCAGATTAATGCTTAGATACTCTTCAAACAGCAAACATATGTATGAATATGACTTTAAAATCGTTATACTGTCTAGAATGAATGGAATGCAGCAAACCTGCTGAAGCTCGATGGTCGGTTTGAGAGTCAAGAAGGCGAGGAGAGGGGCGTAGAGTGGCTCGGTTGGTTGAAGGAGCAAGCGACTCATGCGGGCGAAGAAGTGCGAGATCACTGAAGCAAGTCTAATAACTACTCTGAATTCTGAATAAAGTGATCATCAATGTCAATTCTGAGAATAAGGTAACAGGCGGCAACCCCACAATTTCTTAGTCTGCGCCTCGAAAAATAACGACCACTTTCTATCGGGCTTCACCGACTAAAATAGAGGCAAATACAATACACAATTAAATTGTGGAATGCCCTGATTTACCAGCAGAAATTTTTTTTATATAACACTGTCATCTGCTTGTGCAAAGATGCCTTTATAATTTCAGAAACAAATAAGTAGATAAAAAGTAAATAAACCATGAGGAATTCGCGGCGTCTCCGTCTCGATGCTGTTCTTGAAGAGGCGAATGAGGTAGATGAACAAGCTGCGCTCAGGGAAGTCTTCCGTCTCAAATGATTCGTTCAAAATTGTCATGAAATGCACGACATAAATAAATCTAAGCACTCTTTACAACGATTTTCGTGGAAGTTGCAAAATTAGGTGAATCAGGAGAAATAGAATGATATAGGCTCCGCCCACCAGTCCGCACCTTGAGCTCGCCGAGCAGTGCGAGGTATCGTTGGAGGACGTAGAATGCCATTCTTCGAGTCTCCTCGTCCAGTGAAGAGGTGGCCGAGAAGACGAGTGAGAGGCAGCAAGAGTCAGCGAAGAGACGGCAGGTCAGCTGAAGGAGGGAGAGAGATGAGAGTGTGCGGTTGAGATTACGTCTTCCTTTTTCACACACACATGAGTTTTTTTTATATAAGTAAAGAAGCACCAGCTTAAACAAAATTGCGTTTATTAACGAAGCAAATATAATAAAACTACTAAATAATCTTTAAACATCACTGAAAATTTAAAAGATGCCCCACTGATTTTCCTAGCGTACTCACTATCAAACCGTATATCGACTCCGTGGATTACCAGCAACCAGAAAAGCCCCATCTAATGCTATGCAAGCGATGAGATGAAGCTGACATCAGAAGCCGGTTGAGTGACGGAGGCGAGGAGTCTAAGAATGAATCGGAGGTCGTAGAGTTCTTCCGGCGGCACGGCTGCCTGCTCTCTGTCGCCGTGCAGCGCCGTCTTCTGCAGCTGCTCGCTACTCAGCCAGCCAACCACCTGAAGAGTAGAAAGTTAATAATAAACGAGTAGAAAGTCAAGCATAGCCACCTTTCAAAATGTCATATCCTTCCTTGACTCAATCTCAATGTCATTCCTAATAGCTCTGGCAATCAAAATCTGTCTCTCTCTCTCTCTTACACCCTTCTCTCTCTCTCTCTCTCTCTCTCTCTTCCCATCTCACTCACAATCAATCACCCCCCCTTCCTCGCTGCCCCTCCAACAACCTGATCAGGAGTTGGTCGGACATGGAGGAATCTGCCCAGCTCTCGCAGTTTGTCGTAGTTGGCACGCGCTTTCTCGCCAAAAACAAGAGGAGCGAACTGCCTACAAATTAGAATTTATTAAATTACTTGGTAAACACTTGATAAGCAACTATGAGATATTGAGAAAGGAAGAGAAGAAAGGATAAAACAGGATCTCTAAAAGAACCAACATCTTAGCTTGAATAAGCTCAAATATCTTTCCAACTAACGCGAGGTTAACAGAGAAGATTCGTTCAAGCATCTGTAGGTTACTGTAGATGACGCGATCCTTTTCCGTTCGAGTTGCAGAGTAAGAGACGAGGAGAGCGGAGATGAAGGGAACTGTGGAGGCGCTGGCACAAATGGTCGACCGGGAAGAGTCCTTCAAGTAAAACTATCAATAGGTTCAAATAAATCAAAAAGCATTTTTCTTGAAAATGCTTTAGATGATTGTATTTTCAAATGTAAGACAAAAAAGATGAGAGCGAGTCACAGAAAGAGAGAGAGAGAGTAAGAGAGAGAGAGAGAGAGAAAGAGAGAGCGAAAGAGGGTGTGAGAGTGTGTGATAGAGAGAGAGAGAGAGAGAGAGAGAGAGAGAGAGAGAGAGAGAGCGGAATGGATAAACAGTCAACCAACGTCATCCTTGTGATCGTTGAGAAAGCGAAGCAGCCTCTGTGCCTTGTCCTCATCGATGCTTCCAGAAGTGGAGATCACTTCGATGACGTCGCTCTTCTCCGAAACGCTGCCATTTTCATGGCCATTCTTTAAAGAAGAACAAACCATATTCGGGCATGCAGTCATTTAGCAATAAAAAAGATGATATCTTTATACGCATCATACCTCATCGCTGATTCGGCTTGGCATTCCTTTCTTCTTCTCTTTCTGTTCCTCATCCACTCCATTCTTCTCCTCGGTCGTTCCTTCCTCCTCTGCCTCTCCCACGTCCTTTTTCTTCTTTTTCCTCTTCTTCTTTTCTTCGCCATTCTCATTCACTACATTTTCTTCTTCCTTCTCCAAACTCTTCTTTTTCTTCGTCTTCCTTTCAGCCTCCTCCTCTTCTACTTCTTTCTCCGCTTCTCTCTTCCTCTTCTTTTTCTTTTCGCTGGCCTCTCGTGCTTTTGCTCCATTTTCTTTCCCTATTTCCGTCATTAAACGAGCTAAAATCATTATTGACCAACCCGCTCATAAAATAATGTAATCTCGAGGCAATGTAAACCGCACATGCAGTCTCGAACAGATTAAACGTATCTCACAAGTACTTATTTTTTAAGAATCATCGAGGTTCTTTATTTTCCTTCCAGATCAGAAACGATTTACAGATACAACACAATGAATTTCCAATTCGAGGTCACAGTTAGCAGAGAATGACAGGTTTCAAAAATCACAATACACCATGGCGGATATAAAGCTTACAACTGAATAAGAGAGTTCAATTTGAAAGACAGAAAATTAAATATCCAAGCCTATGGGAGAATAAGTTACTGTCAAAAATTTCGAATAGGAAAATTATTCCTGGGGTTCTACAAATGCACATTGGAAAGAATTTCAAAAGGTCAAGAGAATTGCAACATCATAATAAGGGTACTTGGACACAATATCAGGAAACCAGTGGATTCGGGTATCGTTATAAGGATACTTTTAAGCGAATTTAAGGCAAGAAAGAGTTCCTTACCCAAAGTCCACGTCATCCCAAAAGTCCGCAGATTCCTGCGCGGAAGATTGGGTACAGTAACCGGAAGACGGATTGGTCGCCTGGGATGGGAAGGGCTGCTGCGACTCTTGTACGTTGTCGTCCTCCATGTTGCCCTGAATACACGTTCCCACGTCATTTCAACCATGATAACAATAAGAAATATCGTATTACAAGTTATACTCAACAACACATTTCAATAGACATAGTCAGAAAAAAAAGACAAATTAAGTGTTAACTTGCCAAGAAAGCGTTTTCTATCTCGTCCAGTTCAGTAGTAGCTGCTGATGGAAACGGCGTGGAACATGCACGGGAGTCGCTAAAATATGTCACTTTACTTGGCTAGATGGGACAATTGTTTCTTTGGTTGGTATATGTTTTTAGTGCACAAGATTGTGTTAAAAACATGAACATAAAAAATACATTTACAACGAAATATTTAAAATGAAATAAATCTAGCCTGTGTGCGTTCAGTCGAAGCATGCTGTTGATTCGCAGTGAGGAGACGGAAATGTTACGGCTCATGACCGTAACAGTCTCTTCCTTAGCAGACTTCTAAAAAAAATACATCAACCTTTCGTAAGTCTCTTCGTTCGTTATACAATACCACTTCAAACCGATTTGCTTGGAATATGTTGACCATCAGAATTTGAAGATTTATTTCATTTCAACAGAGCGGGCAATCAAATGGCATCAAACCAACATCACCTCGACAACCCGCGGAGTCTCGGGTGCTGCTTTCTTAGCTGCGGAATCTTTAGCTTCCTTCTCAGCTTCTAGCCTTGCACGGTAAGCTGCCCACTCTTCACCAAGGCCATCATCCTCATCGTCATCATCTTCTTTAATTTTACACAATAAATTCGTATGAGATATCTAAAGTCCAAAATAACCTTACCTAAACAAATGTTAGTAATATTGGTTCATAATGGAGATACTGTAATGAGAGATAGAGAGAGAGAGAGAGAGAGAGAGAGAGAGAAAGAGAGGAAAGCCAGACCCTCCTCATCGCTACGATCCTCGTCGCTCTCAAAGAAGATCCGCCGTGCAAATTCCTCGTCTTCTTCGAGACTTCCAAGCAAGTCATCGCATTCACTGGAAAAGAACACAAGAAACTCAAAGATATTCACGGGCTCAAATGGTTTATTTAAAACTTCTACATTATTTCTTAATATGCACATACTCTTTTTAAATGGTTTTATAGTAAATATTCACTCAATATCGCACTATAAAGTTCATCTAAGGAGTAGACGAGACAAAAATTAACCGATAACCCACAAAGCAATTCGGATGCACTGGATCTCTTCCTCTGTTGGCGGCCGAAAGTCCTGGAGATCTTCATTGGCAAGAGGTGTGCGCTTCTTAAACAGCAATATATATGTCAGTAACCATAACATGCTGAAATGCTAATGTTATTATAATGAGTACCCAAAAACTTACAATTAATACTATGTCATATTGAAGTCAAAACAAACTCTGTCAACGATTACAAAATTACAATAATCGTATACTTAATATTTCTCCAGGAAGCTATGCCGAGTAAAAAAAAGTCAATTGAATGCAATAGAATTATTATCGTTTCCACAGCGGATAAAATCCACTAACAATAAGGGGAAGAAGGCAAGAAAGTCAAACACGTAAACAAATCCTGGTTTTCGAACTATTCTAGGATTGATTCTTTAAATGACCTTATGAAAAAGCTTTAAAGAAAGCAGACCTTCCTGGTGAGGAGGTAGAGTAAGCTTGGGCTGCCACGGCCGCTTGCTGAGTTCTCGTTGCCATCCCTTGACTGGACATCTCCGTGGTTCGTAAAGGCAGCCTCAACAGATTATCTTTCTACTTCTAACTACAAAAAGACAGATAAAATACCGGAATATAACGGGAATTGTCCGAGTTCTTTTTAAGAATGAAGGTAGATTGTAAAGTGCACCAATCGCAACTCACCACGCCGTTTCGTCCGCTTTTCATAATGTCGACACCACCTCCAAGTTCACGCTGAGCATGTACCCGTTTCATTCTAAAAACCCTCTGAAAACAATAAAATTGTTCTCATAAAAACACGTGTAAAGGCGATCGCTCTAATTACAGGAACACGATTGTTCTTTTTTTCTATTAACAACTAGTGAGATGAATAAAGTCAATTTTTTAAAAGATAAATCGAGCAAGAGAGAGAGAGAGTGAGAGAGAGAGAGAGAATATCAAGTACGAATTTGAATTCCCGGCGAAGGGTGGGGAGGGCGGCTAGACACACGTGCTGACATAGCGTCTGCTTGTAGAGAGGGAGAGAGAGGGAGAGAGATGGAGAAAAAGAGCGAGAGGAAGAAGAATGTAGAGTGAGTGAGAGAGAGAGATAGGGAAGAGAGGATAAAAGAACATAAAGTGAGCTATAGCTGACGACGGCAGAAAGTAAGAGCGAGCAGGACAGATAGAGGCAGACGGTTAGGCGAAAGAATGCGAGAGACCAAAGAACGCCATGAGGGTGTCAAGAGCGAGAGGACTGTCCTCTTCCTAGCGCAGCCAGCAAGAAGACCAAATGAGAGTGAAAACTGTACTAGCTGCTATTAGTAAGGGCCCAACACATTAGCACATTGTCCCTTTCTAGAAAGCTTTGCATGTTCTTTCATTTCGTTTATTTGTAACATCCATACAGATAGAATGGATGGAAAGATAACATGTCTGTTAGTGTAGGCAACTCTTCTTCCACTCAATTGCATTCTACAAATAGCGGCATCCATTTATTCACAATAATTCGTTTAGATTACAAAGCTTTCTTAAAAATAAAAAATGATCACAGCAAATATGTCCACAGAGGATTGTCAGTGTTTAAAATCGGAATCAAATCTACCAGAAACTACTTGAAACTTCTACTTCTTCCAGTGAATCTATTGACTAGTTGCCATGATCTAGGAAATGGCAATATTGGTTGCGACTCTGCTTGTATGAACATGTTCTTTCATAAATCAATTGAACAGATTAACATAAACTGGATTACATACGCGTATCTGTAAGTATCTAGCATGTTCTCGATGTAGGGCAATAGAGATAAAAATGTTCAAATGGGAACTCCACGCACGAACTTCGCTCGCCCTCGCTTTATGGCATCAGATTCTTGTACCTCTGAAATGAAAAGTGGATTAGATCAATTCGAACAATAACATCAGAGGACAACAAGCAGGAGAGAGGAAAGCAGATTTTCTTGTTCTATAAGGATGATAACCTGATTAAACGACCATTAAGATCTCTAGGCCGTGTCTATCGCAGATTTTCTTGTGCAATCAAAAATACTCCGCTCTCCCCCGCACAGTCAATTAGCTGTGTTAAGTCTGAAAGGCACACAGGCAAAATGATACTACACTAACAAGCAATTAGTAAGCAAAGCCATGGCTAGCTAGCAGAAAATAAAGCGAAGTCTTACTCTACAGTCTAGCTAGGATTAGAGGAGAGAAAGACACTGAAGCAAGACCAACTTTGGTAGGTCTCTCATGTGTGTGCGAGGGAGAGGTTGCAGAGTCCGTTCAGATAAGCTCAACCAATCAATTTTTTGCAAGCAAAATCTTTTAGGGGACATATTCTACAGAAAATAGCAACGAAATAATGGCATTCAAAGGCAATTAGCGTAGCACAAGAAGAATATGGAAAGACACTCTCTTTCGCATTCTTCTCTCTCTCCCATACTCGCGTTCTCTCTCTCTCCTTCTCATACTTCTCTGTCTCTCTCACATGCCACCACCAGCCAGAAATTCACTCCCTTGCTTACCTGGACAAGCATGCCAAGGATGACGGAGATGACCACGATTGGCAGAGTGGGCAGCACGGTCGACACCCATCGAGGCATCGCGTATCTCAAATATTTCAAAATCAGCATTACCATCACTTTCGATGAGTATACAAAAATAAAAGGATACGTTACTACTTAACGAGTATTTTAAACTAAATAAAACTAAACATCTAAGAATATCAATCAAAAACAAGTTTTCTAAATGAACAGAGTCCAAAAACAACCGAACAAAAAAAAACTCTAGTTCCTAGAAAAGAAAATAACCTGGTTCCAGTGAGACGAAGCATGTTCTTCGCTTTTGCTGCAGTAATCGGAGGATAGCGGACACTTCAAATATACAAGTTCTCTAATTTGTCACGTAAAAGCTCTTTGTTCTGCACTAATATTGGTGAAACACCGATAAAAATTAATCATTAATTATAATATAGTTTAACTATAGTTAAATCCCTTGCACCATATAAATATCGAGTTTACACCCAATGATGACATACGCATTGAAGCTCTCGCCGAAGAAGCCTCGCTTAAGAACAGCCTTCTCGTGAGTGAACGTGTCGAAGCCATACTTGCCACGATAACGGCCCATGCCAGAGTTGCCAACGCCACCGAAGGGAAGAGTGTCCACTGAATACACTCACTTTTCTTACTATACGTTTCTCTCTATTTCCCAATTTCCTTCTTCACTACTGTAAACTGAATGATATTGCCAAATGAAATATAGATTTCTTAATGCAATAAAACAAAAATGCCTTTCCGTACGCACCAGTTATGTGCATTATGACATCATTAACAGTAATCGCGCCGCTCGATGTTTCGGTGTAGAACTTCTTGACCTACGTTTCAAAGTTCGATTAAATTTTGAAATAAAGTTGAAAAGTTTTCTGAAAGTTTGGAATGAGTTGTACAAGTGGCTTGAAGAGCAAGCAGACCTTCGCCTCGCTGCGGGTGAAAATGTAGGCAGCGAGAGGCTTCTCACCACGCTTGATGTAGTCAATAGCATCATTCAGGCCAGAAACTGTGATGATCGGAAGGATGGGGCCGAAGATCTGAAATGACGAATTGCCGGACGGCTAGCAGATGGAATTCAAAATGTGGAAATCTCATTCCCATAAGGTCTTCTAAATCAAGTGCATTCTACTATTAGTAAATAGAAACCTCATCATGCATCAAGACATCGTCCCGGTCACACTCGACGATGGTGGGCGGGATGAAGAGATCTCCGCGGTCGGGCTCGCTGGGAGACTCGTCCATCCGGACTCCCTTCGTCTTCGACAGAAGGCCAGTCAGACGGCTGCAGAGGGACGGTGGATTACAATAAGAACTGGAAGGGAGAGGGAAAGAGGAAGAAAGAGAGAGCAACACAGAGAGAGAGTGAGAGAGGGAGAGAAAGAGAGTGAGAGAGGGAGAGAAAGAGAGTGAGAGAGAGAGAGAGAGAAAAGGACGGCATAGACACTACAAGAATGAATGAACTTACTCCCAGTGACGCTCACTGATGATTCTCGAGTAGTCCTTGCTATCCTTGGGATCCTGGCCGTAGAATTCGGTGAGCACCTTGCGGAAGGCGGCCACCAGGGCTGGCTTCATCCTTAAACAAGAAAACATTATCATTTGTCTTGAAAATATAAGTAAAATCGAAAACAGTTTCATATTTCTATTTTAATCTCGTTACACCATTTATCCCAGAGAAAATCTTGATTGGATGTTTCTCTATCTACAGTATGCAATATGTCTTTATAAACAACTCATACAATATTAATAATAATAACAATAACAATAACAAAAAATAATACCGTACTTTTGCGAGACAAGAATATAGTCCGGTGCCAGACAAGTCTGGCCGCAGTTGAGCCACTTGCCCCACGCAATGCGGCGGGCCGTGACCTCCACTTCCACGTCATCCTCCACGACTACCGGACTGAATGCAATTACTTATACTGCTTGTACAATTACAACGGATAAAGCCTGTTTTCATTATTAGATTCATGTAAATGGCAATAAAAGCAAGTCGTGAACAGCAACTTGAAGAAAGTTTGGGGATATTTGTAAGGTTTTTATCTGGCAAGCACAACAACCATTACCATGAAATGCTGGTTTAAAAGCATGAAAGTAGGAGAGAACGGAGATATACTAGTTGCCTGTTTCAGATCACTTCTTGACTCTCCTCCCATGGCTGACCACTTTCCGCCCAGTTCGAGTGTGACTGGAGTGAGATGCTTGGCCGCCGCGGCCATGATGATCTTAGCCACGGGAGGGCAGCCCGTGTAGAAGATGTGGTCGAAGCTGCAAATGAAACGATATTCAAGACTGTCATATGGAGAATGCATTCATTATTTCTGCAATATTCAAAAGAAGACAACCATCTATCATACTACCTTATCTAACTTCCTTCACTAAAAAATAAATAAAAAGGATGAGTATATGCTGACCGTTCCTTGAGAAGATCAGTCGTCTCCTGGACAGCGCCTTGCACGACTGCCATAAACTCCTTAATGTTTTTTTTTAGTATTTTACTTAATCACAAATATAAATTAACAAGCAAAGGTGTGAATTAGAAAAACAAAACAAAAAAGTAGCGCTTATACACAACTTAATATCATTAAAAATTCTCACTGGCTCAAAATACTTCGGGACAAGCTCATCAAAAGTCCTGGAGACATTAGCGGACACTTCGGAAGGCTTGATAATGACAGTGTTTCCTGAAAATTACACAATTCTTTTAAACTTCTTCATAAATCCCACCAAGTTTGCTAAGTATTGTGCAAACTTTTTTGACCATCTAAATTAATGATGCCCACGTGATTCCGCAATCCCTGAAACTCTTTTACTGCTTGATTTAAAAGCTAATTCGCTTATCTTTGAATAAGAAATTGAATGTTTATATGTCCTTTGCATTCCCGCAAAGAAAGTAAATCCATCCCATTTCCTTTCAACGCCGACCTCAATTTCCAACCGATACGAAAAAAAGACCTTTAGGAAACCCGTCGACGCGTCCAAAATGCCCGCACCTTTTTTCCCTCAGCCGGTACTGCCCACCACAATCTCGCTAACACTTTCAAGTCCCTCCTTCCCAACGCTTAGCATCTTCCTCTATAATCTCTCTCTCTCTCACTCTCTCTCTCACTCTCTATCTCACCCCCACTCCTCTTACTATATACGTTCACCATTAAGTTACCTCCTCATTCCTCAGCGGTCTTCCAAACCACATTGCTTTGATATGTTGTTGTGAATATGTGGGCTGGCTGGTCTGTCTAGTTCTTTCCTTCTTCTTCCTTTTCTCACTATCGACTCTGCGCTCTTCTGTAGAGAAAGTAACCGCAAGAAAGCGAGAATCAAATACACAAGGCCAGCACAACTGAGAGAACAGACACGAAGAGAGGGGGGAGGGGGTGATAGAGGGGGAGGGGAACGAACTGTATACAATTACTTAGTAGGAAGTAATACATTGGAATTAGATTAAATTGGAGAAAACAAGAGGCATCACACTCCATACAGTCTGCTGTCAAAATCTAGCACTACATGCTTGGGAAGGATTCATTACTTTTATGACTAGTCTTTTCCGTGATTTGCTAACAAGATGGTGCGGGAGCGTGCGATACACTACAGGACAGTCTAGTCTCTTATCGCGACAAACATGGCCCTTCCTGGAAGCATCCTTCTCTCCATACACTTCTATTCTATCCGACCCAGTAAAAACAATCAATCCAGCAGTAACAATAAAGCTCGTACAAAGTCCTTACTTCATATGAACCCTTTTATTGCAAACTATTTTTGTGATTAACCGCATACATAAAGATGCCTGCCACATTGCAATCAAGCAAAATATAAATACCTGACGGGAATGTTGAATTTCCCTCCAAATACCGTACCATTGCTAGGTATTTCCCATATCTCAAATGACAGTACCTGCGGCGATGGCTGGGATGAGTGGCAGCAGAATCATGGAGACAGGGTAGTTCCAGGGGGAGATGAGAAGGACCACTCCCTTCGGATCCTTCACCAGCATCGGCGTGTCCAGCATCGTCGTCAGCGTCTTGCCCACCTTCATTCAAAGTCATATCATCTTTCTTTGCTCGCTTTTATTATTCGCGTATTAATGTTCTTAAGCGGCGTTCAATGAGCTTACGATTAGGGAATTTTGCGTTTCTTTACAGAATTAAATTTGAAAAAAGGTTGATATGTAAATGGAAAATGAGAAGTATACCCTTTCGGTGGCCATCCACTCGTCAAGATTGTCAATCATGTAGTCGATTTCGACAATGGCATTAGCAATCTCGAGTGCATATGTCGATTTAGGGTCCTGAACGGGACAAAGTTGACACGAATTTAATCGGTATACTCTTGTCAGAGCTCCTCATTCGCAGGCAATACTCACTTTCCACTCACTCTCTGCCATCTCTCGTCTCTCTCTCTCTCTCTCTGACATCACCCGTCTCTTTCTCGTCTCTCTCTCCCTCTAACCCTGCGAAGATCCCTCTCCACAGCTGCACTGAGTGCTTCGTCATTCTCCTTGATCAACTTCTTCAGTGTCTTCAGTCGATCCTTCCGCGCGTTGATCGAATGAGTCGCTCCCGAGAGGAAGAACTCGCGCTGCTTCGCAACCAACTATAATTAAATTAGTTAAGACCATGTTTTAACAAATAAGTTAACATAATTATTCCTTGTTTCTTATTTACTTACTTTTATAGTTCAAATATCACATCTCATTTTAAATTACGTCACATCCACAACTTACTACAACAGAAGCATAGGTCAAATCCCGAATCAGTGGGAAATGGTAAAGCGATCGAGAAAATATACTAATTATAGAACTTTTTAATTCCTGTTAAAAGATCTAAAGGAAGTAATATTTGGATGAACAAGTTGCAGCAAACGGAAACTGGTCAGATTATTTGAATGACATCGAGTAAGTCTGGCACATTTTCAACATCCAACTGCGTATAACAATAACACAATCCCCTGATCACAATCCCTGAACTGACCTGTGAGTACGCCATGCTGCAGTGACTGCTGTGGAATAAAGACTCTCAAGCCTTTCCAGGAGGGCGGAGTTCTAGTCTGCAAAAGAAGGAGGAGAAAAGAGTGATAGGATGGCCAAGAGAGTAAGAGATGGAGATAGAAAGGAATAGAGGAGAGAGAAAGATAAGTTGGAGAGAGCATGAGAAGAAGCGATAGCGTCAGAGATGCATTGAAACGTGCATAACACGCCACACTTCAGACTACGAGGAGTATACTCCAACTAGTAAGATGCTGCTTCGGAAATAACTCAACATGACAAAAAGGAGTGAAAAAGGATGAGAGAGAAAGAGAGAGATAGAGGGATAGAGAGAGAGAGAAAGGGAAAGCGGAAATAGGAAAGGAGTTCAGTAAGCAACTATGTGTTATAGGAAGAAGAGAGAAATGACAATACTGATCATAAAGAGAAACAGTTCTGATCTTGGTGACACATAAGGGAAAACGCCGCTATATAAGGCAAATAAGTAAACATCTTAACATGCTAACAGTCCAAACAAAAATGGGAAACTCCAGGCGAACCATGACAACATTCGAAAGAGATGGCTCAGCTAAGAAAAAGAAGGAAAACTCAGCGCGATGAGTCATTCGATAAGCACGACTTCCCTTGCAGTTGCTCGAGAAGACGAGAAGTTGCTCAGTAAGCTTACCAACCATCTAATAAGCAATGGAAAAAGATGCATCTCACAGCGTGATCTCTATTTTGAGAAATGAAATTGTTTTTCCTGATTCACCATCGGAATGGTGCCTTCTCAAGATCTCTAAACTGAGAGGGACAACAAAGGCCCTGATCCGGTCCATTGATTCTTATGAGACTACGGCGCTAGAAAAGATTTTCTGCAAGATTACCCACGGCGTCAAGGTAGGCGGTCAATTCAGCCTTTTTTAGGCACTTCCCTCAATGAAAGATCACTTCTGGCCAGCTAGCGAGATGAAGCAAGCCTACGTCTGTAAACGTCTTCTTCCCTGTTCGCTCTGGAAACAATGTATAGAAACAAAACTGCGGATCTCTATGATAACACAGGATTTTCTACATTCGAGAAAGCTTCCTCTTTTCCGTTTAATTCCCGTTATCGCACTTCACATGTCGCTTTGTAATCCTAAAAATTGGTCACTGAAATAGTAGTTTGTGAGATGCACGGAATAACCCGAAAGATAAAGAAGACCCAGAGTTGAGATGAGAAAGGAAAACGTGACAGAGAACAGCAGGACACACGAGGGAATCCATGCGGCACAACGGGAATCCATGCGGCACAACGGGAATCCATGCGGCACAACGGGGTCACATTCAAGACACAACTCGGAGAAGATAAACACAGGAAGGTAGCGAAACAGACAAGTTAGTTAGTCTCTTCACAGGGAATAGCTGTTTTGACACAACAACTAAAAGAATCATCAGCCAACATGTTGGCAGATGAACAAAAACAAGGTGTATGAAAAAGGGACAAAATGAATAAAGAGTGGAAAGATGATGGAAGAGGAGAGTGATCAACGGGAGATGGATATAAATGGGAAAAGGAAGAAGGGATTGGGCACGCAGAGCGACTAGCTCACAATTCCCACTGTCCCCTCCGATTAGAGACTACACTCCAGCAAATGGGAACAATTTTTCATCAAAGATTGACGTGGGAGCAGGATGGTCGAAAATATTGAGGCCGCCGGAAAAGAATCTACAATATTATGGCACTGAAAATACTTTTGTGCTTGATGAAGCATTGTTATCAGTTCAACTGTTTAGGAAAGTTCATGATACATAAATGATTTATCCGTAGTTGTTGCAAACACAGCACGGGAAAGCAAGTGAATAAATTGAAGCGCAACCTGAGCAAAAGTGTAATCCTAATAACAAAAGTCCGTAAGCACGATTACAGTATAGCAAGGTAGAAAAATATAAATGTATCGAAGAGTGGAAATAATTGGGTCTGGTTTGGAGCCTCGTATGGAGCATGAAATTAAGAAGAATATCTCTCAATAAGTGTAGCGAAGTTGCTTAGAATGCAATAATCATGGAGAAGAAGTGGCCGAGGAAGATGCTGACTTCGCTTCAGACTTCTATAATTAGAATGAATACATTGCCAACATATGCTAGATTGGTTTCAATAGTGTAATTAAATCTCCATGTTATGCGATATAGGTTTTCTATTCGTAGCAAAAAAAGAAGCCTGTTCATAATCTTCATACTATTCTAAGCGAGTAGTATGCAAATATGCAAAACAATCAGACCTTTGTCGCCTTCGCCTTTCTCTTCTCCATTTCTTCTCGAAGATGCTGCTTCAGCTCTTCTCCTTGCAATTTCTTCAGCTTGTCAGAACGGAGGGTGAGTTCGACGTTGCGCTCGGTGGATGGGAGTTGTAGCATCTAAACAAAAAATACAAACAATAAAATCTAACTAGTTTAAACTACACGTGCCAAACTGAAGAGATCTAATAATAATATTTAAAAAAATTAGCCTGGATTCTCGCTAATAATTCATTGGTCGATTCCACCATCACTTACATTCTTCCCATGATTTCCATTCCATCAACAACTCCTTCCTCTAGAAGCATTCGTCTTTGAGCTATTCAGTTCACAGTAGTAGATTCTGTATTTATCACTGACAGAGTCATCCTTCAGGTCCAAGAAATATCCGCGTTCGATGATTCCAAAACGCTCGTTCAGCGTCAACTTGCGGCCAGAGAAGGCGGCAGCGCGTTGCGGAAGAGCAACGAAGTTTCTCTGTGAGATGTCTAGAGCTGACCATGAATTTAGAATAGGTTTTTTAACTTTTATTTTTACAGCTGTTTCACTAATTCGAAGATCTAGACAATAAATAAGAATTTTCCAAAAAATTCTGCAATGCTATTTTTTCTAACAATAATTTCATTGTTCAGCAGAAGCAGAAGCAGCAAGAAGCTATATGAAACCTGAGTTGCCTCACGTCCCACAATCGGTTTAATGCTGAAGGAAGGAAGAGATTGGCCAGGAATTGGAGATATTTCCCGCGACGGAGAAGAAGCAGTGGTAACCATCCTTCCTTGAATCACGTAATGATTTAAGAACTTGTAGACAGCAAGCTCAAAACCTGTCAAAAACTGCGATTATAACTGTCTGTTTCCATTTTTTGTTCAACGTTCGAGCGAAAGGTAAGACTCAACATGGAACAATACAAGTAACAAAACAATGGTGCTATTCAGTTACTCCTGCTCCAGTAAAAAAAATTTGGTACAAAACAATGAAGACAGCGCCAAGCTTACGCATCCGAAAAGCGAAAATAAAATTCTGAATTCAAAATAGCGCCACGGATTCGCGCCAAATTACGATATTTCAATGCGGGTGTTCGACGTGTCATTCTTGAGAACATGGCATACGAACCCAACTAGGAAACGAATTCAGATCTACTTCTTTTCAGTTGTTGAGGAGCTGCAAAAATGTGAGGCGGTGCTGGAGAGGAATGGAAGGGCGAAAGAGGAACGAGAAGGTACAAGAAGAGGGTGGCATGGAGATTGTGTGTGGGAGAGAAAGAAAGAGAGAGATTGTGCGACCAAGAGAGAGAGAGAGAGAGCGAGAGAGAGTGAGAAAACGAGAGGGACCGGCCGGTAGATCTGGAGAGAAGTGCCTCTGGATGAATCCCACGTGATCTACAACGACCTACGCGCTCTCGCTTGCTCGTTCTCGGCGATCCATCTACGATCAGCCAGTGTTCTCCTCCTGCTCCCAGGCTGCACGCGTCCTTCCTTTTCTGTTTGCTCTTCTCATTAGTACTAGTATTTATATGTAATATCATTGTTTATATATTTCTTTTGCAAACGAAGGGAATCAAAAGAAGATTGTATTAATGTGCGAGATGATTGATTATAGTTATCTTTGCGACTTAGTGAACATATTTCTTGAATCGTAATGGTTGTGTTTCGGTTGCAGGGGTAGACCGCAGTCGCCTACTGGAATGCGCGGTTTTTCGCTCAAATCGTGCACAGGGGGGTTCTCGAGCATGGGGAACACGAATATCACGTTTGTTTTGCGCTTGCATGCAGTTTAACAAAGTTACCGTACTTAACTAGTAAAAGCCTCTCACGTGTTTGCACTGTGTTTTGCGCGTTAAGACCATGACCATGCCGGACAAGAGTGACAACGACATAAATATATTTACAACATGCTTCCATTAACACATAAAACGCATTGCTTCTAATTATTATTACAATATTTACAAATTTGAGAGTGAGAGAGGAATGAGAGCGCGCTTATGTAAGTGGGTAACGCTTTGCGATCTCTCGCCACAACTCATAGAGTAAGTCCTCGCTATTCTTTTCCCACTTCCAAAGGATCTCCATGAAGTGGTCGGCCCACTGTTCGCCCTTCAATCCATTGCGTGTGCGGAGCTTCCTCTTGAACTGGCTCCACAAGCACTCGATGCGTTGCGTGTGGACACCGGTCACAGGGTTCACAAAATTGACACTGTGGTTCACCGTGCGGTGGGTGTATCCCAGATTGCCAAGGTTGGCATAACCAGCCCATTGGTCCGTGAGGAGAATCCCACCGGGGGCAACGTGTCTCTGAATGATCGCCTGAAGGGTGGCCGCGTTGCGTCGGCCTGTGATCTCAAAGAAGGCCATGCGAGTGCCGTCTTGGATGCCTCCGACCAGCCAATCCTTGCGGACAAGGCGCCCCTGGTTAAACTCCGGCATGGTCATGGTCTTAACGCGCAAAACACAGTGCAAACACGTGAGAGGCTTTTACTAGTTAAGTACGGTAACTTTGTTAAACTGCATGCAAGCGCAAAACAAACGTGATATTCGTGTTCCCCATGCTCGAGAACCCCCCTGTGCACGATTTGAGCGAAAAGGAAAAAAAAAAGTATACTGGCCCCCCCCCAAGTAACCGAATGCGCTCCTCAGTGATGCTTCCTTCTCCTTCTCGGCTTCTCCTCTTGACACTCCTCTCCTCTGGCGCTCTCGCCTTCGTCATTCCGGAGACCACCCCGACTACACCCGTTCCTATTACGCCGACTACGCCCGTTCCGATCGGCGGTGCTTTCCCCACTCCCACGCTTGGTGTCGAGGTGAGCCTCTTCTCTCTCGCTCTCTCTCTCTCTTGCTCTCTCTCGCTCTCTCTCTCTCTTGCTCTCTCTTCTCTCTCTTTCTCTCTTTCTCTCGCTCTCTCTTTCTCTCTTTCTCTCTCTCTCTTCTCTCTTTCTTGCTCTCTCTCCCCTCTCTCTCTCTCTCTCTCTCTCTCTCTCTATCTCTATCTCTTTCATTCTCTCACTCTTCTCTCCGTCTCCTGTTCTACTCTATCTTCTCTCTTCTATCTCTTCTCTCTTTTCTCTCTCTCTCTTCTCACTTCTCTATCATCCTCCACCCTGTTTTCAGATCCTTGTAAACTTCGATCTACTTAATTCCTCTTTTGTCTCCTTCCATTCTTCCTCTTTTTTTGTGACATTATCCCTTGGATAATTATTCTCAAACATTATTTTCTTGACACCTGTAGATCGCCTGCTAATCCGAATAGCTTACCTGATTAATAATTTGCAGCTTCCTCAGCTCCGTCACGAGAGACATCACCACGGCCGCGATCGCTTCCTCTTCTTGCCCGATTGGTCTTCTGAAGAGACCACGACGACTGTCGACACGACTGATACTTCCACTTTTGAGGTGTGGCTTGTCTCTCTTATTTCTCCCACACTGTCTATGCCCTCTCTTTCCCTCTGTCACTCCCTCTGTATCTCTACCCTCTCTCTCTCTCTCTCTCTCTCTCTCATTCTTTCTCACTCCATGAATTCTGGATATCTTACAGGAAACCACCACATCTGGTGATATCTCTTCTCTGCCTTGGACGGATGATGCGACGACTCTTCCCACAACCGAAGTGTCTCTTCCTGCAGATGACGTCACTGTTCCTCCGGAGTCTACGGACTCTTCTCCGGCTGCCGTTTCCTCGACCCCCGAGCCCTCCACGGATCTTCCTACCCCTTCTCCCTCCACCGACTTCTCCATTCTGCCGGTGACCAGTGAAACCACCCCTCTGCCCACCGAGACCTCCACCGAATCGGTCACCCTTCTTCCTTCAACAGATGCCCCTACCACCCCCACCGAGCCCTCAACTACCGTACCCTCTTCTTCGACTGCCGTTCCCTCTTCTTCGACTGCCGTTCCCTCTTCTTCGACTGCCGTTCCCTCTTCTTCGACTGCCGTTCCCTCTTCTTCGACTGCCGTTCCCTCTTCTTCGACTGCCGTATCCCCGTGTCTCCCATGCGCGACGCCCTCTCCGACTGACGAGGACTTCACTGTGATCTTCTTTCCCGATCACCTTACGCACTTTCCTCCGATCGACGGTGTGCTGATTCTGCCGCCGAATGCGGATGAGGCGACCGCTGCGCCGAGCTCTCCAGATCAGGTTTTATTTTCAATATTACTAAAAGATATATATTGTTAATATATTTATATTGCAAACCAGTGAAAAAAAATTAATATTTCTAAAATATATTTTTGCCAGGAATTTGTCCCATGCGGTCACGTCATCGATCGCTTCCCTCGCTTCACGCAGCACGCAGAGGAGCCTCACTACAACTTCATTCTGCGGGATGAGCAACAGCAGCAAGAGAGCAAGACCACGCGCGGATACGCCCTCGAGCAGCCACAGGTCTTCATCCCTCCTCCGGCAACCATGCGCGGATACAACAAGGAGCAACATCAGGACTTCCTCCCGACGACCACGCGCGGCTACAACCATGAGCAACGTCAGGGCTTCCTTCCTCCTGTGACTACTCGAGGATACCATCAGGAGCAAGCGCAAGTCTACCTCCCTCCGGCGACCCCGCGCGTATACCAGCAGGAGCACCCGCAGGACTTCTTGCCTCGGGCGTCTACTCGCGAAACGTACGGTGCACCAGTGATGCAGACGCCTCCTCCCGCTAGCGCCCTGCCTGGACAGGCTAGTCCATTCTCTGCTTTTATGGGTCTTGAGTTATCATATTCTATGCCGGTAACTTGGCGAATTTAAAGGTTTCTCTGAAAATTAAATCTTTAAACTTGCTCTACGGATGGTTAACCGAAGTACAAGATATTAATTCTGGAATGGAATGCTTCATTTCCAGGACACACCCGCTCGCAACGGCAATCCGGCTCGCCTCGAGACGGTTCTGTCGCCGGTGCCACGGGAGAGCCGCCCGGTCTACACCGCTCAGCTGATGCTCACCGCGCCCGCCCGCGATCCAGTTCCTTACTTGTAAGGAGCCCGAATTCCAAATGGCGTCACTGTGCAACTGTATCTCTCTCCTTCTCTCTCTCTCCTCTCTCTCCTTCTCTTTGGTACTGATTCCCCCGTTCTGTTCAATGCTACATGATTATCCAATTTAATTAGGCTATAACCTGCCAGTGATCATTTATATATATTTATACATGTATATCGCCTTAAATGTTATACGATGATAAACATCTTACATTGTTTAATATATCTGCATCTCACATATCACACATTGTTTCTCTAGAGCTTAAAATATGCTATAAAATATAAAAACATAGGTAGTTATCAGATTATGGATACTAGGAGGCAGATCTTGAAAGAGAGTTAAACGATAAAAATATTAGATTGTTAAATAGAGTCAGGAACAGAAATGGAGAGAAGGGCGACGATGAGAGAAAACGAGAGAGAGAAAGAGAGAGAGAGAGAGAATGCGCAAGAGAGGCGGGGAAAGTGCGAAATAGTGAGAGACGGAGAGAGAGAGAGAGAGAGAGAGAGAGAATGAGCAAGAGAGACGGAGAACGAGCGAAATAGGGAGAGACAGAGAAAGAGGGAGAAAATGAGCAAGAGAAGGAGAAAGAGCGAAATAGTGAGAGAATGAGAGAGAGAGAGAGAGAGATAGAGAACACTCGAGTGGCAACCTTCTCGGCATCCCGTAAACTAAAATTAAGCGATGGATGTAAAAAAAAAAAGGAGATAAAAATAGGCTAGAATAATTTGCTTATGTACACACACTCATAATGTCTGCTTCTTCAATGCTCTCCGGTTAGAAATGTACATAGTCTTCGTGGTAAACAGGATATGAACTGACCCAGAATGAAGAAAAATGCTTGAACTGACTTGAGAAATCGCTAAATATTAAAAGGTTTAAGAAAAGCAACGGCACATTGTATCAACATTCTCAAGGGTGGATTAATTTCTAATGCCAGGAACATGGTAACATATATGTAACCATTAAGAAGTAAGACTCGGAGATCCTTATTTCCTTGGCTTATGACTCTTCTTCTTCTTCTTTCAACTTCGAATTCGCTTCATGTCCGCCTTGTAGTAGAAGGCAGCGAGGAGGGACCAGATGACACCAGTCGAATTCACTGCTGCCACGATGTTCAGAGCCTGATCAATAAGATTTTCTCTCCCTCCTTCTCTCTCATTATTATCTCTCTTTCTCACCTCGCTCTCTCCCTCATCTCTCTCCTCTCTTCCAGGATGTCTCGTTTACTCTCTAACTCTCTCTCTCTCACTCTCTCTCTCTCTCTCTCTGTCGTTTCATATTTTTTCTTTCCATTTCCTCTTTCTAACCTTCAACAGCGCATCGTAGGTCACAACAGCTGAGTTGTCACCGTTCTTGAAGGCGTCGAAGAGCTAAATAGAGGAAAAGTTCTCTTTTAGTCTCTGCTTCGCACGCCCTCCTTGAATCTCTTTCTCTTTCTCTCTCTTTCTCTCTCTCTCTCTCTTTCTCTCTCTCTCTTTCTCTCTCTCTCTCTTTCTCTCTCTCTCTCTCTCTCTCTCTCGCTCTGTTCCGCTCTCAGCTCACAGCGCCGACGATAACTGGAGCAGGGGCATCGCCAGTGGCTGACTGAAGCATGTTCAGCAATGCGACAGCCTTCGTCCGTCGCGATGGCTCTATGACGTTCTGCAAATAAAAGGCTCTCTATCTTTGAAAAAAATTAGGTGAAGTTAAAGACCGATTGAAAAAGCTTCTTTAAAATACCGATTACTAACCATAATGACCGAATTACCCAGCGTAAAGAGCGCGCCATTTGAGAAGTTGCCGACCTCGGAGAATGCCTATCAACACTTCTATTCTTCTTTTCTTGACAATCTTTCTCAAAAAATTAACCTAAATAATAAAACAATATTAAAGATAAAATTTATAGAATGGATGTTTCGGTGTCCCTAAAAGATAATATTGAAAGAATATTAAAAGTAAATTTGAATAATAGTTATTTACAAGGGCGACGAAGTAGTCACGAGTCATGAAGTAGTGGTAGAGATATTTGACGGGAGTAAGGATAACGAAGCCGACGGCAAGGACGAGAAGGGGCGCACGAGGCGTACGGATTCGACGGAAAGGACCCCAGCCGGACGACCAACGCTGAGAGAGAGAAGAGAGAGAGAGAGAAAGAGAGAGAGAGAAAGAGAAAGAGAGAGAAAGAGCAAAAAAGACAGCTTATTAGAAAAGTTTTTTCGTAAGTACTCGATTTGGTGGTCGTGAGTACTTGCCAAAATCGTGATCAGACATGGAGGAATAGTGTAAAAAGTAAAGTGGTAGAGCAAAAAGCGAAATTTGAATAGATAAGGAAAGCAGATTTCAATCTTATAAGCTATTCGTGAACCCAATTAGAAGTCAAAAAATAGCAAATATGAGAATATGCGTAAATATTAGATCTGTTTCTGACATTCAAAAAAAAGCTTATCAGAAAACTGTTTTGGTAATTGTAAGAACTTGAGAAATCGTGTATTTCAAGCAATAATCGGATATAAAGGGTTAAGAATCCGTGCAACCATAAAATCCGCGTGAGCTTAGAGGTCATTATCTTGAAAACTGAAACTTGAGGACTTGAGTACTTGTCAAAATTACGAAAATCTGTTTAATAATTGCATACAAAGGGCATGGGAAGGGCATCGTGGGCAGTATAAAAGAGCCCCTCGGAAGTGGAAATCATCTCAGTCTCGACTTCGCTCTCCGGTCTCCAGAGAAACTCCGAAGATGGCCTACGTTTCCGCAGTCAGGATCCGCTGTTTCCCCTTTCCCATATCCTCACCTTTTTTTGCCAAACCGTCGCCGCTTAAATTTTTCATCCCTTCCAAAAATATGCTCCCAATTCAGTTGATTCATAAAGGAAAAATTGTCTCATTAAAATTCTCTACCCAATTTTTCAAAATTTAGCTAAGTTGTCTGCCACCATGATTCTATTTTTCTCGAAAAAATAGAATCAAAAGGTACTAATTACTGATTGCATTTCCCAATGCTTCCAGCCATGACTATTTGTCTTCTTCAGCTTCCCGCCGGTTATCGCCGCGAGGCGCCCGAGGAAATCTCGCGCCAGTACGGCAACCGCCCCGCTTTCTATGACGCCCAGAACGGTAAGGATGTCTTTTAAATTCTACGCTCATTAAAAATTTACAATAGTTAATGGGATTAAACAAGCATAATATTCACAGAAATCAGCTTGAATTAAAATTTTCATTTTCAGGCCTCTACTTTGATGGCAAGCGCGCATACTACTACGAAGACCCAGAGCAGTACCAGGCACCTGCTCACCAGCTCCAGCAGGGCCAGGGGTACCAGTACCAGTCACCTGCCTATAACCTCCAGCAGACGCAGGGCTACCAGTACCCAGCCGCCGGCTACAACCTCCAGCAGGGCCAGGGTTACCAGCAGGGCTATGGCTACCAGCAGGGCCAGGGTTACCAGCAGGGCCATGGCTACCAGCAGGGCCAGGGCTACCAGCTGGGCCAGGGCTACCAGCTGGGCCAGGGCTACCAGCTGGGCCAGGGCTACCAGCAGGGCCAGGGTTACCAGCTGGGCCAGGGCTACAAGCAGAGCCAGGGCTACCAGCAGGGCCAGGGGTACCAGCAGGGACTCCCTGCTCAGCCCCAGCGCCAGGAGTACCTCGGAGAAGGCTACGGCTCCCGTTACGAGGCGCCTGAACACATCTCCCAGCAGTACGGCAACCGCCCCGCCTTCTACGACGCGGAACGCGGTTAGCCATTAGTTATAAACAAATAGTTATTGAAGTAATATAAGTAACAGGGAATTGAACTGAATTACTTAAGGGCTCTACTACGACGGCAAGCGAGCCTACTACTACAAGCCGCGCGAAGGCCACGCCCTCCACCGCTCTCCTTCCGCCTCCAACCTCGCCACTGGCATCCAGCCCAATGCGATCGCCGTTCTCCGTGTCGGCAATGGCACTGAGGTACTGTTATTTTCAAGACTTTATATAGAAAGTGCCAGGCTCTGAACTTCAATAAGTAATCAGTAATGCTGCAGGGAATGCTCGAGGAGATCCGCCGCGTCGTCCCCTCGGTCTACCTCGGTCGCTAGACTTCTCTTCACTGCTATCTCCACCCTTTCTCCTCCTTCTCAGCACACGATAAATGCATTCGTTTGAAGAAGTGCGTTTGCAAAGAATGGATTATCGACATTATGACCCGTGGTAGGCTCGAATTAATCATAGCCCAAGATCATTTTGTTTCGTTTGTTGTCTAACTAACGGTGGCTGTGCTTTCCTCAAAAGTTTTCCCATCCGTTAGCAGCAACCATGAAATGACTCTCACAAAGGATCTCACTCTCCATCTATCGTCGCCAATATTTAGCAAGTCTACCAACTTCTCGTTGTTACCTCCGCAATGGCGACTCCTGCAAAGCATCCAATGCAGCCGCTAAGTGTCGCCGTGATGCTCTGGATGGTCACCATTCTGAAAAAAGAAAGACATTATTATACGCATGTATATAAAATGATTACAGCAAATTATTTACAAGTTAAATACGAAGTCATGATGAACCATAATGACAGCCTGACTGCTCATAAGGGATGTCGTGGTAGACTTCGGAGGAGTAGTTGCGGGACTCCATCGCGTCCTTGTAGAAGGTCGTCACCCACCACGCGTGGCCGATCAGGTAGAAGTTGTACGTGATGACTGTCAGCATGGCGAAGACGTACGTCTTGCTACATCGCTATCATTATTTATTATTATTATTATAACACAAACAATTTTCTTCTCGAATAACGACAACATCAATAAATGAACAAACAATAAAATCAACCAACACCCGAATAATGGCGAGGAGGTCGCGAGTGATCAGAGAAAGGGAAGCCTTCATCCCAATCGTCGTGCTTGCGAACCTTCGTGTGCTCTTCAATTTATTGATGGAATTTTTATATTTTACAATCGATTTTGGATCTGAACAATGCACGTACGGGCAGCAAAGGTATCATGAGTGCGATTGTGATGACGAGGCCACAGGGAGCGGCACGAATCGCCCACATGAAGTAGGCACTGCCCACGAAGAAGCCACCGAGTGCGATACCGGCGCAGCTAGAGAGAGAGAGAGAGAGAGAGAGAGAGAGGAGAGCGAGATCGAGAGAGAGAGAGATGGAGGCAGAGAGAGAGAGAGAGAGAGAGAGGGAGAGAGAGTGTGTGTGTGTGAATTGTGGCGAGAGAAAGAGAAACTGACGCGCCAATGGAGAGCGACATGAAGAAGAACATGAGAGCATACTCTCGGGCGGCGCCTGCAAAGAATTAAAAATTAAGCATGTATTAAATTTTTTTATCTTACATTTAATTTTTCGTAATTCATATGTATAACAAATAAAACTGAAAAAAATGGTTCTAAAATAAAAAAAAACCGTCGAAATACTCGGCGATCATTGTGGCGCCGAAGCAAGAACTCGTTGCGAGGCCAATCGCAGTCAGAGCACGCAGAGTCACGAACAGCCAGAACATCTCAAGAATTAGAGAGAGAAAGAGAAGAGAGAAATAGTATGAGAGAAAGAGTAAAAGTGTATGCCTGACGTTGCTCGGAACCAGAGAAGAAGCGACAATGATGATGGTCCAGACGACTCCACACACTAACAGCATCAGCTTCTTGTCATAGCGATCGCCAAATGCACCTGCTCATCTTCAATCTTTTTGAGATGTCAAACAATTTTTTTTAAGAAATGGATTATTTAAAAAATTAAATCAATAAATAAGTAAATAAATATCCGATATGCAAATACGTAATGAATACGCACCAACCACACCGATCGCTACAATGTAGACAATAATGTAGATGGTTTGAATGGAGCCAGCTTCGGTGTTGGAGATGTCGTAGAATTCTTGGATGCTTGGAAGGACTCCTGAAGGGGTGCAGCAACTTACGAAGGCATGGTCACACGAGAGTAATTAGTCGTAGAAGAGAAAGAAGATTCCTACCAGCAGTGGAGAAGCGATCGAGGAGAGCAAAGATGCTGAAGAGGGTGAGAAGGAGAACACCGACGACGCGTCGCCAAAGGGGATAAGAGGAAGCTGCGCCCGTCTCTGGCCCTTTCTCTCCCTCTGCGAGATGAGCGCAGCTACTCTGAGAAATCAGCTGTTCATCACGAACGTTTAATCTGCTTAAAGGAGCCATTCCTTCTTGCCAGACAGAAGGACGAGAGAGCATGTGATTGAGCGGAATGCGACTAACCAGGAACATTCAAATATGTAGATTAGGCCGAGTAAGTTTCGTGATCCTTTAACGGGCGCTATTCATTTGCCACTTGAGGCGGGACCACAAGTGCATGTTTTTATAGAGGAATGTTTCCTGTGCCGTCAACTTACAAAATTAGGTACTAGTTCATGAAATTTTATATTAAAACGCGAGGGTTAAAACAGTTTTCCCTTGCCAGACCTCATTGGTGCCATACTCTTGCTCCTCGGCCGCTTTGATGCTATTGCTCAGTTGAATCGTGCTGCCCTCCTCCGAAGATGAAGCAGATTCCAGCATCCTAATTACCAAATGTTAAATGGTAACAAAACACCAACTACAATAATAATAAATCATCAAAAAAGGTGATAATAGATTTTTTTCTTCTCTATTCTCTTTCTTTCCTCTCTCTCTCTCTCTCTCTCTCTCTCCCTGCCGAATACATTCACATTGTGGTAGTTCTTAAAAAAACCGAAGGGACAAGTAATGTATCACCGAACATGGTAATTAAAAAAAAAAATCAAGATTTTAATAATAGAAAGAAATTTCCAGCTGTTTAATAAAATGTTTAACTATTTGAAAATATTTTTCAAATGTTAAAATAAAATTTCAAGTACGACTTTTAGTATTTTAAAAGTTTCAAGAACCAATTAATTTCCTCTCGTAACTATGCGAGTCTTCATTTTGAAGCAGAGATCAAAAGCGCCAGGTTGACTTCCGAAGAGGAATCAAATTTTCGGACGCACTTTCTGTTATCGCAAAGGCTGCCGTGCAAACAATATGTGGAGAGGGAGAAAGAGGGGTCGAGATAGAGAGAGAGGGAGAGAGAGAGAGGGAGAGAGAGAGAGATAAGGAGCGAGGGGGTGATAGAGATAAAGGGATCACCAACCTTTGGCAATGAAGGAGTGAAAGGAGAAAGATAACAAAACAACATCACCCGCTTTCTACTTTTTGTCTGGATTCCCACTAGTCGGAACCATTTTATCATATCCAGAATATCAAGGGGAGGGATTTTGAATGAGAGTAAGACGGTAAGAGAATAAAGTCTGAGAGAGCGGAAAGGGAGTGATAGGGAAACAGACTGAAAGAGAGAGAGGGAGAGAGAGAGAGAGAGAAAGAGAGTGGGAGAGAGAGAGAGAGTGGGAGAGAGAGAGAGAGAGAGAGAGTGGGAGAGAACCGAATATGCCATCTCTACTTTGTTCCTTTGTCTAGTCACCAGTGTACTCCATGGAGGGTGAGAATGGTACGGAAGCTTTTATTGATGCCATTGTTCTAGTCGAGCACGGGCTCATCATTTCCTGTCATGTCCCTCTCCTAATTTCATTACCTCGTGTTATGCTGTTATCAGAAATATTTGCTCATTTGACAAGAGCCGTTCCAGCTGTTGGTTATCACACCAAATTTGAACAGTGTCACATGCATCCGTTAGGAAAACGTTGAGTCTCGATAGATTTCTTTACTTCAATATCGGTGAATACTAGTGGGTGTTTGTGTCTTTTCAAGCGTTTGTCTGTCAACTGCGTGCATATTACAGATGATGGTATTAAACGATGACCTTGCTCATCGAGCATAAAAAAGGACTATTCTGCCATTAGAACACTACAAATGATCGCACAATCTGGCGACCCTATCTATTTGTGCCAGATTAGCCCCGCCTCCAATTATCACGGATTCCTTCGTTTGTAGTTGAAATCAATTAAAATAATATTATTTTATGTAGGCAGAACGTAGAAGTCTAGTGAATCATTTTAGACAAATATCACAGTCCAATGTAAGCAACCACACTTGTTTCAAGGCATGCGTATGTACATAGAAATAGCTGATTGCGCAATAATAAAGCAAATGCAATGAATTTTTGTTAATTTATGAAAAGCAGCATTATTATATTCCGCAATCAGGAAATAACTTTTGGGCTAACAGTTCTTCTACAGAATATAAAGTATTAGTCTAGAGCATAACTAGAAGACTTTACAAGCTAGGGCATTTCGGAATCTCAGTTAAAAATTTCTCTGCTATCAACTGTAGCATTGGAGCCGCCTGAGAGCGATAGGAATGAAAACAGCGTTTCAATTAATAAACCGGGTGCAATGGAATGAAGAATTGAGGAGGGTAATAAAATGATAAGTGAGAAAGAATAGTCTGTGAAACATCTTGTGCTTATCAATGATACCGTAATCTTGAGTCTTCAATTCTTACAGTAATCATAACTAGCGGTCAGCAATCGTCTTGGGATACTGCTTCTCGAAGCAATAGACATGATGAAGCTCGCCGTTCAATGGGAATCGGACGAAAGCACTGGAAGAAAAAAGAATTGAGAAACATAAAATGCAGGTTGCCTCAAAAATCGTGTTCAGTCAAAGAACGAAAAAATTAAACCTGGAACAACAATTTTTGAATATATTTTTTTGGAAAAAAGGAAGAAACAAAAGATGTAAGTACTCGCCTTGTTCCAATCTTCTTCTTGCAGTACGTGCATTGACTGTTCTCCGATAGTCGAACACGTCTCTTGTTCACCTAGGAAGTAACGTTTCATAAATCGACAGAATTCTATAAATTTGGCACAAACAAAATAAAGAAATAGGTTTCACAAAACGAAAATAAAGCATTAAAAGAAGCAAAATACAAACTTCTCTGAGATTGCGCGCTGTCTTTATCCGAGCACTTTCGCTTATCGCTCGTCGTATTCTTGTCTAAACCAGATATTTCAGGTAAAAAGGAATCCGAAAGACCATTTCACGGTCTAGAATTTTTTTATCCTTTTCATAAACACATAAAACATATTTATGAATTTGTTTTTAAACTATTGACTAGACTACATAGATGGCGCAGAGTAATAAAAAGAGTGGTAACTAACAGAAGTAGCCTGGTCGGCGGCGGCTTGGACAAGGGCGCAGAGGGCGGCTGAGAGATTACAGAGGGGCGCGTCGTCGGGGATCAGTTCGAGGGCGGCTACTGAACCATAGATCACCTATCTTCTTGTTCTTCTTTAAACAAATTGAAACATATATTTACAAAAAAAAAAAGGAATAAATATAATTAACTAACAAAAAACCCACTGATACAGAGCCCCTAGTAAATATATTTGGTAATTATTTTTTACTAACTCGCATCCATTTTATCAGCATGCTTTCCGAGTACGCGAATAGCCATCGGGACATTCGGAGAAGGCGGCGGCAGCTTGAGGCCCGAGTCAAGGAAGCCCGCGGCCCCCTCCGGGTCACTCGAAGGGGACACCAGGGCGCGCACCAGCAGAAGATAAACCTGCAATTTGAACGGTCCAAGACATTTCCATTTTTATATACATGAAAATGAGTTTATATAAAACCGACTTACAAGACATTTTGTTAATATTGACAATTTGCTAATTATTATTCACAGTTGATGAATCAAGGGAGAACATAAATCATTTAGAATTGATGTATATTAAACATTAATCTGATAAGAACAAAAGAATACTAATATAAATATAATAGCTAAAGCCACCTGTGAGTCTTCCTCGTTGACTGGGTTGTAGTGCCTGGCGCAGTATCTCTCCGCCGCGTCCACGTCGTGTAGAATTCCTGTGAAGATGGCAAGCGCTTCGTTGTGCTTCTTCAGACGACCCAGGATCAGCGCGCGCTCTTCACTGAAGGCTGCAAGGGGAGGCGATGAGATATCACCAATCAAGGGTCAGAGAGAGAGACAGAGAGAGAGAGACAGATAGAGAGAGAGAGACAGAGAGAGAGCGAGAGACACAGAGAGAGAGACAGAGGCAGAGAGAGAGAGAGAGTGAGAGAGAGAGAGAGAGAGAGAGAGAGAGAGAGAGAGAGAGAAGAGAGAGTAGAACCATAGTGGTTGAGCTGCACGAGTATTGTGTTGGGGCTGTAGGAGAGAGATGACTCGAGGAAGCGCAGCAGTTTCTGCCTGAACACGCCGAGTTCGCCTTCTTCGTGGCCCGCGCGGATCATGTTCTCCTCTTTAAAAAATATTTCATTACAAAAAAATCCAGTGTTTACGGACAATAATAAACTACAGTACTTACCATCATTGAAGATATGCACGTAATCAGAGAGAAGCTTCTTCACCATTCGAACGTACTGATCAGCGAGTGTCTCGTGCAGCTGAGGAGTTTTGTCCTCCCATTCGTAGATGACGTGCTCCTTTAAAAATGGCTGTTTTCTTGCCGCTCCTTCCGTTCAAATTCACAGCGTTATATTTAGTAAAATTAGACAAAAATTTAATTAAAGGACAGGCCAGTGCAATAACTCGAGAAATATTAATGTAAAGTGGATAAAACCCTTACCAAATATGGAATCACATCCTCGACACACTCACGAAGAAGAAATTTGAGAACTGCATCGCGGTTCAAATTCTTTGCCAACTCGCTCTCGTCACCCGTAAAGATCTCAAGGAAGAAAGGACTCTCAACAAATAGTAAACAAAAAGATATACATCTAGGATACTTCAAGTCATTCTTGAGGGAAAATAGCTTTGAACGTTTACATTCCTACTATCCAGCAAATGGTTACCGATCCTTAATTTCCATGCGTTTAAGCAATTTCTCGGAGGAATCGACAAGAGAGAACGAAGAGAGAGAGAGAGAGAGCGAGAGCGAGAGAGTGAGAGAGAAGAGAGAGAGAAGAGAGAGCGAAGAGAGAGAGAGAGTGAGAGAAGAGAGAGCGAAGAGAGAGAGCGAGAGAGAAAAGAGAAAGGGAGAGCGAAAAGAGAGAGTGTAAGAGCGAGAAGGAGATAGAAATGACTTGGCTAACCGCGATGCCCTCCTTGGCGTTCTTCTGCAGCACCCATTTGGCGTGCTCAAAGATGAGATCGAGATGGGAGTTGCCGAGTGTCTGCAGGTACTCCACGGTGCGGTCGATTCCCTCGAAGAAGTGGTCAGGGGGCATTCTGGAAGACTCGCTTCGGAGCAGGTCAAGGGCTGCAAGGGAGCAACCATATCGTTATTTTTCTATTTAGATGATAGGCTTTAAATCATTTACCTTCAATAATACCAGCATCAGCCCTTTATAAATCCCAAGGAGAGCTCTATCTAACAAACTATATATTTTCCATACCATGCCAACAACTTCAAATCAAACTACAATATCCATACAAAGCCAGAAAAGTGGCTATAGTATCCCTACCAAGCCGATGTCTCTTCCTTGTCTCGTAGAGTACGAAGAGACTCTTCGTCTGTCCATCCTTCTTGAGCATTGCTTCCGCATCGTCAAAGGAACACGCGTTATTCGACAGGCGCAGCAAAGAATCAACCAGCATGGGCTTCGTCTAAATAATTATTTGGCTAACTTTTCAATACGAAACCAAATTTTATGATCTGTTTGCGCAATACCACAAAATAAATCAAAATATTTAAACAATAAAGCTGATGTTTTTTATACTCTTCACATCACTTCAATTTTTTCAACAATGTAAAATTTACCTGGACTGATTAGTATTTTCTCTTTTTAATAGACTACCTTGAGGTAACACTGAAGGAGGGTTGTATCGACAACTTGTAGTTGATTCTTGGCCAGTTCCGCCTGTTTCGGAGTGGTGATTCGCAGTTCTTCTCGCTCCTTCGTCAAGGGCGTTGGAGACGAGCTCCGACTCTGCTGGCTTCTTTGATAGAGCAGAAGGTCTTGGGCCAGTTCGGTTCGTACCTTAAAACATTTCCAATTTGTCTCCATCAGAAGTGGAACATTGACAAATTTAGCAGGGAAACGTGTGGATGATTTTTTTTTTGATATTCAGAAGGTAAATCATATTTCTTTACAGGGAAAATGTCAATTAGGAGAAAAGAAATTGACAAATGCATATTTATCTTTACCTCAGCAAGATAACTTCCTAGCGCCAGCATCGCTCGCTTCTTTTCATTCTCAGCAAAGTCAAAGGAAGACTCGGCCTGACTGCGGAATTTGGCAGGCAGAAACTCGGGAAAGAGCTGGAGAACTTCGATTACGCCTAAACAAAAAAGATAAAATTAAGAATAGCTTAATCTATTTAGGGCATTCTATCCATATTTTCTTAAATGAAAATGAAAATTAATTTCTAGAAAAATGTCGCGTAAAAGCTTTTTTGTTGTTTAATCTGCATTGAACTGACTAGATTTGATCTCCGTGTGCAGCGCGAAAGCTTCCTCAAACTTGCGCTGGTTGAAGAAGTTAATCGCAGCTTGCCTCTTTATCTCCACCTTCTGCTCTTCGGGGAAGTCCTTCATCATTGTTCCCTGAACATTAAGAAAGATGTAGCAGAATAAAGTATGAATTCATTGCATAGACAAATCTAGAAGGGGTATGTCAAAATGTTTTGTTTCTCTTTCAACATGAAAATGTCTCGTGTTCCTACCAATCCTAGTTAGTTGACAGAAAATATAGAGAGAGAGGAGAACCCACCGTAAGCTGAATGGCGAGGTCAAATTGCTTTTCTTGCATCATCACGGAGATGTTCTTCCGCAAATTCGAATAAGCTTCCAACTGCCAGATATCACTCGTAGACGCTACGAAAAGTTGGCCACTACAATGTTTTTTTTTAATTACTATAACAGAGCAAGTAAATTTCAGTTTGATAAAAAATCCGCAATACTTATCCACAAAGACTAAAAAAAAGAACCAATCGATATATCAAAACAGGAATGGGAGCAACTTACGGCCCACCGATGCTAATATGGACGGCCTTGTTGAGAGCAGAAATGCTCTGAATCAGAATACACGGCGGTGTAATAGAGCGGACCTAGAAATATAGCAGTCCTCGTTCTTGTTATTTATAGAGCAAACTAAAAAAAAATCAGTTTCTTTAAACAAAAAATTTTATCAAAAAAGGGAAATGAGAGATTTTAATTTTTAAATGATACAAACTTCAACACGACCACGTGGCAGCAAGGCGATCATGTAAGGAGAGTCATAAGCTGAACAATGATAAATCATTTAAATACAATTACAATCTTATCTAATCTTCTTCTCTTTCGATTTTATTCAATTCATCTCCTTTCTTCCATGGTTTTATAGCATACTGTTAGAAATTGCTCACAATATTCGGCTTAGTTACTCTCCAACCTGGTGCGATGATGTGTTCCGTGAATTTGACGTCGTGTCTCAGTTGGGTGACTGGATTGGAAGGCGATTTGCTTCGTTCCTCGTCTCCTCTAAACGGAGCTTCACAAACTTGATATGATTATATTCCCACTCTATATTTTATAACAACGCTGAGCTTATTGCCAATCACTGCTAAAACCGCCCAATGTACTGAGCTGATTCACCGTAAGTATTACATATAAAACAACAATAAAATAAATAGAAAAAATACCTTGTCGGTATCATGGCCATGACCTCTCCGCGCGCGAATCCGGCCAATCCACGGTCGAGAGCGTCAATGATGCACGGCACTTCGCCGACCGTGAAGAGGCGACGATTCTCGCCAGTCCAGCTCTGAATATGCGCATCCTTTTTATATGTTTAAAACAGTTCTGTTTTAAAGGTATTGTATTGTTTCTGATTGTGAGAATTGTAAATGAACAAGAAGAACTAAATATTCATTGCACCAAGCCATCATCACTCTGCCTCAGCCGCAGGATGTGATACGAGTCGCGGAGAGCGTAGCAGATGCTGCTGCCGCACCACTTCAGATGAGAGGGGTTGTCGGCAGCGAGAGGCAGCTCACAGGACGCCTGAGAATTGTCAATCCATATTTGAAGACAAAGCTTTGCTACTTGCCATGCTCTCTGCTAATTACATCCACTTGCAATGTATACTCAAACATCACAGTATATAGGACAGCGGATAAAACTTATATTAGTCAATAATTACAAGCTCTATCAAATTTTTAATCAAGATATTGATATATATATATATTCCATATATAGATATTGATATAAATATATTCTCTTCCATATATATATATATAGTCACCTCAACAAAAGTGTCGTCCTTGCGATAGATGGTAAACTTACGCTTTGACACCACGACAACGTGTAGCTTCTTCAGCTTCTAAATATGAAGGAGAGATCAAATTTAGC
Organism: Allodiplogaster sudhausi; assembly: GCA_945643635.1. Lineage (NCBI taxonomy): Eukaryota > Metazoa > Nematoda > Chromadorea > Rhabditida > Diplogasteridae > Allodiplogaster > Allodiplogaster sudhausi. Next base: position 868,524 of record CALZFC010000042.1, on the reverse strand, counting down.
ATCGGTCAGAGGAGAAATCGAAAAAAGAAACCCAGATTTCAATAAAGAATCGTCAGTAATGATAGGAAATTTCCAACACACCTCATCGATGTGAACGGCAAAGACGCTGATGAAAGTCTTGCAAGGGACGACTTCCTTCATTGGGCACGGAGGAGACAGTGAATGAAGGGAGAGAACCTAGAGATCGAAAGAGATTAATTCATTCAAAAATCACAACTGCGTATATTTCTAATTACGAATAATTTCTACGATTCCGACGGACAACAGACAATTAACATTTTGATACGTTGTAAATGCATGCCTTATCGGTAAGGAGGAGCAGCTGCTCGGTCTCTTCAATGGCACGAAGAGCACGCACTGGTGCGTGGGTCACTCGCTTCAGCACCGGGCCCACTTCGTACGGCCTCTTTGGACCTAGACTGACTTGGCCTCTAGCCGATGCTCACATTAAATATGTGTAGGCTCCATTTTAATTTGATTTTAGAGATATACGCGTGGGCTTATAGCAGCAGTGAAATCCGCAGATAAAAAGAAACTGACCGGATCGACTGGGTACGTACACTAAAAGATCGCATGACGACTTTCCACTTATGAACAGCCGAAAGCCGGCGGCTGTAAGTGAAAATTCAGATTTGTGAGGGTTCGTTTAACAAAAAAACTACAACAAATACCAAAAGAAGAACCATAAAGTAGGAAAGAAGAAGCGAAAACATAGAAAAAGAAGCTGACCGTGATGTTCAAGATTGACGATTTCAATGGGCAATTTAAAGGCGACCTCGTGCGTTTGGTAGATCTCGTACATTGCATGTGACCTTCAATTTTTGAAGTTAAAAATGCGTGTTCGTAAAATTGGAAAACATGTAACTGTACACCAATGATTACAATATTTAGGAGCGCGCACTCAAAACATGAAGCAGAATGACAGAATCATGACTCATAAAAAAAAAAAGAACATGTGAAACGAAATAAATAGAATAAAAAAACCGAGACCGGCAAGGTATGCAATTGTCGGTAGAAGATTATAAATACAGTACTTCGGGTATATTGGTTGATAGGTGCTCAATTAGGGCAAGTAAAATATTTACGGCGTTCAGTTACTATGGAATGAGTCCTAATTAGTCACGTAATTAGCAGCTCTTTAATTGTGAACATAAGCCAACCTAATTTACTCTTATTTTTGCATGTTTAGCTTTCCTTTGACACAACATCAAGTCGACCTATTTCCACGCTCATGAGTTATCCAGCAACCGTTCTCTCTGTCGACTGTAGACTGTTATTCGAATTCTCTGCTAGCTTTTCGCTTTATTTCATGGCGTGTGTGTATTGAAAGAACCACATAATTTAAATGCATATGAATCTTGCCAGACTCGTTCATTGTCTCCTTCACCATGTCTCTTCGTTCTCTTCTTCCACTCGGTGACTTTGCCCGTGTTGACCATCTGCTGGCCGTCTCCGACAAGGCTATCCTATGGCTGAGTCCGGCTCCCGTCTGCGAATGCGACGACAGTTTCTCCGTGAGCGCCCGCCGCCTTCTCCTTGCGGAGACACGCGCACCTCTCGTGGCCGGTGCGCTCAACATTGGCGCTCAATGCTACATCACGGCGGCAGAATCGATGACGTCATCTGAATCGACGAGGTATGAGTTATCACAGATTTTGGGGTAACGATATCACAGATATGCACTCTGTAATGCCAAACCCTACGTATGTATGTACATCACAACCTTCACCTTAGTTTGGCATCTTTTTTTTCGAATGTGTGATCTCTCTCTCTCTCTCTCTCTCTCTCTCTCTCGTTCTCTCTCTCTCATTCTCTCTCTCTCGTTCTCTCTCGCTCTCTCGTTCTCCTTCTCTCTCTCTCCTTCAGCTTCCATGCTACATGCGTGCTGCCGTCATCTTCGAGCAGCAGTACGTGTTCGAGCGTTACACAGACGGCGGTCTTCGCGACTTCCTCGGTCCTCTTCATCCCTGTCGTCTACGAGTGCAGCACAGTCGTTATCATGCGCTACGCATCGTCGTCTCCACTCTTTGATGAAGACGTCTCCTTCTCCGCCGTGAGCAGCATCCAGTGGCCTGGCTTCAACTTCCTTCTCGAAATCTCTCTCGCCCTAATCTCTCCCTCGCCTGCCAATCCGGACCACTTCTGCCTCCTCACTCACGAGCGCTGGCAGACTGGCCGGATCGGCATACGCAAGAAGATGCATTGTTACCGTGTTGGCCGTGACAATGGAATCGTAGCGACTCGCTCTGTCATCATGGACGTGCCACTAGATCAAGAAGCCCTGTATGCCAGTGACTGCCAGTCGGAGCGAGAGGCAGCTCAGGCACTCGGACGCCGCGCCTACCTCGATGCCGGAAGACTCTTCCGCCTGAACTCTACTGGCTCTTGGAGCGAGAGTCCCGTCAAGCTTCCCGAGCCGTCGGGGATGGAATGGCGCCTTCTTTATGCTTCCCCCCTCGAGCCTACCAAGCTCTTCACGAGTGCCGTTTACCGAAGCAGCGCCGTCTTGGAGGAGTCGAAGACGTTGTTAATCGTCGCGTCCAGCGGAGAGATGGCCACTATCAAGGCGGATCGTGCTCTGAGACGCAGCTGCTTCGGCTTCCGCCACCCCCCAGGTTGCCTCGAATCAGAATGGACGAATCATCATCGTCTTCGGCAGCACAGTCTATACGGTACATTTCCTACTTCAATTACCGGCTTGACTATAAGTTTGATACAAGTTAACAACACTTAAGTTATAAGATAAGTTAAGAGACAAGTAAATATTGTAAAAAGTCCCGTTTTAATAATAGCATTGTCGCAATGATCTAGGCATTCTGGGGGAGTGCGCACCCAAGGTTGGAGGAAGCGGCTCGTGCCTCTTGTTACCATCTACTGAGTGAGCAGCAGAAGGCGACGCTCTCCGAGTCGAAGGCGCATGGCTTCAATGCATTCGTTGCATTCTCTGATATGTACGAAGGACACATGCCGTAGAGATCAAATGCATAGTTTCTCTTTTAAATCTAAATCTTCCCACCCGCAGAATTTAAACGTACACACTATGTATCTGGTTTCGAAACAGAAATAGAATCCCCCTGCATTCTATTTTTATTCCAAACGCATATATGTTTAAATTCTTTGAACATGTATTCCTCTTATTACTATGTTTTTTTTACATTTTAATTGTTAAATTAATCGTCATTCGTTATGTACATAGTTGCTTGCTATTTTGTTATATGTTTACTGAAATCGCAATCTTGACTTCTTATTTTAATTATTTATTGGTCTAGTTATAATCGGCGTTTGTATTGAACAAATTACCTAGGTAACCTCTACGTCTTAATAAATATTTAACAATAATTTCGATTTCTCAAGATATATTCAATGTCCATAGCGATGGGGATGCTGGACAACTTGGAATGGACGAAGAGACGAAAAGTACTAGTGAAAACATAAGGTATACAAAAAGTGCCCACAATATGAGACTAGCATCGCCATTTATCTAGTCCCATTTAAACCTCTTCTACAGAGATCTCACAGTCACGTAGTGCCATGCAGAATTGATGTTAGCTTCGGTAGTCGAATGACCTCGAATGCAGGAGATTGGACTTCTGCCATTCACTTTAAAATCCAAAGCAAATCGCTCTGCCCACAGAAGAATATACTGCATTACATAATTTAAGTTCTTATGATTAAGGATCCCCATTGCAATATAGTTATATGGTCGTCCTTCCCATATAACCCAGATTACCCCCTCACCAGTGTCCCGTTCAAACTACCGTAAGATAAAGAACTTTATCGAATAGGACACGACCTGGTCCGGTAGAGCGCGGTGACAACACAGATGCAATGCATGGCAGAGCACAAAAACAAAAGCCACACGAGAGAGGAGAGAGGCCAAAATGGGGAGAGTGGAGACGGGCAGTGGGAGTTGAAGAACGTAGATCCGCGTAGCCTCGAAGTGTTGATGGGCCTGGAGATCGGGGAGAGGTGAGGAATGGGAGAGACAGAGAGAGAGAGAGAGAGAGAAGGATGGAAGGAGAGAGGTATATGGGAGGAGGGAGAGGGCGTGAGGCGAAGACAACGACCGAGCAGGCGATGAACCTCCACGACGTAGCCGCTCCCTCTACTGCCTCAAATCCCGACACGAACCTGGAAAATGAACCAGTACACTCTACAACCAGCAACCCTACACTCTACAACCAGCGATCGTAGAAATGTCTACTCCCTCCTCTTCAACCCTTTGCTCAACTGCTACCGTACCCGGCCTACTTGCACATCAACATTCAAACCCATCCTCACTACTCCCCACACCATGCCTATTTCACGGTCCACTTGGTGATGATGGTAATCATCAAATATCCTGGACAAGCGTAATTGAAAGGTTCGACAGCTTTCCTCTTGCTCACAAACCGCACTGGGAAGGCCGCCCATTCACTCCCTCCTTCTCCTGTCTTCTCATCTCTCACTCTCTATCTGCCCCCTCTCTTCCTAGTTATTTCCTTCTCCTGTCTCGCTTCGCTTCTCATCTCTCACTCTCTATCTGCCCCCTCTCTTCCTAGTTATTTCCTTCTCCTGTCTCTCTTCGCTTCTCATCTCTCACTCTCTATATGCCCCCTCTCTTCCTAGTTATTTCCTTCTCCTGTCTCGCTTCGCTTCTCATCTCTCACTCTCTATCTGCCCCCTCTCTTCCTAGTTATTTCCTTCTCCTGTCTCGCTTCGCTTCTCATCTCTCACTCTCTATCTGCCCCCTCTCTTACTAGTTATTTCCTTTTTTTATTGTGTGCATATATAATAGTTTAGATACGTTTTTTTTTACTTTACAGATTATCACATCTTTTATACCACCTCTACCAATTCTATTCGAAGAATGAGGTATGCTATAACGCGCCGAACAAATCGAATTCATGTAATTCTTGTTCAGCTATAATGGGTGTTAAAATTCTCGCTGATTTAAAAGCAATAAAAAAGCATAGTAATCAGAAATGCTAAAGTAATGCAAAGTACTAAAAATGACATCAATGCTCGTGTTCATTCCATTCTTGCACGTCGTCTATCTGCTGCAGAAGATCTTCAATCTGGAAGCAGAGATTTCTTTTTCACTTTATTGCTCATCGTCTACTTTCACCTTCCTGAACAAATTTATCTCTCTTGTCCTTTTTTTGAAACCGTTTTGAAGGCCGTTTCGTGCATTTATTTTTTAAATACAAACCTCGGCAGACTGCGTTGCAATAACGTAGCGAAAGACTGCGAGACGAATCGCAAAGTGGATCGCGAAAGCAGCAGCGGAAAAGATGCCTAACATAAGGGGAATCTTAACCATCATTTAAATATTTTATTAAAATAACATCATATAATGGATAGTAAGTTAAAATAAAATAAAATTTATCGAATAAAATAACATCATGTAATGGATAGTAGGTTAAAATAAAATAAAATTTATCGAATAAAATCATTAATTAATAAGACATTGGGGGAACCAGCCTGCGACTACGGGTGACGTCAGTGCGATTACGATAGCGGCTGAGCAGAAGTGGAGTGAGGAGAGATGGGCATCAGGAGAGTAGGAAGACTCGCTGTGGAATGTCAGCAGACAGAAGGAGAGCAGAAGAAGGCTGAGAGAGGAGAAAGGAGCGAAAGAGAGAGAATTAGAGAGAGAGAGATAGATGGATGTGAAGAGTAGGGTAAAGGGGAATAGAGAGAAGTAGCAGAGAAGAGCAAAGATTGACATAAAGGTGAACGATTACCCTAGGGGAAGTGAAATGGATAGCGGAAAACTTGACGCAAACCTGAAGAACTGCACGCCGACGAGAAGACGATGTGCGAATGTCTTTTTAGATGGAATGACATGCTGAAAAAAAAAGATTTTTTTTAAATGAATCTTTTAGCATCTACTAAGGTGACATTTGGCTTCACACAAGAAGGCTAGTTCAGAGCAAGAATGTCTGCTTACCCGTGCAATGGTGCAAAGAAAGTGAGCGACGCCGTAGATCACGAGCACCGTCGGAAGAGCAGGCGTAGCCGTGCAGCTCGAGAAGCATTTCATTCTCATCACTTACTCATTATTACAATTCTATGTATTTATTTACATATGTATGTACATTCTTGAATGTATGTATTTATCAATTTGACTGCATGAGCTGATTACGTACGAATTGCTGTTGGCAATGCCGTGGAGGCCGACGGCGACTCCGCAGACGCCAATCAAAGAGGCCATCACGTCGTACACCAACAGCCAATCTTGACTTTTGCCTTATTTCTATTCGGAAAAAAGTCTACTTCAAATACATCTTTTTTTTCTTTGTCAGCGAAATAGATTCCTAGAGAATACATGATCTCATGAATGATTTGTTTCTTTTTGTTTCTTTCTCGTCCTCTTTTCTCTCTCTCTCTCTCTCTCTCTCTCTCTCTCTCTCTCTTCCAACGCACAAACGCATTCTTTGACTACCCGTGCCGCTCTTCGCACGAGCTGACGCACGAGAAGGCGACGTTTAATGGAGAACAGCGACTGAGTCAATTGTAAGTCTAAATGTATAAAGTCGGAGAACACGATTACTTTCACTTTTAGAAAGGAAACAATTTTCAAAATCGGTAGCGGAAGAAACGCACTTATTTGAGAAGAAAAGAATTACAAATCTTAAATACTCAATAAACTAACTAGTCATAAAAAAAAGATACAAACACTCTTCCTGCTCGCTGCTAATAAGGAGTGTCGGCACTGACATCTTCAGCCAGCTTGAGATGATGAACAACCGCCAATTCGCGTTCACTATGGATGAAGGTATGCAATTTGCTATAGTAAATTAAGTGAACAAAAATCTCAAGTACGCTTGAACTCTTATATCAATAATATCTATTGGTGACTGGAATGTAATCGATAGGAGTGAGAACTAAGGGATGGGAAACCGGCAAGAACTGCATGGCGAACAGGAAGAGAGAGGGAAGAGATGGAAAAGGAAAGGAGATGCCCGCCATCTCAGAAGCATGACTCCTTGTGCATGAATCACTGCAGACAGCATCCTCTCGGCTATCGGAACTAACCTTTTCATCATTTTCCATTCTCACAGCAGCAAAAATCCATTTCGTTGCTTCATCATTTCTTTTCTGAACAATAAATTAAATATTGAATTTTTATTCCCTCTGCCTCCGTACTCTTTAATAAAAACGTCTGTATCCAGTCAGTGCAGTGCAAGAATCTAACCATAAGGCAATATTTTAAAAAAAAATAATATAGCTGCATATCTGCATTAGTATTTATTTCCTTTATGCACTTCACAATAGCGGAATAAAGTGATAAGCATCTGTTAAGCAATGAAAATAAGCGTCGATAACACAAGAAATGAAATAATGTAGTGTCCTAGCAAAGTTGGCGGACATTCTCTGCCTTCTCGCCGGATGGAAGATTGGCAGCGAGAGTACCGGAAACGGCGAGGAAGGCAAGGCTTGCCGCTGATGCCAAGAGCAGCGATTCCATGCAGAACAAGCCAATCTAAGACACCTAATTACATCACTTATTTCAACATCAACTTATATGTACATAGATTAGGGTACGTTCTGGTTTCCTTTTTCTAAGGCTTAAAAAATACATATCCACCGGCATCCAGAGCAGGGCTATGATCGTGTGGTCACACTCGTGATTGCGATGCGCGTCCCAGCGAATATGGAAGAGGACGAAGAAGGCGTACGGGAAGAGGCTCAAGAGCGACAGAGAGAATGAGATAGAGGAGGGAGGGAGAAAGGAAATGAGTGAGAGAGAGAGAGAGAGAGCAATCGAGCGAGAAAATGAAGGTTTAAAACTGAGACTGAATGCTGACAGAATCTTGTTGATGACCCACACGCCTCCATACACAGCGTCGCCTGCTGTCAAAGAGAAATCTTCATCTCGGCGCAGTCGCATCTCGAAGAATCTTGTTCTACTTCAATAAAGAAGAAAGATCAAGAAACGGACAAGGAGCACGGTCAAGCTGATGACTCCGTAGTTCATCCAGAGAATGCCGCAGGCGTAGTTGAAGAGCTTCTCGCGACCCATCCATGGCACAGGGCAGCTTGGAGCAATTGGAAAAGAGTTAGAACCGTTGAATGGAGATGTCTCGATTAAGGATCGTTCATTGAAGCTACACACATACATATATCGTTTTCAACGAATCTTAGTATCTTCATACGTGCGAAACCGGAATTTTAAGCATTGATAAAAATTATGATTTTTTTTTACCGTTGTTTGTCAACCAAAAGCCCTGTGCAGAGGTGCGCCCAGCCGATGCCCAGCCAGAGAATGTCAAAGAAAGCTTGGAACACTGGAACAGAGGTAACATTTGAACCATTCGAGAAAAAAGAATGAGAGATATAAACGAACAATGAGCACATTTGACTGTCTTGGTCAGCCACTTCTTCGCCCAGGTGCACGGAGTGCCGCCAACGCAATCAACTGCCGATGATAATCATTACAAAATGTGACAAAGGCAAAAAGTACACCAAATGTCAATAAAGGAAAAATATGTGTATTATATAAATAAAAACGAGATACTCTAACCCCTTACTCAATTCGTCGTATGTCTCTTTCATGTCTCGGAAGGTCGCGTGAGTTCGCCGACGTGGCTCGGGCCGGCGTTGCTCTGGCGAGCTTTGGCTTCTCATTCGTGTCATCTCGTAGAGAGGATTCCAGTTTGTCTAGGTGCTTTTATTGATACATATTGAAACCATCTTTATTAATCGACAATTTTGCAATAAATAATACAATATCGAAAACCTATTCTGAAAGCTTGAAACAAGCAATGGGCAATGGCATCTATAATTTCCCCAATTCGTCTCGAGATGAAAACTGAATGACACTTCTGACTCATCTTCTATGGCCTTCAAGCAGCGTGATTCATTCATTTTCTCATGTCTTCATTCTCCTCATGTATTGCATGGACTCCTTTTATCGAAAAATAATTGTAAAACATCTATTATTTTTATTTTCCTCAAATTCCCAGTGTCACAGCATTCCGAAATATGTATGTATATTTGAGTTTTTATGGAAATTTTATGGACATAGCATTCTCAAAAATATTTTGTGAAAAACGTAATCATTGCATATCATTCAGAGATATAAGCATCACGTTCTTAGCACTTGATTTTTCCGAGCTGTTCGGTCATGTTCGCTGGCACAGCGTTCCATTCAAGAAGATGCTCGAAGATGGGCTTCGACTGTCGTCGGGCAACACCTATGAGCATGCATAATAATATTACTACGAGGTTGCTTACTCCTAAATTGTTTAAAAAAAACTTCCTTTCTAGTATGATCTCCGCATATCACTGTGAAGAGATTGCCACCCGGTACGAATCGGCCTGAACCAAGTACCATTTACAAGGTATCTTGAACAAAATAAACAAAGAGCCTTACCTGCCAGCAAGTACTGCTTGCCAACATCCATAATAAGCCCGCACGCAGGCGACTCCGATGGTGTGTAGATTTCGTTTGGGAGTGATGTCATATTATCTGGCTTCTGAAACATTCAGAAATTGGAATTTTTTGTTTAAACATTCAGAAATAATTCCAGAGAGAAGACAGAAGCCATGAGAGTGAAGCGAAGGAAAGAAGAGATGATAACAGTGAAGACAAAAAAGGAAAAAATAAGGAAATATTCGAACTTTATTGATTGATAAGATGGCTCGGACTCACTTTGAATGTCTTGACGTGCAAGACAACGTAGCGAATGTTGTTGAGGCCGCGTCGTTCCGGGTTCGCAGGCACTGGCTGCTTCGTGGCTTCAGATTGACATGCGATACTCAATTCATATTATTTATTTTCATACACTTTAAAAATGAGATCTTCATTATTGTAAGGGAAACAATTCTAAAATTATCATAGGGTAAAAATGGGTTGTGTAAGTCAATATAAAAATTAAGTTCTATTAAACTTGTAAATCGCAGAAAATTGGAACCCCATTGTGCTGCGCAGAAGGCATCCTTCGTGCTCTGGGGTAGGCACTTGCAGCTGAAGACGACCGAGAACAAGCAAGCAAGGAGCACAAGGGACACCGCTATTCTCGTCATCCAGGACATCTGAGAGAGAGAGAGAGAGAGAGATAGAGAAGGAAACTGTGAGAGAGAGACACGGAAAATGTGAGAGAGAGATAAAAAGAAACAGAGAGATTGAGCGCGAAAGAGTGAGAGAAAGAGAGGGAGAAAAAAGAGAAAGAGAAAAAAGAAAATAGGGAAAACAAAATGAAAGCCTGAACAGCGTTTAGAATATTTTTCGGTGATCGCCCTCCTTTAATAGAGGAAAGTTAAATTCAGCCTACGCTGGAAAAAACCCAAAGAAAATTTTTTTAAACATAATTACATATATTTTTTCGAGATCACGGCATACAGAAGGAGTTTACAACACAATCACGTACCAAGCTGACGGTTGGGAAACAACTACTCTATAAATTTTTATATTCTTCACAAATCGATTTCCACCTGTCTATAAGAATGGGTTGGCACGTGGAATATTAGAATTATACAAACAGTATGATTGATATACATTCGAGACTCTATATGAATCGCTACGAAGTTCATATTAGCAGTAGTCTCGGACGGATTGCAATCATACTATAGAAATTAATTCTACTATTGCATTTGAATGATACACATTTACAACACAGTCGACAAATTGCATGAATTTTCTTTAGCGTTGGCAAAATATGGCACACCTTTCTTATACGATTGCACTTATTTTTTTATTCGCTTTTGATAAAATAGTTGAGCTATCCACTTTTACGCTGTAAATTTTTGATTATTAAGAATTTGTTTGAGCTATTTAAATTTCTTATCACGCACTAAAACACTTCTAAAATTCAGGATGCTGATCTGGCTTTCACTGCGTTCCCACTTTACAAGCTCCTCTTGTTGATTATTGCTTTATGTTTTCCGACTGTTTGATCCATTTCCGACTTCTCTTGTTGTTTTTTACCTTGTGTTCATCGATGCAATCTACTTTATTACTTTTTGTTAGCCACATACTTGATCCAGTTCTATCTCTGTGAAATATAGCAAGTCCATAGTTTTGGTAGTGGCGCTGTTCTAGAAAGAAAATAAATGTGGCCTCCCAACTAGGATAAACAAAGTGTAATTTTCCTACTTAATGAGCGTTGTTGCTCGGTATTACTGTTTCGATTCCATGGTGATGAAATTATGCGAGTTTATTCTGCATTCTTGTTTCTTTTTATTTAAAAAAGTAAAATTCTAATTATATTCTTAAAAAAAAGATGTCTCTTTTTTCCCTTTGTGGGAATGACAATGTTGATTGTTCCTTCTTCAGACCAGACATGCTGGTTCGTTTCGCGGATCAGTGCCTTGCCCGGCTCTCACTTGGCTCCTCGGCAGCGGCGGCAGCTTCTGCCCGCTCATTCCGCGTCGTCGGACGAGCCGCGCCTTTCTCTTCCGCTTCCGCTCTCGAGAAGGAGCAGCAAGAGTTCAATCGCATCAATGTCAATCCCTTCGCTTCCACGAGTGGCCGTAAGCCTCTCGGAGACCAGGACACTCTCTTTCATCAGCACAACGTCCGCACCATGCGAAGCAGCGGCTCCGATAGATAGTATCTTTTATTTCATTTCTTTATTCCAGTTACTTTTCTTTTGGGCTATTGTTGTCGTGATTTTTCTCCGTGATTTTTCAAAGAAAGGACTTGTTTCTTGTTGTAAACCAAAGAGATATCCTGTCTTAATTTCTTATATTCCCAGTTGAAATGTCTTTGATTTATTGCATATTTTTTGAATATACAATTTTCAACGTACAATTTATAAATGAACTGCTTGAGCGCACGAAGTGGCCACGACAACGGTGGCCGCGGAGGATACAGTAATAGCAGAGGATTCAGCAACAGAAACATCGGTATGTGCAAGGATTTTTTTTCGCTTGCTTTGATCTTTGCATATTATATACGAATGGTTGTGAGTCATGCCAATTATCGTACGAGTTTGGAATCTTTTTTTATAGAAAATTGTGTATGTTGTAACAAATTCATAATTTTATACTCACTACCATTCGAAATACAAGATTCATGATTAGCGAAGATTTGGACACAAACATTTGTGAAGTAGGTCGAGTAAGTAGATTTGTTCACTTGTTTAGGTGGTCGTGAATTCACGGCGGGATCAAATCTTCGCCCGATCGACTACAGTCGTGAAGAAGTTGCAGAACTCAAGAAGAATCTCTATATGGAACACCCGAATGTAACTGCTCGTAGTCAGGTACTCTGCGGTCCTTGTTGCATTGATTGGTTCCTTCTTGTAAGATTTTCATTCACGATGATTCTTGATATCCTTGAAATCTTCTCTTATATCTCCTAGTAGTAGTGCTCAAGTCAGTGCTGAAACTTGGGCCGGGGGGTTACAATGCGAAAAATTTATTAACCGGGGGTTGTAAAATGGCCATCCGTGGGGTGGGGTTACAAAGTGTTCCGGGTCTACGGCCCGGGGGGTTACAACCCTGTCATGGGTCAGACCTATTTCAGCTCTGACTCAAGTCCAGTTAAGCCTTTTAATTCTGTTAGTGTGTTTGTTTATTCCCCTGTCCTTCCTTGAGGCTGAGATGGATGCGTGGATTGCTGAGAACCAAGTGACCCTGAAAGGCCGCGACATCCCTCGTCCCATCTTCGACTTCGCCGAGGCTCCCTTCCGCAAAGAGCTGATCGAGCACCTCGTCGCGAATTTCTCCTCCCCCACCGTCATCCAATCCATCTCGTGGCCCATTGCCATGAGTGGCAAGGACATCATCTCCATTGCCAAGACCGGATCGGGCAAGACACTTGGTGTGCGTATACATCTTTCAATATTATTTTCTGGGGAGATACTGGAGGGGAAGTGAAGTAAGTCTAGGCGCTAGGCCGTTCTATTTTACTCATATTTTAGTAATTGGGTGTACGAGAAAGTCCATGGCAGAGTAACATTTGGTTTCGACATTGAGAAGCTACTTAAGCTTTAAACGGTGCAAACAAGTCTTCCTGATTGTGCAGTTTATGCTGCCCGCCCTGATGCACACTTTGCACCAGTCACCACGTCGGCCGGGCGAGGGCCCGAGTGTCCTCGTTATGCTACCCACTCGGGAACTCGCGCAGCAAGTACAGCAAGTCTCGCGCAACTTTTGTCACGCACTCGGACTCAAGGTTTCTTTGGGTTTACGCATACTTTGTGGTATGGTTTGAGAAGAGGATTTGCGGTAAATGCAACTCGTGATTGTGATGAAATGGGGAGAAAAAAGTGCGTTAACTTGAAGGAAGTAGAAAAGTGCCTTGCAGATGACGTGTCTGTTCGGCGGCGCCTCAAAGGGGCCACAGGCGCGTGACCTGGAGCGAGGAGTGGATGTGGTGGTGGCGACTCCGGGTCGGCTCCTCGACATTGTCGAGGGAGGCACGACGAACATGAAGCGGTGCTCTTTCCTCGTCCTCGACGAAGCCGACCGAATGCTCGACATGGGCTTCGAGCCGCAGATCCGCAAGATTGTTTCGCAGATCAGGGTCAGTCGGTGAAGCTACAGAGTTAATCTCTTTCGTTTCGTTCCTTTTCTTTCTTCACTCAAATATATTGGCATTGTATCGTGAAGGTTGGACAAAAGCGTAGCAAAACGCGTGCTTTCTGTAGCCCGATCGGCAGACGTTGATGTTCTCCGCGACATGGCCGAAAGAGGTGCGCACGTTGGCTGCGGACTTCCAGAAGGACGCGGCCTTCCTGAATGTCGGCTCCCTCGAGCTTGCTGCCAATCACAACATCAAGCAGATCGTCCAAGTCGTTGACGAATACGATAAGCAGCATCGACTGCTCGGCTTGCTCAAAGAGATCACGCGCGAGGTTAAGAGAGCCTCTCTCTAAGGGTCAAGGACTGCCTGCCCCGGGGACCGATGTTCGATTTTGACTACCAGAACTTTATGAGTGATACATGGATAGATTATAAGGAAAACTAGACGGTTCAAAAGTTTAAAAATTTTTTTTCTCCACGCCACCAGCCAAAATGTGTCAAAAATACGTTGTTCTGTAACTTGCTTCATTTACAAGATTTTTTACTTTTCTTTTTTTATCTGATTGCTCATTCAAAACTGCACAAAAAAGTCCCAGATAACTGTTTCTGAAAAGATTCATTTTTTATAGACTTTTTCCGGATACAAATTTTTAGGACTAAAAAAATGTTATTTTTTGTGTTTTTTTTTTCATTTTTGTCGGTCCATTTCCAGACAAGTCATTCCATACTATGAAAGTAGAGGAAAAAATACGTTATATGTGTTTCTACGAAAAGGATTTGAGGACCCCTTTTTTGGGTATCAATTTTTGAATATTATATGCGATCAAGTGCTGCACCACAGTTTAAGCTCCATATCTGTTTTCCCTTTTTACCTTTTCCTCTGCAAATCAAGTATAATGGTGTAGTTTTTTATTCTCTACAAATCATGTCTATACGAAACTTTGATACTTTTCGAAAAATAAAGTTTAAACATAAAAATTAAATTTTTCTGTTTTTCGTATATGTCTGCCGTCGGGTTTTTTTTGACATTTTCCGTATTTCATAGATCGATTTTCAGATAATACTCACTGCTATCTTGAAGAGGAAAGAAAACTGCATAGAATATCATTTTATTACAGGAATCTGAGAACACTATTTTTAGATACATAAATTTTAATCGGCGATAATGTGCGGAAATGTCATCAATAACTGTTCGGCTAGTCCTGCCCCAAAATGTTCGAATTGAATTTTTCTCTCAAAATCAGCCAAAGGGGGTTCTTTGATGCGAGGAACACGAATATCATGTTTATTTTTTATTATGACGTCATTTTAAAAAGATACGTTAGGTGAATAGTAAAACTGTGTCGTTCAGCCATTTACCTACCGTATCTTTTTAAAATGACGTCATAATAAAAAATAAACATGATATTCGTGTTCCTCGCATCAAAGAAAATAAACATGATATTCGTGTTCCTCGCATGGGGTGATTTTAAGAGAAAAATTCAATTCGAACATTTTGGGCAGGACTAGCCGAACAGTTATTGATGACATTTCCGCACATTATCTCCGATTAAAATTCATGTATCTAAAAATAGTGTTCTCAGATTCCTATAATAAAATGATATTCAATGCAGTTTTCTTTCCTCTTCAAGATAGCAGTGAATATTATCTTTAAATGGATCTATGAAATACGGAAAATGTCAAAAAACCCGACGGCAGAGGTATACGAAAAACCGAAAAATTGAATTTTTATGTCTAAACTTTATCTTTCGAGAAGTATCAAAGTTTCGTATAGACATGATTTGTAGAGAATAAAAAACTACACCATTATACTTGCTTTGTAGATGAAAAGGTAAAAATTGAAAACAGATATGGAGCTTAAACTGCGGTGCAGCACTTGATCGCATATAATATTCAAAAATTGATACCCAAAAAAGGGGTCCTCAAATCCTTTTCGTAGAAACATATATAACTTATTTTTTCCTCTACTTTCATAGTATGGAATGACTTGTCTGGAAATGGACGACAAAAATGAAAAAAAAACACAAAAAATAACATTTTTTTTAGTCCTAAAAATTTGTATCCGGAAAAAGTCTATTAAAATGAATCTTTCAAGAAACCGTTATCTGGGACTTTTTTGTGCAGTTTTGAATGAGCAATCAGATAAAAAAAGAAAAGTAAAAAAAATCTTGTAAATGAAGCAAGTTACAGAACATCGCATTTTTGACACATTTTGGCTGGTGGCGTGGAGAAAAAAAATTTCTCAAACTTTTGAACCGTATAGTTTTCCTTATAATCTAGCCATGTATCTCTCATAAAGTTCTGGTAGTCAAAATCGAACATCGGTCCCCGGGGCAGGCACCAATGGCGCCCTCCTTGAACCTTACAGAGAGGCTCTCTTAAACATCTTTCAGCCCCTCCATCAGCAGTTGTCGCAATAAATATCTTTTTCATTAGCTTCTAATGCATTTAGCATTTTAAATAGGCTTAATACAGTGTGAGTATCCGTTTATCTCTTACTGTAGATAAAAGATTCAGACACCGTCGAAGACGTTGATTTTCACGGAAACGAAGCGGAAGGCGGACGACCTGACGAGACAACTTCGCCGCGAAGGCTTTCCTGCACTCTCCATTCACGGAGACAAGAGCCAGTCCGAGCGGGACTGGGTCCTCGCAGGTATTCCGACACCGCTCATTTTAGCCACTCTATCTTACCATGTAGTATGCTGACTACGAATGAATATGAGTGTTGTAAAAGGGCGGGCGGTGCAGGCACCGTGCTGTTTCACTCTGACCGGGCGGAATGTATGTTGTTTAACTCCTCGTCATTTGACTGATTTACCGAATTCACCCACGGTTGTGCACCGAACCTTTAACAGCACTGGTGACCAATGTAAGCGACGGTGGTGACTAATCTATTTGCAGAGTTCAAATCTGGCAAGAGCCAGATTCTTATCGCGACGGATGTTGCTGCACGCGGACTTGGTCTGTTTTCTTTCTCGATTAGAGAATCGACTTGAAGCAAAGTGGATGAAGAGCTCATCGAAAGTCTTATTATTTTCTCGTTTTCAGTGGCACAGGCATACCTTTTAAATACGAGGTTATTGGTGTTATAATTCACTATGGATATAAAGTGATGAAATCTTGCTTTAGACGTGGATGATATCAAATACGTCATCAACTACGACTTCCCGAACAACTCGGAGGATTACGTCCATCGCATTGGCCGGACTGGCCGAGGGGACAAGAAGGGCACGGCCTATTCATTCTTCACTCCATCTGATGCCGCCAAGGCTGAGGATCTCATCAAGGTTAGGCGAAGCTTATTTATCAACGGATACCATTGTATACACCTTCCTATTGGTTAATTGCGGCAAGCTTTTGTTAATTCGAGGGTGTAAAATTTTATTTTCAATTAACTGTATACAATTGATATAGTTTAGAACCGGTTCGCAGTAGTGAGTTTATTCTTAACGCTTGTTGGTTATTCTATGATTCGGAGTTGTAGGTGCTTGATGAGGCGAAGCAAGAAGTGAACCCTGAGCTGACGAAGCTGGCTCTCCAAGGGGGCGGTGGGGGTGGTCGCAGCAACTACAAGGGAGGCAATTCCAGAAGAAGCTTCCGCGATGACGACTGGGGTGCCAAGCGAACAAGGTCTTTCTTTACTTCTACTCTGTTTCTGCTTTTCCTTCTTTCTCTCTTTTTTTCCTTTACCTCTTCTATTTTCCCTTTATCTTTTCTCTCTCTACCTTCTCTCGTATCGGTCTCTACTATTTTCTGATGTCCCTTCTCTCTATAGTTGCCTTGTTACTTAATGGGAAGTATGGTTAACCGAGCATGTCATTTTGCAGCAGATTCGACGGCCCGTCCTACAAGCGCGGCAGTTACAGTAATCGTTGGTGAAACCTTCTGTTTTGCCATTTGATATTCCTCTAGAAGATCTCCTAGAAAATGCAGCACATGAAGCGCTCGAGTGGTGCACGATGTTTTGCCCGTTGTCACTTGTGCATTGTCAATATCACCAATTTTTGTTGACATTCATCTGTTACTATTTTGTAGAATTTTGCTACTGTTATTCGTTAAGTCACCCTTTGTTATCCAAGGAGTGGACTTTATTAAAACATTTTAGGCTAGCCTTTAACTGTAACGGTCTAAGTCAATAAAACAGGAAGAGTTTGGGTGTTCACGGGGTGTCAAGGCGACACTTGGATAACATTTTAGTGTACTGTTGTGTGCGGGCAGCGCCACATTTTTCGACATTCCATGAATGGCAGAGCGTGAAAAAACTGTAACACTAAATTAAGGGACGCCATGTTAAAAGATTTTAGTGTAGCATTAAAAATCACTAGGCAGCATCAAAAATCACTAGTGCACCCTGATTTCGAGTGAATACGGTACCACTAAATATAAATATTTGTAATGATTAGGCTCTTAGCACGAATTCTCTTTATGTCAATCTTAGGATACTGTCTTCTTCGCTTTTTCTCTAAGTGTCGTATTTGCATTGCGCTGACTCTCCGTGTGTTGTGATATTAGCACACGGGTTATAATGGTTATTTTCTCAGATGTTACTGTGGGGGGGGGGAGTAAAGAAACAAAGGCAAAACTAGCGTCGTGTTGTGCTAAGGTGAATTCGGGAACAGGGGCACATCCTCAAAATGAATGCTGTTTCGTTGTCCCCCATGGGCGTTTGTAACGAGCCCTTATTATTTGTCCACGAATGAATGATTTCTCGGCCGACTAGCTTACGCATTCAGACACTCGACTTGTTTCGCGAAGTGTCATTTTATCTCTTCTATTTATTGCGTTCGATTTCTATATTTCACTTCCATTTCGCTCTGGAACGATAATAGCAGAGATTGCATTGGTCGAATCCTGAAGTGTTTCATTTGCACTCTTCTCTGTGTGTGTACAAGGCTGATGCAACTGGTGCACTTTATCATGCAGTGGAATCGGAAGTCGACGTGAGCGAGTGCGGACTGGCTAATACAGCAGAACGCATTAGGCTAGAAAGTGTGAGAGATAGAGATTGAGAGACAGAGAAGTCAACAGACCACGGCGTGTGCTGAAGAGTACATGATGGAGGGGTGGATTGTTGTGGCGATGGCGGAACACCACAACGAATGGAAAGGGGAAGGGGCGCACAGCGCTACTTTCGTTGGTGTCAGGAAGAGAGATATTAAGGTGGGTGTGGTCTGTCTCACTTCTACGACTTCCGCACTCGCACGCGATAACAGTGCACACGTCTTGGGGCAAAAGGACGAAAGAAGAAAAGAAGAAGAAAAAGAATTATTAAATGCTAAGCCTCCGGTGTACGGTAGTTAATGAAGTGCTGATGGCTGGATCTCCGAATGAATGAATGCTAACAACGGGCCGTACACGCGGAAAGCCTTCTGTGACAAGTGAACAACTCTAGAGACATACAGTCTTCAGCTAACAAATGTGCAAGTATACACGGGGGGAGTGTGGGGTGGGAAGGGAAAGGGAGAATGAATAAGGACGAGGGACTCTGAGAGAAGGAGAGGCTGCCCTCGCGGAGGACATGGCTGTCGTGGGTGGCGTATTTTAGCCAGAGGGCGGGACGCACTGGAACTTGTTGCCGACGATGCCCTTGACATACGGCGAGCAGCATGTCGGCTTCGGGAACGGACAGAGATCGGCAGAGCCGCAGCCCCGTGACTCGGACGCGGCGCCACTGCAAGGCGCGAACAAGGTTAGCGACAAGGGATTTGTTTGTATTTTGATGCTTCTTCCTAATCTTGCTTCACTGTCGTTCATTTGTACACTGGACGAAGTTTAGCCTTCTTCTCCATCTCCATGCTCCTTCCCACTCTGAAAGTGACTGACTCGCAAGCGCATGAAGATGTGCATGTGCGTGTGCGCGACTGCTTTCCACAGAAACCGCACGACGGCGAGCAGTCGCCGGCCCATTCAGTCCATGTTGTCCAGGTCGGGACACACTGCAAGAGATGTTTCTTCGTGCTTGTGGCATGCTGGACAAACAACTTCTTATTAGAGTTGTATTTCTGTTAAGATAACAAGGACCATTTCAGAATTCAGCTAATATTTACATATAATTTGGAGAAAAAAAAAGATAAGTACCACTGTCGTGGTTACGATGCACGTCTGAGACTCGGTGTTAGCACCACTGAAAGCAGGAGTTTCACATTTCTAAGACACTTGTATCTATAAAATATATATTCGTGAGTGATTTTTGTCGCTTGATTAGAGAAGAAGCACACGGTGATGTTGAGGAAGAAGGAAATACAACGTCAGACTGACGGGAGAAAGAGAGATTAATATAAAATGACAGAGAGAGAGAGAGAGAGAGAGAGAGAGAAAGAGAGAGAGAGAGAGAGAGAGAAAGAGAGAGAGAGAGAGAGAAAGAGAGAGAGAGAGAGAGAGGGAAAGAGAGAATAATAGATAGGAAGTAAGGGACCTGCAAGGACAATCGAATCCGGCTCCTTCACATGTTCGCGTGCGCTGTTGAGTTCCATTAACACATGGATCCCAAACGCTCCAGTCGTTCCAGTACGTTGAGCTGCCTACAACCAGGTGTTGTAAAATTAACTTATGATTTCGTGAAAATTTATTGAGGGGCGAACCCATGCTCGCTGAGTTTGGGGTTGCATTGAACATGCATTACTACCAGGAAAAAAAGATTGCACAACTGTAATTTGGGAATGGGAAAGAGTGCATAGCCACTTACTCGGCAGACAACAGCCGTCATCAGAGGCCGCTGGAATGTTGCCATTGCCGCAGAAGAACGTGTTTGTGTTGTAGTTGATGCTCTTAACTCCGACGCAGCATGTCGTGCGTGGGTAGGGGCAGAGGTCAACTTCGCAAGGCTGCGTGATGCTGGTTGCGCCTCTGGAAAATGATGTTCTAGGAAGAAGTATGCATTCATGCTAATCTCGATTTGCTTATTCACATTAATTAATAATTGTCAGCTTAGATTGTTGAAGTAATCCGTGTACTGACGTGCACGGGCAGCCATCGACGTCCGAAAGGCAAGTACGAGATTGGGTGGCGCTG
This sequence comes from Allodiplogaster sudhausi, assembly GCA_945643635.1. Lineage (NCBI taxonomy): Eukaryota > Metazoa > Nematoda > Chromadorea > Rhabditida > Diplogasteridae > Allodiplogaster > Allodiplogaster sudhausi. The sequence continues at coordinate 848,052 of CALZFC010000042.1, read as the reverse complement.
GCGCATCCTCCGCAGTAATCGGCGCACGTTCCGCTTGATGTCCATTCTGACCAGATACCGCCATCAGGACAGCACGCAGGGGCACATGATTGGGCTTCGGTGGCTGGGCCACTGAAAAATATATATAAATCTTTTGTTTTGCTGTGCTTTAGGCCCTTTCCCGCGGAAACATACTATTGACGGTTATAACAGAGTTTGCTAACGCACTCGCAAGGGCAGTCGTAGCCGGCGCCTTCGCATGTTCGCGAGCGTGTCTGTGTTCCGTTGACACATGGATCCCAGACGCTCCAATCGTTCCAATAAGTGGCGCTGCCTGAAATTGTTTTGGAAGTTAGCAGATGTTTCTGCAACGTAATATCAATACATCATTATTGCAGAACAATTGGCAATAAGTCAAGGTAGTTTGCTGGACCCCTACTTCAAGATCACTATAAGTGTCACTGACTTGGCAGACAACATCCATCATCAGAAGCAGCAGGGATGTTTCCACTGCCGCAGAAGAAGGAGTTTGTGTTGTAGTTGATGCTCTTGACTCCGACGCAACACGTCGGGCGGGGGTACGGGCAGAGGTCCACTTCGCAAGGCTGGGTGATGCTAGTTGAGCCACTGGAATGCGAAAAGTTTAGTACAAAATTAATCATTAATGAAAATTGTTTTGTTCATTATATTTGTAACAATTGGGTACCTATATGATTGCTTGTTCATTTAGACTTACGTGCAGGGGCAACCATCGACAGCCGATAGGCAAGTGCGTGTCTGGGTTGCATTGGCACATCCTCCACAGTAGTCTCCGCATGTTCCGCTCGACGTCCATTCCGACCAGACTCCGCCATCAGGGCAGCACGCAGGGGCACATGACTGGGACTCCGTGGCTTGGCCGCTGAAAAAATAATTATTCCCCGAATGACTCCTTTAAGCAAGCACCATGTTTATAAATATGCCCTATCATAAACGTACGTGCAAGGGCAGTCGTAGCCGGCGCCTTCGCATGTTCGCGAGCGTGTCTGTGTGCCGTTGACACATGGATCCCAGACGCTCCAATCGTTCCAATATGTGTCGCTGCCTGAAATTGTTTTGGAAGTTAGCATACATATGTTTCTGCAACGGAATTTTACAGAATAATTGGCAATTTCTCAATGTATTATGCTAGGCCCTTACTTCAAGATCACTGTAAGTGTCACTGACTTGGCAGACAACATCCATCATCAGAAGCAGCCGGGATGTTTCCACTGCCGCAGAAGAAGGAGTTTGTGTTGTAGTTGATGCTCTTGACTCCGACGCAACATGTCGGGCGGGGGTACGGGCAGAGGTCCACTTCGCAAGGTTGGGTGATGCTTGTTGAACCACTGTAATGGGAAAAGTTTGGTACAATATGTACGAATAATATATGGTTAATGAAGACTTATTTCGATCATAATATATGATTGCTTGTTATTTAGACTTACGTGCAGGGGCAACCATCGACAGCCGATAGGCAAGTGCGTGTCTGGGTTGCATTGGCACATCCCCCACAGTAGTCTCCGCATGTTCCGCTCGACGTCCATTCCGACCAGACTCCGCCATCAGGGCAGCACGCAGGGGCACATGACTGGGACTCCGTGGCTAGGCCGCTGAAAAATGTACATAACTCTTTGTTGTGCTGTAATTTTAAAACCACGCCTTTCCGATGAAAGCAAAATAAAGACGATAACAGAGTTTGCTAACGCACTCGCAAGAACAGTCATAGCCGGCTCCTTCGCATGTTCGCGAGCGTGTCTGTGTGCCGTTGACACATGGATCCCACACGCTCCAAGTGTTCCAGTAAGTTGAACTACCTGTAATACTTCATATTTAGATTTGTGTTACAGAATCATAGATCCGATAAGATTTTTTTTAAACAAAATGTAGCAGGTGTTCTGATAACATACTTGGCAGACAGCAGCCGTCGTCTGATTCCGTTGGGATATTACCGCTACCGCAGAAGAAGGTATTTGTGTTGTAATTGATGCTCTTAACTCCAATGCAACATGTGGCACGTGGGTATGGACAGAGGTCAACTTCGCAGGGTTGCGTGATCGTTTGTGCTCCCCTAAACAAAAAGATATACCTTGTTTAACCAAATGAACAACTTACAGTAATCAAAGGATGGTTATCTGACTAACGTGCAAGGACAGCCGTCGACCTCAGAGAGGCATGATCGCGTCTGCGTTGCGTTGGCGCAGCCTCCGCAGTAGTCGGAGCAAGTGCCACTCGACGTCCATTCTGACCAGATTCCGCCATCGGGGCAGCAAGCAATTGTTGTCTGAATTTGGATACGTAACTGAATAGAATAATTTGGAATCCGCGTACGGTAATAGGAGCCGTAGTAGTAGTCGATGTAGTCTCGGCTGTGGTGGAGGTCGATGTCGCTGGAAGTAAATATTTTTCAAATCACTGCTGTTATATTTTGCATGGAAAAGTAAGTAAACATACTTGATGAGCTTGACGTGCTGCTGCCCGAGGTCGTGCTAGATGTTGGCGTCGAGGTTGTGGAACTGCTTGTCGTGCTCGAGCTCGGCGTGCTTGTCGATGACGATGATGAGCTGCTCGAGGTGGTGCTAGATGTTGGCGTCGAGGTTGTGGAGCTGCTAGTCGTGCTCGAGCTCGGTGTACTTGTTGACGAGGATGATGTGCTGCTCGAGGTCGTGCTAGATGTTGGCGTCGACGTTGTGGAGCTGCTAGTCGTGCTCGAGCTCGGTGTGCTTGTTGACGAGGATGATGTGCTGCTCGAGGTCGTGCTAGATGTTGGCGTCGAGGTTGTGGAGCTGCTAGTCGTGCTTGAGCTCGGTGTGCTCGTTGAGGAGGACGAAGTGCTGCTGCTTGTAGACGACGAAGTGCTGCTGCTCGAGGTGGTGCTAGATGTTGGCGTCGAGGTTGTGGAGCTGCTAGTCGTGCTCGAGCTCGGTGTACTTGTTGACGAGGATGATGTGCTGCTCGAGGTCGTGCTAGATGTTGGCGTCGAGGTTGTGGAGCTGCTAGTCGTGCTTGAGCTCGGTGTGCTTGTCGATGACGATGATGTGCTGCTCGAGGTGGTGCTAGATGTTGGCGTCGAGGTTGTGGAGCTGCTAGTCGTGCTTGAGCTTGGTGTGCTTGTCGATGACGACGACGTGCTGCTCGAGGTCGTGCTAGATGTTGGCGTCGAGGTTGTGGAGCTGCTAGTCGTGCTTGAGCTCGGTGTGCTTGTAGACGACGAAGTGCTGCTGCTCGAGGTCGTACTAGATGTTGGCGTTGAGGTTGTGGAGCTGCTAGTCGTGCTTGAGCTCGGTGTGCTCGTTGACGAGGATGATGTGCTGCTCGAGGTCGTGCTAGATGTTGGCGTCGAGGTTGTAGAGCTGCTAGTCGTGCTTGAGCTCGGTGTGCTTGTCGACGATGATGACGTGCTGCTCGAGGTCGTGCTAGATGTTGGCGTCGAAGTTGTGGAGCTGCTAGTCGTGCTTGAGCTTGGTGTGCTCGTTGAGGAGGACGATGTGCTGCTGCTTGTAGACGATGAAGTGCTGCTGCTCGAGGTGGTGCTAGATGTTGGCGTCGAGGTTGTGGAGCTGCTTGTCGTGCTCGAGCTCGGTGTGCTTGTTGACGAGGATGATGTGCTGCTCGAGGTCGTGCTAGATGTTGGCGTAGAGGTTGTGGAGCTGCTAGTCGTGCTTGAGCTTGGTGTGCTCGTTGAGGAGGACGAAGTGCTGCTGCTTGTAGACGACGAAGTGCTGCTGCTCGAGGTGGTGCTAGATGTTGGCGTCGAGGTTGTGGAGCTGCTAGTCGTGCTCGAGCTCGGTGTACTTGTTGACGAGGATGATGTGCTGCTCGAGGTCGTGCTAGATGTTGGCGTCGAGGTTGTGGAGCTGCTAGTCGTGCTTGAGCTCGGTGTGCTTGTCGATGACGATGATGTGCTGCTCGAGGTGGTGCTAGATGTTGGCGTTGAGGTTGTGGAGCTGCTAGTCGTGCTTGAGCTCGGTGTGCTCGTTGAGGAGGACGAAGTGCTGCTGCTTGTAGACGACGAAGTGCTGCTGCTCGAGGTGGTGCTAGATGTTGGCGTCGAGGTTGTGGAGCTGCTAGTCGTGCTTGAGCTCGGTGTGCTTGTCGATGACGATGACGTGCTGCTCGAGGTCGTGCTAGATGTTGGCGTCGAGGTTGTGGAGCTGCTAGTCGTGCTTGAGCTCGGTGTGCTTGTCGATGACGATGACGTGCTACTCGAGGTCGTGCTAGATGTTGGCGTTGAGGTTGTGGAGCTGCTAGTCGTGCTTGAGCTCGGTGTGCTTGTCGATGACGATGATGTGCTGCTCGAGGTGGTGCTAGATGTTGGCGTTGAGGTTGTGGAGCTGCTAGTCGTGCTTGAGCTCGGTGTGCTCGTTGAGGAGGACGAAGTGCTGCTGCTTGTAGACGACGAAGTGCTGCTGCTCGAGGTGGTGCTAGATGTTGGCGTCGAGGTTGTGGAGCTGCTAGTCGTGCTTGAGCTCGGTGTGCTTGTCGATGACGATGACGTGCTGCTCGAGGTCGTGCTAGATGTTGGCGTCGAGGTTGTGGAGCTGCTAGTCGTGCTTGAGCTCGGTGTGCTTGTCGATGACGATGACGTGCTACTCGAGGTCGTGCTAGATGTTGGCGTTGAGGTTGTGGAGCTGCTTGTCGTGCTTGAGCTCGGTGTGCTCGTTGACGAGGATGATGTGCTGCTCGAGGTCGTGCTAGATGTTGGCGTCGAGGTTGTGGAGCTGCTAGTCGTGCTTGAGCTCGGTGTGCTTGTCGATGATGATGACGTGCTGCTCGAGGTCGTGCTAGATGTTGGCGTCGAGGTTGTGGAGCTGCTAGTCGTGCTTGAGCTCGGTGTGCTTGTCGACGATGATGACGTGCTGCTCGAGGTCGTGCTAGATGTTGGCGTCGAAGTTGTGGAGCTGCTAGTCGTGCTTGAGCTTGGTGTGCTCGTTGAGGAGGACGATGTGCTGCTGCTTGTAGACGATGAAGTGCTGCTGCTCGAGGTGGTGCTAGATGTTGGCGTCGAGGTTGTGGAGCTGCTTGTCGTGCTCGAGCTCGGTGTGCTTGTTGACGAGGATGATGTGCTGCTCGAGGTCGTGCTAGATGTTGGCGTAGAGGTTGTGGAGCTGCTAGTCGTGCTTGAGCTTGGTGTGCTCGTTGAGGAGGACGATGTGCTGCTGCTTGTAGACGATGAAGTGCTGCTGCTCGAGGTGGTGCTAGATGTTGGCGTCGAGGTTGTGGAGCTGCTTGTCGTGCTCGAGCTCGGTGTGCTTGTTGACGAGGATGATGTGCTGCTCGAGGTCGTGCTAGATGTTGGCGTCGAGGTTGTGGAGCTGCTAGTCGTGCTTGAGCTCGGTGTGCTTGTCGATGACGATGATGTGCTGCTCGAGGTGGTGCTAGATGTTGGCGTTGAGGTTGTGGAGCTGCTAGTCGTGCTTGAGCTCGGTGTGCTCGTTGAGGAGGACGAAGTGCTGCTGCTTGTAGACGACGAAGTGCTGCTGCTCGAGGTGGTGCTAGATGTTGGCGTCGAGGTTGTGGAGCTGCTAGTCGTGCTTGAGCTCGGTGTGCTTGTCGATGACGATGACGTGCTGCTCGAGGTCGTGCTAGATGTTGGCGTCGAGGTTGTGGAGCTGCTAGTCGTGCTTGAGCTCGGTGTGCTTGTCGATGACGATGACGTGCTACTCGAGGTCGTGCTAGATGTTGGCGTTGAGGTTGTGGAGCTGCTAGTCGTGCTTGAGCTCGGTGTGCTTGTCGATGACGATGATGTGCTGCTCGAGGTGGTGCTAGATGTTGGCGTTGAGGTTGTGGAGCTGCTAGTCGTGCTTGAGCTCGGTGTGCTCGTTGAGGAGGACGAAGTGCTGCTGCTTGTAGACGACGAAGTGCTGCTGCTCGAGGTGGTGCTAGATGTTGGCGTCGAGGTTGTGGAGCTGCTAGTCGTGCTTGAGCTCGGTGTGCTTGTCGATGACGATGACGTGCTGCTCGAGGTCGTGCTAGATGTTGGCGTCGAGGTTGTGGAGCTGCTAGTCGTGCTTGAGCTCGGTGTGCTTGTCGATGACGATGACGTGCTACTCGAGGTCGTGCTAGATGTTGGCGTTGAGGTTGTGGAGCTGCTTGTCGTGCTTGAGCTCGGTGTGCTCGTTGACGAGGATGATGTGCTGCTCGAGGTCGTGCTAGATGTTGGCGTCGAGGTTGTGGAGCTGCTAGTCGTGCTTGAGCTCGGTGTGCTTGTCGATGATGATGACGTGCTGCTCGAGGTCGTGCTAGATGTTGGCGTCGAGGTTGTGGAGCTGCTTGTCGTGCTCGAGCTCGGTGTGCTTGTTGACGAGGATGATGTGCTGCTCGAGGTCGTGCTAGATGTTGGCGTAGAGGTTGTGGAGCTGCTAGTCGTGCTTGAGCTTGGTGTGCTCGTTGAGGAGGACGAAGTGCTGCTGCTTGTAGACGACGAAGTGCTGCTGCTCGAGGTGGTGCTAGATGTTGGCGTCGAGGTTGTGGAGCTGCTAGTCGTGCTCGAGCTCGGTGTACTTGTTGACGAGGATGATGTGCTGCTCGAGGTCGTGCTAGATGTTGGCGTCGAGGTTGTGGAGCTGCTAGTCGTGCTTGAGCTCGGTGTGCTTGTCGATGACGATGATGTGCTGCTCGAGGTCGTGCTAGATGTTGGCGTCGAGGTTGTGGAGCTGCTAGTCGTGCTTGAGCTCGGTGTGCTCGTAGAGGAGGACGAAGTGCTGCTGCTTGTAGACGACGAAGTGCTGCTGCTCGAGGTGGTGCTAGATGTTGGCGTCGAGGTTGTGGAGCTGCTAGTCGTGCTTGAGCTCGGTGTGCTTGTCGATGACGATGACGTGCTGCTCGAGGTCGTGCTAGATGTTGGCGTCGAGGTTGTGGAGCTGCTAGTCGTGCTTGAGCTCGGTGTGCTTGTCGATGACGATGACGTGCTACTCGAGGTCGTGCTAGATGTTGGCGTTGAGGTTGTGGAGCTGCTAGTCGTGCTTGAGCTCGGTGTGCTCGTTGACGAGGATGATGTGCTGCTCGAGGTCGTGCTAGATGTTGGCGTCGAGGTTGTGGAGCTGCTAGTCGTGCTTGAGCTCGGTGTGCTTGTCGATGACGATGACGTGCTACTCGAGGTCGTGCTAGATGTTGGCGTTGAGGTTGTGGAGCTGCTAGTCGTGCTTGAGCTCGGTGTGCTCGTTGACGAGGATGATGTGCTGCTCGAGGTGGTGCTAGATGTTGGCGTCGAGGTTGTGGAGCTGCTCGTCGTGCTCGAGCTCGGTGTGCTTGTTGACGAGGATGATGTGCTGCTCGAGGTCGTGCTAGATGTTGGCGTCGAGGTTGTGGAGCTGCTAGTCGTGCTTGAGCTCGGTGTGCTTGTCGATGACGATGACGTGCTGCTCGAGGTCGTGCTAGATGTTGGCGTCGAGGTTGTGGAGCTGCTAGTCGTGCTTGAGCTCGGTGTGCTTGTCGATGACGATGACGTGCTACTCGAGGTCGTGCTAGATGTTGGCGTTGAGGTTGTGGAGCTGCTAGTCGTGCTTGTGCTCGGTGTGCTCGTTGACGAGGATGATGTGCTGCTCGAGGTCGTGCTAGATGTTGGCGTCGAGGTTGTGGAGCTGCTAGTCGTGCTTGAGCTCGGTGTGCTTGTCGATGATGATGACGTGCTGCTCGAGGTCGTGCTAGATGTTGGCGTCGAGGTTGTGGAGCTGCTTGTCGTGCTCGAGCTCGGTGTGCTTGATGACGAGGATGAAGTGCTGCTCGAGGTCGTGCTAGATGTTGGCGTCGAAGTTGTGGAGCTGCTAGTCGTGCTTGAGCTTGGTGTGCTCGTTGAGGAGGACGATGTGCTGCTGCTTGTAGACGATGAAGTGCTGCTGCTCGAGGTGGTGCTAGATGTTGGCGTCGAGGTTGTGGAGCTGCTAGTCGTGCTTGAGCTCGGTGTGCTCGTTGACGAGGATGATGTGCTGCTCGAGGTCGTGCTAGATGTTGGCGTCGAGGTTGTGGAGCTGCTAGTCGTGCTTGAGCTCGGTGTGCTTGTCGATGATGATGACGTGCTGCTCGAGGTCGTGCTAGATGTTGGCGTCGAGGTTGTGGAGCTGCTTGTCGTGCTCGAGCTCGGTGTGCTTGTTGACGAGGATGATGTGCTGCTCGAGGTCGTGCTAGATGTTGGCGTAGAGGTTGTGGAGCTGCTAGTCGTGCTTGAGCTTGGTGTGCTCGTTGAGGAGGACGAAGTGCTGCTGCTTGTAGACGACGAAGTGCTGCTGCTCGAGGTGGTGCTAGATGTTGGCGTCGAGGTTGTGGAGCTGCTAGTCGTGCTCGAGCTCGGTGTACTTGTTGACGAGGATGATGTGCTGCTCGAGGTCGTGCTAGATGTTGGCGTCGAGGTTGTGGAGCTGCTAGTCGTGCTTGAGCTCGGTGTGCTTGTCGATGACGATGATGTGCTGCTCGAGGTCGTGCTAGATGTTGGCGTCGAAGTTGTGGAGCTGCTAGTCGTGCTTGAGCTTGGTGTGCTCGTTGAGGAGGACGATGTGCTGCTGCTTGTAGACGATGAAGTGCTGCTGCTCGAGGTGGTGCTAGATGTTGGCGTCGAGGTTGTGGAGCTGCTTGTCGTGCTCGAGCTCGGTGTGCTTGTTGACGAGGATGATGTGCTGCTCGAGGTCGTGCTAGATGTTGGCGTAGAGGTTGTGGAGCTGCTAGTCGTGCTTGAGCTTGGTGTGCTCGTTGAGGAGGACGAAGTGCTGCTGCTTGTAGACGACGAAGTGCTGCTGCTCGAGGTGGTGCTAGATGTTGGCGTCGAGGTTGTGGAGCTGCTAGTCGTGCTCGAGCTCGGTGTACTTGTTGACGAGGATGATGTGCTGCTCGAGGTCGTGCTAGATGTTGGCGTCGAGGTTGTGGAGCTGCTAGTCGTGCTTGAGCTCGGTGTGCTTGTCGATGACGATGATGTGCTGCTCGAGGTGGTGCTAGATGTTGGCGTTGAGGTTGTGGAGCTGCTAGTCGTGCTTGAGCTCGGTGTGCTCGTTGAGGAGGACGAAGTGCTGCTGCTTGTAGACGACGAAGTGCTGCTGCTCGAGGTGGTGCTAGATGTTGGCGTCGAGGTTGTGGAGCTGCTAGTCGTGCTTGAGCTCGGTGTGCTTGTCGATGACGATGACGTGCTGCTCGAGGTCGTGCTAGATGTTGGCGTCGAGGTTGTGGAGCTGCTAGTCGTGCTTGAGCTCGGTGTGCTTGTCGATGACGATGATGTGCTGCTCGAGGTGGTGCTAGATGTTGGCGTTGAGGTTGTGGAGCTGCTAGTCGTGCTTGAGCTCGGTGTGCTCGTAGAGGAGGACGAAGTGCTGCTGCTTGTAGACGACGAAGTGCTGCTGCTCGAGGTGGTGCTAGATGTTGGCGTCGAGGTTGTGGAGCTGCTAGTCGTGCTTGAGCTCGGTGTGCTTGTCGATGACGATGACGTGCTGCTCGAGGTCGTGCTAGATGTTGGCGTCGAGGTTGTGGAGCTGCTAGTCGTGCTTGAGCTCGGTGTGCTTGTCGATGACGATGACGTGCTACTCGAGGTCGTGCTAGATGTTGGCGTTGAGGTTGTGGAGCTGCTAGTCGTGCTTGAGCTCGGTGTGCTCGTTGACGAGGATGATGTGCTGCTCGAGGTCGTGCTAGATGTTGGCGTCGAGGTTGTGGAGCTGCTAGTCGTGCTTGAGCTCGGTGTGCTTGTCGATGATGATGACGTGCTGCTCGAGGTCGTGCTAGATGTTGGCGTCGAGGTTGTGGAGCTGCTTGTCGTGCTCGAGCTCGGTGTGCTTGATGACGAGGATGAAGTGCTGCTCGAGGTCGTGCTAGATGTTGGCGTCGAAGTTGTGGAGCTGCTAGTCGTGCTTGAGCTTGGTGTGCTCGTTGAGGAGGACGATGTGCTGCTGCTTGTAGACGATGAAGTGCTGCTGCTCGAGGTGGTGCTAGATGTTGGCGTCGAGGTTGTGGAGCTGCTCGTCGTGCTCGAGCTCGGTGTGCTTGTTGACGAGGATGATGTGCTGCTCGAGGTCGTGCTAGATGTTGGCGTCGAGGTTGTGGAGCTGCTAGTCGTGCTTGAGCTCGGTGTGCTTGTAGATGACGATGATGTGCTGCTCGAGGTCGTGCTAGATGTTGGCGTCGAGGTTGTGGAGCTGCTTGTCGTGCTCGAGCTCGGTGTGCTTGATGACGAGGATGAAGTGCTGCTCGAGGTCGTGCTAGATGTTGGCGTCGAAGTTGTGGAGCTGCTAGTCGTGCTTGAGCTTGGTGTGCTCGTTGAGGAGGACGATGTGCTGCTGCTTGTAGACGATGAAGTGCTGCTGCTCGAGGTGGTGCTAGATGTTGGCGTCGAGGTTGTGGAGCTGCTTGTCGTGCTCGAGCTCGGTGTGCTTGTTGACGAGGATGATGTGCTGCTCGAGGTCGTGCTAGATGTTGGCGTAGAGGTTGTGGAGCTGCTAGTCGTGCTTGAGCTTGGTGTGCTCGTTGAGGAGGACGAAGTGCTGCTGGTTGTAGACGACGAAGTGCTGCTGCTCGAGGTGGTGCTAGATGTTGGCGTCGAAGTTGTGGAGCTGCTAGTCGTGCTCGAGCTCGGTGTACTTGTTGACGAGGATGATGTGCTGCTCGAGGTCGTGCTAGATGTTGGCGTCGAGGTTGTGGAGCTGCTAGTCGTGCTTGAGCTCGGTGTGCTTGTCGATGACGATGATGTGCTGCTCGAGGTGGTGCTAGATGTTGGCGTTGAGGTTGTGGAGCTGCTAGTCGTGCTTGAGCTCGGTGTGCTCGTTGAGGAGGACAAAGTGCTGCTGCTTGTAGACGACGAAGTGCTGCTGCTCGAGGTGGTGCTAGATGTTGGCGTCGAGGTTGTGGAGCTGCTAGTCGTGCTTGAGCTCGGTGTGCTTGTCGATGACGATGACGTGCTGCTCGAGGTCGTGCTAGATGTTGGCGTCGAGGTTGTGGAGCTGCTAGTCGTGCTTGAGCTCGGTGTGCTTGTAGATGACGATGATGTGCTGCTCGAGGTGGTGCTAGATGTTGGCGTTGAGGTTGTGGAGCTGCTAGTCGTGCTTGAGCTCGGTGTGCTCGTTGACGAGGATGATGTGCTGCTCGAGGTCGTGCTAGATGTTGGCGTCGAGGTTGTGGAGCTGCTAGTCGTGCTTGAGCTCGGTGTGCTTGTCGATGATGATGACGTGCTGCTCGAGGTCGTGCTAGATGTTGGCGTCGAGGTTGTGGAGCTGCTTGTCGTGCTCGAGCTCGGTGTGCTTGATGACGAGGATGAAGTGCTGCTCGAGGTCGTGCTAGATGTTGGCGTCGAAGTTGTGGAGCTGCTAGTCGTGCTTGAGCTTGGTGTGCTCGTTGAGGAGGACGATGTACTGCTGCTTGTAGACGACGAAGTGCTGCTGCTCGAGGTGGTGCTAGATGTTGGCGTCGAGGTTGTGGAGCTGCTTGTCGTGCTCGAGCTCGGTGTGCTTGTTGACGAGGATGATGTGCTGCTCGAGGTCGTGCTAGATGTTGGCGTCGAGGTTGTGGAGCTGCTAGTCGTGCTTGAGCTCGGTGTGCTTGTCGATGATGATGACGTGCTGCTCGAGGTCGTGCTAGATGTTGGCGTCGAGGTTGTGGAGCTGCTTGTCGTGCTCGAGCTCGGTGTGCTTGATGACGAGGATGAAGTGCTGCTCGAGGTCGTGCTAGATGTTGGCGTCGAAGTTGTGGAGCTGCTAGTCGTGCTTGAGCTTGGTGTGCTCGTTGAGGAGGACGATGTGCTGCTGCTTGTAGACGATGAAGTGCTGCTGCTTGTAGACGATGAAGTGCTGCTGCTCGAGGTGGTGCTAGATGTTGGCGTCGAGGTTGTGGAGCTGCTTGTCGTGCTCGAGCTCGGTGTGCTTGTTGACGAGGATGATGTGCTGCTCGAGGTGGTGCTAGATGTTGGCGTCGAGGTTGTGGAGCTGCTAGTCGTGCTCGAGCTCGGTGTACTTGTTGACGAGGATGATGTGCTGCTCGAGGTCGTGCTAGATGTTGGCGTCGAGGTTGTGGAGCTGCTAGTCGTGCTTGAGCTCGGTGTGCTTGTCGATGACGATGATGTACTGCTCGAGGTCGTGCTAAATGTTGGCGTCGAAGTTGTGGAGCTGCTAGTCGTGCTTGAGCTTGGTGTGCTCGTTGAGGAGGACGATGTGCTGCTGCTTGTAGACGATGAAGTGCTGCTGCTCGAGGTGGTGCTAGATGTTGGCGTCGAGGTTGTGGAGCTGCTTGTCGTGCTCGAGCTCGGTGTGCTTGTTGACGAGGATGATGTGCTGCTCGAGGTCGTGCTAGATGTTGGCGTAGAGGTTGTGGAGCTGCTAGTCGTGCTTGAGCTTGGTGTGCTCGTTGAGGAGGACGAAGTGCTGCTGCTTGTAGACGACGAAGTGCTGCTGCTCGAGGTGGTGCTAGATGTTGGCGTCGAGGTTGTGGAGCTGCTAGTCGTGCTCGAGCTCGGTGTACTTGTTGACGAGGATGATGTGCTGCTCGAGGTCGTGCTAGATGTTGGCGTCGAGGTTGTGGAGCTGCTAGTCGTGCTTGAGCTCGGTGTGCTTGTCGATGACGATGATGTGCTGCTCGAGGTGGTGCTAGATGTTGGCGTTGAGGTTGTGGAGCTGCTAGTCGTGCTTGAGCTCGGTGTGCTCGTTGAGGAGGACGAAGTGCTGCTGCTTGTAGACGACGAAGTGCTGCTGCTCGAGGTGGTGCTAGATGTTGGCGTCGAGGTTGTGGAGCTGCTAGTCGTGCTTGAGCTCGGTGTGCTTGTCGATGACGATGACGTGCTGCTCGAGGTCGTGCTAGATGTTGGCGTCGAGGTTGTGGAGCTGCTAGTCGTGCTTGAGCTCGGTGTGCTTGTCGATGACGATGATGTGCTGCTCGAGGTGGTGCTAGATGTTGGCGTTGAGGTTGTGGAGCTGCTAGTCGTGCTTGAGCTCGGTGTGCTCGTAGAGGAGGACGAAGTGCTGCTGCTTGTAGACGACGAAGTGCTGCTGCTCGAGGTGGTGCTAGATGTTGGCGTCGAGGTTGTGGAGCTGCTAGTCGTGCTTGAGCTCGGTGTGCTTGTCGATGACGATGACGTGCTGCTCGAGGTCGTGCTAGATGTTGGCGTCGAGGTTGTGGAGCTGCTAGTCGTGCTTGAGCTCGGTGTGCTTGTCGATGACGATGACGTGCTACTCGAGGTCGTGCTAGATGTTGGCGTTGAGGTTGTGGAGCTGCTAGTCGTGCTTGAGCTCGGTGTGCTCGTTGACGAGGATGATGTGCTGCTCGAGGTCGTGCTAGATGTTGGCGTCGAGGTTGTGGAGCTGCTAGTCGTGCTTGAGCTCGGTGTGCTTGTCGATGATGATGACGTGCTGCTCGAGGTCGTGCTAGATGTTGGCGTCGAGGTTGTGGAGCTGCTTGTCGTGCTCGAGCTCGGTGTGCTTGATGACGAGGATGATGTGCTGCTCGAGGTCGTGCTAGATGTTGGCGTCGAGGTTGTGGAGCTGCTAGTCGTGCTCGAGCTCGGTGTACTTGTTGACGAGGATGATGTGCTGCTCGAGGTCGTGCTAGATGTTGGCGTCGAGGTTGTGGAGCTGCTAGTCGTGCTTGAGCTCGGTGTGCTTGTCGATGACGATGATGTGCTGCTCGAGGTCGTGCTAGATGTTGGCGTCGAAGTTGTGGAGCTGCTAGTCGTGCTTGAGCTTGGTGTGCTCGTTGAGGAGGACGATGTGCTGCTGCTTGTAGACGATGAAGTGCTGCTGCTCGAGGTGGTGCTAGATGTTGGCGTCGAGGTTGTGGAGCTGCTTGTCGTGCTCGAGCTCGGTGTGCTTGTTGACGAGGATGATGTGCTGCTCGAGGTCGTGCTAGATGTTGGCGTAGAGGTTGTGGAGCTGCTAGTCGTGCTTGAGCTTGGTGTGCTCGTCGAGGAGGACGAAGTGCTGCTGCTTGTAGACGACGAAGTGCTGCTGCTCGAGGTGGTGCTAGATGTTGGCGTCGAGGTTGTGGAGCTGCTAGTCGTGCTCGAGCTCGGTGTACTTGTTGACGAGGATGATGTGCTGCTCGAGGTCGTGCTAGATGTTGGCGTCGAGGTTGTGGAGCTGCTAGTCGTGCTTGAGCTCGGTGTGCTTGTCGATGACGATGATGTGCTGCTCGAGGTGGTGCTAGATGTTGGCGTTGAGGTTGTGGAGCTGCTAGTCGTGCTTGAGCTCGGTGTGCTCGTTGAGGAGGACGAAGTGCTGCTGCTTGTAGACGACGAAGTGCTGCTGCTCGAGGTGGTGCTAGATGTTGGCGTCGAGGTTGTGGAGCTGCTAGTCGTGCTTGAGCTCGGTGTGCTTGTCGATGACGATAACGTGCTGCTCGAGGTCGTGCTAGATGTTGGCGTCGAGGTTGTGGAGCTGCTAGTCGTGCTTGAGCTCGGTGTGCTTGTCGATGACGATGATGTGCTGCTCGAGGTGGTGCTAGATGTTGGCGTTGAGGTTGTGGAGCTGCTAGTCGTGCTTGAGCTCGGTGTGCTCGTAGAGGAGGACGAAGTGCTGCTGCTTGTAGACGACGAAGTGCTGCTGCTCGAGGTGGTGCTAGATGTTGGCGTCGAGGTTGTGGAGCTGCTAGTCGTGCTTGAGCTCGGTGTGCTTGTCGATGACGATGACGTGCTGCTCGAGGTCGTGCTAGATGTTGGCGTCGAGGTTGTGGAGCTGCTAGTCGTGCTTGAGCTCGGTGTGCTTGTCGATGACGATGACGTGCTACTCGAGGTCGTGCTAGATGTTGGCGTTGAGGTTGTGGAGCTGCTAGTCGTGCTTGAGCTCGGTGTGCTCGTTGACGAGGATGATGTGCTGCTCGAGGTCGTGCTAGATGTTGGCGTCGAGGTTGTGGAGCTGCTAGTCGTGCTTGAGCTCGGTGTGCTTGTCGATGATGATGACGTGCTGCTCGAGGTCGTGCTAGATGTTGGCGTCGAGGTTGTGGAGCTGCTTGTCGTGCTCGAGCTCGGTGTGCTTGATGACGAGGATGAAGTGCTGCTCGAGGTCGTGCTAGATGTTGGCGTCGAAGTTGTGGAGCTGCTAGTCGTGCTTGAGCTTGGTGTGCTCGTTGAGGAGGACGATGTGCTGCTGCTTGTAGACGATGAAGTGCTGCTGCTCGAGGTCGTGCTAGATGTTGGCGTCGAGGTTGTGGAGCTGCTAGTCGTGCTTGAGCTCGGTGTGCTCGTTGACGAGGACGATGTGCTGCTCGAGGTCGTGCTAGATGTTGGCGTCGAGGTTGTGGAGCTGCTAGTCGTGCTTGAGCTCGGTGTGCTTGTCGATGATGATGACGTGCTGCTCGAGGTCGTGCTAGATGTTGGCGTCGAGGTTGTGGAGCTGCTTGTCGTGCTCGAGCTCGGTGTGCTTGATGACGAGGATGAAGTGCTGCTCGAGGTCGTGCTAGATGTTGGCGTCGAAGTTGTGGAGCTGCTAGTCGTGCTTGAGCTTGGTGTGCTCGTTGAGGAGGACGATGTGCTGCTGCTTGTAGACGATGAAGTGCTGCTGCTCGAGGTGGTGCTAGATGTTGGCGTCGAGGTTGTGGAGCTGCTTGTCGTGCTCGAGCTCGGTGTGCTTGTTGACGAGGATGATGTGCTGCTCGAGGTCGTGCTAGATGTTGGCGTCGAGGTTGTGGAGCTGCTAGTCGTGCTTGAGCTCGGTGTGCTTGTCGATGACGATGATGTGCTGCTCGAGGTCGTGCTAGATGTTGGCGTCGAGGTTGTGGAGCTGCTAGTCGTGCTTGAGCTCGGTGTGCTTGTCGATGACGATGATGTGCTGCTCGAGGTCGTGCTAGATGTTGGCGTCGAGGTTGTGGAGCTGCTTGTCGTGCTCGAGCTCGGTGTGCTTGATGACGAGGATGATGTGCTGCTCGAGGTCGTGCTAGATGTTGGCGTAGAGGTTGTGGAGCTGCTAGTCGTGCTTGAGCTTGGTGTGCTCGTTGAGGAGGACGATGTGCTGCTGCTTGTAGACGATGAAGTGCTGCTGCTCGAGGTGGTGCTAGATGTTGGCGTCGAGGTTGTGGAGCTGCTTGTCGTGCTCGAGCTCGGTGTGCTTGTTGACGAGGATGATGTGCTGCTCGAGGTGGTGCTAGATGTTGGCGTCGAAGTTGTGGAGCTGCTAGTCGTGCTCGAGCTCGGTGTACTTGTTGACGAGGATGATGTGCTGCTCGAGGTCGTGCTAGATGTTGGCGTCGAGGTTGTGGAGCTGCTAGTCGTGCTTGAGCTCGGTGTGCTTGTCGATGACGATGATGTGCTGCTCGAGGTGGTGCTAGATGTTGGCGTTGAGGTTGTGGAGCTGCTAGTCGTGCTTGAGCTCGGTGTGCTCGTTGAGGAGGACAAAGTGCTGCTGCTTGTAGACGACGAAGTGCTGCTGCTCGAGGTGGTGCTAGACGTTGGCGTCGAGGTTGTGGAGCTGCTAGTCGTGCTTGAGCTCGGTGTGCTTGTCGATGACGATGACGTGCTGCTCGAGGTCGTGCTAGATGTTGGCGTCGAGGTTGTGGAGCTGCTAGTCGTGCTTGAGCTCGGTGTGCTTGTAGATGACGATGATGTGCTGCTCGAGGTGGTGCTAGATGTTGGCGTTAAGGTTGTGGAGCTGCTAGTCGTGCTTGAGCTCGGTGTGCTCGTTGACGAGGATGATGTGCTGCTCGAGGTCGTGCTAGATGTTGGCGTCGAGGTTGTGGAGCTGCTAGTCGTGCTTGAGCTCGGTGTGCTTGTCGATGATGATGACGTGCTGCTCGAGGTCGTGCTAGATGTTGGCGTCGAGGTTGTCGAGCTGCTTGTCGTGCTCGAGCTCGGTGTGCTTGATGACGAGGATGATGTGCTGCTCGAGGTCGTGCTAATGTTGGCGTCGAGGTTGTGGAGCTGCTAGTCGTGCTTGAGCTTGGTGTGCTCGTTGAGGAGGACGATGTGCTGCTGCTTGTAGACGATGAAGTGCTGCTGCTCGAGGTGGTGCTAGATGTTGGCGTCGAGGTTGTGGAGCTGCTAGTCGTGCTTGAGCTCGGTGTGCTTGTCGATGACGATGACGTGCTGCTCGAGGTGGTGCTAGATGTTGGCGTTGAGGTTGTGGAGCTGCTTGTCGTGCTCGAGCTTGGTGTGCTTGTAGACGAGGATGATGTGCTGCTCGAGGTGGTGCTAGATGTTGGCGTTGAGGTTGTGGAGCTGCTAGTCGTGCTTGAGCTTGGAGTGCTCGTTGAGGAGGACGATGTGCTGCTGCTTGTAGACGATGAAGTGCTGCTGCTCGAGGTGGTGCTAGATGTTGGCGTCGAGGTTGTGGAGCTGCTAGTCGTGCTTGAGCTCGGTGTGCTTGTCGATGACGATGACGTGCTGCTCGAGGTGGTGCTAGATGTTGGCGTTGAGGTTGTGGAGCTGCTTGTCGTGCTCGAGCTTGGTGTGCTTGTTGACGAGGATGATGTGCTGCTCGAGGTGGTGCTAGATGTTGGCGTCGAGGTTGTGGAGCTGCTAGTCGTGCTTGAGCTCGGTGTGCTTGTCGATGACGATGACGTGCTGCTCGAGGTCGTGCTAGATGTTGGCGTCGAGGTTGTGGAGCTGCTTGTCGTGCTCGAGCTCGGTGTGCTTGTTGACGAGGATGATGTGCTGCTCGAAGTCGTGCTAGATATTGGCGTCGAGGTTGTGGAGCTGCTTGTCGTGCTCGAGCTCGGTGTGCTTGTCGATGACGATGACGTGCTGCTCGAGGTCGTGCTAGATGTTGGCGTCGAGGTTGTGGAGCTGCTTGTCGTGCTCGAGCTCGGTGTGCTTGATGACGAGGATGATGTGCTGCTCGAGGTCGTGCTAGATGTTGGCGTCGAGGTTGTGGAGCTGCTAGTCGTGCTTGAGCTTGGTGTGCTCGTTGAGGAGGACGATGTGCTGCTGCTTGTAGACGATGAAGTGCTGCTGCTCGAGGTTGTGCTAGATGTTGGCGTCGAGGTTGTGGAGCTGCTAGTCGTGCTTGAGCTCGGTGTGCTTGTCGATGACGATGACGTGCTGCTCGAGGTCGTGCTAGATGTTGGCGTCGAGGTTGTGGAGCTGCTTGTCGTGCTCGAGCTCGGAGTGCTTGTTGACGAGGATGATGTGCTGCTCGAGGTCGTGCTAGATGTTGGCGTCGAAGTTGTGGAGCTGCTTGTCGTGCTCGAGCTTGGTGTGCTTGTTGACGAGGATGACGTGCTGCTCGAGGTCGTGCTAGATGTTGGCGTTAAGGTTGTGGAGCTGCTAGTCGTGCTTGAGCTCGGTGTGCTCGTTGACGAGGATGATGTGCTGCTCGAGGTCGTGCTAGATGTTGGCGTCGAGGTTGTGGAGCTGCTAGTCGTGCTTGAGCTCGGTGTGCTTGTCGATGATGATGACGTGCTGCTCGAGGTCGTGCTAGATGTTGGCGTCGAGGTTGTCGAGCTGCTTGTCGTGCTCGAGCTCGGTGTGCTTGATGACGAGGATGATGTGCTGCTCGAGGTCGTGCTAAATGTTGGCGTCGAGGTTGTGGAGCTGCTAGTCGTGCTTGAGCTTGGTGTGCTCGTTGAGGAGGACGATGTGCTGCTGCTTGTAGACGATGAAGTGCTGCTGCTCGAGGTGGTGCTAGATGTTGGCGTCGAGGTTGTGGAGCTGCTAGTCGTGCTTGAGCTCGGTGTGCTTGTCGATGACGATGACGTGCTGCTCGAGGTGGTGCTAGATGTTGGCGTTGAGGTTGTGGAGCTGCTTGTCGTGCTCGAGCTTGGTGTGCTTGTAGACGAGGATGATGTGCTGCTCGAGGTGGTGCTAGATGTTGGCGTTGAGGTTGTGGAGCTGCTAGTCGTGCTTGAGCTTGGAGTGCTCGTTGAGGAGGACGATGTGCTGCTGCTTGTAGACGATGAAGTGCTGCTGCTCGAGGTGGTGCTAGATGTTGGCGTCGAGGTTGTGGAGCTGCTAGTCGTGCTTGAGCTCGGTGTGCTTGTCGATGACGATGACGTGCTGCTCGAGGTGGTGCTAGATGTTGGCGTTGAGGTTGTGGAGCTGCTTGTCGTGCTCGAGCTTGGTGTGCTTGTTGACGAGGATGATGTGCTGCTCGTGGTGGTGCTAGATGTTGGCGTCGAGGTTGTGGAGCTGCTAGTCGTGCTTGAGCTCGGTGTGCTTGTCGATGACGATGACGTGCTGCTCGAGGTCGTGCTAGATGTTGGCGTCGAGGTTGTGGAGCTGCTTGTCGTGCTCGAGCTCGGTGTGCTTGTTGACGAGGATGATGTGCTGCTCGAAGTCGTGCTAGATATTGGCGTCGAGGTTGTGGAGCTGCTTGTCGTGCTCGAGCTCGGTGTGCTTGTCGATGACGATGACGTGCTGCTCGAGGTCGTGCTAGATGTTGGCGTCGAGGTTGTGGAGCTGCTTGTCGTGCTCGAGCTCGGTGTGCTTGATGACGAGGATGATGTGCTGCTCGAGGTCGTGCTAGATGTTGGCGTCGAGGTTGTGGAGCTGCTAGTCGTGCTTGAGCTTGGTGTGCTCGTTGAGGAGGACGATGTGCTGCTGCTTGTAGACGATGAAGTGCTGCTGCTCGAGGTTGTGCTAGATGTTGGCGTCGAGGTTGTGGAGCTGCTAGTCGTGCTTGAGCTCGGTGTGCTTGTCGATGACGATGACGTGCTGCTCGAGGTCGTGCTAGATGTTGGCGTCGAGGTTGTGGAGCTGCTTGTCGTGCTCGAGCTCGGAGTGCTTGTTGACGAGGATGATGTGCTGCTCGAGGTCGTGCTAGATGTTGGCGTCGAAGTTGTGGAGCTGCTTGTCGTGCTCGAGCTTGGTGTGCTTGTTGACGAGGATGACGTGCTGCTCGAGGTCGTGCTAGATGTTGGCGTCGAGGTTGTGGAGCTGCTTGTCGTACTCGAGCTTGGTGTACTCGTTGACGAGGATGATGTGCTGCTCGAGGTCGTGCTAGATGTTGGCGTCGAGGTTGTGGAGCTGCTTGTCGTGCTCGAGCTTGGTGTGCTTGTTGACGAGGATGATGTGCTGCTCGAGGTCGTGCTAGATGTTGGCGTCGAGGTTGTGGAGCTGCTTGTCGTGCTCGAGCTTGGTGTGCTTGTTGACGAGGATGATGTGCTGCTCGAGGTCGTGCTAGATGTTGGCGTCGAGGTTGTGGAGCTGCTTGTCGTGCTTGAGCTTGGTGTGCTCGTTGACGAGGATGATGTGCTGCTCGAGGTCGTGCTAGATGTTGGCGTCGAGGTTGTGGAGCTGCTTGTCGTGCTCGAGCTTGGTGTGCTTGTTGGCGAGGATGATGTGCTGCTCGAGGTCGTGCTAGATGTTGGCGTCGAGGTTGTGGAGCTGCTTGTCGTGCTCGAGCTTGGTGTGCTTGTTGACGAGGATGATGTGCTGCTCGAGGTCGTGCTAGATGTTGGCGTCGAGGTTGTGGAGCTGCTTGTCGTGCTTGAGCTTGGTGTGCTCGTTGAGGAAGATGATGTGCTGCTCGAGGTCGTGCTAGATGTTGGCGTCGAGGTTGTAGAGCTGCTAGTCGTGCTTGAGCTCGGTGTGCTTGTCGATGACGATGATGTGCTGCTCGAGGTGGTGCTAGATGTTGGCGTCGAGGTTGTGGAGCTGCTTGTCGTGCTCGAGCTTGGTGTGCTTGTTGACGAGGATGATGTGCTGCTCGAGGTCGTGCTAGATGTTGGCGTCGAGGTTGTGGAGCTGCTTGTCGTACTCGAGCTCGGTGTGCTCGTTGACGAAGATGATGTGCTGCTCGAGGTCGTGCTAGATGTTGGCGTCGAGGTTGTGGAGCTGCTTGTCGTGCTCGAGCTAGGTGTGCTTGTTGACGAGGATGATGTGCTGCTCGAGGTGGTGCTAGATGTTGGCGTCGAGGTTGTGGAGCTGCTAGTCGTGCTTGAGCTCGGTGTGCTCGTCGATGACGATGATGTGCTGCTCGAGGTCGTGCTCGATGTTGGCGTCGAGGTTGTGGAGCTGCTTGTCGTGCTCGAGCTCGGTGTGCTTGTCGATGACGATGATGTGCTGCTCGAGGTCGTGCTAGATGTTGGCGTCGAGGTTGTGGAGCTGCTTGTCGTGCTCGAGCTTGGTGTGCTCGTTGACGAGGATGATGTGCTGCTCGAGGTCGTGCTAGATGTTGGCGTCGAGGTTGTAGAGCTGCTAGTCGTGCTTGAGCTCGGTGTGCTCGTTGAGGAGGACGAAGTGCTGCTGCTTGTAGACGACGAAGTGCTGCTGCTCGAGGTGGTGCTAGATGTTGGCGTCGAGGTTGTGGAGCTGCTAGTTGTGCTTGAGCTCGGCGTGCTTGTCGATGACGATGACGTGCTGCTCGAGGTCGTGCTAGATGTTGGCGTCGAGGTTGTGGAGCTGCTAGTCGTGCTTGAGCTCGGTGTGCTTGTCGATGACGATGATGTGCTGCTCGAGGTGGTGCTAGATGTTGGCGTCGAGGTTGTGGAGCTGCTTGTCGTGCTCGAGCTAGGTGTGCTTGTTGACGAGGATGATGTGCTGCTCGAGGTGGTGCTAGATGTTGGCGTCGAGGTTGTGGAGCTGCTAGTCGTGCTTGAGCTCGGTGTGCTCGTCGATGA
Organism: Allodiplogaster sudhausi; assembly: GCA_945643635.1. Lineage (NCBI taxonomy): Eukaryota > Metazoa > Nematoda > Chromadorea > Rhabditida > Diplogasteridae > Allodiplogaster > Allodiplogaster sudhausi. The sequence goes on along the minus strand of CALZFC010000042.1, from coordinate 826,614 downwards.
CGATGATGTGCTGCTCGAGGTCGTGCTCGATGTTGGCGTCGAGGTTGTGGAGCTGCTTGTCGTGCTCGAGCTCGGTGTGCTTGTCGATGACGATGATGTGCTGCTCGAGGTCGTGCTAGATGTTGGCGTCGAGGTTGTGGAGCTGCTTGTCGTGCTCGAGCTCGGTGTGCTTGTGGACGAGGATGATGTGCTGCTCGAGGTCGTGCTAGATGTTGGCGTCGAGGTTGTGGAGCTGCTTGTCGTACTCGAGCTCGGTGTGCTTGTTGACGAAGATGATGTGCTGCTCGAGGTCGTGCTAGATGTTGGCGTCGAGGTTGTAGAGCTGCTAGTTGTGCTTGAGCTCGGTGTGCTTGTCGATGACGATGATGTGCTGCTCGAGGTCGTGCTAGATGTTGGCGTCGAGGTTGTGGAGCTGCTTGTCGTGCTCGAGCTCGGTGTGTTTGTGGACGAGGATGATGTGCTGCTCGAGGTCGTGCTAGATGTTGGCGTCGAGGTTGTGGAGCTGCTTGTCGTGCTCGAGCTTGGTGTGCTTGTTGACGAGGATGATGTGCTGCTCGAGGTCGTGCTAGATGTTGGCGTCGAGGTTGTGGAGCTGCTTGTCGTACTCGAGCTCGGTGTGCTCGTTGACGAAGATGATGTGCTGCTCGAGGTCGTGCTTGATGTTGGCGTCGAGGTTGTGGAGCTGCTCGTCGTACTCGAGCTCGGTGTGCTCGTTGACGAAGATGATGTGCTGCTCGAGGTGGTGCTAGATGTTGGCGTCGAGGTTGTGGAGCTGCTAGTCGTGCTTGAGCTCGGTGTGCTCGTCGATGACGATGATGTGCTGCTCGAGGTCGTGCTCGATGTTGGCGTCGAGGTTGTGGAGCTGCTTGTCGTGCTCGAGCTCGGTGTGCTTGTCGATGACGATGATGTGCTGCTCGAGGTCGTGCTAGATGTTGGCGTCGAGGTTGTGGAGCTGCTTGTCGTGCTCGAGCTCGGTGTGCTTGTGGACGAGGATGATGTGCTGCTCGAGGTCGTGCTAGATGTTGGCGTCGAGGTTGTGGAGCTGCTTGTCGTACTCGAGCTCGGTGTGCTTGTTGACGAAGATGATGTGCTGCTCGAGGTCGTGCTAGATGTTGGCGTCGAGGTTGTAGAGCTGCTAGTTGTGCTTGAGCTCGGTGTGCTTGTCGATGACGATGATGTGCTGCTCGAGGTCGTGCTAGATGTTGGCGTCGAGGTTGTGGAGCTGCTTGTCGTGCTCGAGCTCGGTGTGTTTGTGGACGAGGATGATGTGCTGCTCGAGGTCGTGCTAGATGTTGGCGTCGAGGTTGTGGAGCTGCTTGTCGTGCTCGAGCTTGGTGTGCTTGTTGACGAGGATGATGTGCTGCTCGAGGTCGTGCTAGATGTTGGCGTCGAGGTTGTGGAGCTGCTTGTCGTACTCGAGCTCGGTGTGCTCGTTGACGAAGATGATGTGCTGCTCGAGGTCGTGCTTGATGTTGGCGTCGAGGTTGTGGAGCTGCTCGTCGTACTCGAGCTCGGTGTGCTCGTTGACGAAGATGATGTGCTGCTCGAGGTCGTGCTAGATGTTGGCGTCGAGGTTGTAGAGCTGCTAGTCGTGCTTGAGCTCGGTGTGCTTGTTGACGAGGATGATGTGCTGCTCGAGGTGGTGCTAGATGTTGGTGTCGAGGTTGTGGAGCTGCTAGTCGTGCTTGAGCTCGGTGTGCTCGTTGACGAAGATGATGTGCTGCTCGAAGTCGTGCTAGATGTTGGCGTCGAGGTTGTGGAGCTGCTTGTCGTGCTCGAGCTTGGTGTGCTTGTTGACGAGGATGATGTGCTGCTCGAGGTCGTGCTAGATGTTGGCGTCGAGGTTGTGGAGCTGCTTGTCGTACTCGAGCTCGGTGTGCTTGTGGACGAGGATGATGTGCTGCTCGAGGTCGTGCTAGATGTTGGCGTCGAGGTTGTGGAGCTGCTTGTCGTACTCGAGCTCGGTGTGCTCGTTGACGAAGATGATGTGCTGCTCGAGGTCGTGCTAGATGTTGGCGTCGAGGTTGTGGAGCTGCTCGTCGTACTCGAGCTCGGTGTGCTCGTTGACGAAGATGATGTGCTGCTCGAGGTGGTGCTAGATGTTGGCGTCGAGGTTGTGGAGCTGCTAGTCGTGCTTGAGCTCGGTGTGCTCGTCGATGACGATGATGTGCTGCTCGAGGTCGTGCTCGATGTTGGCGTCGAGGTTGTGGAGCTGCTTGTCGTGCTCGAGCTCGGTGTGCTTGTCGATGACGATGATGTGCTGCTCGAGGTCGTGCTAGATGTTGGCGTCGAGGTTGTGGAGCTGCTTGTCGTGCTCGAGCTCGGTGTGCTTGTGGACGAGGATGATGTGCTGCTCGAGGTCGTGCTAGATGTTGGCGTCGAGGTTGTGGAGCTGCTTGTCGTACTCGAGCTCGGTGTGCTTGTTGACGAAGATGATGTGCTGCTCGAGGTCGTGCTAGATGTTGGCGTCGAGGTTGTAGAGCTGCTAGTTGTGCTTGAGCTCGGTGTGCTTGTCGATGACGATGATGTGCTGCTCGAGGTCGTGCTAGATGTTGGCGTCGAGGTTGTGGAGCTGCTTGTCGTGCTCGAGCTCGGTGTGTTTGTGGACGAGGATGATGTGCTGCTCGAGGTCGTGCTAGATGTTGGCGTCGAGGTTGTGGAGCTGCTTGTCGTGCTCGAGCTTGGTGTGCTTGTTGACGAGGATGATGTGCTGCTCGAGGTCGTGCTAGATGTTGGCGTCGAGGTTGTGGAGCTGCTTGTCGTGCTCGAGCTCGGTGTGCTCGTTGACGAAGATGATGTGCTGCTCGAGGTCGTGCTTGATGTTGGCGTCGAGGTTGTGGAGCTGCTCGTCGTACTCGAGCTCGGTGTGCTCGTTGACGAAGATGATGTGCTGCTCGAGGTCGTGCTAGATGTTGGCGTCGAGGTTGTAGAGCTGCTAGTCGTGCTTGAGCTCGGTGTGCTTGTTGACGAGGATGATGTGCTGCTCGAGGTGGTGCTAGATGTTGGTGTCGAGGTTGTGGAGCTGCTAGTCGTGCTTGAGCTCGGTGTGCTCGTTGACGAAGATGATGTGCTGCTCGAAGTCGTGCTAGATGTTGGCGTCGAGGTTGTGGAGCTGCTTGTCGTGCTCGAGCTTGGTGTGCTTGTTGACGAGGATGATGTGCTGCTCGAGGTCGTGCTAGAGGTTCGTGCTCGAGATGTTGGCGTCGAGGTTGTGGAGCTGCTTGTCGTGCTCGAGCTCGGTGTGCTTGTGGACGAGGATGATGTGCTGCTCGAGGTCGTGCTAGATGTTGGCGTCGAGGTTGTGGAGCTGCTTGTCGTGCTCGAGCTTGGTGTGCTTGTTGACGAGGATGATGTGCTGCTCGAGGTGGTGCTAGATGTTGGTGTCGAGGTTGTGGAGCTGCTAGTCGTGCTTGAGCTCGGTGTGCTCGTTGACGAAGATGATGTGCTGCTCGAAGTCGTGCTAGATGTTGGCGTCGAGGTTGTGGAGCTGCTAGTCGTGCTTGAGCTCGGTGTGCTCGTCGATGACGATGATGTGCTGCTCGAGGTCGTGCTCGATGTTGGCGTCGAGGTTGTGGAGCTGCTTGTCGTGCTCGAGCTCGGTGTGCTTGTCGATGACGATGATGTGCTGCTCGAGGTCGTGCTAGATGTTGGCGTCGAGGTTGTGGAGCTGCTTGTCGTGCTCGAGCTTGGTGTGCTCGTTGACGAGGATGATGTGCTGCTCGAGGTCGTGCTAGATGTTGGCGTCGAGGTTGTAGAGCTGCTAGTCGTGCTTGAGCTCGGTGTGCTCGTTGAGGAGGACGAAGTGCTGCTGCTTGTAGACGACGAAGTGCTGCTGCTCGAGGTGGTGCTAGATGTTGGCGTCGAGGTTGTGGAGCTGCTAGTTGTGCTTGAGCTCGGCGTGCTTGTCGATGACGATGACGTGCTGCTCGAGGTCGTGCTAGATGTTGGCGTCGAGGTTGTGGAGCTGCTAGTCGTGCTTGAGCTCGGTGTGCTTGTCGATGACGATGATGTGCTGCTCGAGGTGGTGCTAGATGTTGGCGTCGAGGTTGTGGAGCTGCTTGTCGTGCTCGAGCTAGGTGTGCTTGTTGACGAGGATGATGTGCTGCTCGAGGTGGTGCTAGATGTTGGCGTCGAGGTTGTGGAGCTGCTAGTCGTGCTTGAGCTCGGTGTGCTCGTCGATGACGATGATGTGCTGCTCGAGGTCGTGCTCGATGTTGGCGTCGAGGTTGTGGAGCTGCTTGTCGTGCTCGAGCTCGGTGTGCTTGTCGATGACGATGATGTGCTGCTCGAGGTCGTGCTAGATGTTGGCGTCGAGGTTGTGGAGCTGCTTGTCGTGCTCGAGCTCGGTGTGCTTGTGGACGAGGATGATGTGCTGCTCGAGGTCGTGCTAGATGTTGGCGTCGAGGTTGTGGAGCTGCTTGTCGTACTCGAGCTCGGTGTGCTTGTTGACGAAGATGATGTGCTGCTCGAGGTCGTGCTAGATGTTGGCGTCGAGGTTGTAGAGCTGCTAGTTGTGCTTGAGCTCGGTGTGCTTGTCGATGACGATGATGTGCTGCTCGAGGTCGTGCTAGATGTTGGCGTCGAGGTTGTGGAGCTGCTTGTCGTGCTCGAGCTCGGTGTGTTTGTGGACGAGGATGATGTGCTGCTCGAGGTCGTGCTAGATGTTGGCGTCGAGGTTGTGGAGCTGCTTGTCGTGCTCGAGCTTGGTGTGCTTGTTGACGAGGATGATGTGCTGCTCGAGGTCGTGCTAGATGTTGGCGTCGAGGTTGTGGAGCTGCTTGTCGTACTCGAGCTCGGTGTGCTCGTTGACGAAGATGATGTGCTGCTCGAGGTCGTGCTTGATGTTGGCGTCGAGGTTGTGGAGCTGCTCGTCGTACTCGAGCTCGGTGTGCTCGTTGACGAAGATGATGTGCTGCTCGAGGTCGTGCTAGATGTTGGCGTCGAGGTTGTAGAGCTGCTAGTCGTGCTTGAGCTCGGTGTGCTTGTTGACGAGGATGATGTGCTGCTCGAGGTGGTGCTAGATGTTGGTGTCGAGGTTGTGGAGCTGCTAGTCGTGCTTGAGCTCGGTGTGCTCGTTGACGAAGATGATGTGCTGCTCGAAGTCGTGCTAGATGTTGGCGTCGAGGTTGTGGAGCTGCTTGTCGTGCTCGAGCTTGGTGTGCTTGTTGACGAGGATGATGTGCTGCTAGAGGTCGTGCTAGATGTTGGCGTCGAGGTTGTGGAGCTGCTTGTCGTGCTCGAGCTCGGTGTGCTTGTGGACGAGGATGATGTGCTGCTCGAGGTCGTGCTAGATGTTGGCGTCGAGGTTGTGGAGCTGCTTGTCGTGCTCGAGCTTGGTGTGCTTGTTGACGAGGATGATGTGCTGCTCGAGGTCGTGCTAGATGTTGGCGTCGAGGTTGTGGAGCTGCTTGTCGTACTCGAGCTCGGTGTGCTCGTTGACGAAGATGATGTGCTGCTCGAGGTCGTGCTAGATGTTGGCGTCGAGGTTGTAGAGCTGCTAGTCGTGCTTGAGCTCGGTGTGCTTGTCGATGACGATGATGTGCTGCTCGAGGTCGTGCTAGATGTTGGCGTCGAGGTTGTGGAGCTGCTTGTCGTACTCGAGCTCGGTGTGCTTGTTGACGAAGATGATGTGCTGCTCGAGGTCGTGCTAGATGTTGGCGTCGAGGTTGTAGAGCTGCTAGTTGTGCTTGAGCTCGGTGTGCTTGTCGATGACGATGATGTGCTGCTCGAGGTCGTGCTAGATGTTGGCGTCGAGGTTGTGGAGCTGCTTGTCGTGCTCGAGCTCGGTGTGCTTGTGGACGAGGATGATGTGCTGCTCGAAGTCGTGCTAGATGTTGGCGTCGAGGTTGTGGAGCTGCTTGTCGTGCTCGAGCTTGGTGTGCTTGTTGACGAGGATGATGTGCTGCTCGAGGTCGTGCTAGATGTTGGCGTCGAGGTTGTGGAGCTGCTTGTCGTACTCGAGCTCGGTGTGCTCGTTGACGAAGATGATGTGCTGCTCGAGATCGTGCTAGATGTTGGCGTCGAGGTTGTAGAGCTGCTAGTCGTGCTTGAGCTCGGTGTGCTTGTCGATGACGATGATGTGCTGCTCGAGGTGGTGCTAGATGTTGGCGTCGAGGTTGTGGAGCTGCTTGTCGTGCTCGAGCTCGGTGTGCTTGTTGACGAGGATGATGTGCTGCTCGAGGTCGTGCTAGATGTTGGCGTCGAGGTTGTAGAGCTGCTAGTCGTGCTTGAGCTCGGTGTGCTTGTTGACGAGGATGATGTGCTGCTCGAGGTGGTGCTAGATGTTGGTGTCGAGGTTGTGGAGCTGCTAGTCGTGCTTGAGCTCGGTGTGCTCGTTGACGAAGATGATGTGCTGCTCGAAGTCGTGCTAGATGTTGGCGTCGAGGTTGTGGAGCTGCTTGTCGTGCTCGAGCTTGGTGTGCTTGTTGACGAGGATGATGTGCTGCTCGAGGTCGTGCTAGATGTTGGCGTCGAGGTTGTGGAGCTGCTTGTCGTGCTCGAGCTCGGTGTGCTTGTGGACGAGGATGATGTGCTGCTCGAGGTCGTGCTAGATGTTGGCGTCGAGGTTGTGGAGCTGCTTGTCGTGCTCGAGCTTGGTGTGCTTGTTGACGAGGATGATGTGCTGCTCGAGGTCGTGCTAGATGTTGGCGTCGAGGTTGTGGAGCTGCTTGTCGTACTCGAGCTCGGTGTGCTCGTTGACGAAGATGATGTGCTGCTCGAGGTCGTGCTAGATGTTGGCGTCGAGGTTGTAGAGCTGCTAGTCGTGCTTGAGCTCGGTGTGCTTGTCGATGACGATGATGTGCTGCTCGAGGTCGTGCTAGATGTTGGCGTCGAGGTTGTGGAGCTGCTTGTCGTACTCGAGCTCGGTGTGCTTGTTGACGAAGATGATGTGCTGCTCGAGGTCGTGCTAGATGTTGGCGTCGAGGTTGTAGAGCTGCTAGTTGTGCTTGAGCTCGGTGTGCTTGTCGATGACGATGATGTGCTGCTCGAGGTCGTGCTAGATGTTGGCGTCGAGGTTGTGGAGCTGCTTGTCGTGCTCGAGCTCGGTGTGCTTGTGGACGAGGATGATGTGCTGCTCGAAGTCGTGCTAGATGTTGGCGTCGAGGTTGTGGAGCTGCTTGTCGTGCTCGAGCTTGGTGTGCTTGTTGACGAGGATGATGTGCTGCTCGAGGTCGTGCTAGATGTTGGCGTCGAGGTTGTGGAGCTGCTTGTCGTACTCGAGCTCGGTGTGCTCGTTGACGAAGATGATGTGCTGCTCGAGATCGTGCTAGATGTTGGCGTCGAGGTTGTAGAGCTGCTAGTCGTGCTTGAGCTCGGTGTGCTTGTCGATGACGATGATGTGCTGCTCGAGGTGGTGCTAGATGTTGGCGTCGAGGTTGTGGAGCTGCTTGTCGTGCTCGAGCTCGGTGTGCTTGTTGACGAGGATGATGTGCTGCTCGAGGTCGTGCTAGATGTTGGCGTCGAGGTTGTGGAGCTGCTTGTCGTGCTCGAGCTTGGTGTGCTTGTTGACGAGGATGATGTGCTGCTCGAGGTCGTGCTAGATGTTGGCGTCGAGGTTGTGGAGCTGCTTGTCGTACTCGAGCTCGGTGTGCTCGTTGACGAAGATGATGTGCTGCTCGAGGTCGTGCTAGATGTTGGCGTCGAGGTTGTAGAGCTGCTAGTCGTGCTTGAGCTCGGTGTGCTCGTCGATGACGATGACGTGCTGCTCGAGGTCGTGCTAGATGTTGGCGTCGAGGTTGTGGAGCTGCTTGTCGTGCTCGAGCTCGGTGTGCTTGTGGACGAGGATGATGTGCTGCTCGAGGTCGTGCTAGATGTTGGCGTCGAGGTTGTGGAGCTGCTTGTCGTGCTCGAGCTTGGTGTGCTTGTTGACGAGGATGATGTGCTGCTCGAGGTCGTGCTAGATGTTGGCGTCGAGGTTGTGGAGCTGCTTGTCGTACTCGAGCTCGGTGTGCTCGTTGACGAAGATGATGTGCTGCTCGAGGTCGTGCTAGATGTTGGCGTCGAGGTTGTAGAGCTGCTAGTCGTGCTTGAGCTCGGTGTGCTTGTCGATGACGATGATGTGCTGCTCGAGGTCGTGCTAGATGTTGGCGTCGAGGTTGTGGAGCTGCTTGTCGTACTCGAGCTCGGTGTGCTCGTTGACGAAGATGATGTGCTGCTCGAGGTCGTGCTAGATGTTGGCGTCGAGGTTGTAGAGCTGCTAGTCGTGCTTGAGCTCGGTGTGCTTGTCGATGACGATGATGTGCTGCTCGAGGTGGTGCTAGATGTTGGCGTCGAGGTTGTGGAGCTGCTTGTCGTGCTCGAGCTCGGTGTGCTTGTTGACGAGGATGATGTGCTGCTCGAGGTCGTGCTAGATGTTGGCGTCGAGGTTGTGGAGCTGCTTGTCGTGCTCGAGCTTGGTGTGCTTGTTGACGAGGATGATGTGCTGCTCGAGGTCGTGCTAGATGTTGGCGTCGAGGTTGTGGAGCTGCTTGTCGTACTCGAGCTCGGTGTGCTCGTTGACGAAGATGATGTGCTGCTCGAGGTCGTGCTAGATGTTGGCGTCGAGGTTGTAGAGCTGCTAGTCGTGCTTGAGCTCGGTGTGCTCGTCGATGACGATGACGTGCTGCTCGAGGTCGTGCTAGATGTTGGCGTCGAGGTTGTGGAGCTGCTTGTCGTGCTCGAGCTTGGTGTACTCGTTGACGAGGATGATGTGCTGCTCGAGGTCGTGCTAGATGTTGGCGTCGAGGTTGTGGAGCTGCTTGTCGTGCTCGAGCTTGGTGTGCTTGTTGACGAGGATGATGTGCTGCTCGAGGTCGTGCTAGATGTTGGCGTCGAGGTTGTGGAGCTGCTTGTCGTGCTTGAGCTTGGTGTGCTCGTTGAGGAGGACGATGTGCTGCTGCTTGTAGACGACGAAGTGCTGGTGCTCGAGGTCGTGCTAGATGTTGGCGTCGAGGTTGTGGAGCTGCTTGTCGTGCTCGAGCTAGGTGTGCTTGTTGACGAGGATGATGTGCTGCTCGAGGTTGTGCTAGTGCTTGGCGTCGAGGTTGTGGAGCTGCTTGTCGTGCTCGAGCTCGGTGTGCTTGTTGACGAGGATGATGTGCTGCTCGAGGTCGTGCTAGTGCTTGGCGTCGAGGTTGTGGAGCTGCTTGTCGTGCTCGAGCTCGGTGTGCTTGTTGACGAGGATGATGTGCTGCTCGAGGTTGTGCTAGTGCTTGGCGTCGAGGTTGTGGAGCTGCTTGTCGTACTCGAGCTCGGTGTGCTCGTTGACGAAGATGATGTGCTGCTCGAGGTCGTGCTAGATGTTGGCGTCGAGGTTGTAGAGCTGCTAGTCGTGCTTGAGCTCGGTGTGCTTGTCGATGACGATGATGTGCTGCTCGAGCTCGTGCTAGATGTTGGCGTCGAGGTTGTGGAGCTGCTTGTCGTGCTCGAGCTTGGTGTGCTCGTTGACGAGGATGATGTGCTGCTCGAGGTCGTGCTAGATGTTGGCGTCGAGGTTGTGGAGCTGCTTGTCGTGCTCGAGCTCGGTGTGCTTGTGGACGAGGATGATGTGCTGCTCGAGGTCGTGCTAGATGTTGGCGTCGAGGTTGTGGAGCTGCTTGTCGTACTCGAGCTCGGTGTGCTTGTTGACGAAGATGATGTGCTGCTCGAGGTCGTGCTAGATGTTGGCGTCGAGGTTGTGGAGCTGCTAGTCGTGCTTGAGCTCGGTGTGCTTGTGGAAGAGGATGATGTGCTGCTCGAGGTCGTGCTAGATGTTGGCGTCGAGGTTGTGGAGCTGCTTGTCGTGCTCGAGCTCGGTGTGCTTGTTGACGAGGATGACGTGCTGCTCGAGGTCGTGCTAGATGTTGGCGTCGAGGTTGTAGAGCTGCTAGTCGTGCTTGAGCTCGGTGTGCTTGTCGATGACGATGATGTGCTGCTCGATGTGGTGCTAGATGTTGGCGTCGAGGTTGTGGAGCTGCTTGTCGTGCTCGAGCTTGGTGTGCTCGTTGACGAGGATGATGTGCTGCTCGAGGTCGTGCTAGATGTTGGCGTCGAGGTTGTGGAGCTGCTTGTCGTGCTCGAGCTTGGTGTGCTCGTTGACGAGGATGATGTGCTGCTCGAGGTCGTGCTAGATGTTGGCGTCGAGGTTGTGGAGCTGCTTGTCGTGCTCGAGCTCGGTGTGCTTGTGGACGAGGATGATGTGCTGCTCGAGGTCGTGCTAGATGTTGGCGTCGAGGTTGTGGAGCTGCTTGTCGTACTCGAGCTCGGTGTGCTTGTTGACGAAGATGATGTGCTGCTCGAGGTCGTGCTAGATGTTGGCGTCGAGGTTGTAGAGCTGCTAGTCGTGCTTGAGCTCGGTGTGCTTGTGGAAGAGGATGATGTGCTGCTCGAGGTCGTGCTAGATGTTGGCGTCGAGGTTGTGGAGCTGCTTGTCGTGCTCGAGCTCGGTGTGCTTGTTGACGAGGATGACGTGCTGCTCGAGGTCGTGCTAGATGTTGGCGTCGAGGTTGTAGAGCTGCTAGTCGTGCTTGAGCTCGGTGTGCTTGTCGATGACGATGATGTGCTGCTCGAGGTGGTGCTAGATGTTGGCGTCGAGGTTGTGGAGCTGCTTGTCGTGCTCGAGCTCGGTGTGCTTGTCGATGACGATGACGTGCTGCTCGAGGTCGTGCTAGATGTTGGCGTCGAGGTTGTGGAGCTGCTAGTCGTGCTTGAGCTCGGTGTGCTTGTTGACGAGGATGATGTGCTGCTCGAGGTCGTGCTAGATGTTGGCGTCGAGGTTGTGGAGCTGCTTGTCGTGCTCGAGCTTGGTGTGCTCGTTGACGAGGATGATGTGCTGCTCGAGGTCGTGCTAGAGTTGGCGTCGAGGTTGTGGAGCTGCTTGTCGTGCTCGACCTCGGTGTGCTTGTTGACGAGGATGATGTGCTGCTCGAGGTCGTGCTAGATGTTGGCGTCGAGGTTGTGGAGCTGCTTGTCGTACTCGAGCTCGGTGTGCTCGTTGACGAAGATGATGTGCTGCTCGAGGTCGTGCTAGATGTTGGCGTCGAGGTTGTGGAGCTACTAGTCGTGCTTGAGCTCGGTGTGCTTGTCGATGACGATGACGTGCTGCTCGAGGTCGTGCTAGAGCTTGGCGTCGAGGTTGTGGAGCTGCTTGTCGTGCTCGAGCTTGGTGTGCTTGTTGACGAGGATGATGTGCTGCTCGAGGTCGTGCTAGATGTTGGCGTCGAGGTTGTGGAGCTGCTTGTCGTGCTCGAGCTCGGTGTGCTTGTCGATGACGATGACGTGCTGCTCGAGGTCGTGCTAGATGTTGGCGTCGAGGTTGTGGAGCTGCTAGTCGTGCTTGAGCTCGGTGTGCTTGTTGACGAGGATGATGTGCTGCTCGAGGTCGTGCTAGATGTTGGCGTCGAGGTTGTGGAGCTGCTTGTCGTGCTCGAGCTTGGTGTGCTTGTTGACGAGGATGATGTGCTGCTCGAGGTCGTGCTAGATGTTGGCGTCGAGGTTGTGGAGCTGCTTGTCGTGCTCGAGCTCGGTGTGCTTGTCGATGACGATGACGTGCTGCTCGAGGTCGTGCTAGATGTTGGCGTCGAGGTTGTGGAGCTGCTAGTCGTGCTTGAGCTCGGTGTGCTTGTTGACGAGGATGATGTGCTGCTCGAGGTCGTGCTAGATGTTGGCGTCGAGGTTGTGGAGCTACTAGTCGTGCTTGAGCTCGGTGTGCTTGTCGATGACGATGACGTGCTGCTCGAGGTCGTGCTAGAGCTTGGCGTCGAGGTTGTGGAGCTGCTTGTCGTGCTCGAGCTCGGTGTGCTTGTTGACGAGGATGATGTGCTGCTCGAGGTCGTGCTAGATGTTGGCGTCGAGGTTGTGGAGCTGCTAGTCGTGCTTGAGCTCGGTGTGCTTGTCGATGACGATGACGTGCTGCTCGAGGTCGTGCTAGATGTTGGCGTCGAGGTTGTGGAGCTGCTAGTCGTGCTTGAGCTCGGTGTGCTTGTCGATGACGATGATGTGCTGCTCGAGGTCGTGCTAGATGTTGGCGTCGAGGTTGTAGAGCTGCTAGTCGTGCTTGAGCTCGGTGTGCTTGTCGATGACGATGATGTGCTGCTCGAGGTCGTGCTAGATGTTGGCGTCGAGGTTGTGGAGCTGCTTGTCGTGCTCGAGCTCGGTGTGCTTGTGGACGAGGATGATGTGCTGCTCGAGGTCGTGCTAGATGTTGGCGTCGAGGTTGTGGAGCTGCTTGTCGTGCTCGAGCTCGGTGTGCTTGTTGACGAGGATGATGTGCTGCTCGAGGTCGTGCTAGATGTTGGCGTCGAGGTTGTGGAGCTGCTTGTCGTGCTCGAGCTTGGTGTGCTTGTTGACGAGGATGATGTGCTGCTCGAGGTCGTGCTAGATGTTGGCGTCGAGGTTGTGGAGCTGCTTGTCGTGCTCGAGCTCGGTGTGCTTGTCGATGACGATGACGTGCTGCTCGAGGTCGTGCTAGATGTTGGCGTCGAGGTTGTGGAGCTGCTAGTCGTGCTTGAGCTCGGTGTGCTTGTTGACGAGGATGATGTGCTGCTCGAGGTCGTGCTAGATGTTGGCGTCGAGGTTGTGGAGCTACTAGTCGTGCTTGAGCTCGGTGTGCTTGTCGATGACGATGACGTGCTGCTCGAGGTCGTGCTAGAGCTTGGCGTCGAGGTTGTGGAGCTGCTTGTCGTGCTCGAGCTCGGTGTGCTTGTTGACGAGGATGATGTGCTGCTCGAGGTCGTGCTAGATGTTGGCGTCGAGGTTGTGGAGCTGCTAGTCGTGCTTGAGCTCGGTGTGCTTGTCGATGACGATGACGTGCTACTCGAGGTCGTGCTAGATGTTGGCGTTGAGGTTGTGGAGCTGCTAGTCGTGCTTGAGCTCGGTGTGCTTGTCGATGACGATGATGTGCTGCTCGAGGTCGTGCTAGATGTTGGCGTCGAGGTTGTAGAGCTGCTAGTCGTGCTTGAGCTCGGTGTGCTTGTCGATGACGATGATGTGCTGCTCGAGGTCGTGCTAGATGTTGGCGTCGAGGTTGTGGAGCTGCTTGTCGTGCTCGAGCTCGGTGTGCTTGTGGACGAGGATGATGTGCTGCTCGAGGTCGTGCTAGATGTTGGCGTCGAGGTTGTGGAGCTGCTTGTCGTGCTCGAGCTCGGTGTGCTTGTTGACGAGGATGATGTGCTGCTCGAGGTCGTGCTAGATGTTGGCGTCGAGGTTGTGGAGCTGCTTGTCGTACTCGAGCTCGGTGTGCTCGTTGACGAAGATGATGTGCTGCTCGAGGTCGTGCTAGATGTTGGCGTCGAGGTTGTAGAGCTGCTAGTCGTGCTTGAGCTCGGTGTGCTTGTCGATGACGATGATGTGCTGCTCGAGGTGGTGCTAGATGTTGGCGTCGAGGTTGTGGAGCTGCTTGTCGTGCTCGAGCTCGGTGTGCTTGTTGACGAGGATGATGTGCTGCTCGAGGTCGTGCTAGATGTTGGCGTCGAGGTTGTGGAGCTGCTTGTCGTGCTCGAGCTTGGTGTGCTTGTTGACGAGGATGATGTGCTGCTCGAGGTCGTGCTAGATGTTGGCGTCGAGGTTGTGGAGCTGCTTGTCGTACTCGAGCTCGGTGTGCTCGTTGACGAAGATGATGTGCTGCTCGAGGTCGTGCTAGATGTTGGCGTCGAGGTTGTAGAGCTGCTAGTCGTGCTTGAGCTCGGTGTGCTCGTCGATGACGATGACGTGCTGCTCGAGGTCGTGCTAGATGTTGGCGTCGAGGTTGTGGAGCTGCTTGTCGTACTCGAGCTTGGTGTACTCGTTGACGAGGATGATGTGCTGCTCGAGGTCGTGCTAGATGTTGGCGTCGAGGTTGTGGAGCTGCTTGTCGTGCTCGAGCTTGGTGTGCTTGTTGACGAGGATGATGTGCTGCTCGAAGTCGTGCTAGATGTTGGCGTCGAGGTTGTGGAGCTGCTTGTCGTGCTTGAGCTTGGTGTGCTCGTTGAGGAGGACGATGTGCTGCTGCTTGTAGACGACGAAGTGCTGCTGCTCGAGGTCGTGCTAGATGTTGGCGTCGAGGTTGTGGAGCTGCTTGTCGTGCTCGAGCTAGGTGTGCTTGTTGACGAGGATGATGTGCTGCTCGAGGTTGTGCTAGTGCTTGGCGTCGAGGTTGTGGAGCTGCTTGTCGTGCTCGAGCTCGGTGTGCTTGTTGACGAGGATGATGTGCTGCTCGAGGTCGTGCTAGTGCTTGGCGTCGAGGTTGTGGAGCTGCTTGTCGTGCTCGAGCTCGGTGTGCTTGTTGACGAGGATGATGTGCTGCTCGAGGTTGTGCTAGTGCTTGGCGTCGAGGTTGTGGAGCTGCTTGTCGTGCTCGAGCTCGGTGTGCTTGTTGACGAGGATGATGTGCTGCTCGAGGTCGTGCTAGTGCTTGGCGTCGAGGTTGTGGAGCTGCTTGTCGTGCTCGAGCTAGGTGTGCTTGTCGATGACGATGATGTGCTGCTCGAGCTCGCGCTAGATGTTGGCGTCGAGGTTGTGGAGCTGCTTGTCGTACTCGAGCTCGGTGTGCTCGTTGACGAAGATGATGTGCTGCTCGAGGTCGTGCTAGATGTTGGCGTCGAGGTTGTAGAGCTGCTAGTCGTGCTTGAGCTCGGTGTGCTTGTCGATGACGATGATGTGCTGCTCGAGGTGGTGCTAGATGTTGGCGTCGAGGTTGTGGAGCTGCTTGTCGTGCTCGAGCTCGGTGTGCTTGTTGACGAGGATGATGTGCTGCTCGAGGTCGTGCTAGATGTTGGCGTCGAGGTTGTGGAGCTGCTTGTCGTACTCGAGCTCGGTGTGCTCGTTGACGAAGATGATGTGCTGCTCGAGGTCGTGCTAGATGTTGGCGTCGAGGTTGTAGAGCTGCTAGTCGTGCTTGAGCTCGGTGTGCTCGTCGATGACGATGACGTGCTGCTCGAGGTCGTGCTAGATGTTGGCGTCGAGGTTGTGGAGCTGCTTGTCGTACTCGAGCTTGGTGTACTCGTTGACGAGGATGATGTGCTGCTCGAGGTCGTGCTAGCTGTTGGCGTCGAGGTTGTTAAGCTGCTTGTCGTGCTCGAGCTTGGTGTGCTTGTTGACGAGGATGATGTGCTGCTCGAGGTCGTGCTAGATGTTGGCGTCGAGGTTGTGGAGCTGCTTGTCGTGCTTGAGCTTGGTGTGCTCGTTGAGGAGGACGATGTGCTGCTGCTTGTAGACGACGAAGTGCTGCTGCTCGAGGTCGTGCTAGATGTTGGCGTCGAGGTTGTGGAGCTGCTTGTCGTGCTCGAGCTCGGTGTGCTTGTTGACGAGGATGATGTGCTGCTCGAGGTCGTGCTAGTGCTTGGCGTCGAGGTTGTGGAGCTGCTTGTCGTGCTCGAGCTCGGTGTGCTTGTTGACGAGGATGATGTGCTGCTCGAGGTTGTGCTAGTGCTTGGCGTCGAGGTTGTGGAGCTGCTTGTCGTGCTCGAGCTCGGTGTGCTTGTTGACGAGGATGATGTGCTGCTCGAGGTCGTGCTAGTGCTTGGCGTCGAGGTTGTGGAGCTGCTTGTCGTGCTCGAGCTCGGTGTGCTTGTCGATGACGATGATGTGCTGCTCGAGCTCGTGCTAGATGTTGGCGTCGAGGTTGTGGAGCTGCTTGTCGTGCTCGAGCTTGGTGTGCTCGTTGACGAGGATGATGTGCTGCTCGAGGTCGTGCTAGATGTTGGCGTCGAGGTTGTGGAGCTGCTTGTCGTGCTCGAGCTTGGTGTGCTTGTTGACGAGGATGATGTGCTGCTCGAGGTCGTGCTAGATGTTGGCGTCGAGGTTGTGGAGCTGCTTGTCGTACTCGAGCTCGGTGTGCTCGTTGACGAAGATGATGTGCTGCTCGAGGTCGTGCTAGATGTTGGCGTCGAGGTTGTAGAGCTGCTAGTCGTGCTTGAGCTCGGTGTGCTTGTCGATGGCGATGATGTGCTGCTCGAGGTGGTGCTAGATGTTGGCGTCGAGGTTGTGGAGCTGCTTGTCGTGCTCGAGCTCGGTGTGCTTGTTGACGAGGATGATGTGCTGCCCGAGGTCGTGCTAGATGTTGGCGTCGAGGTTGTGGAGCTGCTTGTCGTGCTCGAGCTTGGTGTGCTTGTTGACGAGGATGATGTGCTGCTCGAGGTCGTGCTAGATGTTGGCGTCGAGGTTGTGGAGCTGCTTGTCGTACTCGAGCTCGGTGTGCTCGTTGACGAAGATGATGTGCTGCTCGAGGTCGTGCTAGATGTTGGCGTCGAGGTTGTAGAGCTGCTAGTCGTGCTTGAGCTCGGTGTGCTCGTCGATGACGATGACGTACTGCTCGAGGTCGTGCTAGATGTTGGCGTCGAGGTTGTGGAGCTGCTTGTCGTACTCGAGCTTGGTGTACTCGTTGACGAGGATGATGTGCTGCTCGAGGTCGTGCTAGATGTTGGCGTCGAGGTTGTGGTGCTGCTTGTCGTGCTCGAGCTTGGTGTGCTTGTTGACGAGGATGATGTGCTGCTCGAAGTCGTGCTAGATGTTGGCGTCGAGGTTGTGGAGCTGCTTGTCGTGCTTGAGCTTGGTGTGCTCGTTGAGGAGGACGATGTGCTGCTGCTTGTAGACGACGAAGTGCTGCTGCTCGAGGTCGTGCTAGATGTTGGCGTCGAGGTTGTGGAGCTGCTTGTCGTGCTCGAGCTAGGTGTGCTTGTTGACGAGGATGATGTGCTGCTCGAGGTTGTGCTAGTGCTTGGCGTCGAGGTTGTGGAGCTGCTTGTCGTGCTCGAGCTCGGTGTGCTTGTTGACGAGGATGATGTGCTGCTCGAGGTCGTGCTAGTGCTTGGCGTCGAGGTTGTGGAGCTGCTTGTCGTGCTCGAGCTCGGTGTGCTTGTTGACGAGGATGATGTGCTGCTCGAGGTTGTGCTAGTGCTTGGCGTCGAGGTTGTGGAGCTGCTTGTCGTGCTCGAGCTCGGTGTGCTTGTTGACGAGGATGATGTGCTGCTCGAGGTCGTGCTAGTGCTTGGCGTCGAGGTTGTGGAGCTGCTTGTGCTCGAGCTAGGTGTGCTTGTCGATGACGATGATGTGCTGCTCGAGCTCGTGCTAGATGTTGGCGTCGAGGTTGTGGAGCTGCTTGTCGTGCTCGAGCTTGGTGTGCTCGTTGACGAGGATGATGTGCTGCTCGAGGTCGTGCTAGATGTTGGCGTCGAGGTTGTGGAGCTGCTTGTCGTGCTCGAGCTCGGTGTGCTTGTGGATGAGGATGATGTGCTGCTCGAGGTCGTGCTAGATGTTGGCGTCGAGGTTGTAGAGCTGCTAGTCGTGCTTGAGCTCGGTGTGCTTGTCGATGACGATGATGTGCTGCTCGAGGTGGTGCTAGATGTTGGCGTCGAGGTTGTGGAGCTGCTTGTCGTGCTCGAGCTCGGTGTGCTTGTTGACGAGGATGATGTGCTGCTCGAGGTCGTGCTAGATGTTGGCGTCGAGGTTGTGGAGCTGCTTGTCGTACTCGAGCTCGGTGTGCTCGTTGACGAAGATGATGTGCTGCTCGAGGTCGTGCTAGATGTTGGCGTCGAGGTTGTAGAGCTGCTAGTCGTGCTTGAGCTCGGTGTGCTCGTCGATGACGATGACGTGCTGCTCGAGGTCGTGCTAGATGTTGGCGTCGAGGTTGTGGAGCTGCTTGTCGTACTCGAGCTTGGTGTACTCGTTGACGAGGATGATGTGCTGCTCGAGGTCGTGCTAGATGTTGGCGTCGAGGTTGTGGAGCTGCTTGTCGTGCTCGAGCTTGGTGTGCTTGTTGACGAGGATGATGTGCTGCTCGAGGTCGTGCTAGATGTTGGCGTCGAGGTTGTGGAGCTGCTTGTCGTGCTTGAGCTTGGTGTGCTCGTTGAGGAGGACGATGTGCTGCTGCTTGTAGACGACGAAGTGCTGCTGCTCGAGGTCGTGCTAGATGTTGGCGTCGAGGTTGTGGAGCTGCTTGTCGTGCTCGAGCTCGGTGTGCTTGTTGACGAGGATGATGTGCTGCTCGAGGTCGTGCTAGTGCTTGGCGTCGAGGTTGTGGAGCTGCTTGTCGTGCTCGAGCTCGGTGTGCTTGTTGACGAGGATGATGTGCTGCTCGAGGTTGTGCTAGTGCTTGGCGTCGAGGTTGTGGAGCTGCTTGTCGTGCTCGAGCTCGGTGTGCTTGTTGACGAGGATGATGTGCTGCTCGAGGTCGTGCTAGTGCTTGGCGTCGAGGTTGTGGAGCTGCTTGTCGTGCTCGAGCTCGGTGTGCTTGTCGATGACGATGATGCTGCTCGAGCTCGTGCTAGATGTTGGCGTCGAGGTTGTGGAGCTGCTTGTCGTGCTCGAGCTTGGTGTGCTCGTTGACGAGGATGATGTGCTGCTCGAGGTCGTGCTAGATGTTGGCGTCGAGGTTGTGGAGCTGCTTGTCGTGCTCGAGCTCGGTGTGCTTGTGGACGAGGATGATGTGCTGCTCGAGGTCGTGCTAGATGTTGGCGTCGAGGTTGTGGAGCTGCTTGTCGTACTCGAGCTCGGTGTGCTTGTTGACGAAGATGATGTGCTGCTCGAGGTCGTGCTAGATGTTGGCGTCGAGGTTGTAGAGCTGCTAGTCGTGCTTGAGCTCGGTGTGCTTGTGGAAGAGGATGATGTGCTGCTCGAGGTCGTGCTAGATGTTGGCGTCGAGGTTGTGGAGCTGCTTGTCGTGCTCGAGCTCGGTGTGCTTGTTGACGAGGATGACGTGCTGCTCGAGGTCGTGCTAGATGTTGGCGTCGAGGTTGTAGAGCTGCTAGTCGTGCTTGAGCTCGGTGTGCTTGTCGATGACGATGATGTGCTGCTCGAGGTGGTGCTAGATGTTGGCGTCGAGGTTGTGGAGCTGCTTGTCGTGCTCGAGCTCGGTGTGCTTGTCGATGACGATGACGTGCTGCTCGAGGTCGTGCTAGATGTTGGCGTCGAGGTTGTGGAGCTGCTAGTCGTGCTTGAGCTCGGTGTGCTTGTTGACGAGGATGATGTGCTGCTCGAGGTCGTGCTAGATGTTGGCGTCGAGGTTGTGGAGCTGCTTGTCGTGCTCGAGCTTGGTGTGCTCGTTGACGAGGATGATGTGCTGCTCGAGGTCGTGCTAGAGCTTGGCGTCGAGGTTGTGGAGCTGCTTGTCGTGCTCGAGCTCGGTGTGCTTGTTGACGAGGATGATGTGCTGCTCGAGGTCGTGCTAGATGTTGGCGTCGAGGTTGTGGAGCTGCTTGTCGTACTCGAGCTCGGTGTGCTCGTTGACGAAGATGATGTGCTGCTCGAGGTCGTGCTAGATGTTGGCGTCGAGGTTGTGGAGCTGCTAGTCGTGCTTGAGCTCGGTGTGCTTGTCGATGACGATGACGTGCTGCTCGAGGTCGTGCTAGAGCTTGGCGTCGAGGTTGTGGAGCTGCTTGTCGTGCTCGAGCTCGGTGTGCTTGTTGACGAGGGTGATGTGCTGCTCGACGTCGTGCTAGATGTTGGCGTCGAGGTTGTGGAGCTGCTTGTCGTGCTCGAGCTTGGTGTGCTTGTTGACGAGGATGATGTGCTGCTCGAGGTCGTGCTAGATGTTGGCGTCGAGGTTGTGGAGCTGCTTGTCGTACTCGAGCTCGGTGTGCTCGTTGACGAAGATGATGTGCTGCTCGAGGTCGTGCTAGATGTTGGCGTCGAGGTTGTGGAGCTGCTAGTCGTGCTTGAGCTCGGTGTGCTTGTCGATGACGATGACGTGCTGCTCGAGGTCGTGCTAGAGCTTGGCGTCGAGGTTGTGGAGCTGCTTGTCGTGCTCGAGCTCGGTGTGCTTGTTGACGAGGATGATGTGCTGCTCGACGTCGTGCTAGATGTTGGCGTCGAGGTTGTGGAGCTGCTTGTCGTGCTCGAGCTTGGTGTGCTTGTTGACGAGGATGATGTGCTGCTCGAGGTCGTGCTAGATGTTGGCGTCGAGGTTGTGGAGCTGCTGGTTGTGCTCGAGCTCGGTGTGCTTGTCGTCGAAGAGGAGGTCGCTGCAACGAAATGTTTTTTTTTGCTAAGCTAATTAATTACACTTTTCATTAATCAATAGTTTTATTGCTTTAATTCAAATCTTGCTAGTAATGATATATCGAATGTTCCAGTCACTTTCAATATTCGCCTTAAACACTTACTTGAGGAGCTCGGTGTGCTCGTGCTCGACGAAGATGTGCTGCTCGATGTCGTGCTTGAGGTTGGCGTCGAGGTGGTAGAGCTGCTGGTTGTGCTCGAGCTCGGTGTGCTTGTCGTCGAAGAGGAGGTCGCTGCAACGAAATGTTTTTTGCTAAGCTAATTAATTAAACTTTTCATAATCAATAGTTTTATTGCTTTAATTCAAATCTTGCTAGTAATGATATATCGAATGTTCCAGTCATTTTCAATATTCGCCTTAAACACTTACTTGAGGAGCTCGGTGTGCTCGTGCTCGACGAAGATGTGCTGCTCGATGTCGTGCTTGAGGTTGGCGTCGAGGTGGTAGAGCTGCTGGTTGTGCTCGAGCTCGGTGTGCTTGTCGTCGAAGAGGAGGTCGCTGCAACGAAATGTTTTTTTTTGCTAAGCTAATTAATTACCCTTTGAATTAATCAATAGTTTTATTGCTTTATATCAAATCTTGCTAGTAATGATATATCGAATGTTCCAGTCACTTTCAATATTCGCCTTAAACACTTACTTGAGGAGCTCGGTGTGCTCGTGCTCGACGAAGATGTGCTGCTCGATGTCGTGCTTGAGGTTGGCGTCGAGGTGGTAGAGCTGCTGGTTGTGCTGAGCTCGGTGTGCTTGTCGTCGAAGAGGAGGTCGCTGCAACGAAATGTTTTTTGCTGAGCTAATTAATTAAACTTTTTATAAATCAATATTTTTATTGCGTTAATTCAAGTCTTGCTAATAGTTATATCGAATGTTAAAGGCACTTTCAATATTGGACTTAGACACTGACTTGAGGAGCTCGGTGTGCTCGTGCTCGACGACGATGTGCTGCTCGAGGTCGTGCTAGATGTTTTCGTCGAGGTTGTGGAGCTGCTTGTCGTACTCGAGCTCGGTGTGCTCGTTGACGAGGATGATGTGCTGCTGCTTGTAGACGACGAAGTGCTGCTGCTCGAGGTCGTGCTAGATGTTGGCGTCGAGGATGTGGAGCTGCTAGTCGTGCTTGAGCTCGGTGTGATTGTCGATGACGATGTCGTGCTGCTCGAGGTCGTGCTAGATGTTGGCGTCGAGGTTGTGGAGCTGCTAGTCGTGCTCGAGCTTGGTGTGCTTATTGACGAGGATGATGTGCTGCTCGAGGTCGTGCTAGATGTTGGCGTCGAGGTTGTGGAGCTGCTAGTCGTGCTTGAGCTCGGTGTGCTTGTCGATGACGATGACGTGCTGCTCGAGGTCGTGCTAGATGTTGGCGTCGAGGTTGTGGAGCTGCTAGTCGTGCTTGAGCTCGGTTTGCTTGTCGATGACGATGACGTACTGCTCGAGGTCGTGCTAGATGTTGGCGTCGAGGTTGTGGAGCTGCTAGTCGTGCTTGAGCTCGGTATGCTTGTCGATGACGATGACGTGCTGCTCGAGGTCGTGCTAGAGCTTGGCGTCGAGGTTGTGGAGCTGCTTGTCGTGCTCGAGCTTGGTGTGCTTGTTGACGAGGATGATGTGCTGCTCGAGGTCGTGCTAGATGTTGGCGTCGAGGTTGTGGAGCTGCTTGTCGTGCTTGAGCTTGGTGTGCTCGTTGAGGAGGACGATGTGCTGCTGCTTGTAGGCGACGAAGTGCTGCTGCTCGAGGTCGTGCTAGATGTTGGCGTAGAGGTTGTGGAGCTGCTTGTCTTGCTTGAGCTCGGTGTGCTGGTGCTCGACGAAGATGTGCTGCTCGATGTCGTGCTTGAGGTTGGCGTCGAGGTAGTAGAGCTGCTGGTTGTGCTCGAGCTCGGTGTGCTTGTCGTCGAAGAGGAGGTCGCTGCAACGAAATGTTTTTTTGCTAAGCTAATTAACTACACTTTTCATTAATCAATAGTTGTATTGCTTTAATTCAAATCTTGCTAGTATGATATATCGAATGTTCCAGTCACTTTCAATATTCGCCTTAAACACTTACTTGAGGAGCTCGGTGTGCTCGTGCTCGACGAAGATGTGCTGCTCGATGTCGTGCTTGAGGTTGGCGTCGAGGTGGTAGAGCTGCTGGTTGTGCTCGAGCTCGGTGTGCTTGTCGTCGAAGAGGAGGTCGCTGCAACGAAATGTTTTTTGCTAAGCTAATTAATTAAACTTTTCATAAATCAATAGTTTTATTGCTTTAATTCAAGTCTTGCTAATAGTTATATCGAATGTTAAAGGCACTTTCAATATTGGCCTTAGACACTGACTTGAGGAGCTCGGTGCGCTCGTGCTCGACGAAGATGTGCTGCTCGATGTCGTGCTTGAGGTTGGCGTCGAGGTGGTAGAGCTGCTGGTTGTGCTTGAGCTCGGTGTGCTTGTCGTCGAAGAGGAGGTCGCTGCAACGAAATGTTTTTTGCTAAGCTAATTAATTAAACTTTTCATAAATCAATAGTTTTATTGCTTTAATTCAAGTCTTGCTAATAGTTATATCGAATGTTAAAGGCACTTTCAATATTCTTCTTAGACACTGACTTGAGGAGCTCGGTGTGCTCGTGCTCGACGAAGATGTGCTGCTCGATGTCGTGCTTGAGGTTGGCGTCGAGGTAGAAGAGCTGCTGGTTGTGCTCGAGCTCGGTGTGCTTGTCGTCGAAGAGGAGGTCGCTGCAACGAAATGGTGTTTTGCTAAGCAATTATTCAATAGTTTTATTGCTTTAATTCCAGTCTTGCTAGTAGTGATATATCGAATGTTAAAGGCATTTTCAATATTCGCCTTAGACACTGACTTGAGGAGCTCGGTGTGCTCGTGCTCGACGAAGATGTGCTGCTCGATGTCGTGCTTGAGGTTGGCGTCGAGGTGGTAGAGCTGCTGGTTGTGCTCGAGCTCGGTGTGCTTGTCGTCGAAGAGGAGGTCGCTGCAACGAAATGTTTTTTTGCTAAGCTAATTAATTACACTTTTCATTAATCAATAGTTTTATTGCTTTAATTCAAATCTTGCTAGTAATGATATATCGAATCTTCCAGCCACTTTCAATATTCGCCTTAGACACTGACTTGAGGAGCTCGGTGTGCTCGTGCTCGACGAAGATGTGCTGCTCGATGTCGTGCTTGAGGTTGGCGTCGAGGTAGAAGAGCTGCTGGTTGTGCTCGAGCTCGGTGTGCTTGTCGTCGAAGAGGAGGTCGCTGCAACGAAATGTTTTTTGCTAAGCTAATTATTCAATAGTTTTATTGCTTTAATTCAAATCTTGCTAGTAATGATATATCGAATGTTCCAGGCACTTTCAATATTCGCCTTAGACACTGACTTGAGGAGCTTGGGGTGCTCGTGCTCGACGAAGATGTGCTGCTCGATGTCGTGCTTGAGGTTGGCGTCGAGGTGGTAGAGCTGCTGGTTGTGCTCGAGCTCGGTGTGCTTGTCGTCGAAGAGGAGGTCGCTGCAACGAAATGTTTTTTTGCTAAGCTAATTAATTACACTTTTCATTATTCAATAGTTGTATTGCTTTAATTCAAGTCTTGCTAGTAATGATATATCGAATGTTCCAGTCACTTTCAATATTCGCCTTAGACACTGACTTGAGGAGCTTGGGTGCTCGTGCTCGACGAAGATGTGCTGCTCGATGTCGTGCTTGAGGTTGGCGTCGAGGTGGTAGAGCTGCTGGTTGTGCTCGAGCTCGGTGTGCTTGTCGTCGAAGAGGAGGTCGCTGCAACGAAATCTTTTTTGCTAAGCTAATTATTCAATAGTTTTATTGCTTTAATTCAAGTCTTGCTTGTAGTGATATATCGAATGTTAAAGGCACTTTCAATATTCGCCTTAGACACTGACTTGAGGAGCTCGGTGTGCTCGTGCTCGACGAAGATGTGCTGCTCGATGTCGTGCTTGAGGTTGGCGTCGAGGTGGTAGAGCTGCTGGTTGTGCTCGAGCTCGGTGTGCTTGTCGTCGAAGAGGAGGTCGCTGCAACGAAATGTTTTTTGCTAAGCTAATTATTCAATAGTTGTATTGCTTTAATTCAAGTCTTGCTAGTAATGATATATCGAATGTTCCAGTCACTTTCAATATTCGCCTTAGACACTGACTTGAGGAGCTTGGGGTGCTCGTGCTCGACGAAGATGTGCTGCTCGATGTCGTGCTTGAGGTTGGCGTCGAGGTGGTAGAGCTGCTGGTTGTGCTCGAGCTCGGTGTGCTTGTCGTCGAAGAGGAGGTCGCTGCAACGAAATCTTTTTTGCTAAGCTAATTATTCAATAGTTTTATTGCTTTAATTCAAGTCTTGCTTGTAGTGATATATCGAATGTTAAAGGCACTTTCAATATTCGCCTTAGACACTGACTTGAGGAGCTCGGTGTGCTCGTGCTCGACGAAGATGTGCTGCTCGATGTCGTGCTTGAGGTTGGCGTCGAGGTGGTAGAGCTGCTGGTTGTGCTCGAGCTCGGTGTGCTTGTCGTCGAAGAGGAGGTCGCTGCAACGAAATGTTTTTTGCTAAGCTAATTATTCAATAGTTTTATTGCTTTAATTCAAATCTTGCTAGTAATGATATATCGAATGTTCCAGGCACTTTCAATATTCGCCTTAGACACTGACTTGAGGAGCTTGGGGTGCTCGTGCTCGACGAAGATGTGCTGCTCGATGTCGTGCTTGAGGTTGGCGTCGAGGTGGTAGAGCTGCTGGTTGTGCTCGAGCTCGGTGTGCTTGTCGTCGAAGAGGAGGTCGCTGCAACGAAATGTTTTTTGCTAAGCTAATTATTCAATAGTTTTATTGCTTTAATTCAAGTCTTGCTTGTAGTGATATATCGAATGTTAAAGGCACTTTCAATATTCGCCTTAGACACTGACTTGAGGAGCTCAGTGTGCTCGTGCTCGACGAAGATGTGCTGCTCGATGTCGTGCTTGAGGTTGGCGTCGAGGTGGTAGAGCTGCTGGTTGTGCTCGAGCTCGGTGTGCTTGTCGTCGAAGAGGAGGTCGCTGCAACGAAATGTTTTTTGCTAAGCTAATTATTCAATAGTTTTATTGCTTTAATTCAAATCTTGCTAGTAATGATATATCGAATGTTCCAGGCACTTTCAATATTCGCCTTAGACACTGACTTGAGGAGCTGGGGTGCTCGTGCTCGACGAAGATGTGCTGCTCGATGTCGTGCTTGAGGTTGGCGTCGAGGTGGTAGAGCTGCTGGTTGTGCTCGAGCTCGGTGTGCTTGTCGTCGAAGAGGAGGTCGCTGCAACGAAATGTTTTTTGCTAAGCTAATTATTCAATAGTTTTATTGCTTTAATTCAAGTCTTGCTTGTAGTGATATATCGAATGTTAAAGGCACTTTCAATATTCGCCTTAGACACTGACTTGAGGAGCTCGGTGTGCTCGTGCTCGACGAAGATGTGCTGCTCGATGTCGTGCTTGAGGTTGGCGTCGAGGTGGTAGAGCTGCTGGTTGTGCTCGAGCTCGGTGTGCTTGTCGTCGAAGAGGAAGTCGCTGCAACGAAATGTTTTTTGCTAAGCTAATTATTCAATAGTTTTATTGCTTTAATTCAAATCTTGCTAGTAATGATATATCGAATGTTCCAGGCACTTTCAATATTCGCCTTAGACACTGACTTGAGGAGCTTGGGTGCTCGTGCTCGACGAAGATGTGCTGCTCGATGTCGTGCTTGAGGTTGGCGTCGAGGTGGTAGAGCTGCTGGTTGTGCTCGAGCTCGGTGTGCTTGTCGTCGAAGAGGAGGTCGCTGCAACGAAATGTTTTTTTGCTAAGCTAATTATTCAATAGTTTTATTGCTTTAATTCAAGTCTTGCTTGTAGTGATATATCGAATGTTTAAGGCACTTTCAATATTCGCCTTAGACACTGACTTGAGGAGCTCGGTGTGCTCGTGCTCGACGAAGATGTGCTGCTCGATGTCGTGCTTGAGGTTGGCGTCGAGGTAGAAGAGCTGCTGGTTGTGCTCGAGCTCGGTGTGCTTGTCGTCGAAGAGGAGGTCGCTGCAACGAAATGTTTTTTGCTAAGCTAATTATTCAATAGTTTTATTGCTTTAATTCAAGTCTTGCTTGTAGTGATATATCGAATGTTTAAGGCACTTTCAATATTCGCCTTAGACACTGACTTGAGGAGCTTGGGTGCTCGTGCTCGACGAAGATGTGCTGCTCGATGTCGTGCTTGAGGTTGGCGTCGAGGTGGTAGAGCTGCTGGTTGTGCTCGAGCTCGGTGTGCTTGTCGTCGTAGAGGAGGTCGCTTCAACGAAATGTTTTTTTGCTAAGCTAATTAATTACACTTTTCATTATTCAATAGCTTTATTGCTTTAATTCAAGTCTTGATTGTAGTGATATATCGAATGTTAAAGGCACTTTCAATATTCGCCTTAGACACTGACTTGAGGAGCTCGGTGTGCTCGTGCTCGACGAAGATGTGCTGCTCGATGTCGTGCTTGAGGTTGGCGTCGAGGTG
This sequence comes from Allodiplogaster sudhausi, assembly GCA_945643635.1. Classification (NCBI taxonomy): domain Eukaryota; kingdom Metazoa; phylum Nematoda; class Chromadorea; order Rhabditida; family Diplogasteridae; genus Allodiplogaster; species Allodiplogaster sudhausi. Next base: position 800,233 of record CALZFC010000042.1, on the reverse strand, counting down.
GTAGAGCTGCTGGTTGTGCTCGAGCTCGGTGTGCTTGTCGTCGAAGAGGAGGTCGCTGCAACGAAATGTTTTTTGCTAAGCTAATTATTCAATAGTTTTATTGCTTTAATTCAAGTCTTGCTAGTAATGATATATCGAATGTTCCAGGCACTTTCAATATTCGCCTTAGACACTGACTTGAGGAGCTTGGGGTGCTCGTGCTCGACGAAGATGTGCTGCTCGATGTCGTGCTTGAGGTTGGCGTCGAGGTGGTAGAGCTGCTGGTTGTGCTCGAGCTCGGTGTGCTTGTCGTCGAAGAGGAGGTCGCTGCAACGAAATGTTGTTTGCTAAGCTAATTATTCAATAGTTTTATTGCTTTAATTCAAGTCTTGCTTGTAGTGATATATCGAATGTTAAAGGCACTTTCAATATTCGCCTTAGACACTGACTTGAGGAGCTCGGTGTGCTCGTGCTCGACGAAGATGTGCTGCTCGATGTCGTGCTTGAGGTTGGCGTCGAGGTGGTAGAGCTGCTGGTTGTGCTCGAGCTCGGTGTGCTTGTCGTCGAAGAGGAGGTCGCTGCAACGAAATGTTTTTTGCTAAGCTAATTATTCAATAGTTTTATTGCTTTAATTCAAGTCTTGCTTGTAGTGATATATCGAATGTTTAAGGCACTTTCAATATTCGCCTTAGACACTGACTTGAGGAGCTCGGTGTGCTCGTGCTCGACGAAGATGTGCTGCTCGATGTCGTGCTTGAGGTTGGCGTCGAGGTAGAAGAGCTGCTGGTTGTGCTCGAGCTCGGTGTGCTTGTCGTCGAAGAGGAGGTCGCTGCAACGAAATGTTTTTGCTATGCTAATTATTCAATAGTTTTATTGCTTTAATTCAAATCTTGCTAGTAATGATATATCGAATGTTCCAGGCACTTTCAATATTCGCCTTAGACACTGACTTGAGGAGCTTGGGGTGCTCGTGCTCGACGAAGATGTGCTGCTCGATGTCGTGCTTGAGGTTGGCGTCGAGGTGGTAGAGCTGCTGGTTGTGCTCGAGCTCGGTGTGCTTGTCGTCGAAGAGGAGGTCGCTGCAACGAAATGTTTTTTTGCTAAGCTAATTAATTACACTTTTCATTATTCAATAGTTGTATTGCTTTAATTCAAGTCTTGCTAGTAATGATATATCGAATGTTCCAGTCACTTTCAATATTCGCCTTAGACACTGACTTGAGGAGCTTGGGGTGCTCGTGCTCGACGAAGATGTGCTGCTCGATGTCGTGCTTGAGGTTGGCGTCGAGGTGGTAGAGCTGCTGGTTGTGCTCGAGCTCGGTGTGCTTGTCGTCGAAGAGGAGGTCGCTGCAACGAAATGTTTTTTGCTAAGCTAATTATTCAATAGTTTTATTGCTTTAATTCAAGTCTTGCTTGTAGTGATATATCGAATGTTAAAGGCACTTTCAATATTCGCCTTAGACACTGACTTGAGGAGCTCGGTGTGCTCGTGCTCGACGAAGATGTGCTGCTCGATGTCGTGCTTGAGGTTGGCGTCGAGGTGGTAGAGCTGCTGGTTGTGCTCGAGCTCGGTGTGCTTGTCGTCGAAGAGGAGGTCGCTGCAACGAAATGTTTTTTGCTAAGCTAATTATTCAATAGTTTTATTGCTTTAATTCAAGTCTTGCTTGTAGTGATATATCGAATGTTTAAGGCACTTTCAATATTCGCCTTAGACACTGACTTGAGGAGCTCGGTGTGCTCGTGCTCGACGAAGATGTGCTGCTCGATGTCGTGCTTGAGGTTGGCGTCGAGGTAGAAGAGCTGCTGGTTGTGCTCGAGCTCGGTGTGCTTGTCGTCGAAGAGGAGGTCGCTGCAACGAAATGTTTTTGCTAAGCTAATTATTCAATAGTTTTATTGCTTTAATTCAAATCTTGCTAGTAATGATATATCGAATGTTCCAGGCACTTTCAATATTCGCCTTAGACACTGACTTGAGGAGCTCGGGGTGCTCGTGCTCGACGAAGATGTGCTGCTCGATGTCGTGCTTGAGGTTGGCGTCGAGGTGGTAGAGCTGCTGGTTGTGCTCGAGCTCGGTGTGCTTGTCGTCGAAGAGGAGGTCGCTGCAACGAAATGTTTTTTGCTAAGCTAATTAATTACACTTTTCATTATTCAATAGTTGTATTGCTTTAATTCAAGTCTTGCTAGTAATGATATATCGAATGTTCCAGTCACTTTCAATATTCGCCTTAGACACTGACTTGAGGAGCTCGGGGTGCTCGTGCTCGACGAAGATGTGCTGCTCGATGTCGTGCTTGAGGTTGGCGTCGAGGTGGTAGAGCTGCTGGTTGTGCTCGAGCTCGGTGTGCTTGTCGTCGAAGAGGAGGTCGCTGCAACGAAATGTTTTTTGCTAAGCTAATTATTACACTTTTCATTATTCAATAGTTGTATTGCTTTAATTCAAGTCTTGCTAGTATGATATATCGAATGTTCCAGCACTTTCAATATTCGCCTTAGACACTGACTTGAGGAGCTTGGGGTGCTCGTGCTCGACGAAGATGTGCTGCTCGATGTCGTGCTTGAGGTTGGCGTCGAGGTGGTAGAGCTGCTGGTTGTGCTCGAGCTCGGTGTGCTTGTCGTCGAAGAGGAGGTCGCTGCAACGAAATGTTGTTTGCTAAGCTAATTATTCAATAGTTTTATTGCTTTAATTCAAGTCTTGCTTGTAGTGATATATCGAATGTTAAAGGCACTTTCAATATTCGCCTTAGACACTGACTTGAGGAGCTCGGTGTGCTCGTGCTCGACGAAGATGTGCTGCTCGATGTCGTGCTTGAGGTTGGCGTCGAGGTGGTAGAGCTGCTGGTTGTGCTCGAGCTCGGTGTGCTTGTCGTCGAAGAGGAGGTCGCTGCAACGAAATGTTTTTTGCTAAGCTAATTATTCAATAGTTTTATTGCTTTAATTCAAGTCTTGCTTGTAGTGATATATCGAATGTTTAAGGCACTTTCAATATTCGCCTTAGACACTGACTTGAGGAGCTCGGTGTGCTCGTGCTCGACGAAGATGTGCTGCTCGATGTCGTGCTTGAGGTTGGCGTCGAGGTGGTAGAGCTGCTGGTTGTGCTCGAGCTCGGTGTGCTTGTCGTCGAAGAGGAGGTCGCTGCAACGAAATGTTTTTTGCTAAGCTAATTATTCAATAGTTTTATTGCTTTAATTCAAGTCTTGCTAGTAATGATATATCGAATGTTCCAGGCACTTTCAATATTCGCCTTAGACACTGACTTGAGGAGCTTGGGTGCTCGTGCTCGACGAAGATGTGCTGCTCGATGTCGTGCTTGAGGTTGGCGTCGAGGTGGTAGAGCTGCTGGTTGTGCTCGAGCTCGGTGTGGTTGTCGTCGAAGAGGAGGTCGCTGCAACGAAATGTTTTTTTGCTAAGCTAATTAATTACACTTTTCATTATTCAATAGTTGTATTGCTTTAATTCAAGTCTTGCTAGTAATGATATATCGAATGTTCCAGTCACTTTCAATATTCGCCTTAGACACTGACTTGAGGAGCTTGGGTGCTCGTGCTCGACGAAGATGTGCTGCTCGATGTCGTGCTTGAGGTTGGCGTCGAGGTGGTAGAGCTGCTGGTTGTGCTCGAGCTCGGTGTGCTTGTCGTCGAAGAGGAGGTCGCTGCAACGAAATGTTTTTTGCTAAGCTAATTATTCAATAGTTTTATTGCTTTAATTCAAGTCTTGCTTGTAGTGATATATCGAATGTTAAAGGCACTTTCAATATTCGCCTTAGACACTGACTTGAGGAGCTCGGTGTGCTCGTGCTCGACGAAGATGTGCTGCTCGATGTCGTGCTTGAGGTTGGCGTCGAGGTGGTAGAGCTGCTGGTTGTGCTCGAGCTCGGTGTGCTTGTCGTCGAAGAGGAGGTCGCTGCAACGAAATGTTTTTTGCTAAGCTAATTATTCAATAGTTTTATTGCTTTAATTCAAGTCTTGCTAGTAATGATATATCGAATGTTCCAGGCACTTTCAATATTCGCCTTAGACACTGACTTGAGGAGCTTGGGGTGCTCGTGCTCGACGAAGATGTGCTGCTCGATGTCGTGCTTGAGGTTGGCGTCGAGGTGGTAGAGCTGCTGGTTGTGCTCGAGCTCGGTGTGCTTGTCGTCGAAGAGGAGGTCGCTGCAACGAAATGTTTTTTTGCTAAGCTAATTAATTACACTTTTCATTATTCAATAGTTGTATTGCTTTAATTCAAGTCTTGCTAGTAATGATATATCGAATGTTCCAGTCACTTTCAATATTCGCCTTAGACACTGACTTGAGGAGCTTGGGGTGCTCGTGCTCGACGAAGATGTGCTGCTCGATGTCGTGCTTGAGGTTGGCGTCGAGGTGGTAGAGCTGCTGGTTGTGCTCGAGCTCGGTGTGCTTGTCGTCGAAGAGGAGGTCGCTGCAACGAAATGTTTTTTGCTAAGCTAATTATTCAATAGTTTTATTGCTTTAATTCAAGTCTTGCTTGTAGTGATATATCGAATGTTAAAGGCACTTTCAATATTCGCCTTAGACACTGACTTGAGGAGCTCGGTGTGCTCGTGCTCGACGAAGATGTGCTGCTCGATGTCGTGCTTGAGGTTGGCGTCGAGGTGGTAGAGCTGCTGGTTGTGCTCGAGCTCGGTGTGCTTGTCGTCGAAGAGGAGGTCGCTGCAACGAAATGTTTTTTGCTAAGCTAATTAATTGCACTTTTCATAATCAATAATTGTATTGCTTTAATTCAAGTCTTGCTAGTAATGATATATCGAATGTTCCAGTCACTTTCAATATTCGCCTTAGACACTGACTTGAGGAGCTTGGGGTGCTCGTGCTCGACGAAGATGTGCTGCTCGATGTCGTGCTTGAGGTTGGCGTCGAGGTGGTAGAGCTGCTGGTTGTGCTCGAGCTCGGTGTGCTTGTCGTCGAAGAGGAGGTCGCTGCAACGAAATGTTTTTTGCTAAGCTAATTATTCAATAGTTTTATTGCTTTAATTCGTCTTGCTTGTAGTGATATATCGAATGTTAAAGGCACTTTCAATATTCGCCTTAGACACTGACTTGAGGAGCTCGGTGTGCTCGTGCTCGACGAAGATGTGCTGCTCGATGTCGTGCTTGAGGTTGGCGTCGAGGTGGTAGAGCTGCTGGTTGTGCTCGAGCTCGGTGTGCTTGTCGTCGAAGAGGAGGTCGCTGCAACGAAATGTTTTTTGCTAAGCTAATTATTCAATAGTTTTATTGCTTTAATTCAAGTCTTGCTTGTAGTGATATATCGAATGTTAAAGGCACTTTCAATATTCGCCTTAGACACTGACTTGAGGAGCTCGGTGTGCTCGTGCTCGACGAAGATGTGCTGCTCGATGTCGTGCTTGAGGTTGGCGTCGAGGTGGTTGAGCTGCTGGTTGTGCTCGAGCTCGGTGTGCTTGTCGTCGAAGAGGAGGTCGCTGCAACGAAATGTTTTTTGCTAAGCTAATTATTCAATAGTTTTATTGCTTTAATTCAAGTCTTGCTTGTAGTGATATATCGAATGTTAAAGGCACTTTCAATATTCGCCTTAGACACTGACTTGAGGAGCTCGGTGTGCTCGTGCTCGACGAAGATGTGCTGCTCGATGTCGTGCTTGAGGTTGGCGTCGAGGTGGTAGAGCTGCTGGTTGTGCTCGAGCTCGGTGTGCTTGTCGTCGAAGAGGAGGTCGCTGCAACGAAATGTTTTTTTGCTAAGCTAATTATTCAATAGTTTTATTGCTTTAATTCAAGTCTTGCTTGTAGTGATATATCGAATGTTAAAGGCACTTTCAATATTCGCCTTAGACACTGACTTGAGGAGCTCGGTGTGCTCGTGCTCGACGAAGATGTGCTGCTCGATGTCGTGCTTGAGGTTGGCGTCGAGGTGGTAGAGCTGCTGGTTGTGCTCGAGCTCGGTGTGCTTGTCGTCGAAGAGGAGGTCGCTGCAACGAAATGTTTTTTGCTAAGCTAATTATTCAATAGTTTTATTGCTTTAATTCAAGTCTTGCTTGTAGTGATATATCGAATGTTAAAGGCACTTTCAATATTCGCCTTAGACACTGACTTGAGGAGCTCGGTGTGCTCGTGCTCGACGAAGATGTGCTGCTCGATGTCGTGCTTGAGGTTGGCGTCGAGGTGGTAGAGCTGCTGGTTGTGCTCGAGCTCGGTGTGCTTGTCGTCGAAGAGGAGGTCGCTGCAACGAAATGTTTTTTGCTAAGCTATTTATTCAATAGTTTTATTGCTTTAATTCAAGTCTTGCTTGTAGTGATATATCGAATGTTAAAGGCACTTTCAATATTCGCCTTAGACACTGACTTGAGGAGCTCGGTGTGCTCGTGCTCGACGAAGATGTGCTGCTCGATGTCGTGCTTGAGGTTGGCGTCGAGGTGGTAGAGCTGCTGGTTGTGCTCGAGCTCGGTGTGCTTGTCGTCGAAGAGGAGGTCGCTGCAACGAAATGTTTTTTGCTAAGCTAATTATTCAATAGTTTTATTGCTTTAATTCAAGTCTTGCTTTTCGTGATATATCGAATGTTAAAGGCACTTTCAATATTCGCCTTAGACACTGACTTGAGGAGCTCGGTGTGCTCGTGCTCGACGAAGATGTGCTGCTCGATGTCGTGCTTGAGGTTGGCGTCGAGGTGGTAGAGCTGCTGGTTGTGCTCGAGCTCGGTGTGCTTGTCGTCGAAGAGGAGGTCGCTGCAACGAAATGTTTTTTGCTAAGCTAATTATTCAATAGTTTTATTGCTTTAATTCAAGTCTTGCTAGTAATGATATATCGAATGTTCCAGGCACTTTCAATATTCGCCTTAGACACTGACTTGAGGAGCTTGGGGTGCTCGTGCTCGACGAAGATGTGCTGCTCGATGTCGTGCTTGAGGTTGGCGTCGAGGTGGTAGAGCTGCTGGTTGTGCTCGAGCTCGGTGTGCTTGTCGTCGAAGAGGAGGTCGCTGCAACGAAATGTTTTTTTGCTAACCTAATTATTCAATAGTTTTATTGCTTTAATTCAAGTCTTGCTAGTAATGATATATCGAATGTTCCAGGCACTTTCAATATTCGCCTTAGACACTGACTTGAGGAGCTCGGTGTGCTCGTGCTCGACGAAGATGTGCTGCTCGATGTCGTGCTTGAGGTTGGCGTCGAGGTGGTAGAGCTGCTGGTTGTGCTCGAGCTCGGTGTGCTTGTCGTCGAAGAGGAGGTCGCTGCAACGAAATGTTTTTTGCTAAGCTTATTATTCAATAGTTTTATTGCTTTAATTCAAGTCTTGCTAGTAGTGATATATCGAATGTTAAAGGCACTTTCAATATTCGCCTTAGACACTGACTTGAGGAGCTCGGTGTGCTCGTGCTCGACGAAGATGTGCTGCTCGATGTCGTGCTTGAGGTTGGCGTCGAGGTGGTAGAGCTGCTGGTTGTGCTCGAGCTCGGTGTGCTTGTCGTCGAAGAGGAGGTCGCTGCAACGAAATGTTTTTTGCTAAGCTAATTATTCAATAGTTTTATTGCTTTAATTCAAGTCTTGCTTGTAGTGATATATCGAATGTTAAAGGCACTTTCAATATTCGCCTTAGACACTGACTTGAGGAGCTCGGTGTGCTCGTGCTCGACGAAGATGTGCTGCTCGATGTCGTGCTTGAGGTTGGCGTCGAGGTGGTAGAGCTGCTGGTTGTGCTCGAGCTCGGTGTGCTTGTCGTCGAAGAGGAGGTCGCTGCAACGAAATGTTTTTTGCTAAGCTAATTATTCAATAGTTTTATTGCTTTAATTCAAGTCTTGCTTGTAGTGATATATCGAATGTTAAAGGCACTTTCAATATTCGCCTTAGACACTGACTTGAGGAGCTCGGTGTGCTCGTGCTCGACGAAGATGTGCTGCTCGATGTCGTGCTTGAGGTTGGCGTCGAGGTGGTAGAGCTGCTGGTTGTGCTCGAGCTCGGTGTGCTTGTCGTCGAAGAGGAGGTCGCTGCAACGAAATGTTTTTGCTAAGCTAATTATTCAATAGTTTTATTGCTTTAATTCAAGTCTTGCTTGTAGTGATATATCGAATGTTAAAGGCACTTTCAATATTCGCCTTAGACACTGACTTGAGGAGCTCGGTGTGCTCGTGCTCGACGAAGATGTGCTGCTCGATGTCGTGCTTGAGGTTGGCGTCGAGGTGGTGGAGCTGCTGGTTGTGCTCGAGCTCGGTGTGCTTGTCGTCGAAGAGGAGGTCGCTGCAACGAAATGTTTTTTGCTAAGCTAATTAATTGCACTTTCATTAATCAATAATTGTATTGATTTAATTCAAATCTTGCTAGTAATGATATATCGAATGTTCCAGTCACTTTCAATATTCGCCTTAGACACTGACTTGAGGAGCTCGGTGTGCTCGTGCTCGACGAAGATGTGCTGCTCGATGTCGTGCTTGAGGTTGGCGTCGAGGTGGTAGAGCTGCTGGTTGTGCTCGAGCTCGGTGTGCTTGTCGTCGAAGAGGAGGTCGCTGCAACGAAATGTTTTTTTGCTAAGCTAATTATTCAATAGTTTTATTGCTTTAATTCAAGTCTTGCTTGTAGTGATATATCGAATGTTAAAGGCACTTTCAATATTCGCCTTAAACACTGACTTGAGGAGCTCGGTGTGCTCGTGCTCGACGAAGATGTGCTGCTCGATGTCGTGCTTGAGGTTGGCGTCGAGGTGGTAGAGCTGCTGGTTGTGCTCGAGCTCGGTGTGCTTGTCGTCGAAGAGGAGGTCGCTGCAACGAAATGTTTTTTGCTAAGCTAATTAATTGCACTTTTCATTAATCAATAATTGTATTGCTTTAATTCAAATCTTGCTAGTAATGATATATCGAATGTTCCAGTCACTTTCAATATTCGCCTTAGACACTGACTTGAGGAGCTCGGTGTGCTCGTGCTCGACGAAGATGTGCTGCTCGATGTCGTGCTTGAGGTTGGCGTCGAGGTGGTAGAGCTGCTGGTTGTGCTCGAGCTCGGTGTGCTTGTCGTCGAAGAGGAGGTCGCTGCAACGAAATGTTTTTTGCTAAGCTAATTATTCAATAGTTTTATTGCTTTAATTCAAGTCTTGCTAGTAGTGATATATCGAATGTTAAAGGCACTTTCAATATTCGCCTTAGACACTGACTTGAGGAGCTCGTTGTGCTCGTGCTCGACGAAGATGTGCTGCTCGATGTCGTGCTTGAGGTTGGCGTCGAGGTGGTAGAGCTGCTGGTTGTGCTCGAGCTCGGTGTGCTTGTCGTCGAAGAGGAGGTCGCTGCAACGAAATGTTTTTTGCTAAGCTAATTATTCAATAGTTTTATTGCTTTAATTCAAGTCTTGCTTGTAGTGATATATCGAATGTTAAAGGCACTTTCAATATTCGCCTTAGACACTGACTTGAGGAGCTCGGTGTGCTCGTGCTCGACGAAGATGTGCTGCTCGATGTCGTGCTTGAGGTTGGCGTCGAGGTGGTGGAGCTGCTGGTTGTGCTCGAGCTCGGTGTGCTTGTCGTCGAAGAGGAGGTCGCTGCAACGAAATGTTTTTTGCTAAGCTAATTAATTGCACTTTTCATTAATCAATATTGTATTGATTTAATTCAAATCTTGCTAGTAATGATATATCGAATGTTCCAGTCACTTTCAATATTCGCCTTAGACACTGACTTGAGGAGCTCGGTGTGCTCGTGCTCGACGAAGATGTGCTGCTCGATGTCGTGCTTGAGGTTGGCGTCGAGGTGGTAGAGCTGCTGGTTGTGCTCGAGCTCGGTGTGCTTGTCGTCGAAGAGGAGGTCGCTGCAACGAAATGTTTTTTGCTAAGCTAATTATTCAATAGTTTTATTGCTTTAATTCAAGTCTTGCTTGTAGTGATATATCGAATGTTAAAGGCACTTTCAATATTCGCCTTAGACACTGACTTGAGGAGCTCGGTGTGCTCGTGCTCGACGAAGATGTGCTGCTCGATGTCGTGCTTGAGGTTGGCGTCGAGGTGGTAGAGCTGCTGGTTGTGCTCGAGCTCGGTGTGCTTGTCGTCGAAGAGGAGGTCGCTGCAACGAAATGTTTTTTGCTAAGCTAATTATTCAATAGTTTTATTGCTTTAATTCAAGTCTTGCTTGTAGTGATATATCGAATGTTAAAGGCACTTTCAATATTCGCCTTAGACACTGACTTGAGGAGCTCGGTGTGCTCGTGCTCGACGAAGATGTGCTGCTCGATGTCGTGCTTGAGGTTGGCGTCGAGGTGGTAGAGCTGCTGGTTGTGCTCGAGCTCGGTGTGCTTGTCGTCGAAGAGGAGGTCGCTGCAACGAAATGTTTTTTTGCTAACCTAATTATTCAATAGTTTTATTGCTTTAATTCAAGTCTTGCTAGTAGTGATATATCGAATGTTAAAGGCACTTTCAATATTCGCCTTAGACACTGACTTGAGGAGCTCGGTGTGCTCGTGCTCGACGAAGATGTGCTGCTCGATGTCGTGCTTGAGGTTGGCGTCGAGGTGGTAGAGCTGCTGGTTGTGCTCGAGCTCGGTGTGCTTGTCGTCGAAGAGGAGGTCGCTGCAACGAAATGTTTTTTGCTAAGCTAATTATTCAATAGTTTTATTGCTTTAATTCAAGTCTTGCTAGTAGTGATATATCGAATGTTAAAGGCACTTTCAATATTCGCCTTAGACACTGACTTGAGGAGCTTGGGGTGCTCGTGCTCGACGAAGATGTGCTGCTCGATGTCGTGCTTGAGGTTGGCGTCGAGGTGGTAGAGCTGCTGGTTGTGCTCGAGCTCGGTGTGCTTGTCGTCGAAGAGGAGGTCGCTGCAACGAAATGTTTTTTTGCTACCTAATTATTCAATAGTTTTATTGCTTTAATTCAAGTCTTGCTAGTAGTGATATATCGAATGTTAAAGGCACTTTCAATATTCGCCTTAGACACTGACTTGAGGAGCTCGGTGTGCTCGTGCTCGACGAAGATGTGCTGCTCGATGTCGTGCTTGAGGTTGGCGTCGAGGTGGTAGAGCTGCTGGTTGTGCTCGAGCTCGGTGTGCTTGTCGTCGAAGAGGAGGTCGCTGCAACGAAATGTTTTTGCTAAGCTAATTATTCAATAGTTTTATTGCTTTAATTCAAGTCTTGCTAGTAGTGATATATCGAATGTTAAAGGCACTTTCAATATTCGCCTTAGACACTGACTTGAGGAGCTCGGTGTGCTCGTGCTCGACGAAGATGTGCTGCTCGATGTCGTGCTTGAGGTTGGCGTCGAGGTGGTAGAGCTGCTGGTTGTGCTCGAGCTCGGTGTGCTTGTCGTCGAAGAGGAGGTCGCTGCAACGAAATGTTTTTGCTAAGCTAATTATTCAATAGTTTTATTGCTTTAATTCAAGTCTTGCTTGTAGTGATATATCGAATGTTAAAGGCACTTTCAATATTCGCCTTAGACACTGACTTGAGGAGCTCGGTGTGCTCGTGCTCGACGAAGATGTGCTGCTCGATGTCGTGCTTGAGGTTGGCGTCGAGGTGGTAGAGCTGCTGGTTGTGCTCGAGCTCGGTGTGCTTGTCGTCGAAGAGGAGGTCGCTGCAACGAAATGTTTTTTTGCTAAGCTAATTATTCAATAGTTTTATTGCTTTAATTCAAGTCTTGCTAGTAATGATATATCGAATGTTCCAGGCACTTTCAATATTCGCCTTAGACACTGACTTGAGGAGCTCGGTGTGCTCGTGCTCGACGAAGATGTGCTGCTCGATGTCGTGCTTGAGGTTGGCGTCGAGGTGGTAGAGCTGCTGGTTGTGCTCGAGCTCGGTGTGCTTGTCGTCGAAGAGGAGGTCGCTGCAACGAAATGTTTTTTGCTAAGCTAATTATTCAATAGTTTTATTGCTTTAATTCAAGTCTTGCTTGTAGTGATATATCGAATGTTAAAGGCACTTTCAATATTCGCCTTAGACACTGACTTGAGGAGCTCGGTGTGCTCGTGCTCGACGAAGATGTGCTGCTCGATGTCGTGCTTGAGGTTGGCGTCGAGGTGGTAGAGCTGCTGGTTGTGCTCGAGCTCGGTGTGCTTGTCGTCGAAGAGGAGGTCGCTGCAACGAAATGTTTTTTGCTAAGCTAATTATTCAATAGTTTTATTGCTTTAATTCAAGTCTTGCTAGTAGTGATATATCGAATGTTAAAGGCACTTTCAATATTCGCCTTAGACACTGACTTGAGGAGCTCGGTGTGCTCGTGCTCGACGAAGATGTGCTGCTCGATGTCGTGCTTGAGGTTGGCGTCGAGGTGGTAGAGCTGCTGGTTGTGCTCGAGCTCGGTGTGCTTGTCGTCGAAGAGGAGGTCGCTGCAACGAAATGTTTTTTGCTAAGCTAATTAATTGCACTTTTCATTAATCAATAATTGTATTGCTTTAATTCAAGTCTTGCTAGTAGTGATATATCGAATGTTAAAGGCACTTTCAATATTCGCCTTAGACACTGACTTGAGGAGCTCGGTGTGCTCGTGCTCGACGAAGATGTGCTGCTCGATGTCGTGCTTGAGGTTGGCGTCGAGGTGGTAGAGCTGCTGGTTGTGCTCGAGCTCGGTGTGCTTGTCGTCGAAGAGGAGGTCGCTGCAACGAAATGTTTTTTGCTAAGCTAATTATTCAATAGTTTTATTGCTTTAATTCAAGTCTTGCTAGTAGTGATATATCGAATGTTAAAGGCACTTTCAATATTCGCCTTAGACACTGACTTGAGGAGCTCGGTGTGCTCGTGCTCGACGAAGATGTGCTGCTCGATGTCGTGCTTGAGGTTGGCGTCGAGGTGGTAGAGCTGCTGGTTGTGCTCGAGCTCGGTGTGCTTGTCGTCGAAGAGGAGGTCGCTGCAACGAAATGTTTTTTGCTAAGCTAATTATTCAATAGTTTTATTGCTTTAATTCAAGTCTTGCTAGTAGTGATATATCGAATGTTAAAGGCACTTTCAATATTCGCCTTAGACACTGACTTGAGGAGCTTGGTGTGCTCGTGCTCGACGAAGATGTGCTGCTCGATGTCGTGCTTGAGGTTGGCGTCGAGGTGGTAGAGCTGCTGGTTGTGCTCGAGCTCGGTGTGCTTGTCGTCGAAGAGGAGGTCGCTGCAACGAAATGTTTTTTTGCTAACCTAATTATTCAATAGTTTTATTGCTTTAATTCAAGTCTTGCTAGTAATGATATATCGAATGTTCCAGGCACTTTCAATATTCGCCTTAGACACTGACTTGAGGAGCTCGGTGTGCTCGTGCTCGACGAAGATGTGCTGCTCGATGTCGTGCTTGAGGTTGGCGTCGAGGTGGTAGAGCTGCTGGTTGTGCTCGAGCTCGGTGTGCTTGTCGTCGAAGAGGAGGTCGCTGCAACGAAATGTTTTTTTGCTAACCTAATTATTCAATAGTTTTATTGCTTTAATTCAAGTCTTGCTAGTAGTGATATATCGAATGTTAAAGGCACTTTCAATATTCGCCTTAGACACTGACTTGAGGAGCTCGGTGTGCTCGTGCTCGACGAAGATGTGCTGCTCGATGTCGTGCTTGAGGTTGGCGTCGAGGTGGTAGAGCTGCTGGTTGTGCTCGAGCTCGGTGTGCTTGTCGTCGAAGAGGAGGTCGCTGCAACGAAATGTTTTTTGCTAAGCTAATTATTCAATAGTTTTATTGCTTTAATTCAAGTCTTGCTAGTAGTGATATATCGAATGTTAAAGGCACTTTCAATATTCGCCTTAGACACTGACTTGAGGAGCTCGGGGTGCTCGTGCTCGACGAAGATGTGCTGCTCGATGTCGTGCTTGAGGTTGGCGTCGAGGTGGTAGAGCTGCTGGTTGTGCTCGAGCTCGGTGTGCTTGTCGTCGAAGAGGAGGTCGCTGCAACGAAATGTTTTTTTGCTAACCTAATTATTCAATAGTTTTATTGCTTTAATTCAAGTCTTGCTAGTAATGATATATCGAATGTTCCAGGCACTTTCAATATTCGCCTTAGACACTGACTTGAGGAGCTCGGTGTGCTCGTGCTCGACGAAGATGTGCTGCTCGATGTCGTGCTTGAGGTTGGCGTCGAGGTGGTAGAGCTGCTGGTTGTGCTCGAGCTCGGTGTGCTTGTCGTCGAAGAGGAGGTCGCTGCAACGAAATGTTTTTTGCTAAGCTAATTATTCAATAGTTTTATTGCTTTAATTCAAGTCTTGCTAGTAGTGATATATCGAATGTTAAAGGCACTTTCAATATTCGCCTTAGACACTGACTTGAGGAGCTTGGGTGCTCGTGCTCGACGAAGATGTGCTGCTCGATGTCGTGCTTGAGGTTGGCGTCGAGGTGGTAGAGCTGCTGGTTGTGCTCGAGCTCGGTGTGCTTGTCGTCGAAGAGGAGGTCGCTGCAACGAAATGTTGTTTGCTAAGCTAATTATTCAATAGTTTTATTGCTTTAATTCAAGTCTTGCTAGTAGTGATATATCGAATGTTAAAGGCACTTTCAATATTCGCCTTAGACACTGACTTGAGGAGCTCGGTGTGCTCGTGCTCGACGAAGATGTGCTGCTCGATGTCGTGCTTGAGGTTGGCGTCGAGGTGGTAGAGCTGCTGGTTGTGCTCGAGCTCGGTGTGCTTGTCGTCGAAGAGGAGGTCGCTGCAACGAAATGTTTTTTGCTAAGCTAAATAATACTTTTCATTAATCAATAATTGTATTGCTTTAATTCAAATCTTGCTAGTAATGATATATCGAATGTTCCAGTCACTTTCAATATTCGCCTTAGACACTGACTTGAGGAGCTCGGTGTGCTCGTGCTCGACGAAGATGTGCTGCTCGATGTCGTGCTTGAGGTTGGCGTCGAGGTGGTAGAGCTGCTGGTTGTGCTCGAGCTCGGTGTGCTTGTCGTCGAAGAGGAGGTCGCTGCAACGAAATGTTTTTTGCTAAGCTAATTATTCAATAGTTTTATTGCTTTAATTCAAGTCTTGCTAGTAGTGATATATCGAATGTTAAAGGCACTTTCAATATTCGCCTTAGACACTGACTTGAGGAGCTCGGGTGCTCGTGCTCGACGAAGATGTGCTGCTCGATGTCGTGCTTGAGGTTGGCGTCGAGGTGGTAGAGCTGCTGGTTGTGCTCGAGCTCGGTGTGCTTGTCGTCGAAGAGGAGGTCGCTGCAACGAAATGTTTTTTGCTAAGCTAATTAATTGCACTTTTCATTAATCAATAATTGTATTGCTTTAATTCAAATCTTGCTAGTAATGATATATCGAATGTTCCAGTCACTTTCAATATTCGCCTTAGACACTGACTTGAGGAGCTCGGTGTGCTCGTGCTCGACGAAGATGTGCTGCTCGATGTCGTGCTTGAGGTTGGCGTCGAGGTGGTAGAGCTGCTGGTTGTGCTCGAGCTCGGTGTGCTTGTCGTCGAAGAGGAGGTCGCTGCAACGAAATGTTTTTTGCTAAGCTAATTATTCAATAGTTTTATTGCTTTAATTCAAGTCTTGCTAGTAGTGATATATCGAATGTTAAAGGCACTTTCAATATTCGCCTTAGACACTGACTTGAGGAGCTCGGTGTGCTCGTGCTCGACGAAGATGTGCTGCTCGATGTCGTGCTTGAGGTTGGCGTCGAGGTGGTAGAGCTGCTGGTTGTGCTCGAGCTCGGTGTGCTTGTCGTCGAAGAGGAGGTCGCTGCAACGAAATGTTTTTTTGCTAACCTAATTATTCAATAGTTTTATTGCTTTAATTCAAGTCTTGCTAGTATGATATATCGAATGTTCCAGGCACTTTCAATATTCGCCTTAGACACTGACTTGAGGAGCTCGGTGTGCTCGTGCTCGACGAAGATGTGCTGCTCGATGTCGTGCTTGAGGTTGGCGTCGAGGTGGTAGAGCTGCTGGTTGTGCTCGAGCTCGGTGTGCTTGTCGTCGAAGAGGAGGTCGCTGCAACGAAATGTTTTTTTGCTAACCTAATTATTCAATAGTTTTATTGCTTTAATTCAAGTCTTGCTAGTAATGATATATCGAATGTTCCAGGCACTTTCAATATTCGCCTTAGACACTGACTTGAGGAGCTCGGTGTGCTCGTGCTCGACGAAGATGTGCTGCTCGATGTCGTGCTTGAGGTTGGCGTCGAGGTGGTAGAGCTGCTGGTTGTGCTCGAGCTCGGTGTGCTTGTCGTCGAAGAGGAGGTCGCTGCAACGAAATGTTTTTTTGCTAACCTAATTATTCAATAGTTTTATTGCTTTAATTCAAGTCTTGCTAGTAGTGATATATCGAATGTTCCAGGCACTTTCAATATTCGCCTTAGACACTGACTTGAGGAGCTCGGTGTGCTCGTGCTCGACGAAGATGTGCTGCTCGATGTCGTGCTTGAGGTTGGCGTCGAGGTGGTAGAGCTGCTGGTTGTGCTCGAGCTCGGTGTGCTTGTCGTCGAAGAGGAGGTCGCTGCAACGAAATGTTTTTTGCTAAGCTAATTATTCAATAGTTTTATTGCTTTAATTCAAGTCTTGCTAGTAGTGATATATCGAATGTTAAAGGCACTTTCAATATTCGCCTTAGACACTGACTTGAGGAGCTCGGTGTGCTCGTGCTCGACGAAGATGTGCTGCTCGATGTCGTGCTTGAGGTTGGCGTCGAGGTGGTAGAGCTGCTGGTTGTGCTCGAGCTCGGTGTGCTTGTCGTCGAAGAGGAGGTCGCTGCAACGAAATGTTTTTTGCTAAGCTAATTATTCAATAGTTTTATTGCTTTAATTCAAGTCTTGCTAGTAGTGATATATCGAATGTTAAAGGCACTTTCAATATTCGCCTTAGACACTGACTTGAGGAGCTCGGTGTGCTCGTGCTCGACGAAGATGTGCTGCTCGATGTCGTGCTTGAGGTTGGCGTCGAGGTGGTAGAGCTGCTGGTTGTGCTCGAGCTCGGTGTGCTTGTCGTCGAAGAGGAGGTCGCTGCAACGAAATGTTTTTTGCTAAGCTAATTAATTCACTTTTCATTAATCAATATTTATTGCTTTAATTCAAGTCTTGCTAGTAATGATATATCGAATGTTCCAGGCACTTTCAATATTCGCCTTAGACACTGACTTGAGGAGCTCGGTGTGCTCGTGCTCGACGAAGATGTGCTGCTCGATGTCGTGCTTGAGGTTGGCGTCGAGGTGGTAGAGCTGCTGGTTGTGCTCGAGCTCGGTGTGCTTGTCGTCGAAGAGGAGGTCGCTGCAACGAAATGTTGTTTGCTAAGCTAATTATTCAATAGTTTTATTGCTTTAATTCAAGTCTTGCTAGTAGTGATATATCGAATGTTAAAGGCACTTTCAATATTCGCCTTAGACACTGACTTGAGGAGCTGGGGTGCTCGTGCTCGACGAAGATGTGCTGCTCGATGTCGTGCTTGAGGTTGGCGTCGAGGTGGTAGAGCTGCTGGTTGTGCTCGAGCTCGGTGTGCTTGTCGTCGAAGAGGAGGTCGCTGCAACGAAATGTTTTTTTGCTAACCTAATTATTCAATAGTTTTATTGCTTTAATTCAAGTCTTGCTAGTAGTGATATATCGAATGTTAAAGGCACTTTCAATATTCGCCTTAGACACTGACTTGAGGAGCTCGGTGTGCTCGTGCTCGACGAAGATGTGCTGCTCGATGTCGTGCTTGAGGTTGGCGTCGAGGTGGTAGAGCTGCTGGTTGTGCTCGAGCTCGGTGTGCTTGTCGTCGAAGAGGAGGTCGCTGCAACGAAATGTTTTTTGCTAACCTAATTATTCAATAGTTTTATTGCTTTAATTCAAGTCTTGCTAGTAGTGATATATCGAATGTTCCAGGCACTTTCAATATTCGCCTTAGACACTGACTTGAGGAGCTCGGTGTGCTCGTGCTCGACGAAGATGTGCTGCTCGATGTCGTGCTTGAGGTTGGCGTCGAGGTGGTAGAGCTGCTGGTTGTGCTCGAGCTCGGTGTGCTTGTCGTCGAAGAGGAGGTCGCTGCAACGAAATGTTTTTTGCTAACCTAATTATTCAATAGTTTTATTGCTTTAATTCAAGTCTTGCTAGTAATGATATATCGAATGTTCCAGGCACTTTCAATATTCGCCTTAGACACTGACTTGAGGAGCTCGGTGTGCTCGTGCTCGACGAAGATGTGCTGCTCGATGTCGTGCTTGAGGTTGGCGTCGAGGTGGTAGAGCTGCTGGTTGTGCTCGAGCTCGGTGTGCTTGTCGTCGAAGAGGAGGTCGCTGCAACGAAATGTTTTTTGCTAACCTAATTATTCAATAGTTTTATTGCTTTAATTCAAATCTTGCTAGTAGTGATATATCGAATGTTAAAGGCACTTTCAATATTCGCCTTAGACACTGACTTGAGGAGCTCGGTGTGCTCGTGCTCGACGAAGATGTGCTGCTCGATGTCGTGCTTGAGGTTGGCGTCGAGGTGGTAGAGCTGCTGGTTGTGCTCGAGCTCGGTGTGCTTGTCGTCGAAGAGGAGGTCGCTGCAACGAAATGTTTTTTGCTAAGCTAATTATTCAATAGTTTTATTGCTTTAATTCAAGTCTTGCTAGTAGTGATATATCGAATGTTAAAGGCACTTTCAATATTCGCCTTAGACACTGACTTGAGGAGCTCGGTGTGCTCGTGCTCGACGAAGATGTGCTGCTCGATGTCGTGCTTGAGGTTGGCGTCGAGGTGGTAGAGCTGCTGGTTGTGCTCGAGCTCGGTGTGCTTGTCGTCGAAGAGGAGGTCGCTGCAACGAAATGTTTTTTGCTAAGCTAATTAATTGCACTTTTCATTAATCAATAGTTGTATTGCTTTAATTCAAATCTTGCTAGTAATGATATATCGAATGTTCCAGTCACTTTCAATATTCGCCTTAGACACTGACTTGAGGAGCTCGGTGTGCTCGTGCTCGACGAAGATGTGCTGCTCGATGTCGTGCTTGAGGTTGGCGTCGAGGTGGTAGAGCTGCTGGTTGTGCTCGAGCTCGGTGTGCTTGTCGTCGAAGAGGAGGTCGCTGCAACGAAATGTTTTTTGCTAAGCTAATTATTCAATAGTTTTATTGCTTTAATTCAAGTCTTGCTAGTAGTGATATATCGAATGTTAAAGGCACTTTCAATATTCGCCTTAGACACTGACTTGAGGAGCTCGGGGTGCTCGTGCTCGACGAAGATGTGCTGCTCGATGTCGTGCTTGAGGTTGGCGTCGAGGTGGTAGAGCTGCTGGTTGTGCTCGAGCTCGGTGTGCTTGTCGTCGAAGAGGAGGTCGCTGCAACGAAATGTTTTTTTGCTAACCTAATTATTCAATAGTTTTATTGCTTTAATTCAAGTCTTGCTAGTAGTGATATATCGAATGTTCCAGGCACTTTCAATATTCGCCTTAGACACTGACTTGAGGAGCTCGGTGTGCTCGTGCTCGACGAAGATGTGCTGCTCGATGTCGTGCTTGAGGTTGGCGTCGAGGTGGTAGAGCTGCTGGTTGTGCTCGAGCTCGGTGTGCTTGTCGTCGAAGAGGAGGTCGCTGCAACGAAATGTTTTTTTGCTAACCTAATTATTCAATAGTTTTATTGCTTTAATTCAAGTCTTGCTAGTAATGATATATCGAATGTTCCAGGCACTTTCAATATTCGCCTTAGACACTGACTTGAGGAGCTCGGTGTGCTCGTGCTCGACGAAGATGTGCTGCTCGATGTCGTGCTTGAGGTTGGCGTCGAGGTGGTAGAGCTGCTGGTTGTGCTCGAGCTCGGTGTGCTTGTCGTCGAAGAGGAGGTCGCTGCAACGAAATGTTTTTTTGCTAACCTAATTATTCAATAGTTTTATTGCTTTAATTCAAGTCTTGCTAGTAGTGATATATCGAATGTTCCAGGCACTTTCAATATTCGCCTTAGACACTGACTTGAGGAGCTCGGTGTGCTCGTGCTCGACGAAGATGTGCTGCTCGATGTCGTGCTTGAGGTTGGCGTCGAGGTGGTAGAGCTGCTGGTTGTGCTCGAGCTCGGTGTGCTTGTCGTCGAAGAGGAGGTCGCTGCAACGAAATGTTTTTTTGCTAACCTAATTATTCAATAGTTTTATTGCTTTAATTCAAATCTTGCTAGTAGTGATATATCGAATGTTCCAGTCACTTTCAATATTCGCCTTAGACACTGACTTGAGGAGCTCGGTGTGCTCGTGCTCGACGAAGATGTGCTGCTCGATGTCGTGCTTGAGGTTGGCGTCGAGGTGGTAGAGCTGCTGGTTGTGCTCGAGCTCGGTGTGCTTGTCGTCGAAGAGGAGGTCGCTGCAACGAAATGTTTTTTTGCTAAGCTAATTATTCAATAGTTTTATTGCTTTAATTCAAGTCTTGCTAGTAGTGATATATCGAATGTTCCAGGCACTTTCAATATTCGCCTTAGACACTGACTTGAGGAGCTCGGTGTGCTCGTGCTCGACGAAGATGTGCTGCTCGATGTCGTGCTTGAGGTTGGCGTCGAGGTGGTAGAGCTGCTGGTTGTGCTCGAGCTCGGTGTGCTTGTCGTCGAAGAGGAGGTCGCTGCAACGAAATGTTTTTTGCTAAGCTAATTATTCAATAGTTTTATTGCTTTAATTCAAATCTTGCTAGTAATGATATATCGAATGTTCCAGTCACTTTCAATATTCGCCTTAGACACTGACTTGAGGAGCTCGGTGTGCTCGTGCTCGACGAAGATGTGCTGCTCGATGTCGTGCTTGAGGTTGGCGTCGAGGTGGTAGAGCTGCTGGTTGTGCTCGAGCTCGGTGTGCTTGTCGTCGAAGAGGAGGTCGCTGCAACGAAATGTTTTTTGCTAAGCTAATTATTCAATAGTTTTATTGCTTTAATTCAAGTCTTGCTAGTAGTGATATATCGAATGTTAAAGGCACTTTCAATATTCGCCTTAGACACTGACTTGAGGAGCTCGGTGTGCTCGTGCTCGACGAAGATGTGCTGCTCGATGTCGTGCTTGAGGTTGGCGTCGAGGTGGTAGAGCTGCTGGTTGTGCTCGAGCTCGGTGTGCTTGTCGTCGAAGAGGAGGTCGCTGCAACGAAATGTTTTTTGCTAAGCTAATTATTCAATAGTTTTATTGCTTTAATTCAAGTCTTGCTTGTAGTGATATATCGAATGTTAAAGGCACTTTCAATATTCGCCTTAGACACTGACTTGAGGAGCTCGGTGTGCTCGTGCTCGACGAAGATGTGCTGCTCGATGTCGTGCTTGAGGTTGGCGTCGAGGTGGTAGAGCTGCTGGTTGTGCTCGAGCTCGGTGTGCTTGTCGTCGAAGAGGAGGTCGCTGCAACGAAATGTTTTTTGCTAAGCTAATTAAATTCATTAATCAATAGTTTTATTGCTTTAATTCAAATCTTGCTAGTAATGATATATCGAATGTTCCAGGCACTTTCAATATTCGCCTTAGACACTGACTTGAGGAGCTCGGTGTGCTCGTGCTCGACGAAGATGTGCTGCTCGATGTCGTGCTTGAGGTTGGCGTCGAGGTGGTAGAGCTGCTGGTTGTGCTCGAGCTCGGTGTGCTTGTCGTCGAAGAGGAGGTCGCTGCAACGAAATGTTTTTTGCTAAGCTAATTATTCAATAGTTTTATTGCTTTAATTCAAGTCTTGCTAGTAGTGATATATCGAATGTTAAAGGCACTTTCAATATTCGCCTTAGACACTGACTTGAGGAGCTCGGTGTGCTCGTGCTCGACGAAGATGTGCTGCTCGATGTCGTGCTTGAGGTTGGCGTCGAGGTGGTAGAGCTGCTGGTTGTGCTCGAGCTCGGTGTGCTTGTCGTCGAAGAGGAGGTCGCTGCAACGAAATGTTTTTTGCTAAGCTAATTATTCAATAGTTTTATTGCTTTAATTCAAGTCTTGCTAGTAGTGATATATCGAATGTTAAAGGCACTTTCAATATTCGCCTTAGACACTGACTTGAGGAGCTCGGTGTGCTCGTGCTCGACGAAGATGTGCTGCTCGATGTCGTGCTTGAGGTTGGCGTCGAGGTGGTAGAGCTGCTGGTTGTGCTCGAGCTCGGTGTGCTTGTCGTCGAAGAGGAGGTCGCTGCAACGAAATGTTTTTTGCTAAGCTAATTAAATTCATAATCAATAGTTTTATTGCTTTAATTCAAATCTTGCTAGTAATGATATATCGAATGTTCCAGTCACTTTCAATATTCGCCTTAGACACTGACTTGAGGAGCTCGGTGTGCTCGTGCTCGACGAAGATGTGCTGCTCGATGTCGTGCTTGAGGTTGGCGTCGAGGTGGTAGAGCTGCTGGTTGTGCTCGAGCTCGGTGTGCTTGTCGTCGAAGAGGAGGTCGCTGCAACGAAATGTTTTTTGCTAAGCTAATTATTCAATAGTTTTATTGCTTTAATTCAAGTCTTGCTAGTAGTGATATATCGAATGTTAAAGGCACTTTCAATATTCGCCTTAGACACTGACTTGAGGAGCTCGGTGTGCTCGTGCTCGACGAAGATGTGCTGCTCGATGTCGTGCTTGAGGTTGGCGTCGAGGTGGTAGAGCTGCTGGTTGTGCTCGAGCTCGGTGTGCTTGTCGTCGAAGAGGAGGTCGCTGCAACGAAATGTTTTTTGCTAAGCTAATTATTCAATAGTTTTATTGCTTTAATTCAAGTCTTGCTAGTAGTGATATATCGAATGTTAAAGGCACTTTCAATATTCGCCTTAGACACTGACTTGAGGAGCTCGGTGTGCTCGTGCTCGACGAAGATGTGCTGCTCGATGTCGTGCTTGAGGTTGGCGTCGAGGTGGTAGAGCTGCTGGTTGTGCTCGAGCTCGGTGTGCTTGTCGTCGAAGAGGAGGTCGCTGCAACGAAATGTTTTTTGCTAAGCTAATTAATTAATTCATTAATCAATAATTTTATTGCTTTAATTCAAATCTTGCTAGTAATGATATATCGAATGTTCCAGTCACTTTCAATATTCGCCTTAGACACTGACTTGAGGAGCTCGGTGTGCTCGTGCTCGACGAAGATGTGCTGCTCGATGTCGTGCTTGAGGTTGGCGTCGAGGTGGTAGAGCTGCTGGTTGTGCTCGAGCTCGGTGTGCTTGTCGTCGAAGAGGAGGTCGCTGCAACGAAATGTTTTTTGCTAAGCTAATTATTCAATAGTTTTATTGCTTTAATTCAAGTCTTGCTAGTAGTGATATATCGAATGTTAAAGGCACTTTCAATATTCGCCTTAGACACTGACTTGAGGAGCTCGGGTGCTCGTGCTCGACGAAGATGTGCTGCTCGATGTCGTGCTTGAGGTTGGCGTCGAGGTGGTAGAGCTGCTGGTTGTGCTCGAGCTCGGTGTGCTTGTCGTCGAAGAGGAGGTCGCTGCAACGAAATGTTTTTTTGCTAAGCTAATTATTCAATAGTTTTATTGCTTTAATTCAAGTCTTGCTAGTAATGATATATCGAATGTTCCAGGCACTTTCAATATTCGCCTTAGACACTGACTTGAGGAGCTCGGTGTGCTCGTGCTCGACGAAGATGTGCTGCTCGATGTCGTGCTTGAGGTTGGCGTCGAGGTGGTAGAGCTGCTGGTTGTGCTCGAGCTCGGTGTGCTTGTCGTCGAAGAGGAGGTCGCTGCAACGAAATGTTTTTTGCTAAGCTAATTATTCAATAGTTTTATTGCTTTAATTCAAGTCTTGCTAGTAGTGATATATCGAATGTTAAAGGCACTTTCAATATTCGCCTTAGACACTGACTTGAGGAGCTCGGTGTGCTCGTGCTCGACGAAGATGTGCTGCTCGATGTCGTGCTTGAGGTTGGCGTCGAGGTGGTAGAGCTGCTGGTTGTGCTCGAGCTCGGTGTGCTTGTCGTCGAAGAGGAGGTCGCTGCAACGAAATGTTTTTTGCTAAGCTAATTATTCAATAGTTTTATTGCTTTAATTCAAGTCTTGCTAGTAGTGATATATCGAATGTTAAAGGCACTTTCAATATTCGCCTTAGACACTGACTTGAGGAGCTCGGTGTGCTCGTGCTCGACGAAGATGTGCTGCTCGATGTCGTGCTTGAGGTTGGCGTCGAGGTGGTAGAGCTGCTGGTTGTGCTCGAGCTCGGTGTGCTTGTCGTCGAAGAGGAGGTCGCTGCAACGAAATGTTTTTTGCTAAGCTAAATTATTCAATAGTTTTATTGCTTTAATTCAAGTCTTGCTAGTAGTGATATATCGAATGTTAAAGGCACTTTCAATATTC
Organism: Allodiplogaster sudhausi; assembly: GCA_945643635.1. NCBI lineage: Eukaryota > Metazoa > Nematoda > Chromadorea > Rhabditida > Diplogasteridae > Allodiplogaster > Allodiplogaster sudhausi. The sequence continues at coordinate 776,228 of CALZFC010000042.1, read as the reverse complement.
GCCTTAGACACTGACTTGAGGAGCTCGGTGTGCTCGTGCTCGACGAAGATGTGCTGCTCGATGTCGTGCTTGAGGTTGGCGTCGAGGTGGTAGAGCTGCTGGTTGTGCTCGAGCTCGGTGTGCTTGTCGTCGAAGAGGAGGTCGCTGCAACGAAATGTTTTTTGCTAAGCTAATTATTCAATAGTTTTATTGCTTTAATTCAAGTCTTGCTAGTAGTGATATATCGAATGTTAAAGGCACTTTCAATATTCGCCTTAGACACTGACTTGAGGAGCTCGGTGTGCTCGTGCTCGACGAAGATGTGCTGCTCGATGTCGTGCTTGAGGTTGGCGTCGAGGTGGTAGAGCTGCTGGTTGTGCTCGAGCTCGGTGTGCTTGTCGTCGAAGAGGAGGTCGCTGCAACGAAATGTTTTTTTGCTAACCTAATTATTCAATAGTTTTATTGCTTTAATTCAAGTCTTGCTAGTAGTGATATATCGAATGTTCCAGGCACTTTCAATATTCGCCTTAGACACTGACTTGAGGAGCTCGGTGTGCTCGTGCTCGACGAAGATGTGCTGCTCGATGTCGTGCTTGAGGTTGGCGTCGAGGTGGTAGAGCTGCTGGTTGTGCTCGAGCTCGGTGTGCTTGTCGTCGAAGAGGAGGTCGCTGCAACGAAATGTTTTTTTGCTAACCTAATTATTCAATAGTTTTATTGCTTTAATTCAAGTCTTGCTAGTAATGATATATCGAATGTTCCAGTCACTTTCAATATTCGCCTTAGACACTGACTTGAGGAGCTCGGTGTGCTCGTGCTCGACGAAGATGTGCTGCTCGATGTCGTGCTTGAGGTTGGCGTCGAGGTGGTAGAGCTGCTGGTTGTGCTCGAGCTCGGTGTGCTTGTCGTCGAAGAGGAGGTCGCTGCAACGAAATGTTTTTTTGCTAAGCTAATTATTCAATAGTTTTATTGCTTTAATTCAAGTCTTGCTAGTAGTGATATATCGAATGTTAAAGGCACTTTCAATATTCGCCTTAGACACTGACTTGAGGAGCTCGGTGTGCTCGTGCTCGACGAAGATGTGCTGCTCGATGTCGTGCTTGAGGTTGGCGTCGAGGTGGTAGAGCTGCTGGTTGTGCTCGAGCTCGGTGTGCTTGTCGTCGAAGAGGAGGTCGCTGCAACGAAATGTTTTTTGCTAAGCTAATTATTCAATAGTTTTATTGCTTTAATTCAAGTCTTGCTAGTAGTGATATATCGAATGTTAAAGGCACTTTCAATATTCGCCTTAGACACTGACTTGAGGAGCTCGGTGTGCTCGTGCTCGACGAAGATGTGCTGCTCGATGTCGTGCTTGAGGTTGGCGTCGAGGTGGTAGAGCTGCTGGTTGTGCTCGAGCTCGGTGTGCTTGTCGTCGAAGAGGAGGTCGCTGCAACGAAATGTTTTTTTGCTAAGCTAATTATTCAATAGTTTTATTGCTTTAATTCAAGTCTTGCTAGTAGTGATATATCGAATGTTAAAGGCACTTTCAATATTCGCCTTAGACACTGACTTGAGGAGCTCGGTGTGCTCGTGCTCGACGAAGATGTGCTGCTCGATGTCGTGCTTGAGGTTGGCGTCGAGGTGGTAGAGCTGCTGGTTGTGCTCGAGCTCGGTGTGCTTGTCGTCGAAGAGGAGGTCGCTGCAACGAAATGTTTTTTTGCTAACCTAATTATTCAATAGTTTTATTGCTTTAATTCAAGTCTTGCTAGTAATGATATATCGAATGTTCCAGGCACTTTCAATATTCGCCTTAGACACTGACTTGAGGAGCTCGGTGTGCTCGTGCTCGACGAAGATGTGCTGCTCGATGTCGTGCTTGAGGTTGGCGTCGAGGTGGTAGAGCTGCTGGTTGTGCTCGAGCTCGGTGTGCTTGTCGTCGAAGAGGAGGTCGCTGCAACGAAATGTTTTTTTGCTAACCTAATTATTCAATAGTTTTATTGCTTTAATTCAAATCTTGCTAGTAATGATATATCGAATGTTCCAGGCACTTTCAATATTCGCCTTAGACACTGACTTGAGGAGCTCGGTGTGCTCGTGCTCGACGAAGATGTGCTGCTCGATGTCGTGCTTGAGGTTGGCGTCGAGGTGGTAGAGCTGCTGGTTGTGCTCGAGCTCGGTGTGCTTGTCGTCGAAGAGGAGGTCGCTGCAACGAAATGTTTTTTGCTAAGCTAATTATTCAATAGTTTTATTGCTTTAATTCAAGTCTTGCTAGTAATGATATATCGAATGTTCCAGGCACTTTCAATATTCGCCTTAGACACTGACTTGAGGAGCTCGGTGTGCTCGTGCTCGACGAAGATGTGCTGCTCGATGTCGTGCTTGAGGTTGGCGTCGAGGTGGTAGAGCTGCTGGTTGTGCTCGAGCTCGGTGTGCTTGTCGTCGAAGAGGAGGTCGCTGCAACGAAATGTTTTTTGCTAAGCTAATTATTCAATAGTTTTATTGCTTTAATTCAAGTCTTGCTAGTAGTGATATATCGAATGTTAAAGGCACTTTCAATATTCGCCTTAGACACTGACTTGAGGAGCTCGGTGTGCTCGTGCTCGACGAAGATGTGCTGCTCGATGTCGTGCTTGAGGTTGGCGTCGAGGTGGTAGAGCTGCTGGTTGTGCTCGAGCTCGGTGTGCTTGTCGTCGAAGAGGAGGTCGCTGCAACGAAATGTTTTTTGCTAAGCTAATTATTCAATAGTTTTATTGCTTTAATTCAAGTCTTGCTAGTAGTGATATATCGAATGTTAAAGGCACTTTCAATATTCGCCTTAGACACTGACTTGAGGAGCTCGGTGTGCTCGTGCTCGACGAAGATGTGCTGCTCGATGTCGTGCTTGAGGTTGGCGTCGAGGTGGTAGAGCTGCTGGTTGTGCTCGAGCTCGGTGTGCTTGTCGTCGAAGAGGAGGTCGCTGCAACGAAATGTTTTTTGCTAAGCTAATTATTCAATAGTTTTATTGCTTTAATTCAAGTCTTGCTAGTAGTGATATATCGAATGTTAAAGGCACTTTCAATATTCGCCTTAGACACTGACTTGAGGAGCTCGGTGTGCTCGTGCTCGACGAAGATGTGCTGCTCGATGTCGTGCTTGAGGTTGGCGTCGAGGTGGTAGAGCTGCTGGTTGTGCTCGAGCTCGGTGTGCTTGTCGTCGAAGAGGAGGTCGCTGCAACGAAATGTTTTTTGCTAAGCTAATTATTCAATAGTTTTATTGCTTTAATTCAAGTCTTGCTAGTAATGATATATCGAATGTTCCAGGCACTTTCAATATTCGCCTTAGACACTGACTTGAGGAGCTCGGTGTGCTCGTGCTCGACGAAGATGTGCTGCTCGATGTCGTGCTTGAGGTTGGCGTCGAGGTGGTAGAGCTGCTGGTTGTGCTCGAGCTCGGTGTGCTTGTCGTCGAAGAGGAGGTCGCTGCAACGAAATGTTTTTTGCTAAGCTTATTATTCAATAGTTTTATTGCTTTAATTCAAGTCTTGCTAGTAGTGATATATCGAATGTTAAAGGCACTTTCAATATTCGCCTTAAACACTGACTTGAGGAGCTCGGTGTGCTCGTGCTCGACGAAGATGTGCTGCTCGATGTCGTGCTTGAGGTTGGCGTCGAGGTGGTAGAGCTGCTGGTTGTGCTCGAGCTCGGTGTGCTTGTCGTCGAAGAGGAGGTCGCTGCAACGAAATGTTTTTTGCTAAGCTAATTATTCAATAGTTTTATTGCTTTAATTCAAGTCTTGCTAGTAGTGATATATCGAATGTTAAAGGCACTTTCAATATTCGCCTTAGACACTGACTTGAGGAGCTCGGTGTGCTCGTGCTCGACGAAGATGTGCTGCTCGATGTCGTGCTTGAGGTTGGCGTCGAGGTGGTAGAGCTGCTGGTTGTGCTCGAGCTCGGTGTGCTTGTCGTCGAAGAGGAGGTCGCTGCAACGAAATGTTTTTTGCTAAGCTAATTATTCAATAGTTTTATTGCTTTAATTCAAGTCTTGCTAGTAGTGATATATCGAATGTTAAAGGCACTTTCAATATTCGCCTTAGACACTGACTTGAGGAGCTTGGGGTGCTCGTGCTCGACGAAGATGTGCTGCTCGATGTCGTGCTTGAGGTTGGCGTCGAGGTTGTTGAGCTGCTAGTTGTGCTTGAGCTCGGTGTGCTCGTGCTCGACGAAGATGTGCTGCTCGATGTCGTGCTTGAGGTTGGCGTCGAGGTGGTAGAGCTGCTGGTTGTGCTCGAGCTCGGTGTGCTTGTCGTCGAAGAGGAGGTCGCTGCAACGAAATGTTTTTTTGCTAAGCTAATTAATTACACTTTTCATTATTCAATAGTTTTATTGCTTTAATTCAAGTCTTGCTAGTAGTGATATATCGAATGTTAAAGGCACTTTCAATATTCGCCTTAGACACTGACTTGAGGAGCTCGGTGTGCTCGTGCTCGACGAAGATGTGCTGCTCGATGTCGTGCTTGAGGTTGGCGTCGAGGTGGTAGAGCTGCTGGTTGTGCTCGAGCTCGGTGTGCTTGTCGTCGAAGAGGAGGTCGCTGCAACGAAATGTTTTTTGCTAAGCTAATTAATTACACTTTTCATTATTCAATAGTTTTATTGCTTTAATTCAAGTCTTGCTAGTAATGATATATCGAATGTTCCAGTCACTTTCAATATTCGCCTTAGACACTGACTTGAGGAGCTCGGTGTGCTCGTGCTCGACGAAGATGTGCTGCTCGATGTCGTGCTTGAGGTTGGCGTCGAGGTGGTAGAGCTGCTGGTTGTGCTCGAGCTCGGTGTGCTTGTCGTCGAAGAGGAGGTCGCTGCAACGAAATGTTTTTTGCTAAGCTTATTATTCAATAGTTTTATTGCTTTAATTCAAGTCTTGCTAGTAGTGATATATCGAATGTTAAAGGCACTTTCAATATTCGCCTTAGACACTGACTTGAGGAGCTCGGTGTGCTCGTGCTCGACGAAGATGTGCTGCTCGATGTCGTGCTTGAGGTTGGCGTCGAGGTGGTAGAGCTGCTGGTTGTGCTCGAGCTCGGTGTGCTTGTCGTCGAAGAGGAGGTCGCTGCAACGAAATGGTTTTTTGCTAAGCTAATTATTCAATAGTTTTATTGCTTTAATTCAAGTCTTGCTAGTAGTGATATATCGAATGTTAAAGGCACTTTCAATATTCGCCTTAGACACTGACTTGAGGAGCTCGGTGTGCTCGTGCTCGACGAAGATGTGCTGCTCGATGTCGTGCTTGAGGTTGGCGTCGAGGTGGTAGAGCTGCTGGTTGTGCTCGAGCTCGGTGTGCTTGTCGTCGAAGAGGAGGTCGCTGCAACGAAATGTTTTTTGCTAAACTAATTATTCAATAGTTTATTGCTTTAATTCAAGTCTTGCTAGTAATGATATATCGAATGTTCCAGGCACTTTCAATATTCGCCTTAGACACTGACTTGAGGAGCTCGGTGTGCTCGTGCTCGACGAAGATGTGCTGCTCGATGTCGTGCTTGAGGTTGGCGTCGAGGTTGTAGAGCTGCTGGTTGTGCTCGAGCTCGGTGTGCTTGTCGTCGAAGAGGAGGTCGCTGCAACGAAAGTTTTTTTTTTGCTAACCTACTTATTCAATAGTTTTATTGCTTTAATTCAAGTCTTGCTAGTAGTGATATATCGAATGTTAAAGGCACTTTCAATATTCGCCTTAGACACTGACTTGAGGAGCTCGGTGTGCTCGTGCTCGACGAAGATGTGCTGCTCGATGTCGTGCTTGAGGTTGGCGTCGAGGTGGTAGAGCTGCTGGTTGTGCTCGAGCTCGGTGTGCTTGTCGTCGAAGAGGAGGTCGCTGCAACGAAAGTTTTTTTTTTGCTAACCTACTTATTCAATAGTTTTATTGCTTTAATTCAAGTCTTGCTAGTAGTGATATATCGAATGTTAAAGGCACTTTCAATATTCGCCTTAGACACTGACTTGAGGAGCTTGGGGTGCTCGTGCTCGACGAAGATGTGCTGCTCGATGTCGTGCTTGAGGTTGGCGTCGAGGTGGTAGAGCTGCTGGTTGTGCTCGAGCTCGGTGTGCTTGTCGTCGAAGAGGAGGTCGCTGCAACGAAATGTTTTTTGCTCAGCTAATTATTCAATAGTTTTATTGCTTTAATTCAAGTCTTGCTAGTAGTGATATATCGAATGTTAAAGGCACTTTCAATATTCGCCTTAGACACTGACTTGAGGAGCTCGGTGTGCTCGTGCTCGACGAAGATGTGCTGCTCGATGTCGTGCTTGAGGTTGGCGTCGAGGTGGTGGAGCTGCTGGTTGTGCTCGAGCTCGGTGTGCTTGTCGTCGAAGAGGAGGTCGCTGCAACGAAATGTTTTTTTGCTAACCTAATTATTCAATAGTTTTATTGCTTTAATTCAAGTCTTGCTAGTAGTGATATATCGAATGTTAAAGGCACTTTCAATATTCGCCTTAGACACTGACTTGAGGAGCTCGGTGTGCTCGTGCTCGACGAAGATGTGCTGCTCGATGTCGTGCTTGAGGTTGGCGTCGAGGTGGTAGAGCTGCTGGTTGTGCTCGAGCTCGGTGTGCTTGTCGTCGAAGAGGAGGTCGCTGCAACGAAATGTTTTTTGCTAAGCTAATTATTCAATAGTTTTATTGCTTTAATTCAAGTCTTGCTAGTAGTGATATATCGAATGTTAAAGGCACTTTCAATATTCGCCTTAGACACTGACTTGAGGAGCTTGGGGTGCTCGTGCTCGACGAAGATGTGCTGCTCGATGTCGTGCTTGAGGTTGGCGTCGAGGTGGTAGAGCTGCTGGTTGTGCTCGAGCTCGGTGTGCTTGTCGTCGAAGAGGAGGTCGCTGCAACGAAATGTTTTTTGCTAAGCTAATAATTCAATAGTTTTATTGCTTTAATTCAAGTCTTGCTAGTAATGATATATCGAATGTTCCAGTCACTTTCAATATTCGCCTTAGACACTGACTTGAGGAGCTCGGTGTGCTCGTGCTCGACGAAGATGTGCTGCTCGATGTCGTGCTTGAGGTTGGCGTCGAGGTGGTAGAGCTGCTGGTTGTGCTCGAGCTCGGTGTGCTTGTCGTCGAAGAGGAGGTCGCTGCAACGAAATGTTTTTTGCTAAGCTTATTATTCAATAGTTTTATTGCTTTAATTCAAGTCTTGCTAGTAGTGATATATCGAATGTTAAAGGCACTTTCAATATTCGCCTTAGACACTGACTTGAGGAGCTCGGTGTGCTCGTGCTCGACGAAGATGTGCTGCTCGATGTCGTGCTTGAGGTTGGCGTCGAGGTGGTAGAGCTGCTGGTTGTGCTCGAGCTCGGTGTGCTTGTCGTCGAAGAGGAGGTCGCTGCAACGAAATGTTTTTTGCTAAGCTAATTATTCAATAGTTTTATTGCTTTAATTCAAGTCTTGCTAGTAGTGATATATCGAATGTTAAAGGCACTTTCAATATTCGCCTTAGACACTGACTTGAGGAGCTCGGTGTGCTCGTGCTCGACGAAGATGTGCTGCTCGATGTCGTGCTTGAGGTTGGCGTCGAGGTGGTAGAGCTGCTGGTTGTGCTCGAGCTCGGTGTGCTTGTCGTCGAAGAGGAGGTCGCTGCAACGAAATGTTTTTTTGCTAAGCTAATTATTCAATAGTTTTATTGCTTTAATTCAAGTCTTGCTAGTAGTGATATATCGAATGTTAAAGGCACTTTCAATATTCGCCTTAGACACTGACTTGAGGAGCTTGGGGTGCTCGTGCTCGACGAAGATGTGCTGCTCGATGTCGTGCTTGAGGTTGGCGTCGAGGTTGTTGAGCTGCTAGTTGTGCTTGAGCTCGGTGTGCTCGTGCTCGACGAAGATGTGCTGCTCGATGTCGTGCTTGAGGTTGGCGTCGAGGTGGTAGAGCTGCTGGTTGTGCTCGAGCTCGGTGTGCTTGTCGTCGAAGAGGAGGTCGCTGCAACGAAATGTTTTTTTGCTAAGCTAATTAATTACACTTTTCATTATTCAATAGTTTTATTGCTTTAATTCAAGTCTTGCTAGTAGTGATATATCGAATGTTAAAGGCACTTTCAATATTCGCCTTAGACACTGACTTGAGGAGCTCGGTGTGCTCGTGCTCGACGAAGATGTGCTGCTCGATGTCGTGCTTGAGGTTGGCGTCGAGGTGGTAGAGCTGCTGGTTGTGCTCGAGCTCGGTGTGCTTGTCGTCGAAGAGGAGGTCGCTGCAACGAAATGTTTTTTTGCTAAGCTAATTAATTACACTTTTCATTATTCAATAGTTTTATTGCTTTAATTCAAGTCTTGCTAGTAATGATATATCGAATGTTCCAGTCACTTTCAATATTCGCCTTAGACACTGACTTGAGGAGCTCGGTGTGCTCGTGCTCGACGAAGATGTGCTGCTCGATGTCGTGCTTGAGGTTGGCGTCGAGGTGGTAGAGCTGCTGGTTGTGCTCGAGCTCGGTGTGCTTGTCGTCGAAGAGGAGGTCGCTGCAACGAAATGTTTTTTGCTAAGCTTATTATTCAATAGTTTTATTGCTTTAATTCAAGTCTTGCTAGTAGTGATATATCGAATGTTAAAGGCACTTTCAATATTCGCCTTAGACACTGACTTGAGGAGCTCGGTGTGCTCGTGCTCGACGAAGATGTGCTGCTCGATGTCGTGCTTGAGGTTGGCGTCGAGGTGGTAGAGCTGCTGGTTGTGCTCGAGCTCGGTGTGCTTGTCGTCGAAGAGGAGGTCGCTGCAACGAAATGGTTTTTGCTAAGCTAATTATTCAATAGTTTTATTGCTTTAATTCAAGTCTTGCTAGTAGTGATATATCGAATGTTAAAGGCACTTTCAATATTCGCCTTAGACACTGACTTGAGGAGCTCGGTGTGCTCGTGCTCGACGAAGATGTGCTGCTCGATGTCGTGCTTGAGGTTGGCGTCGAGGTGGTAGAGCTGCTGGTTGTGCTCGAGCTCGGTGTGCTTGTCGTCGAAGAGGAGGTCGCTGCAACGAAATGTTTTTTGCTAAACTAATTTATTCAATAGTTTTATTGCTTTAATTCAAGTCTTGCTAGTAATGATATATCGAATGTTCCAGGCACTTTCAATATTCGCCTTAGACACTGACTTGAGGAGCTCGGTGTGCTCGTGCTCGACGAAGATGTGCTGCTCGATGTCGTGCTTGAGGTTGGCGTCGAGGTTGTAGAGCTGCTGGTTGTGCTCGAGCTCGGTGTGCTTGTCGTCGAAGAGGAGGTCGCTGCAACGAAAGTTTTTTTTTTGCTAACCTACTTATTCAATAGTTTTATTGCTTTAATTCAAGTCTTGCTAGTAGTGATATATCGAATGTTAAAGGCACTTTCAATATTCGCCTTAGACACTGACTTGAGGAGCTCGGTGTGCTCGTGCTCGACGAAGATGTGCTGCTCGATGTCGTGCTTGAGGTTGGCGTCGAGGTGGTAGAGCTGCTGGTTGTGCTCGAGCTCGGTGTGCTTGTCGTCGAAGAGGAGGTCGCTGCAACGAAATGTTTTTTGCTAAGCTAATTAATTACACTTTTATTAATCAATAGTTTTATTGCTTTAATTCAAATCTTGCTAGTAATGATATATCGAATGTTCCAGCCACTTTCAATATTCGCCTTAAACACTACTTGAGGAGCTCGGTGTGCTCGTGCTCGACGAAGATGTGCTGCTCGATGTCGTGCTTGAGGTTGGCGTCGAGGTGGTAGAGCTGCTGGTTGTGCTCGAGCTCGGTGTGCTTGTCGTCGAAGAGGAGGTCGCTGCAACGAAATGTTTTTTGCTAAGCTAATTATTCAATAGTTTTATTGCTTTAATTCAAGTCTTGCTAGTAGTGATATATCGAATGTTAAAGGCACTTTCAATATTCGCCTTAGACACTGACTTGAGGAGCTCGGTGTGCTCGTGCTCGACGAAGATGTGCTGCTCGATGTCGTGCTTGAGGTTGGCGTCGAGGTGGTAGAGCTGCTGGTTGTGCTCGAGCTCGGTGTGCTTGTCGTCGAAGAGGAGGTCGCTGCAACGAAATGTTTTTTTGCTAAGCTAATTAATTGCACTTTTCATTAATCAATAGTTTTATTGCTTTAATTCAAGTCTTGCTAGTAATGATATATCGAATGTTCCAGTCACTTTCAATATTCGCCTTAGACACTGACTTGAGGAGCTCGGGGTGCTCGTGCTCGACGAAGATGTGCTGCTCGATGTCGTGCTTGAGGTTGGCGTCGAGGTGGTAGAGCTGCTGGTTGTGCTCGAGCTCGGTGTGCTTGTCGTCGAAGAGGAGGTCGCTGCAACGAAATGTTTTTTGCTAACCTACTTATTCAATAGTTTTATTGCTTTAATTCAAGTCTTGTTAGTAGTGATATATCGAATGTTAAAGGCACTTTCAATATTCGCCTTAAACACTGACTTGAGGAGCTCGGTGTGCTCGTGCTCGACGAAGATGTGCTGCTCGAAGTCGTGCTTGAGGTTGGCGTCGAGGTGGTAGAGCTGCTGGTTGTGCTCGAGCTCGGTGTGCTTGTCGTCGAAGAGGAGGTCGCTGCAACGAAATGTTTTTTGCTAAGCTTATTATTCAATAATTTATATCAAGTCTTGCTAGTAGTGATATGTCGCTTTGATTCAAGTCTTGCTAGTAGTGATATATCGAATGTTAAAGACACTTTCAATATTCGCCTTAGACACTGACTTGAGGAGCTGGGGTGCTCGTGCTCGACGAAGATGTGCTGCTCGATGTCGTGCTTGAGGTTGGCGTCGAGGTGTGAGCTGCTAGTTGTGCTCGAGCTCGGTGTGCTTGTCGTCGAAGAGGAGGTCGCTGCAACGAAATGTTTTTTTTGCTAACCTACTTATTCAATAGTTTTATTGCTTTAATTCAAATCTTGCTAGTAATGATATATCGAATGTTCCAGTCACTTTCAATATTCGCCTTAAACACTGACTTGAGGAGCTCGGTGTGCTCGTGCTCGACGAAGATGTGCTGCTCGATGTCGTGCTTGAGGTTGGCGTCGAGGTGGTAGAGCTGCTGGTTGTGCTCGAGCTCGGTGTGCTTGTCGTCGAAGAGGAGGTCGCTGCAACGAAATGTTTTTTGCTAACCTACTTATTCAATAGTTTTATTGCTTTAATTCAAGTCTTGTTAGTAGTGATATATCGAATGTTAAAGGCACTTTCAATATTCGCCTTAGACACTGACTTGAGGAGCTCGGTGTGCTCGTGCTCGACGAAGATGTGCTGCTCGATGTCGTGCTTGAGGTTGGCGTCGAGGTTGTAGAGCTGCTGGTTGTGCTCGAGCTCGGTGTGCTTGTCGTCGAAGAGGAGGTCGCTGCAACGAAATGTTTTTTTGCTAAGCTTATTATTCAATAATTTATTGCTTTAATTAAAGTCTTGCTAGTAGTGATATATCGAATGTTAAAGGCACTTTCAATATTCGCCTTAGACACTGACTTGAGGAGCTCGGTGTGCTCGTGCTCGACGAAGATGTGCTGCTCGATGTCGTGCTTGAGGTTGGCGTCGAGGTGGTTGAGCTGCTGGTTGTGCTCGAGCTCGGTGTGCTTGTCGTCGAAGAGGAGGTCGCTGCAACGAAATGTTTTTTGCTAACCTACTTATTCAATAGTTTTATTGCTTTAATTCAAGTCTTGCTAGTAGTGATATATCGAATGTTCCAGTCACTTTCAATATTCGCCTTAACACTGACTTGAGGAGCTCGGTGTGCTCGTGCTCGACGAAGATGTGCTGCTCGATGTCGTGCTTGAGGTTGGCGTCGAGGTGGTAGAGCTGCTGGTTGTGCTCGAGCTCGGTGTGCTTGTCGTCGAAGAGGAGGTCGCTGCAACGAAATGATGTTTTGCTAACCTACTTATTCAATAGTTTTATTGCTTTAATTCAAGTCTTGTTAGTAGTGATATATCGAATGTTAAAGGCACTTTCAATATTCGCCTTAAACACTTACTTGAGGAGCTCGGTGTGCTCGTGCTCGACGAAGATGTGCTGCTCGATGTCGTGCTTGAGGTTGGCGTCGAGGTGGTAGAGCTGCTGGTTGTGCTCGAGCTCGGTGTGCTTGTCGTCGAAGAGGAGGTCGCTGCAACGAAATGTTTTTTGCTAAGCTTATTATTCAATAATTTATATCAAGTCTTGCTAGTAGTGATATGTCGCTTTGATTCAAGTCTTGCTAGTAGTGATATATCGAATGTTAAAGACACTTTCAATATTCGCCTTAGACACTGACTTGAGGAGCTTGGGGTGCTCGTGCTCGACGAAGATGTGCTGCTCGATGTCGTGCTTGAGGTTGGCGTCGAGGTTGTTGAGCTGCTAGTTGTGCTCGAGCTCGGTGTGCTTGTCGTCGAAGAGGAGGTCGCTGCAACGAAATGCTTTTTGCTAACCTACTTATTCAATAGTTTTATTGCTTTAATTCAAGTCTTGTTAGTAGTGATATATCGAATGTTCCAGTCACTTTCAATATTCGCCTTAAACACTTACTTGAGGAGCTCGGTGTGCTCGTGCTCGACGAAGATGTGCTGCTCGATGTCGTGCTTGAGGTTGGCGTCGAGGTGGTAGAGCTGCTGGTTGTGCTCGAGCTCGGTGTGCTTGTCGTCGAAGAGGATGTCGCTGCAACGAAATGATGTTTTGCTAACCTACTTATTCAATAGTTTTATTGCTTTAATTCGAGTCTTGTTAGTAGTGATATATCGAATGTTAAAGGCACTTTCAATATTCGCCTTAAACACTACTTGAGGAGCTCGGTGTGCTCGTGCTCGACGAAGATGTGCTGCTCGATGTCGTGCTTGAGGTTGGCGTCGAGGTGGTAGAGCTGCTGGTTGTGCTCGAGCTCGGTGTGCTTGTCGTCGAAGAGGAGGTCGCTGCAACGAAATGTTTTTTTGCTAAGCTTATTATTCAATAATTTATATCAAGTCTTGCTAGTAGTGATATGTCGCTTTGATTCAAGTCTTGCTAGTAGTGATATATCGAATGTTAAAGACACTTTCAATATTCGCCTTAGACACTGACTTGAGGAGCTTGGGGTGCTCGTGCTCGACGAAGATGTGCTGCTCGATGTCGTGCTTGAGGTTGGCGTCGAGGTTGTTGAGCTGCTAGTTGTGCTTGAGCTCGGTGTGCTTGTCGTCGAAGAGGAGGTCGCTGCAACGAAATGCTTTTTGCTAACCTACTTATTCAATAGTTTTATTGCTTTAATTCAAGTCTTGCTAGTAGTGATATATCGAATGTTCCAGTCACTTTCAATATTCGCCTTAAACACTTACTTGAGGAGCTCGGTGTGCTCGTGCTCGACGAAGATGTGCTGCTCGATGTCGTGCTTGAGGTTGGCGTCGAGGTGGTAGAGCTGCTGGTTGTGCTCGAGCTCGGTGTGCTTGTCGTCGAAGAGGATGTCGCTGCAACGAAATGATGTTTTGCTAACCTACTTATTCAATAGTTTTATTGCTTTAATTCGAGTCTTGTTAGTAGTGATATATCGAATGTTAAAGGCACTTTCAATATTCGCCTTAAACACTTACTTGAGGAGCTCGGTGTGCTCGTGCTCGACGAAGATGTGCTGCTCGATGTCGTGCTTGAGGTTGGCGTCGAGGTGGTAGAGCTGCTGGTTGTGCTCGAGCTCGGTGTGCTTGTCGTCGAAGAGGAGGTCGCTGCAACGAAATGATGTTTTGCTAACCTACTTATTCAATAGTTTTATTGCTTTAATTCAAGTCTTGCTAGTAGTGATATATCGAATGTTAAAGGCACTTTCAATATTCGCCTTAAACACTGACTTGAGGAGCTCGGTGTGCTCGTGCTCGACGAAGATGTGCTGCTCGAAGTCGTGCTTGAGGTTGGCGTCGAGGTGGTAGAGCTGCTGGTTGTGCTCGAGCTCGGTGTGCTTGTCGTCGAAGAGGAGGTCGCTGCAACGAAATGCTTTTTGCTAACCTACTTATTCAATAGTTTTATTGCTTTAATTCAAGTCTTGTTAGTAGTGATATATCGAATGTTAAAGGCACTTTCAATATTCGCCTTAGACACTGACTTGAGGAGCTCGGTGTGCTCGTGCTCGACGAAGATGTGCTGCTCGATGTCGTGCTTGAGGTTGGCGTCGAGGTTGTTGAGCTGCTAGTTGTGCTTGAGCTCGGTGTGCTTGTCGTCGAAGAGGAGGTCGCTGTAACGAAATGTTTTTTTGCTAAGCTTATTATTCAATAATTTATTGCTTTAATTAAAGTCTTGCTAGTAGTGATATATCGAATGTTAAAGGCACTTTCAATATTCGCCTTAGACACTGACTTGAGGAGCTCGGTGTGCTCGTGCTCGACGAAGATGTGCTGCTCGATGTCGTGCTTGAGGTTGGCGTCGAGGTTGTTGAGCTGCTAGTTGTGCTGAGCTCGGTGTGCTTGTCGTCGAAGAGGAGGTCGCTGTAACGAAATGCTTTTTGCTAACCTACTTATTCAATAGTTTTATTGCTTTAATTCAAGTCTTGTTAGTAGTGATATATCGAATGTTAAAGGCACTTTCAATATTCGCCTTAAACACTTACTTGAGGAGCTCGGTGTGCTCGTGCTCGACGAAGATGTGCTGCTCGAAGTCGTGCTTGAGGTTGGCGTCGAGGTGGTAGAGCTGCTGGTTGTGCTCGAGCTCGGTGTGCTTGTCGTCGAAGAGGAGGTCGCTGCAACGAAATGTTTTTTTGCTAAGCTTATTATTCAATAATTTATATCAAGTCTTGCTAGTAGTGATATGTCGCTTTGATTCAAGTCTTGCTAGTAGTGATATGTCGAATGTTAAAGACACTTTCAATATTCGCCTTAGACACTGACTTGAGGAGCTTGGGGTGCTCGTGCTCGACGAAGATGTGCTGCTCGATGTCGTGCTTGAGGATGGCGTCGAGGTTGTTGAGCTGCTAGTTGTGCTGAGCTCGGTGTGCTTGTCGTCGAAGAGGAGGTCGCTGTAACGAAATGCTTTTTGCTAACCTACTTATTCAATAGTTTTATTGCTTTAATTCAAGTCTTGTTAGTAGTGATATATCGAATGTTCCAGTCACTTTCAATATTCGCCTTAAACACTTACTTGAGGAGCTCGGTGTGCTCGTGCTCGACGAAGATGTGCTGCTCGAAGTCGTGCTTGAGGTTGGCGTCGAGGTGGTAGAGCTGCTGGTTGTGCTCGAGCTCGGTGTGCTTGTCGTCGAAGAGGATGTCGCTGCAACGAAATGATGTTTTGCTAACCTACTTATTCAATAGTTTTATTGCTTTAATTCGAGTCTTGTTAGTAGTGATATATCGAATGTTAAAGGCACTTTCAATATTCGCCTTAAACACTTACTTGAGGAGCTCGGTGTGCTCGTGCTCGAAGAAGATGTGCTGCTCGAAGTCGTGCTTGAGGTTGGCGTCGAGGTGGTAGAGCTGCTGGTTGTGCTCGAGCTCGGTGTGCTTGTCGTCGAAGAGGAGGTCGCTGCAACGAAATGTTTTTTTGCTAAGCTTATTATTCAATAATTTATATCAAGTCTTGCTAGTAGTGATATGTCGCTTTGATTCAAGTCTTGCTAGTAGTGATATGTCGAATGTTAAAGACACTTTCAATATTCGCCTTAGACACTGACTTGAGGAGCTTGGGGTGCTCGTGCTCGACGAAGATGTGCTGCTCGATGTCGTGCTTGAGGTTGGCGTCGAGGTTGTTGAGCTGCTAGTTGTGCTTGAGCTCGGTGTGCTTGTCGTCGAAGAGGAGGTAGCTGTAACGAAATGCTTTTTGCTAACCTACTTATTCAATAGTTTTATTGCTTTAATTCAAGTCTTGTTAGTAGTGATATATCGAATGTTCCAGTCACTTTCAATATTCGCCTTAAACACTTACTTGAGGAGCTCGGTGTGCTCGTGCTCGACGAAGATGTGCTGCTCGAAGTCGTGCTTGAGGTTGGCGTCGAGGTGGTAGAGCTGCTGGTTGTGCTCGAGCTCGGTGTGCTTGTCGTCGAAGAGGATGTCGCTGCAACGAAATGATGTTTTGCTAACCTACTTATTCAATAGTTTTATTGCTTTAATTCGAGTCTTGTTAGTAGTGATATATCGAATGTTAAAGGCACTTTCAATATTCGCCTTAAACACTTACTTGAGGAGCTCGGTGTGCTCGTGCTCGACGAAGATGTGCTGCTCGAAGTCGTGCTTGAGGTTGGCGTCGAGGTGGTAGAGCTGCTGGTTGTGCTCGAGCTCGGTGTGCTTGTCGTCGAAGAGGAGGTAGCTGTAACGAAATGCTTTTTGCTAACCTACTTATTCAATAGTTTTATTGCTTTAATTCAAGTCTTGTTAGTAGTGATATATCGAATGTTAAAGGCACTTTCAATATTCGCCTTAGACACTGACTTGAGGAGCTCGGTGTGCTCGTGCTCGACGAAGATGTGCTGCTCGATGTCGTGCTTGAGGTTGGCGTCGAGGTTGTTGAGCTGCTAGTTGTGCTTGAGCTCGGTGTGCTTGTCGTCGAAGAGGAGGTAGCTGTAACGAAATGTTTTTTTGCTAAGCTTATTATTCAATAATTTATTGCTTTAATTAAAGTCTTGCAAGTAGTGATATATCGAATGTTAAAGGCACTTTCAATATTCGCCTTAGACACTGACTTGAGGAGCTCGGTGTGCTCGTGCTCGACGAAGATGTGCTGCTCGATGTCGTGCTTGAGGTTGGCGTCGAGGTTGTTGAGCTGCTAGTTGTGCTTGAGCTCGGTGTGCTTGTCGTCGAAGAGGAGGTAGCTGTAACGAAATGCTTTTTGCTAACCTACTTATTCAATAGTTTTATTGCTTTAATTCAAGTCTTGTTAGTAGTGATATATCGAATGTTAAAGGCACTTTCAATATTCGCCTTAAACACTTACTTGAGGAGCTCGGTGTGCTCGTGCTCGACGAAGATGTGCTGCTCGAAGTCGTGCTTGAGGTTGGCGTCGAGGTGGTAGAGCTGCTGGTTGTGCTCGAGCTCGGTGTGCTTGTCGTCGAAGAGGAGGTCGCTGCAACGAAATGTTTTTTTGCTAAGCTTATTATTCAATAATTTATATCAAGTCTTGCTAGTAGTGATATGTCGCTTTGATTCAAGTCTTGCTAGTAGTGATATGTCGAATGTTAAAGACACTTTCAATATTCGCCTTAGACACTGACTTGAGGAGCTGGGGTGCTCGTGCTCGACGAAGATGTGCTGCTCGATGTCGTGCTTGAGGTTGGCGTCGAGGTTGTTGAGCTGCTGGTTGTGCTCGAGCTCGGTGTGCTTGTCGTCGAAGAGGAGGTAGCTGTAACGAAATGCTTTTTGCTAACCTACTTATTCAATAGTTTTATTGCTTTAATTCAAGTCTTGTTAGTAGTGATATATCGAATGTTCCAGTCACTTTCAATATTCGCCTTAAACACTTACTTGAGGAGCTCGGTGTGCTCGTGCTCGACGAAGATGTGCTGCTCGAAGTCGTGCTTGAGGTTGGCGTCGAGGTGGTAGAGCTGCTGGTTGTGCTCGAGCTCGGTGTGCTTGTCGTCGAAGAGGATGTCGCTGCAACGAAATGATGTTTTGCTAACCTACTTATTCAATAGTTTTATTGCTTTAATTCGAGTCTTGTTAGTAGTGATATATCGAATGTTAAAGGCACTTTCAATATTCGCCTTAAACACTTACTTGAGGAGCTCGGTGTGCTCGTGCTCGACGAAGATGTGCTGCTCGAAGTCGTGCTTGAGGTTGGCGTCGAGGTGGTAGAGCTGCTGGTTGTGCTCGAGCTCGGTGTGCTTGTCGTCGAAGAGGAGGTAGCTGTAACGAAATGCTTTTTGCTAACCTACTTATTCAATAGTTTTATTGCTTTAATTCAAGTCTTGTTAGTAGTGATATATCGAATGTTAAAGGCACTTTCAATATTCGCCTTAGACACTGACTTGAGGAGCTCGGTGTGCTCGTGCTCGACGAAGATGTGCTGCTCGATGTCGTGCTTGAGGTTGGCGTCGAGGTTGTTGAGCTGCTAGTTGTGCTTGAGCTCGGTGTGCTTGTCGTCGAAGAGGAGGTAGCTGTAACGAAATGTTTTTTTGCTAAGCTTATTATTCAATAATTTATTGCTTTAATTAAAGTCTTGCAAGTAGTGATATATCGAATGTTAAAGGCACTTTCAATATTCGCCTTAGACACTGACTTGAGGAGCTCGGTGTGCTCGTGCTCGACGAAGATGTGCTGCTCGATGTCGTGCTTGAGGTTGGCGTCGAGGTTGTTGAGCTGCTAGTTGTGCTTGAGCTCGGTGTGCTTGTCGTCGAAGAGGAGGTAGCTGTAACGAAATGCTTTTTGCTAACCTACTTATTCAATAGTTTTATTGCTTTAATTCAAGTCTTGTTAGTAGTGATATATCGAATGTTCCAGTCACTTTCAATATTCGCCTTAAACACTTACTTGAGGAGCTCGGTGTGCTCGTGCTCGACGAAGATGTGCTGCTCGAAGTCGTGCTTGAGGTTGGCGTCGAGGTGGTAGAGCTGCTGGTTGTGCTCGAGCTCGGTGTGCTTGTCGTCGAAGAGGATGTCGCTGCAACGAAATGATGTTTTGCTAACCTACTTATTCAATAGTTTTATTGCTTTAATTCGAGTCTTGTTAGTAGTGATATATCGAATGTTAAAGGCACTTTCAATATTCGCCTTAAACACTTACTTGAGGAGCTCGGTGTGCTCGTGCTCGAAGAAGATGTGCTGCTCGAAGTCGTGCTTGAGGTTGGCGTCGAGGTGGTAGAGCTGCTGGTTGTGCTCGAGCTCGGTGTGCTTGTCGTCGAAGAGGAGGTCGCTGCAACGAAATGTTTTTTGCTAAGCTTATTATTCAATAATTTATATCAAGTCTTGCTAGTAGTGATATGTCGCTTTGATTCAAGTCTTGCTAGTAGTGATATGTCGAATGTTAAAGACACTTTCAATATTCGCCTTAGACACTGACTTGAGGAGCTCGGTGTGCTCGTGCTCGAAGAAGATGTGCTGCTCGAAGTCGTGCTTGAGGTTGGCGTCGAGGTGGTAGAGCTGCTGGTTGTGCTCGAGCTCGGTGTGCTTGTCGTCGAAGAGGAGGTCGCTGCAACGAAATGTTTTTTTGCTAAGCTTATTATTCAATAATTTATATCAAGTCTTGCTAGTAGTGATATGTCGCTTTGATTCAAGTCTTGCTAGTAGTGATATGTCGAATGTTAAAGACACTTTCAATATTCGCCTTAGACACTGACTTGAGGAGCTAGGGGTGCTCGTGCTCGACGAAGATGTGCTGCTCGATGTCGTGCTTGAGGATGGCGTCGAGGTTGTTGAGCTGCTAGTTGTGCTTGAGCTCGGTGTGCTTGTCGTCGAAGAGGAGGTAGCTGTAACGAAATGTTTTTTTGCTAAGCTTATTATTCAATAATTTATTGCTTTAATTAAAGTCTTGCAAGTAGTGATATATCGAATGTTAAAGGCACTTTCAATATTCGCCTTAGACACTGACTTGAGGAGCTCGGTGTGCTCGTGCTCGACGAAGATGTGCTGCTCGATGTCGTGCTTGAGGTTGGCGTCGAGGTTGTTGAGCTGCTAGTTGTGCTTGAGCTCGGTGTGCTTGTCGTCGAAGAGGAGGTAGCTGTAACGAGATGCTTTTTGCTAACCTACTTATTCAATAGTTTTATTGCTTTAATTCAAGTCTTGTTAGTAGTGATATATCGAATGTTCCAGTCACTTTCAATATTCGCCTTAAACACTTACTTGAGGAGCTCGGTGTGCTCGTGCTCGACGAAGATGTGCTGCTCGAAGTCGTGCTTGAGGTTGGCGTCGAGGTGGTAGAGCTGCTGGTTGTGCTCGAGCTCGGTGTGCTTGTCGTCGAAGAGGATGTCGCTGCAACGAAATGATGTTTTGCTAACCTACTTATTCAATAGTTTTATTGCTTTAATTCGAGTCTTGTTAGTAGTGATATATCGAATGTTAAAGGCACTTTCAATATTCGCCTTAAACACTTACTTGAGGAGCTCGGTGTGCTCGTGCTCGAAGAAGATGTGCTGCTCGAAGTCGTGCTTGAGGTTGGCGTCGAGGTGGTAGAGCTGCTGGTTGTGCTCGAGCTCGGTGTGCTTGTCGTCGAAGAGGATGTCGCTGCAACGAAATGTTTTTTGCTAAGCTTATTATTCAATAATTTATTGCTTTAATTCAAATCTTGCTAGTAATGATATATCGAATGTTCCAGCCACTTTCAATATTCGCCTTAAACACTTACTTGAGGAGCTCGGTGTGCTCGTGCTCGACGAAGATGTGCTGCTCGATGTCGTGCTTGAGGTTGGCGTCGAGGTGGTAGAGCTGCTGGTTGTGCTCGAGCTCGGTGTGCTTGTCGTCGAAGAGGAGGTCGCTGCAACGAAATGTTTTTTTGCTAAGCTACTTATTCAATAGTTTTATTGATTTAATTCAAATCTTGCTAGTAATGATATATCGAATCTTCCAGCCACTTTCAATATTCGCCTTAAACACTTACTTGAGGAGCTCGGTGTGCTCGTGCTCGACGAAGATGTGCTGCTCGATGTCGTGCTTGAGGTTGGCGTCGAGGTGTTGAGCTGCTAGTTGTGCTTGAGCTCGGTGTGCTTGTCGTCGAAGAGGAGGTAGCTGTAACGAAATGTTTTTTTGCTAAGCTTATTATTCAATAATTTATTGCTTTAATTAAAGTCTTGCAAGTAGTGATATATCGAATGTTAAAGGCACTTTCAATATTCGCCTTAGACACTGACTTGAGGAGCTCGGTGTGCTCGTGCTCGACGAAGATGTGCTGCTCGATGTCGTGCTTGAGGTTGGCGTCGAGGTTGTTGAGCTGCTAGTTGTGCTTGAGCTCGGTGTGCTTGTCGTCGAAGAGGAGGTAGCTGTAACGAAATGCTTTTTGCTAACCTACTTATTCAATAGTTTTATTGCTTTAATTCAAGTCTTGTTAGTAGTGATATATCGAATGTTCCAGTCACTTTCAATATTCGCCTTAAACACTTACTTGAGGAGCTCGGTGTGCTCGTGCTCGACGAAGATGTGCTGCTCGAAGTCGTGCTTGAGGTTGGCGTCGAGGTGGTAGAGCTGCTGGTTGTGCTCGAGCTCGGTGTGCTTGTCGTCGAAGAGGATGTCGCTGCAACGAAATGTTTTTTGCTAAGCTTATTATTCAATAATTTATTGCTTTAATTCAAGTCTTGCTAGTAGTGATGTATCGAATGTTAAAGGCACTTTTAATATTCGCCTTAGACACTGACTTGAGGAGCTCGGTGTGCTCGTGCTCGACGAAGATGTGCTGCTCGATGTCGTGCTTGAGGTTGGCGTCGAGGTGGTAGAGCTGCTGGTTGTGCTCGAGCTCGGTGTGCTTGTCGTCGAAGAGGAGGTAGCTGTAACGAAATGTTTTTTTGCTAACCTACTTATTCAATAGTTTTATTGCTTTAATTCAAGTCTTGTTAGTAGTGATATATCGAATGTTAAAGGCACTTTCAATATTCGCCTTAAACACTTACTTGAGGAGCTCGGTGTGCTCGTGCTCGAAGAAGATGTGCTGCTCGAAGTCGTGCTTGAGGTTGGCGTCGAGGTGGTAGAGCTGCTGGTTGTGCTCGAGCTCGGTGTGCTTGTCGTCGAAGAGGAGGTCGCTGCAACGAAATGTTTTTTTGCTAAGCTTATTATTCAATAATTTATATCAAGTCTTGCTAGTAGTGATATGTCGCTTTGATTCAAGTCTTGCTAGTAGTGATATGTCGAATGTTAAAGACACTTTCAATATTCGCCTTAGACACTGACTTGAGGAGCTTGGGGTGCTCGTGCTCGACGAAGATGTGCTGCTCGATGTCGTGCTTGAGGATGGCGTCGAGGTTGTTGAGCTGCTAGTTGTGCTTGAGCTCGGTGTGCTTGTCGTCGAAGAGGAGGTAGCTGCAACGAAATGTTTTTTGCTAAGCTAATTAATTACTCTTTTCATTAATCAATAGCTTTATTGAAATAATTCAAATCTTGCTAGTAATGATATATCGAATGTTCCAGTCACTTTCAATATTCGCCTTAAACACTTACTTGAGGAGCTCGGTGTGCTCGTGCTCGACGAAGATGTGCTGCTCGAAGTCGTGCTTGAGGTTGGCGTCGAGGTGGTAGAGCTGCTGGTTGTGCTCGAGCTCGGTGTGCTTGTCGTCGAAGAGGATGTCGCTGCAACGAAATGTTTTTTGCTAAGCTTATTATTCAATAATTTATTGCTTTAATTCAAGTCTTGCTAGTAGTGATGTATCGAATGTTAAAGGCACTTTCAATATTCGCCTTAGACACTGACTTGAGGAGCTCGGTGTGCTCGTGCTCGACGAAGATGTGCTGCTCGATGTCGTGCTTGAGGTTGGCGTCGAGGTGGTAGAGCTGCTGGTTGTGCTCGAGCTCGGTGTGCTTGTCGTCGAAGAGGAGGTAGCTGTAACGAAATGCTTTTTGCTAACCTACTTATTCAATAGTTTTATTGCTTTAATTCAAGTCTTGTTAGTAGTGATATATCGAATGTTCCAGTCACTTTCAATATTCGCCTTAAACACTTACTTGAGGAGCTCGGTGTGCTCGTGCTCGACGAAGATGTGCTGCTCGAAGTCGTGCTTGAGGTTGGCGTCGAGGTGGTAGAGCTGCTGGTTGTGCTCGAGCTCGGTGTGCTTGTCGTCGAAGAGGATGTCGCTGCAACGAAATGATGTTTTGCTAACCTACTTATTCAATAGTTTTATTGCTTTAATTCGAGTCTTGTTAGTAGTGATATATCGAATGTTAAAGGCACTTTCAATATTCGCCTTAAACACTTACTTGAGGAGCTCGGTGTGCTCGTGCTCGAAGAAGATGTGCTGCTCGAAGTCGTGCTTGAGGTTGGCGTCGAGGTGGTAGAGCTGCTGGTTGTGCTCGAGCTCGGTGTGCTTGTCGTCGAAGAGGAGGTAGCTGTAACGAAATGCTTTTTGCTAACCTACTTATTCAATAGTTTTATTGCTTTAATTCAAGTCTTGTTAGTAGTGATATATCGAATGTTAAAGGCACTTTCAATATTCGCCTTAGACACTGACTTGAGGAGCTCGGTGTGCTCGTGCTCGACGAAGATGTGCTGCTCGATGTCGTGCTTGAGGTTGGCGTCGAGGTTGTTGAGCTGCTAGTTGTGCTTGAGCTCGGTGTGCTTGTCGTCGAAGAGGAGGTAGCTGTAACGAAATGTTTTTTTGCTAAGCTTATTATTCAATAATTTATTGCTTTAATTAAAGTCTTGCAAGTAGTGATATATCGAATGTTAAAGGCACTTTCAATATTCGCCTTAGACACTGACTTGAGGAGCTCGGTGTGCTCGTGCTCGACGAAGATGTGCTGCTCGATGTCGTGCTTGAGGTTGGCGTCGAGGTTGTTGAGCTGCTAGTTGTGCTTGAGCTCGGTGTGCTTGTCGTCGAAGAGGAGGTAGCTGTAACGAAATGCTTTTTGCTAACCTACTTATTCAATAGTTTTATTGCTTTAATTCAAGTCTTGTTAGTAGTGATATATCGAATGTTCCAGTCACTTTCAATATTCGCCTTAAACACTTACTTGAGGAGCTCGGTGTGCTCGTGCTCGACGAAGATGTGCTGCTCGAAGTCGTGCTTGAGGTTGGCGTCGAGGTGGTAGAGCTGCTGGTTGTGCTCGAGCTCGGTGTGCTTGTCGTCGAAGAGGATGTCGCTGCAACGAAATGATGTTTTGCTAACCTACTTATTCAATAGTTTTATTGCTTTAATTCGAGTCTTGTTAGTAGTGATATATCGAATGTTAAAGGCACTTTCAATATTCGCCTTAAACACTTACTTGAGGAGCTCGGTGTGCTCGTGCTCGAAGAAGATGTGCTGCTCGAAGTCGTGCTTGAGGTTGGCGTCGAGGTGGTAGAGCTGCTGGTTGTGCTCGAGCTCGGTGTGCTTGTCGTCGAAGAGGAGGTCGCTGCAACGAAATGTTTTTTTGCTAAGCTTATTATTCAATAATTTATATCAAGTCTTGCTAGTAGTGATATGTCGCTTTGATTCAAGTCTTGCTAGTAGTGATATGTCGAATGTTAAAGACACTTTCAATATTCGCCTTAGACACTGACTTGAGGAGCTCGGTGTGCTCGTGCTCGAAGAAGATGTGCTGCTCGAAGTCGTGCTTGAGGTTGGCGTCGAGGTGGTAGAGCTGCTGGTGGTGCTCGAGCTCGGTGTGCTTGTCGTCGAAGAGGAGGTCGCTGCAACGAAATGTTTTTTTGCTAAGCTTATTATTCAATAATTTATATCAAGTCTTGCTAGTAGTGATATGTCGCTTTGATTCAAGTCTTGCTAGTAGTGATATGTCGAATGTTAAAGACACTTTCAATATTCGCCTTAGACACTGACTTGAGGAGCTAGGGGTGCTCGTGCTCGACGAAGATGTGCTGCTCGATGTCGTGCTTGAGGATGGCGTCGAGGTTGTTGAGCTGCTAGTTGTGCTTGAGCTCGGTGTGCTTGTCGTCGAAGAGGAGGTAGCTGTAACGAAATGTTTTTTTGCTAAGCTTATTATTCAATAATTTATTGCTTTAATTAAAGTCTTGCAAGTAGTGATATATCGAATGTTAAAGGCACTTTCAATATTCGCCTTAGACACTGACTTGAGGAGCTCGGTGTGCTCGTGCTCGACGAAGATGTGCTGCTCGATGTCGTGCTTGAGGTTGGCGTCGAGGTTGTTGAGCTGCTAGTTGTGCTTGAGCTCGGTGTGCTTGTCGTCGAAGAGGAGGTAGCTGTAACGAGATGCTTTTTGCTAACCTACTTATTCAATAGTTTTATTGCTTTAATTCAAGTCTTGTTAGTAGTGATATATCGAATGTTCCAGTCACTTTCAATATTCGCCTTAAACACTTACTTGAGGAGCTCGGTGTGCTCGTGCTCGACGAAGATGTGCTGCTCGAAGTCGTGCTTGAGGTTGGCGTCGAGGTGGTAGAGCTGCTGGTTGTGCTCGAGCTCGGTGTGCTTGTCGTCGAAGAGGATGTCGCTGCAACGAAATGATGTTTTGCTAACCTACTTATTCAATAGTTTTATTGCTTTAATTCGAGTCTTGTTAGTAGTGATATATCGAATGTTAAAGGCACTTTCAATATTCGCCTTAAACACTTACTTGAGGAGCTCGGTGTGCTCGTGCTCGAAGAAGATGTGCTGCTCGAAGTCGTGCTTGAGGTTGGCGTCGAGGTGGTAGAGCTGCTGGTTGTGCTCGAGCTCGGTGTGCTTGTCGTCGAAGAGGATGTCGCTGCAACGAAATGTTTTTTGCTAAGCTTATTATTCAATAATTTATTGCTTTAATTCAAATCTTGCTAGTAATGATATATCGAATCTTCCAGCCACTTTCAATATTCGCCTTAAACACTTACTTGAGGAGCTCGGTGTGCTCGTGCTCGAAGAAGATGTGCTGCTCGATGTCGTGCTTGAGGTTGGCGTCGAGGTGGTAGAGCTGCTGGTTGTGCTCGAGCTCGGTGTGCTTGTCGTCGAAGAGGAGGTCGCTGCAACGAAATGTTTTTTTGCTAAGCTACTTATTCAATAGTTTTATTGATTTAATTCAAATCTTGCTAGTAATGATATATCGAATCTTCCAGCCACTTTCAATATTCGCCTTAAACACTTACTTGACGAGCTCGGTGTGCTCGTGCTCGACGAAGATGTGCTGCTCGATGTCGTGCTTGAGGTTGGCGTCGAGGTTGTTGAGCTGCTAGTTGTGCTTGAGCTCGGTGTGCTTGTCGTCGAAGAGGAGGTAGCTGTAACGAAATGTTTTTTTGCTAAGCTTATTATTCAATAATTTATTGCTTTAATTAAAGTCTTGCAAGTAGTGATATATCGAATGTTAAAGGCACTTTCAATATTCGCCTTAGACACTGACTTGAGGAGCTCGGTGTGCTCGTGCTCGACGAAGATGTGCTGCTCGATGTCGTGCTTGAGGTTGGCGTCGAGGTTGTTGAGCTGCTAGTTGTGCTTGAGCTCGGTGTGCTTGTCGTCGAAGAGGAGGTAGCTGTAACGAAATGCTTTTTGCTAACCTACTTATTCAATAGTTTTATTGCTTTAATTCAAGTCTTGTTAGTAGTGATATATCGAATGTTCCAGTCACTTTCAATATTCGCCTTAAACACTTACTTGAGGAGCTCGGTGTGCTCGTGCTCGACGAAGATGTGCTGCTCGAAGTCGTGCTTGAGGTTGGCGTCGAGGTGGTAGAGCTGCTGGTTGTGCTCGAGCTCGGTGTGCTTGTCGTCGAAGAGGATGTCGCTGCAACGAAATGTTTTTTGCTAAGCTTATTATTCAATAATTTATTGCTTTAATTCAAGTCTTGCTAGTAGTGATGTATCGAATGTTAAAGGCACTTTTAATATTCGCCTTAGACACTGACTTGAGGAGCTCGGTGTGCTCGTGCTCGACGAAGATGTGCTGCTCGATGTCGTGCTTGAGGTTGGCGTCGAGGTGGTAGAGCTGCTGGTTGTGCTCGAGCTCGGTGTGCTTGTCGTCGAAGAGGAGGTAGCTGTAACGAAATGTTTTTTTGCTAACCTACTTATTCAATAGTTTTATTGCGTTAATTCAAGTCTTGTTAGTAGTGATATATCGAATGTTAAAGGCACTTTCAATATTCGCCTTAAACACTTACTTGAGGAGCTCGGTGTGCTCGTGCTCGAAGAAGATGTGCTGCTCGAAGTCGTGCTTGAGGTTGGCGTCGAGGTGGTAGAGCTGCTGGTTGTGCTCGAGCTCGGTGTGCTTGTCGTCGAAGAGGAGGTCGCTGCAACGAAATGTTTTTTTGCTAAGCTTATTATTCAATAATTTATATCAAGTCTTGCTAGTAGTGATATGTCGCTTTGATTCAAGTCTTGCTAGTAGTGATATGTCGAATGTTAAAGACACTTTCAATATTCGCCTTAGACACTGACTTGAGGAGCTTGGGGTGCTCGTGCTCGACGAAGATGTGCTGCTCGATGTCGTGCTTGAGGATGGCGTCGAGGTTGTTGAGCTGCTAGTTGTGCTTGAGCTCGGTGTGCTTGTCGTCGAAGAGGAGGTAGCTGCAACGAAATGTTTTTTGCTAAGCTAATTAATTACTCTTTTCATTAATCAATAGCTTTATTGAAATAATTCAAATCTTGCTAGTAATGATATATCGAATGTTCCAGTCACTTTCAATATTCGCCTTAAACACTTACTTGAGGAGCTCGGTGTGCTCGTGCTCGACGAAGATGTGCTGCTCGAAGTCGTGCTTGAGGTTGGCGTCGAGGTGGTAGAGCTGCTGGTTGTGCTCGAGCTCGGTGTGCTTGTCGTCGAAGAGGAGGTCGCTGCAACGAAATGTTTTTTTGCTAAGCTTATTATTCAATAATTTATATCAAGTCTTGCTAGTAGTGATATGTCGCTTTGATTCAAGTCTTGTTAGTAGTGATATATCGAATGTTAAAGGCACTTTCAATATTCGCCTTAGACACTGACTTGAGGAGCTCGGTGTGCTCGTGCTCGACGAAGATGTGCTGCTCGATGTAGTGCTTGAGGTTGGCGTCGAGGTGGTAGAGCTGCTGGTTGTGCTCGAGCTCGGTGTGCTTGTCGTCGAAGAGGATGTCGCTGCAACGAAATGTTTTTTGCTAAGCTAATTAATTACACTTTTCATTAATCAATAGTTTTATTGAAATAATTCAAATCTTGCTAGTAATGATATATCGAATGTTCCAGTCACTTTCAATATTCGCCTTAAACACTTACTTGAGGAGCTCGGTGTGCTCGTGCTCGACGAAGATGTGCTGCTCGAAGTCGTGCTTGAGGTTGGCGTCGAGGTGGTAGAGCTGCTGGTTGTGCTCGAGCTCGGTGTGCTTGTCGTCGAAGAGGAGGTCGCTGCAACGAAATGTTTTTTGCTAAGCTTATTATTCAATAATTTATTGCCTTAATTAAAGTCTTGCTAGTAGTGATATATCGAATGTTAAAGGCACTTTCAATATTCGCCTTAGACACTGACTTGAGGAGCTCGGTGTGCTCGTGCTCGACGAAGATGTGCTGCTCGATGTCGTGCTTGAGGTTGGCGTCGAGGTTGTTGAGCTGCTAGTTGTGCTTGAGCTCGGTGTGCTTGTCGTCGAAGAGGAGGTAGCTGTAACGAAATGCTTTTTGCTAACCTACTTATTCAATAGTTGTATTGCTTTAATTCAAGTCTTGTTAGTAGTGATATATCGAATGTTCCAGTCACTTTAAATATTCGCCTTAAACACTTACTTGAGGAGCTCGGTGTGCTCGTGCTCGACGAAGATGTGCTGCTCGAAGTCGTGCTTGAGGTTGGCGTCGAGGTGGTGGAGCTGCTGGTTGTGCTCGAGCTCGGTGTGCTTGTCGTCGAAGAGGAGGTCGCTGCAACGAAATGTTTTTTGTTAAGCTATTTAATTTCACTTTTCATTAATCAATAGTTTTATTGAAATGATTCAAATCTTGCTAGTAATGATATATCGAATGTTCCAGTCACTTTCAATATTCGCCTTAAACACTTACTTGAGGAGCTCGGTGTGCTCGTGCTCGACGAAGATGTGCTGCTCGAAGTCGTGCTTGAGGTTGGCGTCGAGGTGGTAGAGCTGCTGGTTGTGCTCGAGCTCGGTGTGCTTGTCGTCGAAGAGGAGGTCGCTGCAACGAAATGTTTTTCTGCTAAGCTTATTATTCAATAATTTATATCAAGTCTTGCTAGTAGTGATATGTCGCTTTGATTCAAGTCTTGCTAGTAGTGATATGTCGAATGTTAAAGACACTTTCAATATTCGCCTTAGACACTGACTTGAGGAGCTTGGTGTGCTCGTGCTCGACGAAGATGTGCTGCTCGATGTCGTGCTTGAGGTTGGCGTCGAGGTGGTAGAGCTGCTGGTTGTGCTCGAGCTCGGTGTGCTTGTCGTCGAAGAGGATGTCGCTGCAACGAAATGTTTTTTGCTAAGCTTATTATTCAATAATTTATTGCTTTAATTAAAGTCTTGCTAGTAGTGATATATCGAATGTTAAAGGCACTTTCAATATTCGCCTTAGACACTGACTTGAGGAGCTCGGTGTGCTCGTGCTCGACGAAGATGTGCTGCTCGATGTCGTGCTTGATGTTGGCGTCGAGGTGGTAGAGCTGCTGGTTGTGCTCGAGCTCGGTGTGCTTGTCGTCGAAGAGGAGGTCGCTGCAACGAAATGTTTTTTGCTAAGCTTATTATTCAATGATTTATTGCTTTAATTAAAGTCTTGCTAGTATTAATATATCGAATGTTAAAGGCACTTTCAATATTCGCCATAGACACTGACTTGAGGAGCTCGGTGTGCTCGTGCTCGACGAAGATGTGCTGCTCGATGTAGTGCTTGAGGTTGGCGTCGAGGTGGTGGAGCTGCTGGTTGTGCTCGAGCTCGGTGTGCTTGTCGTCGAAGAGGAGGTCGCTGCAACGAAATGTTTTTTGCTAAGCTTATTATTCAATAATTTATTGCTTTAATTAAAGTCTTGCTAGTAGTAATATATCGAATGTTAAAGGCACTTTCAATATTCGCCTTAAACACTTACTTGAGGAGCTCGGTGTGCTCGTGCTCGACGAAGATGTGCTGCTCGAAGTCGTGCTTGAGGTTGGCGTCGAGGTAGTAGAGCTGCTGGTTGTGCTCGAGCTCGGTGTGCTTGTCGTCGAAGAGGAGGTCGCTGCAACGAAATGGTGTTTTGCTAAGCTAATTAATTAATTAAACTTTCCATTAATGAATAATGGTTTTTCTGCTTTAATTCAAATGATATATCGAATGCTCCAGGCACTTTCAATATTCGCCTTAAACACTGACTTGAGGAGCTTGGGGTGCTCGTGCTCGACGAAGATGTGCTGCTCGATGTCGTGCTTGAGGTTGGCGTCGAGGTTGTTGAGCTGCTAGTTATGCTTGAGCTCGGTGTGCTCGTGCTCGACGAAGATGTGCTGCTCGATGTCGTGCTTGAGGTTGGCGTCGAGGTGGTAGAGCTGCTGGTTGTGCTTGAGCTCGGTGTGCTTGTCGTCGAAGAGGAGGTCGCTGCAACGAAATGTTTTTTGCTAAGCTTATTATTCAATAATTTATTGCTTTAATTAAAGTCTTGCTAGTAGTGATATATCGAATGTTAAAGGCATTTTCAATATTCGCCTTAGACACTGATTTGAGGAGCTCGGTGTGCTCGTGCTCGACGAAGATGTGCTGCTCGATGTAGTGCTTGAGGTTGGCGTCGAGGTTGTTGAGCTGCTAGTTGTGCTTGAGCTCGGTGTGCTCGTGCTCGACGAAGATGTGCTGCTCGATGTCGTGCTTGAGGTTGGCGTCGAGGTGGTAGAGCTGCTGGTTGTGCTCGAGCTCGGTGTGCTTGTCGTCGAAGAGGATGTCGCTGCAACGAAATGTTTTTTGCTAAGCTTATTATTCAAAAATTTATTGCTTTAATTAAAGTCTTGCTAGTAGTGATATATCGAATGTTAAAGGCACTTTCAATATTCGCCTTAAACACTTACTTGAGGAGCTCGGTGTGCTCGTGCTCGACGAAGATGTGCTGCTCGATGTCGTGCTTGAGGTTGGCGTCGAGGTGGTAGAGCTGCTGGTTGTGCTCGAGCTCGGTGTGCTTGTCGTCGAAGAGGATGTCGCTGCAACGAAATGTTTTTTGCTAAGCTTATTATTCAATAATTTATTGCTTTAATTCAAGTCTTGCTAGTAGTGATGTATCGAATGTTAAAGGCACTTTCAATATTCGCCTTAGACACTGACTTGAGGAGCTCGGTGTGCTCGTGCTCGACGAAGATGTGCTGCTCGATGTCGTGCTTGAGGTTGGCGTCGAGGTGGTGGAGCTGCTGGTTGTGCTCGAGCTCGGTGTGCTTGTCGTCGAAGAGGAGGTCGCTGCAACGAAATGTTTTTTGCTAAGCTTATTATTCAATAATTTATTGCTTTAATTCAAGTCTTGCTAGTAGGGATGTATCGAATGTTAAAGGCACTTTCAATATTCGCCTTAGACACTGACTTGAGGAGCTCGGTGTGCTCGTGCTCGAGGAAGATGTGCTGCTCGATGTAGTGCTTGAGGTTGGCCTCGAGGTGGTGGAGCTGCTGGTTGTGCTCGAGCTCGGTGTGCTTGTCGTCGAAGAGGAGGTCGCTGCAACGAAATGTTTTTTGCTAAGCTTATTATTCAATAATTTATTGCTTTAATTCAAGTCTTGCTAGTAGTGATAAGTCGAATGTTAAAGACACTTTCAATATTCGCCTTAGACACTCACTTGAGGAGCTCGGTGTGCTCGTGCTCGACGAAGATGTGCTGCTCGATGTCATGCTTGAGGTTGGCGTCGAGGTGGAAGAGCTGCTGGTTGTGCTCGAGCTCGGTGTGCTTGTTGTCGAAGAGGAGGTCGCTGCAACGAAATGTTTTTTTTGCTAAGCTAATTAATTACACTTTTCATTAATCAATAGTTTTATTGCTTTAATTCAAATCTTGCTAGTAATGATATATCGAATCTTCCAGCCACTTTCAATATTCGCCTTAAACACTTACTTGAGGAGCTCGGTGTGCTCGTGCTCGACGAAGATGTGCTGCTCGATGTCGTGCTTGAGGTTGGCGTCGAGGTGGTAGAGCTGCTGGTTGTGCTCGAGCTCGGTGTGCTTGTCGTCGAAGAGGAGGTCGCTGCAACGAAATGTTTTTTTGCTAAGCTACTTATTCAATAGTTTTATTGATTTAATTCAAATCTTGCTAGTAATGATATATCGAATCTTCCAGCCACTTTCAATATTCGCCTTAAACACTTACTTGACGAGCTCGGTGTGCTCGTGCTCGACGAAGATGTGCTGCTCGATGTCGTGCTTGAGGTAGGCGTCGAGGTGGTAGAGCTGCTGGTTGTGCTCGAGCTCGGTGTGCTTGTCGTCGAAGAGGAGGTCGCTGCAACGAAATGTTTTTTTGCTAAGCTAATTATTCAATAGTTTTATTGCTTTAATTCCAGTCTTGCTAGTAGTGATATATCGAATGTTAAAGGCACTTTCAATATTCGCCTTAGACACTGACTTGAGGAGCTCGGTGTGCTCGTGCTCGACGAAGATGTGCTGCTCGATGTTGTGCTTGAGGTTGGCGTCGAGGTGGTAGAGCTGCTGGTTGTGCTCGAGCTCGGTGTGCTTGTTGTCGAAGAGGAGGTCGCTGCAACGAAATGTTTTTTTTGCTAAGCTAATTAATTACACTTTTCATTAATCAATAGTTTTATTGCTTTAATTCAAATCTTGCTAGTAATGATATATCGAATCTTCCAGCCACTTTCAATATTCGCCTTAAACACTTACTTGAGGAGCTCGGTGTGCTCGTGCTCGACGAAGATGTGCTGCTCGATGTCGTGCTTGAGGTAGGCGTCGAGGTGGTAGAGCTGCTGGTTGTGCTCGAGCTCGGTGTGCTTGTCGTCGAAGAGGAGGTCGCTGCAACGAAATGTTTTTTTGCTAAGCTAATTATTCAATAGTTTTATTGCTTTAATTCCAGTCTTGCTAGTAGTGATATATCGAATGTTAAAGGCACTTTCAATATTCGCCTTAGACACTGACTTGAGGAGCTCGGTGTGCTCGTGCTCGACGAAGATGTGCTGCTCGATGTTGTGCTTGAGGTTGGCGTCGAGGTGGTAGAGCTGCTGGTTGTGCTCGAGCTCGGTGTGCTTGTTGTCGAAGAGGAGGTCGCTGCAACGAAATGTTTTTTTTTGCTAAGCTAATTAATTACACTTTTCATTAATCAATAGTTTTATTGCTTTAATTCAAATCTTGCTAGTAATGATATATCGAATCTTCCAGCCACTTTCAATATTCGCCTTAAACACTTACTTGAGGAGCTCGGTGTGCTCGTGCTCGACGAAGATGTGCTGCTCGATGTCGTGCTTGAGGTAGGCGTCGAGGTGGTAGAGCTGCTGGTTGTGCTCGAGCTCGGTGTGCTTGTCGTCGAAGAGGAGGTCGCTGCAACGAAATGTTTTTTTGCTAAGCTAATTATTCAATAGTTTTATTGCTTTAATTCCAGTCTTGCTAGTAGTGATATATCGAATGTTAAAGGCACTTTCAATATTCGCCTTAGACACTGACTTGAGGAGCTCGGTGTGCTCGTGCTCGACGAAGATGTGCTGCTAGATGTTGTGCTTGAGGTTGGCGTCGAGGTGGTAGAGCTGCTGGTTGTGCTCGAGCTCGGTGTGCTTGTCGTCGAAGAGGAGGTCGCTGCAACGAAATGTTTTTTTTGCTAAGCTAATTAATTACACTTTTCATTAATCAATAGTTTTATTGCTTTAATTCAAATCTTGCTAGTAATGATATATCGAATCTTCCAGCCACTTTCAATATTCGCCTTAAACACTTACTTGAGGAGCTCGGTGTGCTCGTGCTCGACGAAGATGTGCTGCTCGATGTCGTGCTTGAGGTTGGCGTCGAGGTGGTAGAGCTGCTGGTTGTGCTCGAGCTCGGTGTGCTTGTCGTCGAAGAGGAGGTCGCTGCAACGAAATGTTTTTTTGCTAAGCTACTTATTCAATAGTTTTATTGATTTAATTCAAATCTTGCTAGTAATGATATATCGAATCTTCCAGCCACTTTCAATATTCGCCTTAAACACTTACTTGACGAGCTCGGTGTGCTCGTGCTCGACGAAGATGTGCTGCTCGATGTCGTGCTTGAGGTAGGCGTCGAGGTGGTAGAGCTGCTGGTTGTGCTCGAGCTCGGTGTGCTTGTCGTCGAAGAGGAGGTCGCTGCAACGAAATGTTTTTTTGCTAAGCTAATTATTCAATAGTTTTATTGCTTTAATTCCAGTCTTGCTAGTAGTGATATATCGAATGTTAAAGGCACTTTCAATATTCGCCTTAGACACTGACTTGAGGAGCTCGGTGTGCTCGTGCTCGACGAAGATGTGCTGCTAGATGTTGTGCTTGAGGTTGGCGTCGAGGTGGTAGAGCTGCTGGTTGTGCTCGAGCTCGGTGTGCTTGTTGTCGAAGAGGAGGTCGCTGCAACGAAATGTTTTTTTTTGCTAAGCTAATTAATTACACTTTTCATTAATCAATAGTTTTATTGCTTTAATTCAAATCTTGCTAGTAATGATATATCGAATCTTCCAGCCACTTTCAATATTCGCCTTAAACACTTACTTGAGGAGCTCGGTGTGCTCGTGCTCGACGAAGATGTGCTGCTCGATGTCGTGCTTGAGGTAGGCGTCGAGGTGGTAGAGCTGCTGGTTGTGCTCGAGCTCGGTGTGCTTGTCGTCGAAGAGGAGGTCGCTGCAACGAAATGTTTTTTTGCTAAGCTAATTATTCAATAGTTTTATTGCTTTAATTCCAGTCTTGCTAGTAGTGATATATCGAATGTTAGAGGCACTTTCAATATTCGCCTTAGACACTGACTTGAGGAGCTCGGTGTGCTCGTGCTCGACGAAGATGTGCTGCTAGATGTTGTGCTTGAGGATGGCGTCGAGGTGGTAGAGCTGCTGGTTGTGCTCGAGCTCGGTGTGCTTGTCGTCGAAGAGGAGGTCGCTGCAACGAAATGTTTTTTTTGCTAAGCTAATTAATTACACTTTTCATTAATCAATAGTTTTATTGCTTTAATTCAAATCTTGCTAGTAATGATATATCGAGTCTTTCAGCCACTTTCAATATTCGCCTTAAACACTTACTTGAGGAGCTCGGTGTGCTCGTGCTCGACGAAGATGTGCTGCTCGATGTCGTGCTTGAGGTTGGCGTCGAGGTGGTAGAGCTGCTGGTTGTGCTCGAGCTCGGTGTGCTTGTCGTCGAAGAGGAGGTCGCTGCAACGAAATGTTTTTTTTGCTAAGCTAATTAATTACACTTTTCATTAATCAATAGTTTTATTGCTTTAATTCAAATCTTGCTAGTAATGATATATCGAATCTTCCAGCCACTTTCAATATTCGCCTTAAACACTTACTTGAGGAGCTCGGTGTGCTCGTGCTCGACGAAGATGTGCTGCTCGATGTCGTGCTTGAGGTTGGCGTCGAGGTGGTAGAGCTGCTGGTTGTGCTCGAGCTCGGTGTGCTTGTCGTCGAAGAGGAGGTCGCTGCAACGAAATGTTTTTTTGCTAAGCTACTTATTCAATAGTTTTATTGATTTAATTCAAATCTTGCTAGTAATGATATATCGAATCTTCCAGCCACTTTCAATATTCGCCTTAAACACTTACTTGACGAGCTCGGTGTGCTCGTGCTCGACGAAGATGTGCTGCTCGATGTCGTGCTTGAGGTAGGCGTCGAGGTGGTAGAGCTGCTGGTTGTGCTCGAGCTCGGTGTGCTTGTCGTCGAAGAGGAGGTCGCTGCAACGAAATGTTTTTTTGCTAAGCTAATTATTCAATAGTTTTATTGCTTTAATTCCAGTCTTGCTAGTAGTGATATATCGAATGTTAAAGGCACTTTCAATATTCGCCTTAGACACTGACTTGAGGAGCTCGGTGTGCTCGTGCTCGACGAAGATGTGCTGCTCGATGTTGTGCTTGAGGTTGGCGTCGAGGTGGTAGAGCTGCTGGTTGTGCTCGAGCTCGGTGTGCTTGTTGTCGAAGAGGAGGTCGCTGCAACGAAATGTTTTTTTTGCTAAGCTAATTAATTACACTTTTCATTAATCAATAGTTTTATTGCTTTAATTCAAATCTTGCTAGTAATGATATATCGAATCTTCCAGCCACTTTCAATATTCGCCTTAAACACTTACTTGAGGAGCTCGGTGTGCTCGTGCTCGACGAAGATGTGCTGCTCGATGTCGTGCTTGAGGTAGGCGTCGAGGTGGTAGAGCTGCTGGTTGTGCTCGAGCTCGGTGTGCTTGTCGTCGAAGAGGAGGTCGCTGCAACGAAATGTTTTTTTGCTAAGCTAATTATTCAATAGTTTTATTGCTTTAATTCCAGTCTTGCTAGTAGTGATATATCGAATGTTAAAGGCACTTTCAATATTCGCCTTAGACACTGACTTGAGGAGCTCGGTGTGCTCGTGCTCGACGAAGATGTGCTGCTCGATGTTGTGCTTGAGGTTGGCGTCGAGGTTGTAGAGCTGCTGGTTGTGCTCGAGCTCGGTGTGCTTGTTGTCGAAGAGGAGGTCGCTGCAACGAAATGTTTTTTTTTTGCTAAGCTAATTAATTACACTTTTCATTAATCAATAGTTTTATTGCTTTAATTCAAATCTTGCTAGTAATGATATATCGAATCTTCCAGCCACTTTCAATATTCGCCTTAAACACTTACTTGAGGAGCTCGGTGTGCTCGTGCTCGACGAAGATGTGCTGCTCGATGTCGTGCTTGAGGTAGGCGTCGAGGTGGTAGAGCTGCTGGTTGTGCTCGAGCTCGGTGTGCTTGTCGTCGAAGAGGAGGTCGCTGCAACGAAATGTTTTTTTGCTAAGCTAATTATTCAATAGTTTTATTGCTTTAATTCCAGTCTTGCTAGTAGTGATATATCGAATGTTAGAGGCACTTTCAATATTCGCCTTAGACACTGACTTGAGGAGCTCGGTGTGCTCGTGCTCGACGAAGATGTGCTGCTAGATGTTGTGCTTGAGGTTGGCGTCGAGGTGGTAGAGCTGCTGGTTGTGCTCGAGCTCGGTGTGCTTGTCGTCGAAGAGGAGGTCGCTGCAACGAAATGTTTTTTTTGCTAAGCTAATTAATTACACTTTTCATTAATCAATAGTTTTATTGCTTTAATTCAAATCTTGCTAGTAATGATATATCGAGTCTTTCAGCCACTTTCAATATTCGCCTTAAACACTTACTTGAGGAGCTCGGTGTGCTCGTGCTCGACGAAGATGTGCTGCTCGATGTCGTGCTTGAGGTTGGCGTCGAGGTGGTAGAGCTGCTGGTTGTGCTCGAGCTCGGTGTGCTTGTCGTCGAAGAGGAGGTCGCTGCAACGAAATGTTTTTTTGCTAAGCTAATTAATTGCACTTTTCATTAATCAATAGTTTTATTGCTTTAATTCAAGTCTTGCTAGCAATGATATATCGAATGTTCCAGTCACTTTCAATATTCGCCTTAGACACTGACTTGAGGAGCTTGGGGTGCTCGTGCTCGACGAAGATGTGCTGCTCGATGTCGTGCTTGAGGTTGGCGTCGAGGTTGTTGAGCTGCTAGTTGTGCTTGAGCTCGGTGTGCTTGTCGTCGAAGAGGAGGTAGCTGTAACGAAATGTTTTTTTTGCTAACCTACCTATTCAATAGTTTTATTGCTTTAATTCAAGTCTTGTTAGTAGTGATATATCGAATGTTAAAGGCACTTTCAATATTCGCCTTAGACACTGACATGAGGAGCTCGGCGTGCTCGTGCTCGACGAAGATGTGCTGCTCGATGTTGTGCTTGAGGTTGGCGTCGAGGTGGTAGAGCTGCTGGTTGTGCTCGAGCTCGGTGTGCTTGTCGTCGAAGAGGAGGTCGCTGCAACGAAATGTTTTTTTTGCTAAGGTAATTAATTACACTTTTCATTAATCAATAGTTTTATTGCTTTAATTCAAATCTTGCTAGTAGTGATATATCGAATCTTCCAGCCACTTTCAATATTCGCCTTAGACACTGACTTGAGGAGCTCGGTGTGCTCGTGCTCGACGAAGATGTGCTGCTCGATGTCGTGCTTGAGGTTGGCGTCGAGGTTGTTGAGCGGCTAGTTGTGCTTGAGCTCGGTGTGCTCGTGCTCGACGAAGATGTGCTGCTCGATGTCGTGCTTGAGGTTGGCGTCGAGGTGGTAGAGCTGCTGGTTGTGCTCGAGCTCGGTGTGCTTGTCGTCGAAGAGGAGGTCGCTGCAACGAAATGTTTTTTGCTAAGCTAATTTATCAATAGTTTTATTGCTTTAATTTAAGTCTTGCTAGTAGTGATATATCGAATGTTAAAGTCACTTTCAATATTCGCCTTAGACGCTGACTTGAGGAGCTCGGTGTGCTCGTGCTCAACGAAGATGTGCTGCTCGATGTCGTGCTTGAGGTTGGCGTCGAGGTGGTAGAGCTGCTGGTTGTGCTCGAGCTCGGTGTGCTTGTCGTCGAAGAGGAGGTCGCTGTAACGAAATGTGTTTTTGCTAAACTAATTAATCAATAGTTTTTTGCTTTAATTCAAATCTTGCCAGTAATGATATATCGAATGTTCCAGGCACCTTCAATATTCGCTTTAGACACTGACTTGAGGAGCTCGGTGTGCTCGTGCTCGACGAAGATGTGCTGCTCGATGTCGTGCTTGAGGTTGGCGTCGAGGTGGTAGAGCTGCTCGTTGTGCTCGAGCTCGGTGTGCTTGTCGTCGAAGAGGAGGTCGCTGCAACGAAATGTTTTTTTGCTAACCTAATTATTCAATATTTTTTTGCTTTATTTCAAATCTTGCTAGTAATGATATATCGAATGTTCCAGGCACTTTCTATTTTCGCTTTAGACACTGACTTGAGGAGCTCGGTGTGCTCGTGCTCGACGAAGATGTGCTGCTCGATGTCGTGCTTGAGGTTGGCGTCGAGGTGGTAGAGCTGCTGGTTGTGCTCGAGCTCGATGTGCTTGTCGTCGAAGAGGAGGTCGCTGCAACGAAATGTTTTGCCAAGCTAATTAATTAAACATTCCATTAATGAATAATGGTTTTTCTGCTTTAATTCAAATGATATATCGAATGTTCCAGTCATTTTCAATATTCGCCTTAGACACTGACTTGAGGAGCTCGGTGTGCTCGTGCTCGACGAAGATGTGCTGCTCGACGTCGTGCTTGAGGTTGGCGTCGAGGTGGTAGAGCTGCTGGTTGTGCTCGAGCTCGGTGTGCTTATCGTCGAAGAGGAGGTCGCTGTAACGAAATGTGTTTTTGCTAAACTAATTAATCAATAGTTTTATTGATTTAATTCAAATCTTGCTGGTAATGATATATCAAATGTTCCAGGCACTTTCAATATTCGCCTTAGACACTGACTTGAGGAGCTCGGTGTGCTCGTGCTCGACGAAGAAGTGCTGCTCGATGTCGTGCTTGAGGTTGACGTCGAAGTGGTAGAGCTGCTGGTTGTGCTCGAGCTCGGTGTGCTTGTCGTCGAAGAGGAGGTCGCTGTAACGAATTGTTTTTTTTGCTAACCTAATTATTCAATAGTTTTTTGCTTTATTTCAAATCTTGCCAGTAATGATATATCGAATGTTCCAGGCACTTTCAATATTCGCTTTAGACACTGACTTGAGGAGCTCGGTGTGCTCGTGCTCGACGAAGATGTGCTGCTCGATGTAGTGCTTGAGGTTGGCGTCGAGGTGGTAGAGCTGCTCGTTGTGCTCGAGCTCGGTGTGCTTGTCGTCGAAGAGGAGGTCGCTGCAACGAAATGTTTTTTTGCTAACCTAATTATTCAATATTTTTTTGCTTTATTTCAAATCTTGCTAGTAATGATATATCGAATGTTCCAGGCACTTTCTATTTTCGCTTTAGACACTGACTTGAGGAGCTCGATGTGCTCGTGCTCGACGAAGATGTGCTGCTCGATGTCGTGCTTGAGGTTGGCGTCGAGGTTGTTGAGCTGCTAGTTGTGCTTGAGCTCGGTGTGCTCGTGCTCGACGAAGATGTGCTGCTCGATGTCGTGCTTGAGGTTGGCGTCGAGGTGGTAGAGCTGCTGGTTGTGCTCGAGCTTGGTGTGCTTGTCGTCGAAGAGGAGGTCGCTGTAACGAAATGTTTTTTTGCTAAACTAATTAATCAATAGTTTTATTGATTTAATTCAAATCTTGCTGGTAATGATATATCAAATGTTCCAGGCACTTTCAATATTCGCCTTAGACTCTGACTTGAGGAGCTCGGTGTGCTCGTGCTCGACGAAGATGTGCTGCTCGACGTCGTGCTTGAGGTTGGCGTCGAGGTGGTAGAGCTGCTGGTTGTGCTCGAGCTCGGTGTGCTTGTCGTCGAAGAGGAGGTCGCTGTAACGAAATGTTTTTTTTGATAAACTAATTAATCAATAGTTTTATTGATTTAATTCAAATCTTGCTAGTAATGATATATCAAATGCTCCATGCACTTTCAATATTCGCCTTAGACACTGACTTGAGGAGCTCGGTGTGCTCGTGCTCGACGAAGAGGTGCTGCTCGATGTCGTGCTTGAGGATGGCGTCGAGGTGGTAGAGCTGCTGGTTGTGCTCGAGCTCGGTGTGCTTGTCGTCGAAGAGGAGGTCGCTGCAACGAAATGTTTTTTTGCTAAGCTAATTAATAACACTTTTCATTAATCAATAGTTTTAATCCTTTAATTCAAATCTTGCTGGTAATGATATATCAAATGTTCCAGGCACTTTCAATATTCGCCTTAGACACTGACTTGAGGAGCTCGGTGTGCTCGTGCTCGACGAAGAGGTGCTGCTCGATGTCGTGCTTGAGGTTGGCGTCGAAGTGGTAGAGCTGCTGGTTGTGCTCGAGCTCGGTGTGCTTGTCGTCGAAGAGGTGGTCGCTGTAACGAATTGTTTTTTTTGCTAACCTAATTATTCAATAGTTTTTTGCTTTATTTCAAATCTTGCTAGTAATGATATATCGAATGTTCCAGGCACTTTCAATTTTCGCTTTAGACACTGACTTGAGGAGCTCGGTGTGCTCGTGCTCGACGAAGATGTG
Source organism: Allodiplogaster sudhausi (assembly GCA_945643635.1). NCBI lineage: Eukaryota > Metazoa > Nematoda > Chromadorea > Rhabditida > Diplogasteridae > Allodiplogaster > Allodiplogaster sudhausi. The sequence continues at coordinate 735,922 of CALZFC010000042.1, read as the reverse complement.
CTGCTGGATGTCGTGCTTGAGGTTGGCGTCGAGGTGGTAAAGCTGCTGGTTGTGCTCGAGCTCGGTGTGCTTGTCGTCGAAGAGGAGGTCGCTGCAACGAAATGTTTTTTTGCTAAGCTAATTAATAACACTTTTCATTAATCAATAGTTTTAATCCTTTAATTCAAATCTTGCTAGCAATGATATATCAAATGTTTCAGTCACTTTCAATATTCGCATTAGACACTGACTTGAGGAGCTCGGTGTGCTCGTGCTCGACGAAGATGTGCTGCTCGATGTCGTGCTTGAGGTTGGCGTCGAGGTGGTAGAGCTGCTGCTTGTGCTCGAGCTCGGTGTGCTTGTCGTCGAAGAGGAGGTCGCTGCAACGAAAAAATTAAAATTAAAAATCCTGACAATATTTGATGTCATTGTCCTGTGATGAGATTGCTGAGTGCTTACTTGAGGTACTAGTTGTACTCGGTGTCGACGTCGAAGTTGTGGTCGAAGTTGATGTTGGCGATGTGGTTGAGGTTGCTGCAATGAAATTACGCAGTACTAAGAGAGCTAGAGTGAACGGAGAGAGAGAGAGAGAGAACAGTACAATGAGAGAAAAGAGAGAGAGAAAAAGGGAGTGAGAAAGTAAAAAGTTACTTATCACACAACAACGTATCGAAATAACATAGCCATGCCAACAGAAATCATTCTAAAAAGTTTAACAGTGAATCTTCATGATTATTAATTTTCTTAATTATATGTTAGCTCGGAATGCCCGCTCGATGGCTCTGCAGCTTGGTCCCTGGCTCATCTTCAACGACCATTCGATTCGATGCTGAATTAAAGAAGCTTTATTTATCTCTTTTTTATTTATTCACCACTAAAAATCCCTATATGGTACCATCACTTTCCTTTGCAAAGGGGACAAACTAATACATAGTTGCGCAGTATGATTATAATATTTTTAAACACTGAATATCAAGGCCAACCACTTCTCCCGAAAATCAAAAGTAAATAGACTTTTGAAGATACGTTCATGCTGCTCTGTACGTTACTAATAATTCTGCGCTTTGCTCTTCAAAGTAAAAGGTTGCGAGCTGGAATTCCAATCTGACGGTATAAGAAGTAATCTAGTGTTACATTTGATAAAATTTAGTGTAAATATCCTTTTTTAAATATATTTTACATTATCATAACGCCTGAAATAATAATACGCTCGTAAATTGATTTTAGGCAAAAAGTATAGAAAGAACGAGATGAATTCATAGCCTTCTTGTTTGTTCGTTGCCAAAGTCGACGGTGCTTCGTTGGCAGGTGGCGGGCGGCATGCCACATCGGCAGGATGAGAGAACAGGAGCTGCTGCCTCTCGGGGGAACGCCTGCGAATGGCTCTGCTTCTGCCGGCGCCACAGCCCGGTTTTCTAGGCTCAGCGATGCCGCCTGCCGCCAGCCCGACACCGCCGGCCGGCGTTTGCCACCTTTGCGTTTGCTCAGACGGCAGCTACACCACACACCTCCGGACGCAGTCTCGTTGCAACAGAGAGGGAGCAGTGCAGACAGAGAAACAAAGTGAGAGCGGAGAGAGCAAACGGCCGAGAGTGAGAGAGAGAAAGAGACTCTTTTGTGGAGACGAAGGCAATGAAGTCATCAAATCCAAGTCCTTTGGTGCAAGGAATTGTAAAGAATATTAAGAAATACGATAGATCTATTAGTAATCGTTGAAGGTGTTTCAAAAAATATCGTCTTTCAGGCCTTCAATACGGTTGAATCTTTCATTCATTTCTCAGAGTTCCTAACTACTTGAAAGTTCACGTGAAGGATATGAGTGATGAATGAGCAGCAACGGGCAGCTACGCAAACAGTCGGGCGGACGGATTCTCCCTTTTTTTACTTCTTTTTAGCATTTCTTCTTCAACTTCGCTCTCTGCACTAAGTTTCGCCTCCAAAAAGGTTGATAATATTGTTTCCGTTTTCTACTGTATAATACTTTCAAAGTGGAGACATTTAAAATCATATGCACGTCATTGAAGAGTTCACTACGGCATTTCTACCGAGGAAAATGGTTACATATTTTTATTTCCAGCCAATACTTTATTGAAACATCTCAAATTTGGCTAAGAAATCATAGTTTAGATATCCTTGTCTTATTGTTAGTGAATGGTGAATTCAGAATTAATTGTTCTGCTTAAACTTCCAATGCTCTTTTTTGGAGAGTAGTCGCAAGAGTGATGCACTGTTGTGCTCTGCGCAGTCCCCTCCATCGCGAGTGGTCAGAACTTGTTCTCCGTGCTGACGTCATCGGAGACTGTTGCAAACTAGTGATGAGAGCGTCCCCTTTCTAATCTCTCTCTCCTTGAGTGAGAGCTGCCAAGGAGCGAAGTGGGCGGAGCTCCTTCCATCATAGTCTTCAAGGCTCCGCCTTCAACAGACTAGCCCAGGAATCATTCTCGTGTCCTTCTCCTTCGGATTCCCGCTCTCTGCAGTCCCTTCATACTCTTAACAATTGTGCAACTTGTTTTGGTTAGAAATGAAGAACTTTTTAAACTGTATATGATGGGCGCATTGCTTCTCGATCATCAATTCTTTCTCTTCGGAAATCGTTTCTTGTCCGTTTTCTCTGATAACAATTTGAATTACTAACGATAAATCCAGTCGAAAACTGTTTCATTCCAAATTGCTTCCCCTTGGTTTTGGAAACCGTGAATGCACTCGTTGGCAGTGTCGAGCTGGTGTGTAAATGTCCCCTGAGTTGCGAGTCGCAGCAGTGCTTGTGCTTGAGAGAAGAGAAGAGTGCTGACGATGCTCTGGCAGTCCCTGCTGCTGCTCGTCTTGCAGCTCTGCTTCATTCGTTCCTCGTCGGCGCGTCCAATGTGTCAGTTCAGCTCCCTGTCACATTTTACCATTACCGATTTGAAGAAGGCGACAAACTGATTGGCTGGTATTTTATCATGTCTTTTTCACACGCCAAGTACGAAAACTTAAAATAAGATAAAAACAACGTGTTAACTAACAAAGTGGGACTTCATGACATTGGATTAAAGAAATGCAGTGTCAAACTTGTCTCTTTTTCATCCAGTCCATAGTTCTCACACTTTTCGCGTTTCTGAGATGTTCTGAGGGTTTTTAGCGCAAAAGGAGGCGTTTGTTTTTATTTTTTATGACAGATGTTTTATTTTCAGTGCGCTATTCCATGCTCAAATGTTTGGGTTTTGTTCTCATCAAGGCGGCTCTAAAGAAAAGAAAAAATGACGCTGCCTTTCTGCTAAACATAAATAAATGCTTACCTACGCCAAAATCACTCTCTTTTTCCCTAAGAAAAATATTGTTTGGCTCGAGGGACTTTCATAAAGGAAGTTGTACATTTTAATATCCGTTAACCTTTTCAAGCAGAATTCCATCCATTGTCTTCCGCATTGAAAAAGAGCTATAAACATATATGAATAGAAGAGAATTACCTTTGAAACTCAACATTCTCAACTGATAATACTAGGAAGCTAGAACTTTGTATTCAAACTTTGTGAGACTGGGACAGTTGTGATGGCACTGTAAAACTTTTTCCTTTACTCCATGTGACGCGATTATTCCGAGTGTTTTGCGTGGGTGTGACAGCGAGGGAGGTAGAATAAAAAACAGGCAAAGAGAGGGGAACAGAAGCAGGTGGGAAAGAAATAATAGAGAGAAAGATGGGAAGAGAGGAAGAGATTGAGGAGTGAGAGAAAGAAATGAAGAGCGAGACAATGAGCGAGGAAGAAGAGCGCTCGACAACTTCCTCGCTTTCCTTTTGGCAACACCCACCCGGAAAGGTCGTGAAAAGCGGAAAAAAGGCCTGGAATAGACTGCATAATGCAGACAAGCATCTGCTACTTTTGCAGCGCATCACTGGATGTCAGTGCGCGAAAATAGCCAACTTCTATAGCTGGCTATAATTGGATTTCCCGTGTAGACACCTTGTTCCCTCACTTTCCGATATTCAAGGTCTCCAAGCCCGCTTCTCCATTATTTGCCGGATGACCTTTAGAACTTTCTTGGTCTTTTCGCTATGAATTCGCTTTTCGTCATAACATGCAAGAATAATCCTTGAAGAGAATGGAAGAGTGAGCGAGAATCACCGGGCGAGGCAGATACAGAGAGGGGGGGGGAGACAGAGCGACGGAGAGTAAGGGAGAGTGAGAGATAGAGAGAGAGAGATCAAGACAGATAGAGAGTAAGAGTAAGTCACTCTGACGTGCGAGCCTTCTGCGAGGGTGGCGGCCGCATTGTGTATCCGTTGATTGTGGCGATTGTGTATGGCTGAAATTCGTGGCGAAGGAGAAGGCAACAATTGAGTTGTCGGCCGCTGCATTTTCATAGCCTTTTAGGTGCCCCTCCACAGGCTGCCTTTACTGGTCCCCTTGCTCCTCACGCGTGACCCGCTGATTTGATGGTCCCGAGTGGAAATGGCAGATGAATAAGACGTACTGTAGGATAGAACCTATGAAAGGGTGGAACTCAACTTGGTAGTCTCACGCGATACATCTGCGTATCTCTAAATATGTATGTATGTTTTGACACAATGTGCAAAATGTGGCATAAACAAAGATGAAGAATCGTAATGCTACGGTGTCAAAGATGCGAGATGGCTAACTAAGTCTAACACCCTTTTGCAGATTCTCTGAATGACATCGCAACCCTCGACAGCCTCGACCGATTGCGCTTTCAACGGCCGCTTCGCTCAGAGACCAGCGACGACGATGAAGACGCGCAAGTCTTGTACGTCCAGGAAACGAGACTACTCTTTAGACATATTTACTGTTATGTCAAAGGAAAACCGCTTTCCACGCATGTGGATAAAAAAATGTAATATATTCATTTGCTAATATTATTAAACACATTTGCAGACACGAAAAGCCTCGACCGTTACGCTTCGGCTGATATGACGCGGCGCCGGCCATTCTATCGTACTTGAATCTTCCTTCTTGATCTGAGAGAAGCTTCCAAGAAAAGAGGAAGACGGAGACGAACGGTCAATTGTTCAAGATACTCAAAGTGTACTATAGATCTTTTTTCTTCCAATCTTCATTCCGATTAGCACGCACACATTAGGATCTTATCCGCTCGGCTAAGAGCGCTTCTTTAACTAAAGCCTTTCTCTTCTTTAACTAAAGCCTTAACCTTTCTTCAGATAGCGAGGGTAGCAATTATTCATCACTGCGCGGGCGCTCATTGTTTGTTGTTGATTATCACCCTTTTTCCTTGTTTTGTTAGCCAAGCCTCCACTCTTGCCTTTCTCATTCCTCTCCTCTTCATTTCCCCTCTTCTCTTCTCTTTTTTCCACGTCGCTTGCCAATCTCAATACGTGTCACGTGCTTTCTCCTCTCCTCTTCCTCTTGATTCATTCGTCACATTTCCTTACTTCCGCTACTTGTTTTCGAAAGTTTTCTTTTTTCTTTTTTCTTTTTTTCCTAGGTGACGGTAGCGTATATATGTTTGCAAATTGAGTGTGTTTGTATATACACAAGAATATGCATGCGTACGAATGAATGCATAGTAAATGTCGGCATATGCATGCACTCCAACCATACAACCTGCTGAATACGGTAGCATGCATGGAAATCCGAAAAGTGATCTCTCGAGGGAGCAAGGGAAGAGCGAATGGCTGAGACGGAGCGTCGTGACCGTCGTGTCCACCTGGTTCCGAGTGCCATTCTCTCAGCCACCCACACCGCCCAATAACATTGGCAAGAGCTCTGTAGATGAATGCATTGGCGTGCAAACAACCTAAACATCACTTGCCTATTTCGATTGCTACCCTTCCCAGTTTTTCTCGCTTTCACAAACTGCAAAACTTCTAATGTAAGCAGAATCTTCTTGTTCTTCTGAATTGACTGCAACCAAATGATCGTCGAAGTTCAGCAGAGAATGTGGCATCTTGCACACTTTTGTTTCTTGGAAATATGGAAGTTGTTATGTCCATGCCTCATTTTAGCACATGCGACATTTATTTGAAGAAAAGAATGATATTTATCTATCTTTTCATTTGTAAAATACCCAAATATCTCACACGCTTTACAGTAGCCTTTTTGTTCTTTCAGAAATTTCACGCCATTGTTTATACTATGTTATGTCTATCGCAAACTATTTCTAGCCAAGACTTATCTCGTGGGAAAAAAGGCGTGATAAAAGTGCAGCTAAGAGTCTAAAACAATATCATGAATGACGTTTTCCCGGAAGTCGTGGATTCCTCAGTGGGCGGAATGAGTCAGGTTGAATGTGTATACGAGTAGAGAGTTAAGAGAGCGGAAGAAGAGAGTGGAAGAGAGATTATAGAGTACGAGAGAGTGAGTGAGAGAGAGAGCGAGATATTAGTGAAGCTGCTCGCGCGGGGTCAATTGGAAGTGAGCGCCGCGAGTATCAAAAAGACGGAAGAAACGAGCACAGTAACGCGTTGTGGTTGGAGGGGGGAGCGACCGGTTGGGCCGCTCTTCCTTTTTGCACTTGCTGCGTTGTCTCTAATGGAGGAAGTTCGCCTAACCATGTCGTATGCTCTGGCCTCTCATTGGCCTCTCTGGGACTTGATACTTATCATAAATGTTTTCGTGACGTAGCATCGTGAGTCTTCCAGGCATGCAAGTACCAGGCATGCAAGCAAGTGAGAGCCGAGAACGCGGACGTGCACAAGGTGCGCAGCAGACACTAAACTGTGTTCGCTGAACGAACAGAGCTTCGAATGATCTGGCTTTGTGCCTTGTTACGCATCTCTCGTGTCCCCTCCACAGCGAACACTGTCTACCCCCAAAACGGTTTTAGACACAATGCACAGCACCAAACTCGATAAAAGACACAAACGATGAAATTGCAAACACATCTATGTACATACGTGAGCGTTTATCAGGTTTGTTTCTAAGAAATAAACAGATCATATGCATAAATGGAAGAGCAGCATTAAAGTTGTCAATACTTCTACTTTTTTTCGTTGACCCTGATGTAACAGAACTTACGTGAATTCGCTCTCTCCCACAATTCGCTTTATCCCTTCTTTTTTATCTCTCAAGCATTCTATCTCTCTCACCATCTCTTTCTTGGTAGGTCTCTCGTCATCTCGCATCACCCGTTAATTCTCTATCACTTGCCCTCCTTCTATGGATAAATCTACATATGTACATACATATGTGACTCTCTTGTGGTTAGTCTATCTCTCTCTCTCTCTCCCTCTCTCTCTCTCTCTCCCTCTCCATCTCCCTCTCTCTCTCCCTCTCTCTCCCTCTTTCTATCTCCCTCTCTCTCTCTCCCTCTCTCTCTCCCTCTCTCTCTCTCTCTCCCTCTCTCTCCCTCTCTCTCTCTCTCTCTCTTGGTAACGGTGGCCACTTCAAAATTTCATCTTCCACATTCCACGCATACGACATCATGTGCAAGGAATTCGTCTAATAAGACAGGGGATCTCGTGTGTCGATGAGGAAGCCAGCAGCATGGCGTGCACTCACATGAAAATGGGGACTTCAGCTATCAAGAAATAACAGGAGGCCATGTCATTCTTGGTCGTTTATCTTGTTGTAAGGCGAGTCATTAAAGGCTCTCTATTAAGCCCTCTCGAGTGTGGAATCAATGCATTTTTTCGTTTTGGGGCATTTGTGAGAGAGAAAAAAGGAAAGAAGGGAAGAGAGCGAGAAAGGGGTAGGAAGAGAGAGAAAGAAAGAGAGAGAGAGAGAGAGAGAGAGAGAGAGAGATAGAGAGAGAGAGCGACTTTGAAAAATACTGCAGCTACGCCGAACGCCACATTGAGAAGGCCTTTAGCCCTTTTTTATATCGCTTATTTTTGCAGCCTTATGATATCGGCTTTCATATCTCGCTCTTTCTCTTTCTCTCTCTCTCTCTCCATATTCCAGGCTATTCAAGAATTGATTGTTCGAAAGAAAGGAACCAACTTTGATCCCTGCACAAACACTGAAGGTGTTTTCGGCCGGAAAGTGGCTCTTTAGCCAGCTGTTGCGGCTGGCCCTTTAGTGGGAAGATTTTCGAAAATTCTAGCAAAAATGGGTCAAGCTTTCCTTTGCTATACTGATTATAGATATGTACGCATAAAAAAATGTCGATGGGTGGGAGCAATAATCTACCAATAATATAGTTTGGAATCCTGAGAAGGCAAGAATAACAAGTGACATTCTGTCACACAGCATGGCGCCCGATTTAGAAGTAGAAACAGTGAATAGCAGTTTCTGTTTTTCAGTTTATTTTCCTTATTACTTTTTTTTCCAAACCAAAAGAATTTATTTTATTGACGCCTCCACTATTTTTGTTACATTTGCATGCTACGATCCAACGTGCACAGAATATCTGCTGCGTATTTCTTATTCTCTTCACAATCTCTCCGCCCGTTTATTCCGACCTACAGCCTGGAAGAGCATTCCAGGAATTCGGATGGAATGTCATTTCGCAAATGAGAAATTCCTCGAGAGTTATGCACTGGACAGGTGAATAGTGTCATGACTCTCGTCATTCTCGCGCAACAAATTCGGTGAAGGGAGAAAGTTAGAGAGAGAGAGAGAGAGAGAGAGAGAGAGAGAGGGAGAGAGAGAGGGAGAGAGAGATAGCGAGAGAAGTAGAAATCTTGCGAGAGCATATCAAAAGCTTGAATAAAACTATCCTATATAGAATTACTAGAATAGAATTACTGCTCAAGAAATCGGATTTAATTCCAGTCTGTCAGCGCCTTACGTGGAGGAGAAAGAGCGACTAGTCAGTCGCATACTCCACGCAGTTTAGCAAAGTGTTTGTCTGAGATCTTACATGAGAGACAGCAAGCCACAACTCAAGTGAACATCATATATCATTGACTGCAGTTACTTTGGTGGAAGAATGAAATTGATTTGAGCTGCCCAGAGAAGTGCTTTATTTACAGCTGAACACACAAAGTAGTTGTTGAAGAGAATATCGTCGAAATATTAAAGGTTTCGCTTATAGTAACATTCTTGGAATCAGATGGTTTTCTCTACTTTACCTTTGCCTTGAGGGCGTCTCCGTAGTATCCGCCGTGATGTGCTCCATGATTACCTCCTTCGTAGCCGTGCTCACCTGCATGCTTGGCGTGGTGGCCTTCAGCGTGGTCCGCGTGGCCCTTGTCGTACTTGGAGGCTGCAACTAGCCCATTTTTCACAGTCCTCATGGACTCGAATCCGCGTGGTTTTTCTTCGGATAGCTAGGTTACAACCAAACCACCCTGACCGTGTCCACCGTATTTCGCGGCGTCCTCGTAGTGTGCGGCGTGCGCCTCGTCGTGGCTATCGCCCTTGCCGTCGTAGCCTTGATCGTAGCCATCGCCGCCGCCGCCCGCTTCATGGTGCTTCTTCGAGTCGGCGTGGTCGTAGTCTAAAAGGGTTGGTGTGGCAGAGAGAAAGGGGAGAGAAGACGGTGATAGAGAAAAGATGGAGTGAAGAGAGAGAGATAGAAGAGAGAGTGAGAAAGAGAGAGAGAGAAATAGAGAGGGAGGGAGAGAAAGAGAGAGAGAGAGAGAGAGAGAGAGAGAGAATTGAGAAGAAAGCTCTGACTATCAGCGCCGTAGTAGCCCTTGGAGTAGTATCCGGCGGGTCCGGAGCCACTCACGTGGTACGAGTACTTGCGGCCACCTTCGGCCTCTTAAAAGCGATTTTTCCTAATCGATAATGTATATATTTGTGAATGTGAATACGTATATATCAAGACGAAAATAAAGAAGGAAAAAGTGCTAACTGACCATCTCCAGCCTTCTTGCCGTTGTCGTAGTAGTTCGAGTAGCCGCCATAGTCTCGGCCGTCTGCGTAGTAGTCGTCGCCCTTCTTGTGGCCTACAATTTTTGTAAACTCAATTCTTTAATTCTTTCATTTTTATGCAAGAACCACGTCGCAGATTTTTAGGTTGAATGAAATGACCTAGTAAAAAAGCACTTGTCGACGTTGAAATTTGCAATTCCATGTATACATTCACTCTCACGCTCTTTCTGTCTCATCCTTCTTTAAATAATGCTCTAAAATATGGAAATAATGGGCAGAAAATGTAGACCATGCTCTCCATGCTTCTGTCCATAGTATCTCTGATCGCCGTGGTCATGGCCGTGATGGCCTGCAATGAGAAAAAACAACATTTTGCAGTGCTAAATTGTAACAAAATGTTTACTGTAAAATTGCTTGAGAACTTTAAATAAAATGCAACCTCCAGCGTTTCCAGAGTAGTATCCGCCGTCCTGCTCTGCTTCCTTGCCGTACTCGCTGCCCTGCAGGCACTAGTTATCATAGCTATTTAATTACCTATTGTTATTGTTTAAAGGAAAAAGAGTGAAAGCGATGATAATATTAATCATTTATTCTGGAATTATAATTTTTTTTAAAAAGCGATTAGAACTTCCAAGAGTCGCGCATGAACTCGACATCACTAACGTGATCGCCGTAGTGGCTGTCGTGGTGGCCTCCGCCGCCGCCGTAGTATGGGGGCACGTAGTGAGCTGACAATAACACTGCTATTCCATTTTCAGATTACTTTTCAAACATATTTTGAAGTAATAACACAAAACATCCTTCATTTCATCGCTTAGTCTTACCGGTGGCCGCGGCAATGAGAAGAGCGGCGAGAACGGTGGTAGCAACGGGCATCTTGTTCTAGAGGGGAAAGAAGAAGGGAAAAGAAGACAAGGAGAGGAGTGAGCCTGTCCCATCCAGCCATCTGGCCAGCCTTTTATCCTCTGCGCCAGAATACGCAGGCTGGCCGCGCCCTCTGGCGCTGCTTTTTCTGATGCTCCGACTGCCGCGCGCATCACTTCTTTGTGCATGTCGACCTTTGAATAGTACGAGGAGAATTGACGAGAAGATCACAGTCAGATCATGAGTTAGGAATGAACAGGAGAGAGAGAGAGAGAGAGAGAGAGAGAGAGAGAGAGGGTATGATAGACGGACATGATGGAGAACTTGCTCGAATATTAGCTACACTACAATCACCTTCTCCAGACAGAGAAGCGAAGTCCTTCTCCGTAATAAAATGACTAATGCAAAGGGCCGTACAACCCCCCCCCTCATCGTCAGTAATTAGAATACTACAGAGTATGATCGCGACCCCGCAGATGCATCTCATAACATAAACATCGACATCGATATTACTTATACATACACCCATTTTCTAGTCCAATCATTATGATGTGTAGGATGCATTTCTGTAACAAATTGAATAACAATTAGAAAAGAGATGGCTTGGATCTAGCTGGCCAATGCTTCTTTCTAATTGCCATCGGCTCTTGCCCGCCAATTCAGTGCTGCAAAATGAGTCTCAAATGAATTGCGCGACATTTTAGCCTAACAATAAACTTGTACAAAGTAAGAACAACATTTAAAAGAGCAGATCTGACGAAACGGAACATTGGAAATGGACGCACAACAATTAACAGAAACAGGGAACGAGATGAAGAGAGCGGCAGTGAGAGATTCACAAACAAATAAAGGAATTGACAATCGGGGGCACATTAAACTCTTTCTCTATGACTTCAAGGCCTCTCAGACCCTCTCAGAGATGATCCTTGCGAATGCGACGAACGAGCTGCATGTCCCTGGGGAAGATGGTCACTCGATTGGCGTGGATCGCAAGGAGATTCGAGTCCTCGAAAGTTCCCACCAGATACATCTCGGCAGCTTCCTGAGCAAGGAAACATTCATCCACGATCTTGCGAAATCATTCTCTATTAGGCAACGTTCAAATTAACCTGCAGAGCCTGGACAGCAAGCGACTGAATCCGAAGATCCCTGCCGAACTAAAAATGATTTTTAAATGAAAAGTAAATAGATATTTTAACTTTATGAAATTATGAGCAGCTACTAACTTCAAATTAAGCAAATATTTAAGAAATAGTTCGTCCATAGAGATTTCTGAACTGTAGACCGTTCGGAGGAATTCTAAGTGACTTACAGAGAGAGACTAAATTAATATAGGAGGTTCAGTGAGCATAACATTTAACTTTTAATGACAAATCAAATAAACTGTGAACAGTGCTGAAATAGGCCTCACCCATAACATCGTTGTAACCCCCCGGGCCGAAGGCCCGGAATCCTGTCCTTCTTGTACTGCTTTCTCCTTGTAACCCCCCGGGCAACCCATTTGGCCGTTTGTAACCCCCCTGCCCATGTCGAGAGGTAGGCAGTATTTCAGCACTGACTGTGAAAATTCAGTGCTTTATTTGACAGTATGAGAATGAAGGATGCCGAAAAAGAAAAGACTTGAAAAGATAACAGACTTTTCCCATAGCTTGGCGAACGACCCGCTGGAAGGGAAGACGGGGAATAATGAGATCGGTGGTCCGCTGCAGACGGCGGATCTCGCGAAAAGCGACAACTCAAGTAATAGCTGCTTCGATATAGGTCGTGCACCACTTTCTAACATAAGGGAAGATCTTACAGTTATTAGGTTTCATTTTGAATGCCACTCAGGTGTCTTTTAAATTCATCAGTGTATCACAAATCTGAAGCTCAATCTATATTTTCTAAATCTGGGCATAATCAACTCAATCTTGTTAATAAGCTGACATGAAAGTCGAGCATTTTAGCAAGTAACATAAACTTAGGTGATGTTGTCATAATCGTGAGTAGAGCATTCTTGAGTTCTTTGTGAAGAAAGGGATGATCCGAAAAGAACGAACAAGGATAGCCCTCTCCCTTCTCGCCCTTCTTCTTGTTGACACGTTCCTTCCGTCGTCTCTCATCTGCCTTCTTAGTGTCATGCGAAGCTCGCTTCGCAGTGGCATTCTGCAATAATGGCAGTTTTCCTGGCTAAACTTGTTCCACTCTTTAAACGACGTCGGACAAGACTGAGGACTTTTCTCATTCAAGACAAAATGTTCCATTCGCTCAACGAATGGCAGCTGGATGAAAATGTATTACAACAAAACTACAGAAAATTGTGGCTGGTTTGGCAAAGTCAAAGGAATAGCAAACGACTTACATTTCTTGGCTGGACGCCTGAAGACTTGCGCGCCATCTGCTTCGTGCGCGCCATGGCAATCGATTCTGCTGAACTACTATTACTACTGCTGCAAAGAAGAAATTAAGAAACTCGTTAACATAGGACTTATTGTCCGGATTAGACAACATCAGCATTAGCTGGGCGGAGAGACCTGCTTATTTATTACAAACAAAAACATACTGCATAAAATGGGGTGTAAAGCACATTTCCACAAAAGAAGAGTGCCAAGCAAGCCCGAACGTGTTCAATCAAGAAATGTTGAGTTCGTATTTTCCACTAGTACCGCTACAAAGTTAGGTACTACTATTATTTATTTACACTATACCAATAACGCTGTTCACCACATCACCCAAAACATGTGCAGCCAAAATTTCATTCTCATAGCCCTGATAATTTCTGCCATTACAAAAGAAGCCCAGATATTTTTTACTTGGACTCATTGGATGTTTAAAAAAATTTAACCCCCAGTTCTGTATAAATTCGTGATGTGCCTGACGCTCCCACAATGTAAACCAAACATTTATCACATTAGTTATAAGTCGCAAACAAATAAGCATATAACAAAGACATATCGCCATTTTATATCTGCACATTGCGAAATATGAACAGGTAAACTGGATGATAATCAACCATCTCATTTAAGGTGAACTGAAAGATGTCAGGCAGTGTGCCTGCTGACGGTCTCTCTCACCACAGAATCAATCCGCCACGGTCTGAGCATCTCTCGTGCCATTTCGGTCCCCATTGAGTCGACTTCCACTCTCTCGACTGCTTCATTCCGAACGAAATTCAATCCAAAATGCTCGCGAGACCCTCCCCTGGATAAAAGTGCGAAAGTGAACAAAATATCTACCTTACAATAGTACAATATTATATATTATACTATTATATATTACTAATAAAGTATCTATTATATAATATTGAAAAATGAATTGTCTAACAATTAGTGCACACCGGGACACTGCATTCCCTACAAACCAACCGCCACAGTCTCGCAGATCCAAATAAAAACAACTGGAATAATATTAAATTCAAAAAAATTACTAGAAATAAACCTGAACAATTTCTCAAGTTCCGTGTTCATCTCCGGATCATCAGAAGGCTGCAGATGGCTGAATCGAGAGAGGAAGCTGTCAAGGCGGCGTCGCCCCGACTTCTGTCAATAAGAAGAGAACTCTTAAGAAAATTCTATACCAGCAAAACCACGTCTAGACTTCATTACATACTATTTAAAATTAAGTTTTCAATTAAGTTTCTTTTTAAACATGGTAGACAACTGCGAGTAGACTAACATGTTAATAAAGAGAAGGAGACTTTTCTCTCCAAGATTACCCTGAGCTGGTAGATGTTTCCAGAGAATGATTGCACTTCCCTTTCTTCGTCGTTCTTCTCATCTTCAGACATCATCATTGCTTCATCTTTCTAAATGCAGATCAACTAGTATGAAGTGAACTTGGAGCAGGTATATATTCTCTCTCTTTCTCTCTCTCTCTCTCTCTCTCTCTCTCTCTCTCTCTGTCTGTCTGTCTGTCTCTCTCTCTCTCTCTCTCTCTCTGTCTCCATATCAATTCTTTCTAATGGAATGTATTCACTCTTGAAGAGAAAAGACGATTCTACCTCTTCCATCCTAGCCACCTCGAGTAGTTCACTCTCGATAAAATCGATTCGCTGTCTCGAGCTCAAGTCAGCTGCTACGAATTGAAGAGCGTCTCCCGCGCAGCGATCGTTAATGTAGCCTGCCTGGCCCAGAAATGGCAAATTATATTATTTTCTGCGATCTTTTCTAGCAACTCTTTCACAACCTATATTTTATCTCGTTTCCTTATGCTTCCTCTCTCTCTATCGCACTCCCTATTTTCTCTCCTCTCTCTCCCTCTCCCTCTGTTATTTCTCCTCTCTCGCTATTTCTCTCCTCTATCTCTACCCTTTCTCTCTCTCTACTCTACCTGTCCCTATCTCTCCCTCCTCTCCCTCTCTCTCTCTCTCTCCTCTACATGTCTCCCTCCTCTCCCTCTCTCTCTCTGCTCTCTCTCTCTTTCTGGCTCACCTCTTTCTCCATTTACCTCATGCAGCATGGCGACAGTGGCTTCTGTGACTGCTTCACTGATGACATTGAAGATATCCGGCCGCTCGCTCAGCCAAGTGTTCGCTGATACGGAGAGGGCGTGACTTCTGAAATGAATCAACTAAAAAGCCATCAACCTTATATGTAAATGTCCACTTCTAAATAAAAGATTTAAAAAATATATGCCTCTTTGTCTTTGAAAGCAGACACAGACATAATGAAAATAAAAGGCGAATAAAAGCGCACAATTTTTTCCTCTTTCGGGCACCTTTTCTAATTACGAATGTCCCTTTTTAGTTACTCTGTTGAAAGTCCAAAAACCTCTGCTAATACCTGCCATCATTTCCACTTGCGAGACAACAAGTGGAATGCCACCAGAGAGGAGGCACGAAGAGGACGTCGCCTGCTGCTGCCTCGAACACACGCACTCCTCTCTCGCACGACAGCAACCACGGATCGCCAAGCTAGAATGGAGAGAGAGAGAGAGAAAGAGAGAAAGAGAGAGAGAGAGAGAGAGAGAGAAAGAGAGAGAGAGAGAGAGAGAAAGAGAGAGAGAGAGAGAGAAAGAGAGAGAGAGAGAGAAAGAGAGAGAGAAAGAGAGAGAGAGAGAGAGAGAGAAAAGAGAGAGAGAGAGAGAGAGAGAGAGAGAATCCATGTGCAGGAAGGAAGAAATTGGGAATATGGGGATGGGCAAAGACCTAATTGAAGGATCACACCACAATGGAAGACAACACACACCACTGACCACATCCAGCTGGCTGTAGACCGTCGTGTCCTCGTAGGGCAGACGAGTCGCGCGTAGCCTTTGCCGTGTCTCGGCTTCACCGGTCTTGCAATATTATTATAACTAAATAGTACTTACTACTAACTTGTTTAAATGCAGAATTAACAAAAAATCGCTACTTTGCAATTGCCACATCTCAAGTTGGTCCAAATCTTGGCCCGGTCAGCAGTTTTCGGAGCTTGAATTTAACATATAACGAAAAGATATATGTTATAAAGTGTGGCATTCACCTCGTTGAGTGCAGGTGGAACCAAAATCCACAGCTTCGCTCCAGAGAGCTGCGTATGCAGATTCCAGCCCATTGTGTCGTAGTGGAGTGGTGAATGAGCTCCGGGAGTGCCTGGACACGAGAGATAGATAGAGAGAGAGAAATTAAGATAGAAAAAAACGAGGGGAGTTAGGAAAGACCAGCTGATTAGGGAAAGCTACGTTGACATTTTCAGAAATTCGTGATCAGCCGGATTACTCAAGATGATCACAAAAATGAATAAATATAACGAATATGAATAGCCAACCAATCCAGAGAGTCGTTGTCTCGGCTCCACGTTCCTCTCCCAGCAGCTCACTCCATCCAAATGCCTCTGCCACTTCGGGCGAGGCCTCCTCCAGTCTCTCCTTCGTCAAATGCATGTAGTCCATGTATCTAAAAGCACGAATGTATATTACTACGTTTATTTACTTTATTTACGCCCACCGAAGTGAGACGTAGTATTTCTTAGATATTTACTCATTTATGTAAAGTGATAAAAATAAGTATCATTAAAAACAATCCTATTATTTATTTGAGGATAATATCAGGGTAAATGCTACTCATAG
This sequence comes from Allodiplogaster sudhausi, assembly GCA_945643635.1. Lineage (NCBI taxonomy): Eukaryota > Metazoa > Nematoda > Chromadorea > Rhabditida > Diplogasteridae > Allodiplogaster > Allodiplogaster sudhausi. Next base: position 719,336 of record CALZFC010000042.1, on the reverse strand, counting down.
ATCTATGAAATTCAAAAAACTTCGTTCCTCATTAATCGCACCCCCAGAACTGTTTGATATCCGGTAGATCGGAACTGGACTCCAATTCTTCTGAATTGCCACTCGTGCTGGGAGAAGACGGCAAGCAGGAAGAAGAAGAAGTTGCTGTTGCCCAGGAAACGAAGTCCTCCACACTGAGCTCCGCTCGAAGACACTCCGCGTCATACACTGGCTATATCAGGAAGCATAATTGAATTCTGATAATATCAATTGACATAAAATCAAAGAAACAATGCAATCGATTCTTTCATTTTACATATGTAGTTATCTTTTATTAATTCATAAAATAAAACGCATGTTGAATTACCTTGCCCACGACGTGGTCACGAGAGCCAAAGCGGGCACGACTGGCCGGCGCAGAGGCGAATAACTGTAAGCACTCTTTCTGAAGTAAGTGTAAAGAATAGTAGGTACAGCACCTATACACTAGACAAATTAATAGAAGTGATGCAAAATCACGCCCAATGAAATATAGCAATTAAACTAGTATAAAAATAAAATAAATTTTAAAAGTATAGAATTGTGCATGTGTAAATTAATTATTTAATCTCTAAAAAAAAAGAAAGTAAAGACCTCGGCTAGCTTCTCCGGACTCCACCGAGTAGCCTGCCATTCCAAGGCAGCTCCTCGGATGATGAAGGGAAGAATGGAGTGCGCCTTACTCCAGCAGTCATAGACTGGAGAGAATCGGAAGCCACTCCGCTCTGCCATCCAGAAAACCAACACAAGACTCAACTAGAAAGAATCAGTTGGAAAACGCTCCATTACTAAAGATTACAATCGTTCCATTCCTCCATATTTCCCCCAATTTAATTATTGGCCCATGTTGTAACGCGTGTCAATCTCTCCCTTTTGCTCCATGCTACAGTTATTCGCAGTGGACATGTGGACGATTCTTAGAGGTATCCATTCTGCACGCCTTTTAGAAACATCACCAATAAGATATCCTCGTTGCATTCAATGCTCAGCATATCACATAATGAAAACGACACCTCTCTTGTCAGTCATTACCACCTTTATCTTCGACGAAATTGAAATAAGTTGATGTCCATCCAGTTACTACAAAAGGAACATGAGGGCAGGAAGAAGCGAATAGTCTATCATCTGATCAAAAGAGGGTTCGGCTGCTCTATCAGAGTCTTCTCTGACCTCGCTCAGTCTCGGATGCTCTCCAGTCCAGAGATGCGGTACTGGTTGCCGGTCAAGTTGTGGTCACGCTTCGACAGCTCGACCCTGTATAAAATACAACTGCACCCTTTCTTCAATTCAGTATAAGAATTTATTTAAAATATTTACTTAAATTACTTTTTCAAAGACAATAAGCACACTGAATACAAAGCCATGCCAAAAACACTCCCAAACGCCCAACAGTAAGACCTCAAGTAAGAATGACCAAATTACTGTAGCATACGATACAGAATCTGCATCAGTTCTTGAGATACAACCCGAATTGACTCCAATGTGAAGGGAAACGAAATATAGAGCACCGTGTGGAATTGAAAAATTGAAAACCTTTGAGGAGTGCAGTAGTCACGGCGGTGGGCACGGCCAGTGTCCCACTTGTTGAAGGGATACGAGAGGTAGAGGGCGGCAGCCACGAACCCCGTCGTGATCACACCGGAGTAGAACTGCTCGAACCACATTCAGCACTGCACAGAGTGAGAGTGAGAGAGAGTGAGAGAGAGTGAGAGAGAGAGAGAGAGAGAGAGAGAGAGGAAAGAGATGGCGTATCTCGGATGAGAAAGAGAGAAACGGACGGATTAAGAGGGAGCGAGAGATGGGGAAAGAAACGAGAAGAAGAGAACAAGAATAATGTAAAGAGAGACACGCGTCTGGGAAAAGGACCACAAATATCGCTTGAGACCTGAATGATAATGACATGTTTATTCGAGATCACAGAATACAGCATGAGACCACAATATCATCACTTATCAAGCTAACGGTTGGGAAAGAACTACGCAATACACTTTTACAAAGCTTGTATCATAAACCCTTCGAAAGAAAAGGATTTCCATATGTATACAACAACAATCAATGTGGAAAAAAGACGAGATTGACAGTTACAGTAAAAACGAATAAAAGATACAGTATGACTCGGATAAGGACGAATACAGTAGCAACTTTACTCTGGTCATGACATGGCTCTTCTCACATGCCATCTTATCTTCCGTTCTTCTGACGCGGCGCCAGGAGGCGGTGGCTGGCGGCGCCAAGCAGCCTCGTAATGGAGAAAGAGTCGAAGGGGGTCATGGCGAGTGGAGAGAAGGCCAGGCTCAGGCGGAGAAGAGCGACGCACTACGCACGAGGGCTCTTCCTTCTGCAATTAATATATTTCCTCATGCCTATTCATCATTGCTTCATATTTCATAGTGAAACAATAATAATATGAACTACCTTTCGGCAGATAACACACTCTTTTTAATTATTCTACAAAACACGTTGGCTTTTGTTCCCCTTCTTACAATTCCATCCTTTAAACGATGGCGGTTTCGAAAAAAAAAACATATCGAATCATTCAAAGCTAAGACAAAAAAAACTTGTTCCTAACTCAAAAATTTGCCCAGTTAATCGCAATCATCGAAAAGAATAGACATATCGAGACTACATTTTCTTATTTCATTTTGTTAATTATAGTACGGAAATTTCATTTGCGGTGAATGATGGAAATCTTTCAACGAATATATCAGGAATAGTTAACAAGTAAGAAGTTGTTTGATAAAGAAACGCATGCGGCGAACATAGACGCATGACGTACTTGAAATAACCAAATAGCAAGCATAAATCAGACTAACAAAGCGAGAGGCCGCAATGTTCGGAAGGGAAGCGCAGGCGGTGATGCTAGACTCACTTCTTGGACGCCGAGAAACGACTACACTCTCAATCGCTGCCGCAGACACAAGCCTGGGAAAGAACGGTGGTAGTCTTAATGCAGTATTTCATTTATCTTAACTTACATATTGAAAGAGGTTTTTAAGAAGATAGGACAAAAGCATATTACCATTGAAAAGGAGGAGTTCAAACAAGAAACAAAATAAAACGAAATTGACCCCATGCCTCTGATAACTGGCGGGAGACACGGTTTCTGCGTGGATTTCGGAACGGGCGTCTGCGAGAAGCCGGCGATAGGCAGCGGAAGCGGAGGCCTCGTCTTTCATCCCTCCATTCATACTCTCTGAGTCGACGTCCACACAATGAGTTCTAAGCTCTCGCGAGAATAAAACATACAATAAACAATAAACAAGAAATAAGAAGGAACAACCAGGAAATTTAGTGAAAACTTTGGAGCCTGCAATGCACAATTCGATTTTGTTACTAAACACGTTTAATACTTTTACACTGAAAATTGAGAAAAGACGAGAGTGTGAGAGAGCGAGAGATATAACAACGACAGACGGCGAGACGTCGAGACGAACGAGAGAAGGAAGACGGCGAGAGAGCGAAGGAGAGTTAGTTAGGAGAGGGAAAGAAAGATGCCACTCTAGCACTAACTGAACACACGGAGTGGTACAATCGAATGAGTGATGAAGATCGTGGCGAATTGAGAGAGATAAAGAGGACGCAGGGAAAAAATGAAAAGGCGAGAGTGCATGAGCGAGAAAGAGGGCGAGAGACAACGAGAGTTAGCAGTAGGGAGACTAGCAAGATTCTTCTGCAGCGAATGGAAAACAGAGAGACAGAGAGCACGATGGTTCAATTGAGGTCTCGCGTGTGGTAAATGCAAAAAAAGGGTGGCGGAAGATGACTTATCAGAAGAGCTTTGTGAGATAGAAAAAGCGTGAGAGAGAGAAAGAGAGAGAGAGAAAGAGAGAGAGAGAGAGAGAGAGAGAGAGAGAGAGAGAGATCGAAGACCGACATTCTAGGGAAATGGTTTCCATGACTCATTCACTTTACCTTCCTTCCTATTCTATGCCAGATTCAACTTGGCCTCCACTATTACTCATTGTCAGACCTGCTATTTCTTCCCTGAAGAACCGAACTTTCCTCGTTGTATTCATCTTCATTCTTCTCATAGTCGCTATTTGATACTCGTTATTTTTATTCTGCGAGTGTTCACAGTGTTGCTTTTCTAATAAGCCGCCAATAAGTTTCTCTCCATTCTTTTCCAAGTTTTTCGAGTAAATAAGGGGCAGAAATGTTAAACATTAACTCCTCCACATTATGCGAAAAGTGATGATAGTTACGTGAATTCTATTGAAGATTTTGGAAAATGATGCTGAAAACGAGCCCACGGGACGACTTCTGGTTTTATGTCGTATGTATTTTCAACTCTATCACATTAACTCTGTGCCTCTCAGTACTATTTGATACTTTGTGGTTGCCATCCATTGCTTCTTAAGTGACTTTTCTTCTCTCATTCTTTACATTCCCATGCTCTTTCTCTTCTCTCTTTCTCTGCTCCTCTTCACCAGCCTTGCGCACTCCAAGCCATCGATTCTGCGTGTGCGCGCTTCAAGGAACATGCTACGCAAAGAGTGATTTTAGAATATGTAATAAGAGGAGAAGAGATAGCGAGATAGAGAGAGAGAAAGAGGGCACGAGAGAGAGAGAGGGAGAGAGGCAAGGTTTGAGAGAGCGAGAGAGGCGGGTGAGAAAGAGGGATAGACAAAAGCAGTATGATAAGACGTAGCAAATTCATGTATTTGAAACGAACGTTTTAAACAACAGTTTTGTCATGAAGAGGAAAAAGTGAATGTAGTACAGAGAGAGAAAGGGAGAAATTTCTTGTGGAAATGTCTGCCTCTCTTATTGCAGTGACCAAGCAACAACATTCTTATTCACCGAGCTTCTTTCACTGTTTTGTGCATCTTCTCTTGCTATCTTTGCTTCTTCTTGAATACATTTGAACAGGGCTTACTTGATTATTTTTATTTCTTTTTCTCTTCCTCTGCTTCCATTTCTATTGCTGTATTTTTTTTTCTTATTTCCTCGCACACAAAATGCCCCGTCATCATGTTGTGCTTGTATGTAATCAGCTGGGTGTCGGCTGGTGACTTGGTGTCTGGCTTCTCTTCTCCGTTCTCTCTTTTACTCACTCTCTCTCTCTCTCACTCTTTCTCTCTCTCTTTCTCTCTCTCTTTCTCTCTTTCTCATCTGCTTCGTTCTCTCTCCAGTTCACTCTCTGTCCCCTTCCTCGTTTCATTCTCCTCTTCCCACTCCCTCACCCTCTTTCTTTCCGTAATCATCAACTGCCCTTTCTCTGCCCTCTGGCCACCCTCACTACGGAGCAATCATTTACCAGCTGTCAGAGATCTCCCGTGGTGTTCCCAAGCTCTCGATCTTTTCTTCACAACCTAGTAGAAGTCTTCCGAATTAAGAAAGAATTCTTGCATTGCTTTAACTCTCTTTTGAAGTTCATGCCGCTACATCATTGAATTTTCGTGATTTTACTTACCAATTCATGTACATACACATGTAGTACATATTTCTCAAATCAATGAAAGTAATAAATAGAATAAATGAACTAAATCTTTCCATTAACTAGAATGGAAAAGAGATGAGATAAAGAGAAGTGTTTGCAAGAGAGAGAGCGAAGATGCTCTGGCAGCTCGGGATCGGCGACAAGCACGCGAAGCCGGCGCGGCTCGTCGCTTCCCATGGCCAGCTCGACGACTTTCTCTTCCTCTCGCCATCTTCGCAGAATTCGGACGACTTCCAGATTGTCGAACACGAGGTTTCCTTTCTAACAATAAGTTATAAATAAAATGCTACTTTTAAGTTGAAATTGCAATTCGATTCGTTTTTAATTTGTTGAGTTAATAATTGGTACATATGTTATCATGAGTACTCGATTTCTTCCGCGTTCAGCCCTCCTCTTCCTTCTCTTCGTCGCCCTCTTCTCTCTCCTCTCCCCTCACTCTCTCTGACCCCCGTCTCTCACGAGACTTCTCCCCCCACGAGGTCGTCTCAGTCGCGTGCGCCGACGTCTGTCGAACACTCCTCGTGACAGCTGACGGGAGTCTGCTGCTGGCCAGGGGAGGATTTACCTTGACCGCGAACTCTCCCTCCAACTCCCCCTCACCTCCATCTCCTTCGCCCTGCATCATCACACCCTCCACGTGTTCTTCCTCACCCGATAGCACCTCCTCCTCCTCCTCCTCTGCCTCTTCCTCCTTCATCAGCCTCAAACTGCACGCCACCCCTCCACGCTGTGCTCATGGACTGCCTGCGTTTAGTGGCAGGTCGGAAGAAGAGACATTGAAATCATTATCAGAACGCATTATTTTTCAATCTCCTAATTATAATTATTATGGGTTGCACGATTTCATTTTCTCATTCAACTGCCATGCGCTTTTCTTTTCTTCTTGTAAATGTTTTCCCTCTAGCTGTTCTCTTCTCTCTCTCCTTATCTCTCTCTTTCACCATTTCTCTTTCTCTCACTCTCACTCTTTCTCTCTCTCTCTCTCTCAGACGCATCCGTGCGAGTTCCGCTGCGTGTGGAAGCAGCGATGTCGTGATCTCCGACACGGACGGCTGTCTTTGGTCCTTTGAGCTTAGCTCTTTGAGGATAGATCATGATGAACAGGTTTCGAAAAGTTTTTCAATTAATAAAAAAATTAAATCCGAATGTTTCCAAGGTGCGGTCCTTTCAGGAGACCGTCGTTTTTCTGCGACGTCTCACTCCTCCGAACCAGCAGTGCGTGCAGCTGCTCGCTGGACGGTCGGCTTCATATCAGATATCAAAGATAGAGGGGGACAGAGAGAGAGAAATAGAGAGAGGGAGAGAGAGAGATATTAGAAACAGACATATATGTATGCCAGTAACAAAGGGACAAAAACAATGGTATACAGAACATACATACCAAGGACTCGTCTCATTCAGTGATTTCTTCCTCGCTCTCGTCTCGATTCCCAAGCCAGATCGCCGTTCATCGTCAGAGGAAGGAGAGGAAGAAGGGGCAGACGATGTCTTCTTGTCATCCACGAGAAGAGAGGAGGAGGGAGAAGAAGAAGAAGAAGAAGAAGGCAGTCAGAATGGATGTCGGCAGTGCGCAGAGAAATCGAGAATGAGACTGTCCGCACTCATGCTCGAGGCTGATAGGGTGAGGATTCTCTTTCTCATGGAGAGTTACACTCCTTTTGCTAGAAATTGCAATTATTGAGGTATTAAGACGGCAAAAGTTATTAAAATAGTGAGGGAAAATAAGGAAATCATTATCCAAAATGAGCAAAAGGGAAGCCCGATGCGGGGCTCGAACCCGCGACAGCCAGATTAAGAGTCTGGTGCTCTACCGACTGAGCTAACCGGGCTGGTGGATTCCCAAATGGCATCGCCGCAGATGAATAGATGACATGCCTTCTTATAATATGCTTATGCTGCTTGTTGCAGGCTGCAGAGGCCGCTTCGGCATCAAGAACGTCATCTGTAAACGGCAGACATCTCGCACCGTTAGCATTCTTTTTCGAACGTGAAGATTTTTTTCTCTATTTTTTTTTAGTATTTATTAATTGTTGAGGTATTCGAAGCAAGGCGAAACTTAAAATTTCGGAGGAATTTTTGTCAGTGTTTAGAGAGCGAAAAAATAAGAAATAGATTGTTCTTTTCTACCTTTTCTGTGACTTCTCGCTTTTCAGTCCTTCCATGCGCACTTCCGTTGACTCGGCGCCGCAGAGAATGGCAGACGAGATGGCCAGCGGGCATGTAGACATCGACGATGCTGTCTCCATGCGCGTCCATCGTGCACTCAGTAGTCAGTCGAGAGAGAGAGAGAAGAGAGAGAGAGAGAGAGAAAGAGAGAGAGAGAGAGAGAGCGGGAGAGAGACAGAGAAAGAGATAGAGAGTGCGAGCATGAGAGAGAAAAGAGAGAAGGAGAGAGAGAGAGATATGTAGAGAGGTAAGAAGAAGACATAACAAGCAGCATTCCGCTCTGTCAGTGATCGCTCTTCCCCTTGGCGCTTCCTCGTCCTGTGGCAGACCCAGCTACTCTTCCGGAACGGCGCTGGCCACGGCTGCGTCCGCTACAGACGCGGAAACGGAAGACGCGTGGCTCGCGGCGTCCTCGTCCTCGGCGCGCCATGCTCGCCTCGTTCTCCTTGCATGGGGCGGCCAGCTTGGACACGGAGACAACATTAATCGGTATTCTTACAGCTTTACAATTTTGTGAGGTTTTCGAATTAATGTTATTCTAAAAAGCAAAGAAATTAGGTACGGAAAATTAAGGTTTTTTTTATTGAATGCCGGGGTGATGACGACAGTATTTCCGTAATGAATAAATGTGATAAGGGCAACGCCAGCCGCGGTCGCGTTCTTCGACCGAATTCGCGTGTGCAAAATGGCCGCGGGCCACCGTCACGCGGTCGCGCTTTCCTCCGCCGGCACCGTCAGAATCTCCTTATTCTTACTATTTTATTACTTTATGTATTATTGTTTTTATATCAATATAATATTAAAGAAATGATACCGTTTTCCAGGATAGTTTTTGGTTTATACAGTTAATTTCTCTTTTCTCGCAGGCTTATTATTGGGGGGCGAGTCTGATGAGCGGAGGAGAGAAGGGCGCGCTCTCTCCGCAGGTCCTCAAGGTCAGTGCATTTCTTACAGTTCAACGCTTGTATAAGTTAGTGTAACTTCCTCAAGCATATTTGACGATATTTAAAATGTATGTGCTCGTGATAAAGGTCGGCTGCGACTCGCTCGTCCTGGACGTCACTGCCGCCGCGGACGCCTTCGCCGTCCTCGTTGTCGACAAAGATGCCAAGACGAACGTTCTCGTTGCAGCCGCTAAGAAATCGATAGTCCGGCTGACTACCGTACCGAAGGTTTGTGAACGGGTATCCATTCATTTTGTATGCCAGCTCATTTACAATAAATAGATTTCTTAATTTTCTCATAGCAAAAAACTTCTGTTATCAATTGATTTCCCAACAGGAATGGACATGTGCATCTCTTCGTCTCTCCGACTCATGCGACAGTATTCTTTTGCGGACGGCCGATGACAAAGTATTTCTCTTCTTATTCTTGTATCCTTTTTAATATCTTTTTCTTTAAATAAAATATTCTAGTAGTGAGGCTTCATTGTTAAGACCCACAAAAGAGCTTTAATAATCTTTGGTTTCCTAATTAGGAGTCGCGCTCGCTGCCAGTGTGGCGTGCGGCGGCGCAGTTCGCGCAGCTCATCACGCAACTCGAGGAGCTCGGCAAGCACTGTCTTCAGGAAAGAATCAGTCAGGCATAGGCACACAACTTAACTTACACTCTCACTTCACCTTAACTAGCTAGTTCGGTAAAAAAAATTAAATCCACTTTTATTCTCATGACCCGGTGGTTTTCCGTCTCGTGACAAGAATATTGACTCAAGATTTTGACTGTTAAACGATCTAAGCCCAGTACTCTTCTTAAGACAAATATGTAGCAATAAATTGGAAAGTGTTGTTGCAGAAAAGACGCCGCCGAGCCGTCGAGACTCGGACGCGGCGTCCTCCTCCACTGAGTGCTGCCGACTCCTTCGGCGTCTGAATCGGACACTCGCCAAGTTTGCCGCCGTCGCCGCCATGTTAATTTATTTCTTTTCTTACTTTTATTCTTCTTTTAACTAAAAATAGCTTTAGTTTCCCACGTGTTCAAGATTCTAACCACTGAAAAATTTAATTTCATTGATTATGTACCTATAACGAATGACAACTTTGAAGATACATATTTCTATAATTGTAGCAATGCCGAATTCGTGCGTGATCGAATGTTGTCGTCGCTAGCTCGCGGTGCGTCCTCATCCAAGGCTTCTGCCGATTCTGACTCCTCGCCTGCTTCGCTCTATGAGATGGCCAACTCGACTCGCTTCCGACGAGCATTTCGACGCTACTGCGACGCTTACGTGTCAGCGCGAGCCTTCGGTGCATTCGACCAGCTCACCTTCTCTACTGAGTCAGATCGTTCTCTCTCTCTAACTCTCTCTCTCTCTCTCTCTCTTTCTCTCTCTCGCTCTTTCTCTCTATCTCTAGTTTTTTCTTCGTATATATGTACATATTCTTGTTGCAAATAGAAATTAATAGAGTTAAAGATACCATTTTATTCAATTCATTCAATTGATTTCTTTTCCAGCTCGGCCAAGAAGTACGTGGAGACGTTCTCCCTTGCAAACGAAGTCTCGTCGCCGAAGCCCGAATCGGTGATCCGAAAACTCTTCGCGCTTCCGATCCAGCGACTCGAGAGTGCCAACAATGCCTTCGATGACGCCGCTCGTCAGGTACGATATTACGAACAACTAAACTACGCAACAGGCAAGATTAAAGGAGCTGTCCATGGAGATTACAATGTTGCTGAATTGTTTGTTAATACTATCCGGTCCAGCTAGAAACATCATTAGGAAAAGTGAGAATGCGTCCTGAAGGGGCCCTGAGGAGAAAAACCACATTTCCCCACACCGTACTGTAGAATTTAGGGAGTGACGTCATCATCCCTTGCCTATTCCATCGCTATATTGTATACTATATTGCCATCGCGAATTCAAACGTTAATTCTCCACAAGCAGGTTCTAAACTCAATGGATAGTTCCTTTAAGACATACTGTAGTACAATCGAAATCAACATTAATGCTTTATTTCAATGGATCCATTAGATCACTTTTGAAACACAAGTTGATGTATTAGTTTTTGTGTTGTCCTGGTAAAAGAACACGGCGTTGTTAGTATTGGAAGAGACAAACTGTGTATATGTACTATGCACATGCATGTACATAGTTTGTTGGACTAGAGAACATTATTATTCGTAGATTCTTACCACCAGTAAAAAAGGGTTACATACTTATTGACTATAGTCGTTGCTGATCAAGATCTTGCTTATTGCACTGGTCACTTTTTTATTATTCGGTCGTTCCATCATCGAATGTTTTCGACTTGAAGACATCTTTCATCTCTTATCTCTGCTCTCAACCTTGGTCGACCCGAATTTATTCTGGAAATGAGAGATAATGCTTACATAAATTCACCAAATTTTAATGTGCATAATTTTTGGTTTATTTTTCCAAAAGCGCGTTCGTATACTCGAATCCCACAATGTTCAATGTCTCTTGTTTATTTGAACTGGGACATTCCAACCTTGGCATAAAAAAAGAATTTTCCATTTTCTCTCCCTTCTAGTAATTCTCTCTTTCTCTCGCATTCGTTCCTCATCATTTTATCAATGGCTTTTCCCGCAATCGCTCTCTTTCTCTCTCTCTCTCTCTCTCTCTCTTTCTCTCTTTCTCTCTCTCTCATTCCATTCTTGATGGTTTTCGTTTTCTGCCTCAATCTCTTTCCTACCCAATGTTGTGCTAGCGAACGTGTCAATTCAACACAACTCAGCGGAATGGAAGGAATGTGTCCTTTAGTTCTTGTAAACAGAATATCGTTCAAAAATAGGACGTTCTATCTCTCTCTTTCAGTTGCAGACTCTGTTCACGTGTCTACTTGTCATTCCAAACGACGAATATATGTACATGTATATGTATATATGAGCATTTTTTTTACTACATGGTTTTGAATATAGGCTTACCAATCTCCAAATAAGGAATATATTCTCAATTCGAACAGAAACAGAGATGCAATAACGATTAAATTTAGACTGTGCATTTAATGTGCGAACTCGTAATATCTGTTGGACGCATGATTGCGTGAATTGCAGCGAATAACTGATGATTATTGCTCAGGGTATGCCGAAATTATTCCAAATTTGATAAACAACACGAAGGGCGAGAGATAATGGCATGGGGAGAGAATTATGTGGAGACATAAGAGAGCATTCAAAGCGCGAGAGAATGTGAGAGCAAAAGCAATCATAAAGTCCCCGGCCACCTCCTGAAGGAATGCAATAACAGCGCGCCTATAAAGAAAGAGAAGGAGATAGAGATGTTATTCGTATTGAAATGAGGTTAAAAAAGAATCTAGTCTCAAAAAACGGTTGATGGGATTCGAGATGAACATTGCTGCTGACTTTTGAGTGGCCATTTCGTCTCTTCTTTTACTGTCGTGAACGGCTGGTTCCTCATGCATATATCGCGGTCATTAGATGGGATACATACATATAACGGGAAGCAGCGCATGCGAAAAGGACGAAATGACCGGTTTAGAAGGGTTTGAAACGGCTACTTCGGACTGGGCAAAGAGAGAGAGAGAGAGAGAGAGAGAGAGAGAGAGGGGGGGGGGAGAGAGAGAGACCGCTTGAAGGACAAGCGAGAGACAAGGTGGGAGATGAAAACGAACAAGGATGACGTAGAAGGAACCCGTGTGATTGAACGAATGGAGGTGATCTCTATTCACAGCAATATGTACAGATGATTTGGAAGTCTAAGGAGAGGTTGTTTAGTGGAAAGCGAACTGCTGCATGTTCTTGGCAGTGAGCAGCAGCTGCTTGATGAGAGGCGCAGTGCACTCGCAGCACACGGCGCAGACCATGGACATCGGGTAGCCCGCGCCTGACACGCAGCCGTTCACTGGCACCAGCACCTGCCAGCACCATGTTTTACAAGATACTATTCTGCTCGCAATACATACTGAGCTATTAAAATATAGAATATACATAAACGTTGGAAAAGTGTGAATAATGTAAATGTACTGTTTAAAAAATAATGTAATAATATTCCAAATTAGTTAGATGTATGTTAAATAAATAAGCATAAAATGGATAGTGCGATAGGAATACCTGCGAGCACGCCGCTTGCTTGTCGCTCGGCAGCGCCGCCGGCCGGAGAGTGCCGTCGTCAGGCACCGGGCCAGAGCACGAAGACATAACACAGCGAATTTGTGAAAGCTGCAAGATCAAAGCTTCAATGAGGCAGGATCTTCAAATAACTACTGTATTATATTGCCAGTTCTAGGTAGTCTTATGCAGAATTCTAGAGCTCGCAAACCTGCTCAAAACGGCTGCCGTGCAGGAAGGTGGCGGCTGGATTTGTGAGGGGTCCATCAGCAGAACCCACCGATGCCACAGGCGGCAGAATCGGCGCCGGCGCTTCGGTCTCTTGGCTGCGGGGGAAGGCGCCCGTGAAGGCAGGCCTGGAAAATATGACCAATCCAGAATTCCCGAATTTTTACTATTCCCTGGTTTGGACAAGTACATAGATGCGGAGTACTTGAAATTAAATAAATATATTCGAACGAAAATAAATTGTTTAATTTGAAAAAAAAAAAACTAAATCACTCGTACCGCACGCCGGGGATTGGCGCCGTGGGATCAAATGAATCCGTTGATGACTTCTGCGCATCGTACCATTGCTGCACTTCTGCCCTTCGAGAGATCTCAATTTCCCGTATAATGCCCGTGGTCTATATAAAAATTGCTTCATACTCTTTTAGCACAGTTCGCGATTTTATATTAAAAAAAGCTGATTGTGAGGTTCAGACATACTGTACTCTAAAGAACTGGGCGAAACCTGTGATTTTATGCGGTGATGATGATGCTTCGGAGCAGTTGTCGATGAAGAGAATGCGAGCGGCGAGGCAATGTCCATATATTCGAGAAGCAGATCTAACGTAGCCTTTTTTAATCATCGTAGCAATAAATTCAATTGCTTCATTGAGTTGAGTGTGGTATTCTCGGAGAGAGAAAAAGCTAATCAACAACAGAAAGTTCCTGGTTCTTCTTCATAATGAGTATAAAATAAAATTATAATTTAAAACAACTTTAATAATTAATGTATACCTCACCTTGCGACGAGTAGTACGAAAGCGGGGCACGTATTGCGCGGCCGTCAATGATGCCAGTGAAAGTGTTACTAGAGCGAGCATGATGAGTACGGTTGTATCGTCTGAAGTTAATTAATTTCTATTTAATAATTTCAACTGAAATTATCCGAATAGTCATAACGCCAATATCATTCCAAAAATAGATCGGCTGTTTACTGCTAAAGAATACACGATCGCTGTAAAGGACAGCCGACCAGCTGTCTCATTCACAGGGAGGAAGAAAGAGTGAGAAAGAATGGGAGCTGAGATGGGTTGAGCCGGTCAGGTGCACTTTTATTTGCCGGCCCGCAACGCACCCGTGGGCGGAGCCTAACACCCTTTATCCATCGGCGTAGATCAGCTGTTTTTGTGCACAGAAGAACACTACCAAAAATTGATGGGACAAATATTTTAAAGCATTTTATTTCATTTATTCTTGGCGAACAAGTGGTAACTACAAAAATACCTAGATCGTGAACAAATTCGTCTTCTCACTATCAGTATAAAGTTTAACAATCGCTAATTCTCAAGAAATGAAAGAGTTAAAGGGGCGTGCAGCAGGACAAAAATTTTTTCTTCATCTCTGATCTCCTATCCAAGCATAATCATGGATTCATGGATGGTCGAATCTGTGGTAGCTGGTATTAGCATCTTGCTTATCCCTTCTGGAATGCAGGCCAGGGCGAAATGCCTTTCTCTCTCTCTCTCTCTCTCTCTCTCTCTCTTTCATTCTCTCTCTCTCTCGATCTCTCTCTCTCCCTGTCACTCTAGAATTCTCCTTCTCTCCCTTTTGTCTCTTCATCTCTCTTTCTTTGCGTCACTCACACTACGATTCTCTCTCAATCTCCTTCTCTGCCTCTCTCTCCCTCTCGCATTATTTTCAACCCGAATGGCATCCCGTGCTCTCCATCCATCTTCGATGGTTCTTTAGCACTCATTTACTGCGTCGTCTTCAGCCGGGTTGACTAAGCCTTTTCCATCTCGTGCCACACACACAATTCTCTTAATTTTCTTCTTCAACTCACTAATTTTCTTACCCTTACCACATTTGCCAGTGTTGCTTTGAAAAGGAGAGAGCCTGAACTATTTGCCTTCTTCCTCCTCGCGGTGAAGACAAGGAAAATGATACGAAAAACATGGAACAGTTACACTGTAGGAGAATAATTTCTTCTTTTTTAATTCTACAATAAATGTGCTAGAAAATAGAGTTGCCGTTGTCTTAAAAAAAAGTCTATCGATATCAAAGTCAGAGAAAAGAGCAGAAGGCAGAAGAAAGAAAACCGGGCCAAACAGTGTTTGTGCCATCTTAAATACTTCTTCTTTGAATGAGAACGACTCACTAATTTCAAGTTTTCTTTTTCGTACTCTTTCGAACACTCGCACTGTTTTCAATCTCTTTCCATTTTAGAAACAATTAAGCACCTTCAACTCTGTGTCTCATACATAGACCGTGTTCTCCTCGTCATTTTTTCAATCTCAACCTTCGTCTCTGTCTAACTAAGTAACCCTATGACCCTGTTTTTCTCCACCACAAGCTCTCTCTCTCTCTCCCTCTCCCTCTCTCTCTCTCTCTCTCTCTCTCTTTTATTCTCACTATCTCCATTTCTTCATACCTCTCTGCTTCTCTCGATCAAGGAACCATTCACTTGAGCAGAAGAAACGGTTGTATAAGAGACCACCTACCGGGTAATGTGATCTGCAAAGAGATTTTCTAATTAGAGGACACTTGGAACTTAAGTTAGAAGAACGCTCATCGACGCTACTCGAGCCCTTCGATTTAATCGAATCTGTTCCATTCTAGTTTGGATTGATCAGAGTGAAAGTTTTCATTTCAATGTCAATGCGCACAAAGAGAACGAGAGTGATCTCTGATCTCTGGTCAGACCGACAATTTGATGGAGGGGATACTCTATGCTAATTTTTAGTCTGGCATTTTTATTCGCTTCTCATGATCAATAAAGTGGGAACGTCAATCGGAAGAGTATTTCATGTGTTACAGTTCTGAGGTGACCTTGGAAAGTTCACGAGTACAGACTTCCCAGCATGAAGTCGAAAATTGAATCTAAAATTTCCTTCTTTCCACTCCATCTTTGTGTATGTCGGTCTTGATCTTCTCTTTCTCTCTCTCACACCAATCTGAGAAATCTTTTCCATCTCCACTCGACCATTGCCACCACCGAATCAAATGTGACAGATTCTCACCGTTCCGCGGCTAACTTCTCCACTCCCAGACTATTCCTGGCACTACAAGTATTTTAACCTTGCCTCTTTCCCTGTCTGTCTGTCTGTTTCTCTCTCTCTCTCTCTGCTTTCTCCTTCAAATATTCTTCCCAAAACACTTCTTCGTTTTTATATCGTCTTGGACGTTATGCAAGCAATTTGGTAAAGATTGGTGGTTTGGTAACTCGGCAATGAATGAAGTGAAAGACAGGACATAATGACAAGCAAGAAAGACAAAGATCCCCGCAGAGGTAATCGTCCTCCTGAAATGGCTCTGTGTGTGTAGACTGACTAGTCGTAAAAGAAGTGAAATCGCCACTCCGCCATGTTGGACGCGCCCGTTCCTTTCCACAAAACGGACGCAGTTAAGTCTGTCGGAAACTTTGTTGCAGATTTAAGTAGTGTTTCTTGATAGTTATAAAGATCTATGGTTTTCCCCCTTTGAAAAAATGTTCTGTAGTAAAAGCTCACGCAAGTGTTTATTTCGTGTTTATCAGTTTTTTAAAGACTGGTTTGGGGACAATTATAGGAGTAATCGAATATATGAACGAGGATGAAGTGTGTGTGAATTGAAAGAGAAAGTAGGTAGGATAAATTATGGGAATCAAAGAAGGAAAAAAGTGACACTTCGGCGAAGAACGCCGAGTCATGGGATACACGAGAAGGAGAAGAAGAAGGACAATGTAGGGCGAGATATGGGATAAAGTAAACATTCCCTTGGACCAAGGAGAGATCACCCAATCAATTAGACGCGGCCAGTTGTTGTTACAATACAGACGAGTTGTCAAGATGACAAGGGAGAATGTGAGAGAGAAGAGAGAGCGAGGAAGATAACAACGGTCATTTCAGGGAAAAGATGTTTTATTCCCGTACATTTATATGATTGCTTAGGTGTCTGACAGCGATGGATCTTCCCCGTCGGGCTTCGCTTCCCTCTGGAGACGACTCCTTGCTGAGGCAGACGAAACATTCGCTGCTGCGCAAGCAACCGCAGACTTCTGGACGCGGAATGTTAGCGAGAGAGAAATAAAGAGAGAGAGAGAGAGATAGAGAGAGAGAGAGAAAGAGCGAGAGAGAGAAAAAAGAGAGAGGAGAAAGATAGAGAGAGAGAGAGAGAGAAAATTAAGGAGAGAGATATTGGGAAGAGTGTGAAAGCGTGAGAGATAGGCAGCTAAAGATTACTTTTATTAAAAATTCTTTTTTCTGTTATTCATTGAAAAATATGCATGTCTAGCCGCAGCAACAAGACCTACGAGCACCCGACCGTCTTCTCGTCGCATGCTACTCTCTGAATTCAGGTTGAAGAGGAGAGAGAGAGAGAGAGAGAGAGAGAGAGAGGGAGAGAGAGAGAGAAAGGTGATAGAGCGAGAAAGAAGAGGGAGGATAGAGAGAGAGAGAGAGAGAGAGAGAGAGAAAGGCAGAGTGATTCCATCCCAACTATGACGAGTTGGGATATTTCCGAGTTGACAAAAAAAAAAAAGAAATAACTTCTACTACCGGGCAATAAAAAAATGTTGTTTGCAATGGTCATTTTCTTTTTTGATTATAAAATAAAATAAGAATAAGAATAATTGAGCAGCCTCCCGCCGACTTCGCTCGATCACCACGAGCCAGAGCAGTCTTCTCTCCCCAAAGTACACGCACATTTGTGTTTTCAATGATGTCGTCGTCTTTGGCACGGTGTGTGCTTTATTTTGCTTCTTATGAGTTATGCGAATTTTTGAAATATTCTTTAATTCAGTTAAAAAGAAGTTATTTTATTGTTTTAACAAAACGAGATTTGTCATAAAGATCTCCTTCAATCGTGTGAAAACCTTACGTTAGCAGTAATATGTTTGTATGTACATATATTGCAGCCAATAACAAAACTGGAGGGGGGGGGGGGGGGTTTCGACTTATAGTTCTCACTGAAAATAACTCTGCATCATATTCCATTCTTGTGATTATGTATGAACATATGGCGACATTCTCTGTCCTCCTTAGAAGAGCACGAGTCAGCGATACCCGGCGAGGCTGCTGTGGTTGCAGCGACAGGGCGAAGAAGGTCGACGACCGGCCGGTGACCTTCCACTGACCTCCTCCATCGCTTGCCAGACTCCCGAGGAGACCTTCTACGTCGAGTTCGAGGACGACGCTGCCATGGTAGAATCTTAGTTTATTCATACATAACTATGTATACACAATCAAAGATTCCTTGTAGTAGGGTGAAACCCCGATGCAAAAGAACGTTCTCTCGTCATTGTGATGTCTTATGAGTAGAGATTACTAACCTGATGCCAGCGAGAAAATAGTTATCGCTGTAGTGAAGAAGCTATAAATGAAGATATTTATCTTCTGGTTATAAATTCCTAAATCATTCCTTTCCGCAAGGCGCACTTCCGTCGTGCGTGTGCCTTCTGGCATTGGTGCGGCTTTCGAGGCACTCCTGCCGCTACCGTATCCCCATCGTCGACTACGGTAGAGAAGAAGTCGTCGGAGGACCAGATCGTAGTGGCCGACGCAGAGGACCGACCACCCGATCTACGCATCGCTCAGCTGCAATTTACTTGTGGTAGGCAAGGGGAGTGGAGTGAGAGATTGGTAAGATAGTAAGAGTTTTATTAGAGGATAAACATATCATAATTACAATACTAATATGGGAATATTATATGTGAGCACAAATAAATTGTGTAGAATACGCAGAAAGAAGAGCTCGTTGCAGTGACCCCAATTGTCACGCTGCGCGAGGCATTCTACGAAGGAGAGTGGAGAGCCGCACGGCCACACGGGAGGTTTCTGTCACTTTTCATTCTTGCAAACAAATTACATCAGTGCATCTCTACATTCAGTTCCGCTTTTTCATTAGCATCCGATTTTACACGTGACTTAATAATAACATTAATAATTACAATAATATAATTATCATTATAATTATAATTATAGTAATATATATATATATAATGAGCTGATGCTTCGTGACGGGAATTTTCTATGAATTTTCTGGGAATATTATATATTTGCGTATGCTTCAACATTTGTATTTGTACACACACTTCTAATCTGAGAATCTCAAGATGAATAAATTGAATGATTACCATGAGTCATTGTCAGAGGCAAGATCTTCTACAAGGACGGCCGAGTCTACGAGGGTGACTTTGAGGACGCCCTTCCGCATGGGTACTCTTTCCTCTTTTTTTTTAAAAATTTATTTCATTTATATTTCATTCCAATTTTATTATTTAAAGATTTGGGATTCTGCACCAGCCGGCAGAGGCGGAAGCGTCTGGCACGCCTTCTTCATCCTTTTTCTACGTCGCTTCTGCCATGCCGGTTCCTCCAAATTTACTACATTTATTTTTTTTACATTTATAAGATAGTAAATGTATTTAACTTTAAACTATTAATGAATAAATACATGCAATATTGCTAGACGGCTTCATCGCTGCGATCGGGCTCATTCTCGGCCGGGCTTATCAATGAGTACAGAGGACGATTCGTGCGCGGAGCACCACATGGACTTGTGCATATTCGGTACGTCTTTTCATTAGGCAGGAAAGTCACAGAAAGGGAGGGAACAGTTGAAGAAAAAGTTGCTGGTAGGTAAAGAGAGATTGGAAAGAGTGGAGACAGAAAGAGAGGGATAAGGAGAGGGAGAAATAAGAAAGAGAGAATTAAAGAGAGAGAGAGAGCAAGATAGAGAGAATGACAGAGATAATGAGAGAGAGCAAAGTCTTTCTGCAGCTTCGCCTCAGGCGATGTGTACCGCGGCTACGTTCGCGACGGACAGCCGGACGGATTTGGATGGATGCAAAGCCAACGGGAGAATTATATTGGTAGGTTCACACAGAAAACGATGTGACAAGGGATGTCACAATTTGATGTCACAATAATGTACCGATTTTACGCCAGTACATATGTGTTCCACCCCATGTCACAATTGCTGTTCCAAAAAAATGTGACCTCCAGTGAAACAGAAGTGTGGCGCGCCATGTCACAATTTTCGAGCGGTGGAGGGCAGCGTATCCCAGCAAAAATGTGACATAGCATGTCACAATTTGGCGGCAGCACAAAAAATGTGACATCCCGCCATCGTTAGCTCCGCCCCTTTTTCTCTCCCTCCCCTTCATCCATTCCTCGAATTATTGATTCATTTAATGCAATATTATGCATGCCACTGGCATTTAATAACAAAAAGAATTATTCATTTAATTAGTGAGACCTTCAAAAGATTACAGTAACAACTCAACACATTCACAAGGAAACAGTAACAACTAACACACTTACAAGATAACCGCGCCGAGTTAATATGAATTTGGGCTACTTAATCATGATAAAATTAAGTTACTGGTAATAAAACGTCAAGAATTAATACATTCTCTAAAGACTGTTTTTCTTAGCAGGATATGTCTATGTTACCAGTTACTTTCTGAATGAATCTTAGAAATAAAAATTCGATAGTTCTAAAATGAAAGAAACATATAGCATGAAAGCAAGTTAAAAAATTAAACAATCTTTTACTAAGATGAAAGAATGTTCTCAAGTGAAATAAACTCAAGCAAAAGAAAATTTTCAGATGTAAGAGTCAACAAAAAAAATGTGATCTAATGAGATCAGATTGGCCTCTATTCGGCCATAATGGCCTCCAACTTGCGGTAGATGAGCCCTGCATCTCTTGACATGGGCTCCGGAATGCCGAGAAGATTCGCAAGAAGGGTCAGCTCTTGTTTCACTTCGTGTGGGTACTCGAGGTCGAACAACCAGAAGCAAGCGAGGTAGGAGAGAAGCGCATGGGCAAGGTCTCCAGAAACCTGCAGCATGCGTATTATAGAGCAGGTTAAATAAAACGTTCTAAAAAAGTAAAAATAAGATATGAATATAAGAATTTTTTTTATTTGTTAAAAATACATTTAGGAAGCTTTTCTTCAAACAAAACATGACTGACGGTGACATCAACTCCCTCAAGTGCAATGATGAACTTGGCAGAGACGTCACCGTACGCGAGAATCACGGGCTGCCGGATGTCCTCGTTCTTGAGATGATCAAGAGCCGACGACGCAGAATGGTGCGCCTAAGCAGTATAGTTTACACTCCTCTCGCTGCATCATCTCTCTTTCTTGCTCCTTCTCACTCACAAGAAAAAAAGGTAACAGGGAACAAATGTAACTTAACTTACATATAAGCAATAGATAGATATTGATTAGCAGTTTGAATTGTAGTGAATGACGGACCAGGAATCGATTGTAGACAAACTTGACACGAGATGGCTTCTTCCTCTTGTCCGTATGCTCGAACAGTGCCAGCATGCTCAGTACGAACTCGAACGTAGCGAAATCTGAGGCATAACATTTTTCTCTTTTCAACAGTTCGATGAATAGTTTGGAAATACAATTGAACCTGGGTTACAAAGGTAAATACTTAGTACACATGGATGCATTTTTTTCGATAACTCAAAAATTTATAAGGTTGAAAATACCGAACCATTTGTTCCAGGCGGGAAGGCGTTCGCTTCAACAAGAAATCTTTTCTTCGCTTCGGATATTACGCGGAGGACATGCTGAGACATTGCCGGCGCAATCTTCTCTTGCAATCTCCGTGGAAAGTCTCCCGCGGAAGCGCACTTTGACGCGATGAAGTCATCGACAATCTGCAAGCAAATTCAAAAGTATATTTGTCTAATGTGAATTCCAAAACTTTGGTTCTAAACTCAAGCCATAGAGCAAGAAATAACTCATGTAAGTATACACAAATAATTTAAATGTAAAACAAAATCCGATAAATAAAAAAATCACTTACGTAACGGGACTGCGCGTAGAAGGAGTAACGTGTCGTTGTTGCTCGCGGAGGATTGTTCTGGTAAAAGCGGATACGACAGTTTCTAAAAAAAAAAATTATATATCGCCATTTGTGAGAGAGCTGCTACTAGTAGTAGAATTTTACATTTTAATCTAAAGACTCTTAAGAGAGCGTCTCTGTAAGAGTCGAGCATGTGCTTAACGCAGCCTGCCCCGGGAAAGTTGTTTTCGAATTCATTAACAAAAATCATTTTTCTTATACAACTCGACCCGCTCTATTTAATAAGACTAATTTCATCATCATCCGATTTTTTCCCTACAGGATACACTGCCGTAACCCTGAAAATTCATTGAGCCATAAATCCGTCCGAAACCAGTTTTGAGAGGCAATGTATATATCATTCAATAGCATTTCGAAAGCGCTTCAAATTTGCTCTAGGAACATGTTTTACTAAAATTTTATTTTGGCCGACAAAATTGTGTTTTAATTATTTAAAGCATCAGTACACCACTTTATGATCATTTCCCCATCCTAAAACCTAGATAGAAAGAAAGAGCGTGAAATTTGCTGTCGAATAATCACCATTCAAGAAAAATCTGAGCGTACCAATTTTTGCTACGACGCGAGAGAGCGTGAAATTTGCTGTCGAATAATCACCATTCAAGAAAAATCTGAGCGTACCAATTTTTGCTACGACGCGAGCAATGCGCGCGAGTCGGTCAAAAAGACGCGTTTATGGCGGCCGAGGCATCCTGCAAGCGCATTCAGCGATCCATAACTTTGCTCAATCTTAATATCAGAAAATCGTAAGTATATCATCTACGAGCTCTCACAGAGATCTTCAAATGCTTCATACATACTTTTATTGAAATATTTATATTTCTATGGAAAATTTCGTTCTGTACGTTTAGAAGGCTTAAAAAACTATTTTACAAACATTTCCGCATTTCAACACATACATCATAAGAAAGAGCGTGAAATTTGCTACAAGATGAACACCTTTCAATAAACTTTCAATTCTATAATGTTTTGTTATAAGTCATAAGAATAGGGCATCAGCTTAGCACAATTCTTCAACGTAAAAAAAATATTGGAATATTCTAATTCGAATAACCTTAACAATGAAATTCTTGGGCTAAATGATAGCGACGATACTTTACCTATTCTTATGACTTATAACAAAACATTATAGACTTGAAAGTTTATTGAAAGGGGTTCATCTTGTAGAAAATTTCACGCTCTTTCTTATGATGCATGTGTTGAAATGCGGAAATGTTTGTAAAATAGTTTTTTAAGCCTTCTAAACGTACAGAACGAAATTTTCCATAGAAATATAAATATTTCAATTAACGTATGTATGTAGCATTTGAAGATCTCTGTGAGAGCTCTTAGATGATATACTTATGATTTTCTGATATTAAGATTGAGCAAAGTTATGGATCGCTGAATGCGCTTGCAGGGTGCCTCGGCCGCCGTAAAGGCGCCTTTGTGACCGACTCGCGCGCATTGTTCGCGTCGTAGCAAAAATTGGTACGCTCGGATTTTTCCTGAATGGTGCTTATTCGACAGCAAATTTCACGCTCTTTTTTTCTATCTAGGTTCCAGGGTGGGGAAATGATCATAAACCTTCAAATAATTTAGACCCAATTTTCTCGGCCAAAATAAAATTTTAGTAAAACATGTTCCTAGGTGAAATTTGAAGCGCTTTCGAAATGCTATTGAATGATATACACATAGTCTCTCAAAATAGGTTTTGGACGGATTTATGGCTTAATGAATTTTCAGGGTTACGGTAGTATATCCCGAAGATAAAAAAATCGGATGATGATGAAAATAGTCTCATTAAATAGAGCAGGTCGAGTTGTATAAGATAAATGAATTTTGTTAATGAATTCGAAAACAATTTTCCCAGGGCAGGCTGCGCTCGAAGCTTACGGACATGTTCTCTTAAATATGACCAAATGAAATATCTGTATAACTTTAAAGACTCGAGAGACAAAAACCTCTTCTGCTTAAGGAGTTCGAGGTGCTCGACAGAGCCGTGTATCAAGTTGTTAATTCGCTTAAACAAAAGGTTTTGTAATGCCTTTAATTTTCAAAATATAACAGTACCTTGTAGAGCTTTAACTGACATTTAAATGATCGTCAGTTTCTCTCTCCTCCTTGTTATCCGAAGAAGCAAGCCACTCTCGGCTGCCTGCTTTCTTCTTGTACTCTCTGATGGGCTGTGATAGCAAGCTCCTTTTTTCAAGAAGAGATCTGACCCGCCTAACGCGACATTCGACAAGTCCCTTGTTGCTGTCGATGAAGGCATCCTGAAATGCTTTCTGTAGTTACATCAGAGAAAATTCAGGTAACTAGTAATGCGTTATCGAGTCTTTCAAATTTCATAATGATCTTCATTCAGTTAAAAACTGTTGTGTAGAAAAAAAAGGTTGCTAACTATTGAACAGTTGGGCTATCCTGCGGATAGATGCGCCATGAAGCTCCGCGTCTCTTTCGGGGATGGTTTTTCTCTGCTAAAAAAGTGCAGTAAAATATCAGTTGTTCAAGAGTTGAAAACTAGCGTGTCAGCGTATGTCAGCAGAAAGTCGGCGATCCTTCTCGTAAGCACGCAGCGGCCAACCCTGTCGTCCGAAATGTCATACGACGGATCATCTTGTAGCCTCTTGAGGAATGGAGCTCCTTGCTTGCCAACCAATAACTTCTCAAAGCTGCATTCCAAAAGGCGCTGGTTCAGACGATGGTAGAAGGGGTCTTAAACTCATACGTTTACTTGTTTAAAAGGAAAATTAATTAGAAATCTTCTTGCGCCGAGTTTTGCTTGCATACTAAAGGATACAACAGACAAAAGTGCAGTTTACTAAACAGAAAATTTAAAGGCCTGCCTGTGTACATCGTCCGATCTGGAACTGCCGAGGGAGTTCTGACCAACGGTGACTCCGAGCGAACTTGAGGTGTCGAGGGATGAGAAATCGCTAAGTAAATTAAATGCATTTACTATCGTAGAGCTTACAGTCTGCCTATGATTTACCTCCAAGCTCTTCAAGATCGCGATCTTTGTCGACTTCTCTCTCGCAAGGGTTAGCATCTTCAACATCAACTGAAAATTCATGAATCTAAGATATGAGCATTCATTTTAGTATAGCCTTGCTCCGCTCGAGTATCATCAGGAAAAACTGCGTTTTTCTCCCACGAGAGCGCAGTCGGATTGGTTGGCGAAAGTGACTCATTTTTTGCCAGGAATGTGGAAGAAATCGAGAGGGATAGCTCCTGGCTGTTCATCGTAGTCGAAGTTGCCGGACTCTGAGAAGTGATCCACGTAAAAAATATACTCATTTAGAGAGATAGGCAATCGGTAAACCTCGAGTAAGCTTCCTGTTGCTATGTAATGTGCGTGTGGCGCCGCAACAACTTGAGAGGGGTGAACGTCTATCATACGCTGAGGAGTGTTGAGCTGCAGCCTGACATTTGTCAGAGGGGAGCCAGTCCGTGTACTCACATATTGCTTGACTTGTGCAATGGTCTCGAAGTAGCAGTCCTCTTCGCCCAAACACTCGGGCTCAGGAGCACCCGCTTCCAACAGAATGGTTAGACGCATTGGGTCTAACGCTAAAGATCACTCTAACTAGGAAATAAATCATGCAAATGATCACATATTCGTGAGCCGTCGTAAATAACGGGATAAATTGAAATATTGATCTTCAGATCAAAGTATTTGTTTATTGCTAAGAGAAAATAACGAATTCAAGGAAAATGTTGCAAAACAGTGTTGCGAATAATTAAAGATAAAGAAGTCCCCACTATACCAGATCCAAACCAAACAAAAAATATAAAGTCCCAATATTTTTATGGTTTGAACTCTCTCAGCAAACCGCAAAACCTCCTACTATTTCCAAGAAAATGTAAAACATGAGAATGAGTTTGAGAAAATTAAAAAGAAGGAGCTACTCAGCGAAAATCATAGAACTCTCAATGAAAATATTCTAGCAGTGGCAGAGGGCGTGTCTTGGCATGAAAGCGGTCTCATTTCCCTCGGGGTACCCGTCAAGAGGCAGTGGATCATAAAGTTCCTTGAAAAAGACAGTTGTGATCGCTCTAGATGCGGTGAAGAAGCAACATTGTCTGCTGTCATCAAATCGAGCGGGATGTCCGATCTTTGCAACGATCTTCCATGTTTGTTCCGTGAATGCGAAGCAATCGATCTGGGCAGGAACAAAGCTGCTACTCTTATTCAGCAAAACAATGTCTCCCGACTTGTAGAGTGTCCCGTGATGCTGGAGTCGGAGAGTGCACTTCACCCGTCGTTCCTTCAGAACTGCCAGTGCGAGCGCTGACACTTGATGTTGCTCGATTCCTTTTCCGGGAACGAATTCCACCTCCTCCTGAAGACGTAGTGCCCAAAGAGTGCGCTGGATGTGAGTTGCGAACGTGCACGGCAGACACGTGAAGTTCCTTGTAATGTAGGACCGTCGCTTGACGTACGCATTCAGTTGCTCGAATTGCAGAGTACTCAGTTGTCCAACTGGCCCTAGAGAACGAATCGCAGCTGCATAGTGCAGCAACGCGTGCGTCTTGTAGATGGGCCTGGACGAATGGGCTGCAGCTGCGCGAGACTGCGGAATGTCCAGATGGACAACTCGCCAAGCAAGAGACACGTATTCCTTGGCCGTAGAACGTATCAAGTCGATGTCGCCAAATGTCAACTCGAATGAGCAGAGAAGGCGACTCAACTCGGAAAAGCGCTGGAACAGCAGCCGGATCTCAGGTTCCGCAACCATTACGTCCAACGGGAAGAGAAAAGGGACGAGCCGGATGAGAAATGCTGTGTCGGCTGCCTTTTGCCCGGAGACAGGGTCACCTTGCGAAACATCGGACGGGATTGGGTTGATTGTGCAGCTGCTGTCGACTCGCCCAGTAGCAAAGGCACATAACTTATCGTTGATATCCTTGAGGGGAAGTCCATTCCGAATAACAAATGAACAAAGAAAAAAGTTCGGAACAAACTTTTCAATGTGTGGGAAAATGATTTATTTTTACTCTAAGAACAATAAACGAACAAAACTTATTTAAAAGTCAATGTTGTGAGACGAGTCTGTAAAGTTATCATACCTGGACAAAAATGCAGAAGCTTAAGCGATGAAGCTGCACGGTGCGAGGTTGTTGGGTGGATACGGCAAGAAAAATACTGAAAATATAAAATTGCTGAAATAAGTATGCGAATTTCAACATGAAATATAAACGATAGTTAATGTACCAATAAAGAGAAAACATATTAAATATTTAAATTCGTTGGGAAGAATGATAGCATCAGATATGAAGAAGGATCCACTTATGAAGAAAAGAATTAAAAGCAAACCAGGCTCGGATGTCAAAAGAAGTTGATCTTGCTGTGCGCGCCGCTGCGCTATCTCGCTCCAGCAATCGCAGAGAAGAACAGCGAGCCTGATAATAAAAGAACAACGTTGCATATTCAGCATATTTAATAATGTTAATGTTATTACTCATTCGTGAAAAAAGAATGAGAAAAGTAATAAGACATAAAAATTGCAACAGAAACTTGCATGAATCAGCATTAACAAATCAGCTTTTTACTCCCAGAAGCGGGATGAATAAGTTGAACTTTTCAATTACTTACTATTAGAAGAAGAGTCTCCAGTCATCCCTCGCGAGCGCAAAGAGCAGCTTCGGCTGCCTACGCGGCCCGGGACGACTCCCGCTTTCTAACTGAAACAAAAGAGCATAATAGCAACGCTTACACGACATAAATATCATATCACAAAGCAATTCAATATTACAAACATGAAACAAACAAAAGGACAAGTTTTAAGTGTTTGTTAACCCGAGATTTTCTTTTGAAAATTAAACGTTCCGTTCAAATGATGATTCCGAATATTTTTCTAAACATGATCGAAAGTGGTACAATGTCACATTTTCTGTTCTCGCACCGCCTCGTCCCCCTTGCCACCAAAATGTGACATCCGTTGTCACAATTCTATTCGGCGGCCGCTTGCGTGTCACATTTTTGGTCACAATTTTGAATGGAACATTAATTGTGCGTCACATTTTTTTCTGTGTGTTCTTTCTCTCTTCTCTGTCACAGACTCTTTCCTTTGCCACTTCTCTCTTGCCACGCTTGCGTGTCACATTTTTGGTCACAATTTTGGATGGAACATTAATTGTGCGTCACATTTTTTTCTGTGTGTTCTTTTTCTCTTCTCTGTCACAGACTCTTTCCTTTGCCACTTCTCTCTCTCTCTCTCTCTCTCTCTCTCTCTCTCTCTCTTCTCTCTCTCTCTCTCTCTCTCTCTCTCTCTCTCTCTTTCTCTCTCTCTCTCTCTCTCTTTCTCTATTTCCCTCTTCACGTTTCCTTTTCTCTTACTCTCTAGTCTGTTTGAAGTGCAATTGAATATTTCGAGGTTTCTACTCGGATGGCAAACGCCATGGCTACGGCGTTCACAGCCAGCTCACGCCCACTGGGACAATTCGTGAGAAAGCTAAATCTTTACTGATTTAGAAAATATTTTTTAATTATGTCGACAGAAAATATTTTTTAATTAATTCGACATTTATATTTTAACTCTTAAGCTTTAATCGAATAAGAGTTAAAATATAAATGTCGAATTTGTCTCTGATTTAAGGGTCGAAATATTTTGGCGAATTTGTGAACGGCGTGGAATATGGAAGGGGCACTCTGGTAGATCGACTGAGCGCGTATCACGAGGGAACATTCAAGGATGGAGTCATTAAAGTACACTTTATTTACTTTATTTATGATTGGAAATTCAAAGAAATTTTTTTTCATAACCGTAATACTTTCAGTATACATAAATGTGCATACATATATTGTTTTACTTATTATGAAAAATGTTTAAAACTAACAATTCAGAAAGGCTACCTACAATGCCCTCCGGCGCTGGAGGAGAGAGGCGCCCGAGGCGTGCCTCCCTTTCCCTACGAATACGTCGGCGAATTCGATGGATATGGCTATGCCAGCGGCATTGTCAGTCTAATCTCCTTCTTATCTTCTTACTTGTTCCTTTTCCAAATCATAAATCTGTGGCTTTCCATTCTGCTATTTCGTATGACTATTCTCTCTACTCCTTGATCTCTGCAGGGCGCTCTGCACGTCTCCCCATCGCTGCGCATCTCCGGCCGCTTCAACGCCGTCCTGGTCACGGCAGACGGCGACATTTGCGAGCAGCGAAAGAAGCCTGAGGAGATCGACATCACTGAGGGAAGACTCGAACCGGTGCGACCGCCTCTTGGAGGGGGCGGGGCAAGGAGGTTAGATACGGGATATGAGAGAGCGATGGATAAATACGGAGAACTCTAATGATTATTGGAGACAAGTTGTTGTCTTTATTCTTATTAAGATTACAAGACAATGCAGGTGTGTTCCGTTCATAGCCAACTTCTTACACTTTAACTTGCCGTAATCACTTTCTCTATCTCTCTCCCTTTCTCTCTCCCTTTCTCACTCCCTTTCTCTCTCCCCTTCTCTCTCTCTCTCTCTCTCTCTCTCTCTCTCTCTCTC
Source organism: Allodiplogaster sudhausi (assembly GCA_945643635.1). Classification (NCBI taxonomy): domain Eukaryota; kingdom Metazoa; phylum Nematoda; class Chromadorea; order Rhabditida; family Diplogasteridae; genus Allodiplogaster; species Allodiplogaster sudhausi. Next base: position 690,133 of record CALZFC010000042.1, on the reverse strand, counting down.
TGTGGTTCTGCAGCGATGGGCCGATCGAGTGCAGCCGAGTGGTGCCGATCGACTGTCGATGGGCACCGCTCTTCGAGCTGTTCGTCCTTGAGGAGATGCAAGTGAGAGAGTGGCGCCAACCCGCGCCGCCGTCGCCTGCCGTCGCCTCAGGTTGTCGGAGAATCTTTTTTATGCCCATATTTAAAAAAATTAATAATTATTTCATTTTATTTATTAAGTTAAGAAGCGTATCTCCCATGTTTACGCCCGTTCTATGACAGTGCGCGGCGCTCTCGACGAGGACGACGGCATCGAGATGCTGACGAGAGAGCGACGCGAGCAGCAGACACGCGTCGCGTGGCGCGCCATCGCAGACGCCGTGCGTCGCGGCTCAGCCATCGACGGACGCGGACAGAGGTCATTCAATTCTATTGGGCACGGAATGTGGATTTCTATGGACAATACTTGTTTTTAACTTTGATAAAGACTAATTAATAATGAAAGAAAGAGAACAGGCTCAGAGGATGAATGTCATAGGCGAGAGTAAAAACAAGCGAAAATAACGAATCTGTCGATGTAAAAAAATAATGAAATAAAATTGGCAGCGTGAGCGACGACGTCGTGCTACAATTCGACCAGTCCGGCCTCGCCTTCCGCGCGTGGTCAGCGGGATATCATGTCACTGTGGCGAGAACGTGGAACGACGTATCTGATTCATTTTCAATATTCCACTTTTATTCATATCGATACAACTGATTTTATCGGGTTGATGATCTTTCACTAGAAATAATTTCTAGGCACTGAAGACGATGAATCATCCACTCACTCGCATCGCACGCACTGCCGTCGACGTCTTTCTGGTCAGTCTACTAGTTCTTGCTCTCTTTTCATTTGCACTCACTTCTTGTAAAAGGCTACGTTTTCTAATCGATAATAAATGTGTTTACTCGTTGATTAGACGACGTACGGTGGGCCACAGCATCGTTGCATGTACGACCAAGCCGTGCTCGAGCTCGCGCAGCTCATCTCGCATCTCTATGATGTCGTCAGGTCTGCGCTGCTTTTCACGTTCATTCTTAGCTAGCCTTCCTTAGATTTATTTGCATTTCATTTCAAAATTATGACCTGTCAAGTACATAATGAAATATTTTATAAGTAATAAATAAAATAAATAATAAATAATAAATTTAAAGAGGCTGTCCATGGGGCTTAAAATCGAATTTACTTTGCTGTCTGCGTCTCATCTTCTTTTCTTCAAGATTTCGAAGTCCCTAGACAGCCTCTTAATGTTACTAATTTCTAGACTCCTCTTCCCGTCTCTTCCGCCGGATCCACTCGCAGCGCTTCCATCGGGAAGAGAAGCGAGAATGAGCAGAGCGAGCAGTCGTGATGACTCTTCCATCGAGGATGTCACGGAGACATTTATGGAAAGCGAGGAGGATGACGTCACCACTCTCGCCACTTCAGAAGGCGACAGACTCCCTTCGCACTTCTCCAGCGAGACGACCTCGCCTGCCAGGAGGTAGTTTGTATCCATGACTCTTCTTTCACTGTCTAACAAGGCGTTGAAATAATAAAGTAATGATAGTGCAATGAAAGATTTTGTTATAATGTATTGTTTTAATTAAAAATAGGCGTGTTTTCCTTGCAGCAGTAGAAACAGTGACGAGTTGAGCAGCCTCCTTCCCGCGGCACTCGCCGGCGACTTTCTCTACGACTTCTTCTTTTATGTCTGTTCATTTATAAGAAGTTGAAGAAATAATTCATCCATAATTTTTGATCCTTTTAGTCGTTCATGCTGCGAATTATGGTGTTAAAGTTTTTTTAAATATACATGGACATTAATTTATTAGAAAAAAAGGTTTTAAAAAAAATTTAGGAGGTGTATTCGTGCCTGTCGCCCCTGTACCTGATCTCGACCGCTGAACAAGACCGTCTCTACTGGGACCGCATCGTCTTCTACAACGCGCACACGGACGTGCAACTTCTCAAGCTGCTCGACGTTCATCAGTAAGCCTTTGCTCTTTCATTTTCTCTATATTTCACATTTGAAAAGATGAAGTATCCGAGTTGTCGCCTGCTGACAATGAGTGAGTTCTTCTGTACATAAGGACGTAATTAACCGGTTATTGATTAACAAATATGCATATTATAGAAGCATCTGGCCAATCGAGCTCGAGAATCCGGACGATCTGAGCGCAACAGTGGTTAGTAGTCGGAATTGTTCTTTATTTCATCATCACTCTCATCAGTACCACATTTTTTAGTGAAAATACTTTTTATTTATATTTTTGTTGTCTAGAAATGTCCTTTTTAAACTTTTCTCCTTTTACTATGTTCTCTTCCTCTCTTCTCTCACACTCATTCACACTCTCACTCTCATCAGATCCGGAACTCTGCCCGTTTCAAATATTACGAGTCTGCAATCAAGACGCTGCAGAACATCACGAGCGAGTCGAACCCCTTCGCCAAGCTCATCATTCTCATTGAAACATTCATCGAGATCGACCATGTTTGTATTCAAAACTACTCTCCTTTATATCTTTTTTCGCTTTATCCTCTCTCTCTCTCTCTCTCTCTCTCTCTCTTTCTCTCTCTCTCTCTCTCTCTGTCTCTCTCTCTTTCGCTCTCTATCTGTCGTCCTCTCTCGTTCTCTCTCTCTCTTTCTCTCTCTCTCCCTCTCTCTCTCCCTCTCTCTCGCTCTCTCTCTCTCTCACTCTATCTCTGCAGTGCAAATCCTCATTCTCCGAGGCGGGCCGTTCTCACCAATGGTCCTGCGATTCCCTGATGCCTGCCTTCATCTACGTCGTCGTCCGTGCTCGCATTCAACATCTCGGTTAGAAAAATCTTTTTTAAAGATTTTAATTTAATTTTATCCGATGAACAATGATTTTTTTGTTGTTGTTGAAAATATATTAAACTGACCGTATCTTCTATTCAGGGGCGGAGATTCGTCTGATTGGTGACTTCACTCGTCGCACCCACGAGGGCGCCGTCTCTTACATGTTCACCAACCTCGAGGCTGCCTACAACTTCATTTGCTGCCAGAATCTACTTTGATCGTAACTAGCAGGGGGATTGATCTTTTAGCATAATATTTATTTATTTTAACTAAAACAGTAAAGTAAGAGAACGTGAGAACTTTTTAAGGAGATAGAACATTCTCCTTACTGATTCTTATTTCCCTCTGACCTACTTCCAGATTAGTCATTCTGTACTTACATACATCTTTCGCAGGATGCAGTATTCATAGAAAGATGTGCAGGCATAATTAATATAATTAATCAATATATCTTCCGGTGACATTTCCACTCTCCTTGTAGTCCATATCAGAACCGGTTTCCCTTCTTTTCCTTATCTCCAGCAAACGAATGAATGTTCTACCCCAGCATTACACAATGATGCAGTACATACGATCGATTCATTCCATTTCTAATCTTTTCACTCTTTATTCACTTCACTTGCAGATGGATTCAGATGTATACATAGTGCATGTATGCATGTACAAAAGATTATTACAGAGAATTATATATGTATATGTATTTATATACCATAAAGAAGTTTGTTATTTGGCTTCACATAATTTGATGAAAGCCTGTCAAAAAGGCTGACAAGAGTGATGAATCGACGAAGATTACGATGAGAGAAAAATCAATGCCAAAGATTCTCTTTTTTTTCTGGAAAAAAGGACCAATTTGGGAATGACTCCGTCCCCATTCGGATTCGAATTTCCATAACTGTGGGGGCATGCGCCTGACTCAGCAATATTCATATAATTGATTCCCAGCAATTCCTTCAACCTTTGTTCATATTCTTTTAGTCTCTCAGTATTTCTCTGTCTCCTCTTTCCCACTTCTCTTCCTCTTCCCTTTACTTTCTTTACCGCTTTCTCTCTCTCTGATCTCTCCCACAACCAGTCTCTCTGAGCGGTTTCTTCCTTCTCGCCTACACGCTTCTATATTTCTCTCGCATCATTATGAATATATGGAAAAATGTCCAATCTGAATATAATCCAGAAATGACTGCCAGCACCATTGCACCTCTCGATTCCTCGTTCGATGCGTTGCGTGGCAGCGCCCAGCTGGATCGTTCTCATTCATATTTCATTTTCAGCCATATCTGTTTAGAATCTTTGTCGAATTAGTCTCCTAATACATTTGAAAAGAGTAATTTGTACGAGGCATGAGCGAGTGCTCGTCTTCCTCTCTCGGCGTCTCTCTCCTCGCTCCGCCCGATTCCATCTCGCCAGGCTTGCCAAGAGCGCCGCCAACAACGCCGATTCGACCTTCATCACCGGATTACGGTAGCAACTGCGAGTTCGATAGCGACTTCAAAGTTCCACCCTTCCTGCCGGGACCCGGGCTTCAGGTGGAGAAGTCTGACTTCCCAGAGAGCAGCGTTTGCTTCAAAGTTGAACGAGCACGGCAAGAGCCAGCGTATAAAGGTCCATCTATGTTTCATATTATAATTGTTTCGTTTTTACTTCGCCGTACATAAATATCACTTATCTGCTCAATCCTATTCTCTGTCTGCTTGATATGTAGGCTTGTGGAGTGTTTCCCATAAGACATTTTAGGTCTTATAGAAAGGAGCTATGTACGCAATGTTATGTATTCCAGCGACGTACATCGTAAAGGAGTAGAGTAAAAGAGTTAATAGAGCAAAGAGAGAGAGAGAGAGAGAAACAGAGAGTGAAATAGATCGAGAGAGATAGAGAAAATAAGCTGAGAGAGATTGTTTCAGTTATTGCCGTGTGTCACGTGATGAATATTCATGATGAGAAAAACGAATGACGTAGTGAATTCAAAAGAGTTGTTCAGCATAGAATATTGTATTAATGGTCTGCTTAATCTGCCCTCTCTCTGTTCTTGAATGCTTTCTTACTCAATGTGTCCTCTGTCTCACTGTATCTCTCTCATTCGCTCTCTCTCTCTCTCTCTCTCTCTCTCTCTCTCTCTCTCTCTCGTTATCTTATGTCTCTCTGTCTCTCTCTTTCTCTCTCTCTCTCTCTCTCTCTCTCTCTCTCTTTCTTTGTTTTGTCGCTCTATTATAAACAAAAGACAGAAGTTTTGAAAGAGGGTGGAAGAGAGAGCTGTCAACTTCAGCGCCTCTTCCGATTATTGCAATTTATTGCATTCCGACTATATGTATGTTTTAGATCATAATTTGTAGAATTATCCCTTTTGAAATTATATGACCAATCAGTAGTGTAAACTTCTTTTTATGATGTAATTTCGAGAGAGAAAAAAGAAAAAAACCACCTTTTCCTGGGCAAATTTAACAACGTACAGAAACGCTCTTTTCTTCTCTATCTCTTGCCTTACTCGCGTCAGCTTGTTTGTACATTCATTTCCTCGTAGAAAGTTATGTAGGCATATAGCAACAACTCGCATTTACTGTTACTCTTAATTCGTAATTTTTCTCTTTTTTTCATTTGCTCATATAGTCTCCTCTTTCAGTCTCTCTTTCAGCCACTCTCTCTCCTCTCTGCATCATTAGCATCATCATCACTTTCTCTCTCTCTCTCTCTCTCTGACTCTCTCTCTCTCATCCTCTCTTTCTGTCTTAACCCTTCTCTCTCTCCCTCTTTGCAGAGATGGATGAGTGTCCCGAAGTGGTTCCCCGTCGTCCTCCTCTCGCGCCCGCCCCGTCGCTCTCTCCCACCCTTCCGCACGCTCCTCCACCGACTCCGATGACTCCGAATGCGCCTTCCTTCCGTCTCTCCGTCGTGCTCTCCAAGCTCTCCGCCACTCCTCGCTCCGACTCGATCGATGACTCCGATGATCTTCCCATCGACGATTCAATCGAAATTGACGAACAGCCGGAATCCGACGGCAAACAAGTAATTAATTCCAAGCAATAAATATCTTCTTCATCTCCAGCAAATAATCAGTGTGGCGTCTTCTCTTCTTCCAATTCCAATTCTGAATTGTCAACTACTAATTTGATATTGTAATGGAGGCTCCTTTTTGGTGTTGAAATTCGGATGCAACATTAACCCAGACAGATGTGATGCGGAATCTTCGTGATACTATAACAGTTCTTACTCTTCCCTAGCCAGCACACTTCTTGTAAGCGCTTCAATCTTAAACCTTGCTCATGTTACTGTTCTATTAAAAAACTCTTCTCAGCAGTTTTAGTGTTTATCCCACATGCATTGAAATAACTTACAGTACTATTGCTACAAGCACAGACAGAAATCTTGAATATGGAGGAAAGGGGAATGAACTGGCGCAGTCAGATTCTCTGTGGGTAATGCACTGTACATTCAAGAGTGATTTCCATCTGTTTCAATTTAATGCCGCGAACACGAAAGCAGCTAAAACGACCTAGCAAACTGATACGGACTGGCCTTGACAATTTCCGCAACATAGAGCTTGGATATGATTGAAGAGTAGTCGACATATATTTTGTTAGCATATATAACATCATCCTCTATGGAATTTGTGAATTTCTTAGAAGCTAAGAAAAAATCTTTAGCCGTAATAATGAAGATGAAAATAAGAGAAGACAACGCAAGGCGCGGGGTTGAAAGGCGAACCATTCAAGTATCCAAATTTGTAATGAAAAGCGGTGCGGAAGCATAATAACATAATTCTAGTGAACTTCATGAATCTAATTTAGTAACAATCCGTTGAAATATTTAAGTAACGCATAATGATAAAAATAGAAAGCTTATTTAAGAACTGATATTCCTCTCAATAGAGACGAGGCAGCGATTGTAAGGAAAATGGAGGGTGAGTTGGGGGGGGGGCTACACGCAGAGAACAAAAGCATATACCCGATTAAGAAGGCTTGATGGAGGAGAGACATCGTTGGATTACTGTAGTCTAGGAGGAAAGCTCTGGAGCTACAGTAACCGGCAGACTTGCTGAAGGTGAAGGCAGCTGGGGAGTGACAAGGTCTCGAGAGCGAATTCGCAGTGCACGAAGGGCCGGGTGTCGAAGGGGGCGAGGTACGTTCCCATCACTATCAGGCAGTTCTGAAAGTATCACTAGTTCTTTTTCAGTTTAGATAACATCTTTCTTTTTCATGTTTAGATAACATTAAGTAGATGTATAGCACCCTTTTCAGTTTACCTACTTTATATAACTTAAGGCAATTAGGAAATTCTCAAATGTTAACATTGCAGAATATGGCACGGCCATTTGAGCTGAGAGAACGAGTCCATAAAAATGTGCAGCTAACCGAGTCGGCGTCATCTGAAGACGTGCGTTCGTTGAGTTTGCGTTGAACCTTGACGAGGAAGTCAGCGTCCACCGTCCGCTCTTCGAATCCATCGGAGGGAGAGTAGTGCTGCAGGATGGCCACCACCTGAGAAATCAAAATACTTATTTCAAATACAACAAAGAGAACGTATATAAATTATAAACATATAATATATAGTATAATCAAAACATAAATTACTAATACCTGGATGTTTTTGGTTGCATCTAATGTCTGCCTGCCCTACACCGTTTGCCTCTCACTCTCTCTATCTCTAACTCTCTCTATCTCTCAATCTCTCTCTTTCTTCTCTATTTTTTAATAGAAAACGCCGCATTATTTGCTTGACTACGCTTCAGAGCCGAAGGCGCCGAAAATCCCACTTCCTCACCCAAAGGCATACAATTTTCCTATTCTCACAACAAAAAATAATATGACAGGGTTCTGTCATATTATTTTCGTCATCCGTCTATATGTTTCTCTCGCCATGTCTCTTTCTTTCTAACTCACTCTCCCTCTCTCTCTCCCTTTCTGTCCCTCTCCCTCCCTCCCTCTCAAGCTCTCCCTTCCTTTCTCTCTTTCTCCCTCTCACTCTCTCTCTCACCCATTCTCTCCTTCCCTATCTCTTTCCCTCTCCTTCTCTCTCTCCTGACCTGTCTTGGCTTGAGACGTGATGTCATCTCTCCACAGAGAGTGTCAATGTTGGCCTCATCCTTCTTGCTCTGAAGTAGATGAGATGCCTGAACGAGTGGCTCGAGGGCATCTCGATGGGCACCCAGGCCGTGCGAGTGCAGCCACGTCTGCAGCTCCGTCACATTGTGTCTGCAAGGGGAAAGATGGAGAGAGAGAAAAAAAAAGAGAGAGACATAGAGAGAGAGAGAGGGAGAGAGAGAAGAGAAGATAGGGAGGGAGAGCGAAAATGCCGATGAATAGATGAAGAAGTAATAATGAACTGACTTAATCTGGATGGCCTTCTCAAAGTTGCAGAGTTCTTTGCGGAACATGAGATGGTTGAGTGCGAGGGCGCAGATCCAGGCCGAGATCTGGCCGAAGACCTGGCCGAGCAGCACGGCGTCCGCGCCGTAGACCGACAGCTTGGCGTGGATGAAGTTCAGCTGAAGAAGCAGGGGATCATTCGGAGGGAGTTGAAAGTTAAGCTACTTTTTTAATATTTTAAATATTTTTAGCCATGGGAGATGTACATAAGCCGAAGATAAAAAGGAATAAAATAACAAATTATACGAGAAGGGGGCAAAAGGCATGTCCGTTCCGTTCAGCAAGAAGAATGGATTCTCTCGTGTCTTCCCCCATTCCTAACCAGATCGATGAGGTCATCGAGTGCCTTCTGGTGCTCGTGTCCTCCACTGGACTGCCTGCTCAGTGCCCCTCCCCCTCCCGCTGCTCCCTTCGCCACTCCATTCGTCAGGTCTGTCGAGCTTTCGTGTTGCAGCACGCCGGGAACTACAATATTTACTTTTTTAAAGAATGGCAAAGGCAAATCACGAATACGATAAGCCAAGTTCCACTTCTAACAGCAAGGTCACATTGTATTCATTTCATAGTGTCTGTAAAAAGTCCATTTCCCATCGCTCTCTCTTTCTCTCACTCTTTCTCTCTCTCTCTATTTCTCTCTCTCTCTTTGTCTCTCCCTTTCTTTCTCTCTCTCTATCTCTCTCTTTCTATCTCTCCACCGTACCAATCTTGGGCGAGAGCACAGGTTCGATGGCGCGTTTCATGAGATTCTGGTAGGCGTCCTCGACACGCGCCTTGAGCTGCCGTCGGATTGGCTCGAGGTCGAATACCTGGAAAGCAAGATCATGAGACGTTCAAAGGATATCATAGACTAGTCAATCAAATGCAGATGGATTAGGCGTGCTTCTTGTAAAATAGCCGGCTGAGCTATTAGGGAATAGCCAAAAATGGTAAAAAATATATTAAAAACTATTATATATATATAAAAATGCACATATCAATAGCATTTTCTTGTTCGGAGAAAAATATGAATTGATGAAATAACTTTAAAAACCAAAAACTTCTTTTAACCTGCATTCGCTGTGCTTGCTGCTTCTCCGAGTTCGCAGCAAACCACTCCTGAGAAAATGGCCAAGTTCTTTATCTCTCATTAGAATAATAATCCATTATTTATTTCAGTTACCTTAGTTTAAAATTTCATATATAAGGAGCACTATTAAAACAGAACTCTCGGACAAAAACATTATCAAGGAGAAAAAATTGCAATTCCACTACAGCCTTCAGCATCAACAAACGTTAAAAACAACAAACAAAAATTCCCCGCATGCACACTAAAACATTCTGCAGCGTCCAACCGGTGAGAAATTCCGCTAGCTAAGCAGGATCTTTTCTACTCACAAAGTAAATAAAAAGAATGATTTAAATTCGAAAATGGAAAGGACACTAACGGGATTGGTAGTCTCTCCGCTGTACTGCCTGAGCAGGTTGAGCAGCCGCCACGAGTTCACCAGCCATAGCGATAACACGTCCATATCGTGTGAATGCTCAAGAATCAATGCAATAATCCTAGCTCTTTCTCATGTCCACCATTTTTCTCCTGCTTATGGTTAGATTTTTTTTTTCTATGATGCTGCTTTTTCCATCTCTTCATTCATCATTTCTCCCTTCTCTTCCTCTATTTTTTACTTACTTCCTCTTTCTCTCTCTCTCTCTCTCCGTCTCTCTTTCTCTCTCTCTCTCTGTCCCTCTCTCTCTCTTCTCCTCTCACCGTGAGCGTATCCTTGAGCATAACATGGATCGTATTGAAGAGCGAAGTGAGTGCGGTCTCGTCCCTCGCATGGTCGTGGTATCTGAATGCGAGGAGGACGACGTAGGAGGGGAGGCACTTCGTGAGCAGCCGCGCCAGTCGGGGCTTCAGGTCTGCAAAGAGAACAGCATTCTATCTCTCTCCTACACACAACTGCCTCAGAAGTTAAGAATCTTCAGCTTATAGCGCTTTTAATTATCGGAACATTGTTTTTAAACTAGAAAATCGCGTACGATTTTTTTAGGGTATTCATAGAGAGCAGGATGTGATTATACGGGAGCACACAAGCAAAATTCCAATCTAATTAATGTTACAAAGGATTTTCTTTTGTTTATTAAATATAAAAAAAAATCTTTGATATGAACTCGCGGGATGGCTAAATGCGGCCAGATGATGAGGCTCTACAGGAATATATATTTCGTTAGTCCGCGTATTCGTCAAAAAAGAGAATCTGAAAAAGGCGAGCTTTCACATTTGTTCAGCTTTGCCAAGTCATGCCTGGAATAGGATGAAAAGGAAAGAAAGAGATGAATGCCAGCGGCAGTGCTTGTCATGAGCAGGAGTGAATCGAAAGGAGGAAAGGAAGGGAAAAAGTGGAAGGGGGGGGGAAATAGAGGAGTTGAGGAAAGAAGCTCTTCTCAACTCCTCTATCAAAAAGGAGGATTAAACAGGAGCAATGTCTGGAGGGGAAATGTTGTAAGAAAACGAGATTTACATTTGACGCTATGCGCGTGGATAATGAACCAAGAGAAATAAGAGAAGTAAAAGAGGAAAATATATCTTTTAAGAACAAGCAAAACACACTCAAATCTTGATAGTGGAGACAAAATACCTTATAAACAACTCTTCAAAAACAAATTTGCTGATTGGAAAGAGTGTGGAACTAATCCTCGACTGAAAGAAAGTGAAAAATAAGATGGACCCTCCACTAATTGTGGGACAGCATGAAGGAATGAAAAACCTTTCTTACAGACGAATTTTCACATTTAGAGTTGGCGTGTAAAAGTTCGATGAGAGAGCGGCATAAAGAGATACAGGGGGAGTGAGAGAGATAGTGGAACATAGTGAGTAAGTGAGGAGAGAGAGAGAAAGAGAGAGAGGGAGAGAGAGAGAGAGAGAGAGAGAGAGAGAGGGAGTGAGATAGTAAAGAGTACCAATGGAGCATCCATTAAAACGATCACTCTCCCACCTTTACAGCTTTTTTTCCATTTGACATCCTATTTTCGATCCACTTCGAAAGACAGAAGATCTTAACCGGATAAAAAATGCTTCCAGAAAACGAAAAGGGACCGACCAACTACCGACAAGAACCCAATAGCTTACAGAGTGCGTTTATCAAGGAAACTAGGCCAATTAAGAATAAAAATAAAGTAAATTATCATCAAAAAATTCTTACCAATCACAAGGATGCGCGCGAATTCGGGGACGTTGAAGACCTCGAGGAGGGCGGAGTGCTCGGTGTGCTCCTTTGACAGGGCCTCCAGGCGGATGATCTCCGAGTCGGAAGTGTTATCTGATATCAAGGCAAAGGATGCAAACCAGGTGATCTGATTCACTATTTCTGGAAATGACCGCGAATTCGAGGAAAGAAAAAAAAAGAAGCAGAGAGACAGAAAGAAAGAGAGAGAGAGAGAGAGAGAGAGAGAGACAGAGCAGATACTCACTTCACTTTATCCGCAAAAAAAGAAACAGAATTCTAAGTTTGGTCCTGGCACGCCAATGAGTACCGTATCTAAAGTGACAAACCAAGTGAGAAGCCTAGTCCACCAGTGTAGCCCCGCAGCTGGCCGCGTGTCTCGCTCAGTTCATCCGTTTGGCGGAGAATCTTCTCGTTCAGCGACTGGAAATTACGAACCTCTTCATAATTAATTATATACAATCAGATAATATTTAATATAATGCAAGAGTTGTAATAATGTTTGCATTGTAATAACTATCCGCCATAAGCTACAGTAATGAAGAAGAGAGTAGAAGAATCGGAAGAAGACACTTTGATATTATTTCTTGACAGATACCTGCATGTGTCCAATTGGTCAAATGAAAATGGAATGAAAGAAAAGGATAGCAAACAAAGGCAGTCTTCGTTGAAGCTGCCAATGGGAAGCGAACAGAAGATCCTAGATATCCATTTCATTATCTCACCCTTATGAAAACCTCTTCCGCTAATCGGAAGTAAAAAGCTATTTCAACATCCGACATTATCTCATCTCTCTCTCTCTCTCTCTCTCCCTTTCTCCTCTCTCTCTCTCCCTTTCTCCTCTCTCTCTCTCTCTTCTCTCTCTCTCTCTATTTCTCTCAGTATGTCTTACTGTTCTATCTCTCTCAAAAGTAACAAGAGATGCGTGAGAGCAACACAAAAAAAATTCACAAAACGAGCAAAGATATTTTTTCTAGACAGCAATAAAAAAAGCCACTCTTTCATCACTTTTGTTCTCTGGAATAGCCTTGCATAATCAAGAATGACGTATTTAGGGAAATAGAGCTAGACTGAGCAGGAAAAGCAAAGAGATATCAAATGATTCGATGAGGGATAAAGAAAATGGGTGGGAGAGAGAGAAATAGAAGGAGAGAGAGAGAACGAGAGAGAGAGAGAGAGTAAAAGAAAGAAATGAGAGAGAGAGAGAGAAAGAACTGGTCATCTAATCACCTCTGATCCCAAAGACGAGTGTGCGTGCGTCTGGCCAAAACACTCCCGTTCAGCTGTGTAATATCCGCGACATGATCGGGTTCAGAGGATATCCGGATAGAATGGAGGCAAGTGAGCATGATGGTCATAAAGAGAATGAAGGGGGGGATAACCAGGCGGATAAAGGGTGGGGGAGAGATAATGGGGTAAAGATGATGGATAGGCAGGTGAGGGGCGGGGAAGCACAGGATCAGGTCCAGTTTACAAGCGCAGACAAGACAAGGAAGAAAGAAAGAGGCTTTGTGAGAACCAGGGGAATTAACACACATTTTTTTGTATGTTAAACCCCCTAGTACCACTTTTTCACTCACTCCGCTAATCACTCCTGCATATTGGCCCAAATTCTAGGAGGCTTCTTCTCTTCTGGCTTTCACAGTTTTTATGCTCTCAAAGAAATAAAGTGGAGAGTGAAAACTGTCCTCGTCTCTTTAGCTCCAGCGCATAGGGCAAGAAGAAATATACAGAAAATGCATTAGTCAATATTTTGCATTTGGAGCTGCAACAAGGGTGCAGTAAAGTTCATGATGCAATCAGTCAAAAACAAGAAAAGAAGAGGGGAGTGGAAGAGAGAGAGAGAGAGAGAGAGAGAGAGTAGAGAGAGAGAGAAAGAGAGTCAGAGGAAGAGAGAGAGAGAAAATGTTGAAGCACACTCCCAGCTTCAATACCATCTCTGGTCTCTTCTCGGGTCCTCTACCTCTCGAACTCGCAGCGACAACATCATTTGGGGCGATGTGTCTATTTCATTCGTGAGTGAGAGAGAGAGAGAGAGAGAGAGAGAGAGAGAGAAGGGAGTGAGATGAGGAAGAGTGAGAGGAATATATAGGAGACAGCGAGAGAAAGAAGTGAAAGAGAGATACCTAAAAATATTTACTGCAGAGCACAAACAGTGAGCGATGAGATTTAAAGATGTCAGGAACAGTGAATAGCTTTTTCGATGCAACAATAGACGGTGTGTCAATGCACGTTTCGAAAGAGAGAGGGAGAGGGGGAGAGGAAGAGGGAGAGACAGAGGGAGAGAGAGAGCGAGAGAGAGAGAGAGATAGAGAGAGAGAGAAGGGCATACAGAACGGGGCCTTTGAGGAAGTGAGGAAGGACATTTCTTGCTCGAGTGAACTAAGGGTGGATGAATAAAAAGGAAAAGGAAGGCAAAGAAAACATTCCTGTCACGTACAGGTACCTTATTTTTCCTTAACTCTTCACATAAAAAATATACATATTCGCATTATTAGCATCCATTCAAAATATCACGCGCTACCTAGATACAAAATAATCAAAGTTTACCACGTTAAGCAATAGAAATCAAGCATTCGTGACTTCTATATATTTGGGACGATTTTTTTCTCTTTACAATTAGCAATGAATCAAAGATAATTAACAAATAAATAAATATAGAAATAACTGACGAGATTCTCAGCTACGAGATGGTTGAGTTGGCCGTGGAGAGAGCGAATCGACTCTTCTGTCGACGTCTCAGAGTACTTCTACAAAAGAATACAATTTTTCCTTTCTATTTTCTTCTCCATTCTCCCCCTCTCTCACATATTTTGTCTACTTCCCTCCTTTTTGTTATCCACCGCCTCTCAAATTCACAGCAACGACCTACACGTACCAGCCTTTAAACTGCAAAACTAAAGCTATTTTTGCTCCAAATAATTCCCTTCTAATTTGTGCTCTGCACAGTTTGCAGTATTGCAATTCAAAAACTTTTTTGTTTCATGTCGAATTAGTGAACGACCACGTTTCAATTCGGCACGTCGAGATGTGTTTCTCTTCATTTATAAAGTTGCCTTGTCAGTTTGCCGTTTAAATTATGTCCACACCCTTTCTAATTCGAGGTACTAATTTAAAAAAAACTATTAAATTTATGGCGCCCTAATAAAATAAGGCGTATTGTAATACTGCATACTACCGGACGACAACCGGACAGGACCCATTTCTACCTTAGGCCTCAAATCTTCTTCATCATCGACAGGAAAGGAGAGCTTGTAGTAGTCGGGAGGAGGCGGAGGTGGGTGATGGTCCATTGTCTCCACCATGGATATCAGACTAGAAGAGAGAGTCTCGTATCTTCTCACGTCATATCCGCTTATTATATCACAATACAATCAGCGACGAACAACTCATCGGACGACGCAAGTCTGGCACCAAGTTTGCATCGATAACCGTATTTAGTACAATAAACGCTTAACATTAATCTACTTAATTCCAAGGTAAACTTTTAAAAAATTATAAGGATCAATTCGGATTTAGGCCGAACGCGGATAATTGGAGATATAGGACAAGAGGCATTCGACAGAGATATGAAATGAACTATTCATGACAGATGTGAAGAGGAGTAAAGGGGATTGTGAGAGTTGAGAGAGAGAGAGAGAGAAAGAGAGAGAGAGAGAGAAGAATGGGAATAAAAAAGGACCAAAGCGACAGCGGGGTCATTGAAAGAAAGGGAGATCCGGATTATCACCTGCTCGTGTCACAAACGTCTCAAAGGAGGAAAGGAATGCTTGGGGCACTGAGAGGGGGGGGAGCAAAAAGGAAGGCAATCAGCTGAGATATATAATGCGCCCAAGCATTTCTCATTACATACTAAGAAGGCAGCAGAGACCTAAATCTGGATTATAGACGCGTTTCTTCGGTATACGAGAAGCTAATTCTGTATCATCCTCTTTTTGGGAATGCTTTCAACAGTGATGGAACTACTTTTTTTTTTTTTGCCAAAAATTAACTTAATTCTTCGATATATGCCATAAAAAGTGAATTGCGAATCTTTGGTCGCCGATGGAATGTCTTTTGCAGCAGCAGCGTGCAAGTTGCACGATTGCAATTGAATAGAGGTGTGGCGCGTGCAAGGAATGCGTGTGGCGGAGGCAGCTGACGTATTGCCCATTCTTGCGTGCCTCTCTCCACTATTTAGAATGCATTCGAATTCACCCTTCACCTTTTCTGTTGACTTGGAGACGAAAAGATGGGCCGCGGAGACTGAGTGAGATACTAGATGGGGGAAGAAGAAGAGTTCAGGGGTAAAAGGGAGAGAGAGAGAGAGAGAGAGAGAGAGAGAGAGAGAAAGGGGGAGGGAGAGAGAGGCCAAAGAAACAAAATCCAAGATATTGGTGTGAATGGCAAAACCCCCACACCAGTAAGTCATTCTCTCGTGCAAAGCAGAGAGATCGAAAGGATGCCTGAAATAACGGAATAAAGCAGCCTCATTCGCCCTCATCTGTATCACAGGAATAAATAAGGAAAGGGGAGATACAGAGAAGACAGGAAAGGAGAGAGAGAGCTAGAGAAATAGTATTGAGTCTATGTAAAGAAAGAAAAAAAAAGAGTTCGGCTGAAGAAGGGATAAGGCCTCAGAAATTACTCCTCGGTACAGCACTAAAAATGAGAGAGAAAGAGAGACAGAACGAGAGAGACAGAGAGAGAAAGAGGGAGAGAAAGAGAGAGAGAGAGAGAGAGAGAGAGAGAGGGAGAGAGAGAGAAAAAAGTAGCATAATAGGCACACACCGCCAAACAAAAAAAGCTCGTTACAAATGAATGCAAGACGCCACAGTTGATGCAATTAAGCAAGGCAATGGAGATGAAGTGGGTGAATGACAGGAGGGATAGAGGGTCAGAGGAGGTGATGGAAAAGAAAATGTATGAGACTACGAAAGAGAGCGAGGCGAGAGAGACAGGAGAGAGGGAGAGACAGAGAGAGCGAGAAAGATATAGCAGATAGAAGAAAAAGTTGGAGAGGCGAAGACCGCATGATGACGTCTCTTCATCTAAAGGTGTCGTCATTGGTGACAAAAAAAAGAGAAATGGAGGCACGTCTGTAAGGGAAACGAGGTTCATCGAAAAGAGGATAAAAAAAGAAACTAGTGCAGCTGTGTCCAGTTCTACAACAAATCGGCAAAAATTGACAATTCACATCGTATATAATCATGCTCAATTATTTCCAGATCAATCTTTTTGAAGATCGAAAGAAACATCACCTGAAAAGGAGAGCATTTCGGAGGACATGGAAAGAGTTTTGGGAGCAACCAATCGAAGGTAGAACGTGAGACAGAAAAGGCAGACAAGGCTGTTGCGCACTCCGAGTGGATGTAGAAATAGGGGCAGGACGAGAGAGAGAGAGAAAGAGAGAGAGAGAGAGAGAGAGAGAGAGAGAGAGAGACAGAGTAGATAGAAGGACAGTGGGTAATACAGAGAATTTGAGGGAGGGAGAGTGGGACAGAGATAGAGGGAACGTGGGAGAGGGTAGAGAAAAAGTTTTTACAGCTTTTCCATTGCATGCAAGAATGGCAGAATGACAATATGCTCCATTTTTGGCGTCATGAAGTGAAAAATGGATGGCCATAGGCCAAGTCAAGCGAGGAGAAAGACAATAAGAATACAACGATAGATTGAGAGTAATATTGAAAGGGAGGAAGAGTGATAGAGAGTGAAAGGGAAAGAGAGAGAGAGAGAAATAGAAAGAGAAAGAGAAAAAGAAGTGTATATGGTAAGAAAAAAGAGAAGACGAAAATTGGGAGAATATCGGAAAAACCAAAAGAATATAAAGAGAGAGAATGACGAAGTGGTCGCGAGGGAATTTTTTTCTTACGAGACATCCGGAGACAGTGTCCTTTGCAAGAAAAGCAAAAAAAAATCATACTTTTGTGAACAATATTAGGGTTTATAAAAAAAATGTTATTCCAGCTTTAGCATACGTGAATATAATAGCAACAATCAAAATATTCTCATAGTTCACTCAATGTGGAGAAAGAGAGAAGAGTCAATGAATGGTGGTCACCTGGGCAACGCAGCCTTGCCGCGATTTTGGAATTGCGAAAGAGTATATACGGAGGAGAGAAGAGCTTAAGGGAAGGAGAGAGAAAATAGGGATGGAAGTGAGGTCGTAAGGAGATAGACAGAACGAGAAAACAGGGGAAGTGAAAAAGGGACGGCACAAAAATGAGCAGCCCTAGCGTAATATGAAAGCATTCCAAGGTCAGCCGACTTATCTTTTACGGCGACTTTCTACATCTTTCTCTCTGTCTCGTTCTAACTCTATCTCTCTCTCGTTCTCTCCCTCTCTCTCTCTCTCTCTCTCGTTCTCATTCTCTCTCTCCTCTCTCTCTCTCTCTCTCTCTCTCCTCTCCACGTTGCCATCTACATCTTTTTCTCCCGAAGAATGTCCATCTGTTGCAGTCGAGTAAGACACGACCAATCGTATTTTGTGTGCATAAGGAATTATAAATCTACCATCGCCAGATGTCACTACTAGCATTTTTTATTGATGTCTAACAAATAATAAAGATAGCAACGTCCATTCACATCATTCAGTTCTACTTCCTCTCTCCGCTCTCTTTCGCTCGCCTCATCTCTCTTTTACTATCCTGCAAACACTCGCTTCCTAGATTGCTCGCTTAATACAAATGTGAAAAGTCTGGTCACTTTGCCACTTTGACAGCAGGAAAAGGAGCACAGCAATTCATAACTGGTAACTCGTAGCTTCCCTGACCTTCTCTTCCCTTTCCTTCTCTCTCCACTCCCCATCTATCCCTTCCCTTCCTTTCTTCTCCTAGCCAATAACCTCTTTCCAGCTTATGGTCAATTATGACAATCGATCTGCATGATGAACAAAAGTGGAAGAAGAGCTGAAGAAGAGCTGGAGAAAAGGGAAAAAGTAAAGTCATGATAGCGGCAGAGAAAGAGGCAGGAAATAGCAAGAGATATACGGCAGTGAGAAGAGAAGGTAGAGTGAAACGAATGGAGCAAAAAGGATATGCACGTTACAAGTGATGAGCAAAGGTGTGAATGGGGGAGAAATAGGAAAGGCAGAGAGAGAGAGAGAGAGAGAGAGAGAGAAAGAAAGAGAGTGAGAGGGAAGGAGAGAGAGAAAGAGAAGATGAAGCAAAGTGAGAGTGAATGTGACTAGGTGCGCAACCAGCCAGTGAATGGCCGGGTAGCCAGCCGGACGTCGATTCACCTTTTCACGCTCTTTCTTCAGCCCTCTCCCTCTCTCTCTCTCTCTCTCTCTTCTTTCAGTAAGTCGCTCTCTCTCTCCCTCTCCCTGTGGTTATTTCGCACCATTCAATTTCTTCCACAACACCACTTCCTTACTAATACACTCACATTTTCACTTTTCCATCATACCTCCTCTTCTCTGCACTTTCTGAGCCATCTCATTTAAAACACTCCCAGGACGCTTCTGCCTAGTCAGGAAGACCTCTTCGTCGCGTTTGTAAACAAGCTTCGATGGTGAGAGAGAGAGAGACAGGGGGAGAGAGAGAGAGAAATAAGACACTCCGCATCTATTTCTTCACACTTCTTTCCTCTAAGCCTCTGCTGGCGTGACCAGGAAAAGCGCGCTTAGCACAAGTGTGCATACTCAAGAAAGAATGGCCCTCTCATTAACAAAAGCCCCAGCAAGTGGGAAAGCCAACGCTCTGGGCGGGTTAGGAATTGCTACAGCCCGTGTGAAAAAACAAACAAAGTCACTGCTTAAAATATGTCGAAATGTCCAATGGATTCTATACATTCCAGAAGTATAAGAAATGCCGGGTTGTGGTTTCAATTTCGAATGCACTGTGACAACAAATACACGGGGAGGGGTGCAAGTCATTTGCCTGCCCCCTCAGGCGACACATAACTCGATAGGCAAACAGGATGTGAAAGGGAAGAGGTGCAGGAACAACCAGGCTAGAGGGCTATATTCCCTCTCTAAATCGGCTTGCGCGAGCAGAGCTAGTCATGGGTAGTCTCTTGGATGAGAGACAGCAAAAAGGGAGAGAGCCGAAAAGAGACAGAGATGGAACGAGAAGAAGAGAGAGAGAGAAGAGAGAGAGAGAGAGAGGACAGAGAAAGAGAAAGAGAAAGGAGGAACAGCTTTGCATTCAAGCAAAAGAGTGGTAAAGGGACAGTCGCGATGATTCATTGACACATCGGAAAAGCTATACACAAGCTAATAAAAAAAAGGATCGTGCAGACCTACTTTTAAAAGTGAATATCAGCAGTCTTAAGTACGAAACGTTCCTTGATCTATGAAACGCAATAGAAGTGGTTCGCATTTTATAAAATCATAGGTTTAGGTTTCGCTAATCTGATAATTATTCTCGCAAATTACTACGATTGACAAGAGGCAATCGAGGGGACGAGAATAAAAAAAAAGCCGCTTGCATTATATATGCATGATGACAGCGTTTCCGCACATGCTTCTCCTTTCTCCCTATTTCTCTTCCCTTCCTCTCCCCGGTGTTCTCTCCCTCTCTTTCCTTCTCTCTCTCTTCGTTTCCAGAAGCTGGGCTAGACTCCATAGGAAAGGAGAATCTGAAAGGGAATTGGGGAAGAGATCCCAGCTAAGCAAGCACGCGAACTGTGAAAGGGCATCTATCTACGTTTATTTGAAATGTGACGTGTTACACTACGTACAAGGCACACCGCGGCAGGTCTATCATAAGCACAACTACCAGTACAATCTGCTCATACGATTACTGCCAACTCATCCAAGATAGAACTCTCTCCAAATGGACAGCTCCATTTCTATATGTAATCGCGCTCTCCAGCAAGAGGTCTCAAATACAGCAATTATCACGAGCAAATAAACGTGAGGCGGTGCTTCTTCATCTGCACTGCATGCGTCACCCTGGCTAATCAGGAGAGTCGACAAAGCAGTGCCGTCGGGAACACCAGCGACAGTGAAGGTAAATAACTGAGATATGAATTGCATTATTATTGTTCGAAATTCTAGGTTTTCGGTGCTGCGCGCAATTTGTTTTCAGAAGCAGTGGTTGGCTTTTCCCGACAGCCTGACCAACAAGTTCGGCCCCGTTTTATAAATCGGCAATAGCGCTTCACCCCGTTTTCGAAATCGGCAATAGCGCTTCACCCCGTTTTCTAAATCGGCAATAACGCTTCACCCCCTTTTCCAAATCGGCAATAACGCTTCACCTCCTTTTCCAAATCGGCAATAACGCTACATGAGGTCAATCGGCAATAAGAGCACGCAGCCTTCAGAGTCGTCAAATCGAGGTGGAAGAGCTGATAACGGAAGAAGCATAAAGCTTCAAGAGAAGAAGAATGCCCTGAGCACGCCAGAGATCAGCTGATAAGCTTTCCATTTTATCACCTGGCAGAGTGCTTGGCTGCAGTTCCACATCGAGCCACTCCAAGGGGGTGACTCATTCGGATTACGTCACTAACATCGCTAAAAGACTGTGCAAAACTTCGAAAATCGGAAGAAGCCCAATTCTCTTCTCGCTAATGTTAATCCAAGTCGCTCCCGCATAAAATTAGAACAACGATTTACCGCAATCTCATCGTATTCTCTACGCTGTCATACCAAGTAGAACTAACACACACAGTCATTTGCCCTATTCTTCTTTTACACCTACGACAGCTGTCCAAATGTCAATCCAGTTCGGAGCAGTGAACAATGTTACGAGGAGATCAAAATGTAATGAATGTACTGACAAATGGCGGTGCGCTCTCTGTCAGCCTCTTCTCGAGCTTTTCAATCTCGACGTTTCGATCGGTCACGGCGCGGGTCAGGGTTCTGCAATTAATTCATTAAATTTAATTTCATTATCGATGATTAGAAAGTGGTAGATGTTAGCAAGCAATGCAAATACAGTATTAAGATTTTGCCTCTTTTTTTCTTCAAGGCCTTCGAGCAATTCCACTTCGAATTAAGTATCTAAAAAATGAAAACCATTCTAACTACCGTAACCCAAACATGGTGACGCTAAAATGCCGTCAAACTCACTCGATATGCGCCTTGAGCTGTCTGCACTGTCGCTCGAGGCAGACCTCCTCGTCAATGTCTCCGCCGCTCCCGTCGTCTGAGTGCGTCGCTGACCAATGACCTGACAAGGAAACTAAATATTACATATGCATATATATATATATATATATATATATATATAAATATATATATATATAAAATATATATATATATATATATATATATATATATATATATATATATATATATATATATATATACTCTAAAAAGCCTCATCATCAGCAATTGTGAATATCATGTAAAAAAAAGGGAAATACTAAAAGCATATGCCAATAGGTAAAGTTCTAATAAAGGTATAGAGATATAGGAAGAAAGAGATAAAGGAGGGGGAAAGAGAGGAGAGAGAGAGAGAGAGAGAGAGAGAGAGAGAGAGAGAAAGCATTCAGAGGGAGGGTGTGAGAGGATGAGAAAGAGAGAGATTGCAGTTACGAGGCTTATTTAAAAAGGTAGGGAGGAAGAGGTGAAAAAAAGGAACCAGAATCCGGCCTCGGCGACGAGGACGGCGGAAGGGGCGCGCCAGTCTGTCTCTCGAAGCGATTCGTCAGCATCGCACGCAGCTCTGTCGACTCCTCACGTCTTCTGCAATTACATTCATTCAAATTCAATTATTCCTTCCAAAGTGTCAAATTCAAATTTCCCGCTTTGACTCACCTGTCATTCTCTTCCATGATCCGATCGAAGAATGCCTTGATGTTCATGTTTTCTACACCTTGGTCAGCCTTCTCGGCCACGAGTCGCTCAAGCTCGAGCTTCACCTTTGAGTACGCCATTTCCAACTCCTGGAAAAAGTGTGCATTCATTTCTTTTTCAAGATAAAATGCATCACTCCTTTTGTTCCCTCTGTCCTTCTTCTTTACTCCACCACCCTCCATACACTCTCACTCTCTCTCAGTTCCTCTCTCTCTCTCTCTCTCTCGCTCTCTTTCTCTCTCTCGCTCCTCGGCCAAACAAACCTGTAATCGCTGCGTTTCAAACGTGCGAATAGCTGTCCGTCGATCGAGGCTTTCAATCTGCGCATTCGCATCCATGATGGCCTTCAGCCGGTCATTCTCACGCTGATTTTGCTCCGCTCTTAAAAGTATGTCGTCTCGTCTTTGTACTATCATATCGAATTTTCTTCCCCTGCCAGAATAGATTCTCTTTGGTGGTCAGACGTTTACGTGCCACTCTAAACAATAGGGTCAAGATGCAGACAGTTGCTATTGTTTGAGCCTTTCCCCTTGCAGAAATGCCCTTCCATGTCTGCCTCACCTCATCCTGAGCTCGTTGATGATGCTCTGTTGCCGTGTGATGAGTGCGATCTCATCGATGCCCCCTGAGCCGATTCCCCCGAGGGTCACTGCGCTGCCGTCGGGGCCGGCAAGCATTAGGGGCAGGTGATGGAGATTACTGCCTGACGCGCCTGCAAATACGCAAACTGCTCACATAGTCTTTCCTCTATCTCTCACTTTTTTTTGCTTGTTTCTCTCATCTACGCTGTACACTTACTTTGTCTTAATGTTTCACTCACCAATTGTCGCTTTCTCTCTCTCTCTCACCCTCCCTGCTTCTTCCCCCTTTCTTTCGCTCTCTCCGTCCCCTCTGACCTGCTCTGCCATCTCCTCTGATGCTGCCGGCTCTGCTGAAGGCGGGCGACGCGAGTAGATTTGCATTGGCGAGAAGCTGCTCCCTCATCGCGGCCATCTCATTCTCCGCCTCCTGCCGCCGCTTGTCTTCTGCAACAACAGCCCGGATGACACGCTCGGCACGGATTACGGTAACTCACAACGGGTTACGATAACTTCAAGCACCTTTTTGCTTCTAAACACATTTTTTTCCTTTCTTATCAAAAATCCTTAACACAATACAAAACAAAAAAAGAAAGTGCAAAGCTAAGAAGACCAGGCTAATTACTGAAAGGAAGAGCACGAACAAATTGAAATCAAACAGCACGTTTACCAGCATTTCAACGGCCTCAGGCAGGTGCATACTGAATCCCGTGAGTGAACTCTGTGATAGCTCTTATTCAACAAAGGAACGTATTAATTGGGTAACTAATTTTGAACATCATGTTAGAAAGGTAAGGTTAGAGAGGTGACAGCATGACACCAACACAGCAAAGCCAACACACCAGGGAGCACCCGACAAAGAAACGACACCAATTTATCGAACTGAACGCAACACTAACAGAAACAACGGAAAGAAAAGAAAGGATAAATATGACTCGACCAGGGATTGCGGAGACGATGAACAGAGATGACACTTAAACGAGAGGAGCAAATATCAGATAAGTCGCATCTTTAAATAGAATCAAGGCACTCTGGGGTTATTAGTGAGGTCTATGCTGGAACTCATTCGAGATAATAGGGTTAAAGCTGTATCAAATAAGAAATAAACTAACAAAATAACTACCTGATCCTAGTATAGCAAATATGAGTAACTCTTTCAAATAACTCTTTTGGACTAGCTAGCTAAGAAGCTTGAACTGTCTCAATTATCGCAAATAACATTTCGGTAAGAATCAAGTCATGCGTGCAGTTTTCACACCATGCAGGGAGTGAATTGAAAAAGAATCAGGCAATATTACGGGAAAGATTTTTTAACGTGAAAATAAATTAATATTTCAAAACTAAATTGGCATGTTGACAAAGTGAGTGCTGTATGAGAAGGGATATAGGACAGTATACACGGAGGGTTAGACAGAGACGCAGAGAGGAATGGATAGACGCGGATTGCAAAGCAGAATACGAGAGCGAGAGAGAGAAAGAGAGAGAGAGAGAGCGAAAAGACAGAAAAGAAAGAAAGAAAGAGAGTTCACAGGAATCTCTTTGAAAGCGCATAAGGAATGGTCCAGTCGAAACAGCGAGCGCCAATGAGCCAAACGCATGCGACAGACAGACCGATAGAGAGTGACTTCAGCAGATGGTGCTTCTTCTCTTCTGCAGCAGCCAGCTTCATCTCTGCCATCTCGGCCCTCTCGCGCTCCTCCGCCACGCGGCGTTCCGCATCCTCTTTGAACTGTAATTCGTCTTTTATCTAAACTATTACACATCTTTTGGAGTGTTTGTTACCTTGAATTTACAACTCCAGAGGACTTCAGAACAACAAAAGCGAATTTTTAAAGCTCTATAATGTACTGAGAATTCGGTAGCCCACGTAAACTTTGAATCTTCTTCACTTGGAAGGCTAAGGTTCTCAGAGAAAACATTGTATTTGAAAAAAGTTATGTATAAACCCTAGGGCAATCTTAAAGTGAGAATGGAGAGTAGTAAAAGCGGAACGAAAGCTACTAAGGGGGTCGCAGTATGGGAAATGAGATGGGTGCTAGAGGACCACGCCCTAGGATAACAGAAGTGGTCGAGTACTTCCTAAGTTCGTGCGCAGGAAGAGCAGTCAATTACATTAACTCGGGCCAGGCAGACAACTACTGCTGCTCCTCATTTAACTGAACCACCACAGTATTATAATTTCTTCCTTTCTTCATCTCCTCTCTCTCTCTCTCTCCTTATCGTTTTCTCCTTCTCAATCGCTCTCACCCTTTCTCTTTGGTACGCAATCTTTTATTTTGCCATACCAACAAGCACTGACCATGAGCGGTTTCTAACAGTATTCCAAAGGATATAAAAAGAACCGACAGATTCAAATTGATCCTCGACGTACTGCAGCCGAGTGGTTGCTTCCATGAGCTGGGCGTCCTTGATGTCGAAGTCGATTTGAACACGCTCCAGCTGAAAAATACAAAATATTTATTCAATTAACATTCATGATAACAACATTCTCTAAAACAAATTTAGATATATGATTTTTTTCCCACCAGTTAATTTCCTATTATCCGGTATACAAAAATACAGAACGATTTATGCTCCCGAATGCTTTCTATCTACAAAATTTTTCTAAGGAAAAGAAGTTGAACCTCTCCTTCCAGCTTCTCGTTCAGCGCGAGCGCCTTCAGCCTGCAAAACAAGGTAACCGTGAACAAAATTTGCAATTTCTGATAGACATGTGCATTTAGCCGTTACTGGAATCTATGACTAAAGAACAGTCTTCGTCCCCACTGCGAATATTTGGTCAAAAGAGAGTGTTCAAGTTTCACAACTTCACGAAGCGGGAAAAAATTGTGTATAAAAATGGTATTATAAATAATGAAATACTTTTCTGCATCCGTCCACGCTGCCTGGGAACGAAGCATCTCAATTCGAGTCGATTGTTGACTGGTTTCTGCACTCAGGCGAGTCGCCTCCGCGTTCTACAAATGACATATTGTTGACTTTATAGTTATATTAAAATAATTGCTTAAAAACAGTTCAATATAAATTTGGCTTCTAGTTAGGAAATAAATAGCCAAATAAAACCCAAAGAATGCAAGTGAAAGAAACTGCTTGTAAATACCCAAAAAACGAGAAGAGTAAGAGCAATCGCTATCCAGTTAATATATGGGGGAAGAGATTTCAGTGGTAAAATCCGCTTTAGTTTCCGCTTTTTTCCAACAGTCACATAGAGGGAGGCGCCAGATTTTAATACAGTCGAAACTTGTTCAACCCTCCCAGTGCAAGACTAACACCAAAACTGTAAATGTACATCTAGCTCGAACTCTTATAGACAGCTAGTATTTTGTTCAGATCACAGTAAAGATTGACGAATAAAAAAGAATATAACGTATAATAAACCGCCTGAAGTTCATTTTAATGTTTTAATTAAAAATATATTATTAGACAAATAAATAGGTATTATGCAGTTTGTTTGTAACCAATCATTAATCAAAGAAATGATAGAAATCATAATTAGCCTCACCGCGTCATTCAGCTTCATCTGCAACTCGATTATCTTGTTCTCGAAGCCCTTGTTCAACTGCTGCAGACGACCAACGGAGCGTGCTTCGATCTAAACAGGGCAGATAACAAGAGATGAAGCTATGATAATGACGAGGGAGAGAGAAAGGGAAGAGATACAGTACTGACAGGAGAGAAAGACAGAAAGCGAAAAACGCATGAGGCGGTTAGTTTGCAACACTCTTCTCTCTCTCTCTCTCTCTCTATCTCTCTCTCTCTCTTTTCCTCTCATACCCATCCTGGCAAAGTGCCAACCTTGAGTTCCTTGAGCCGCCTCCTCGCCAGCCACCTGCGGACGCATGCTTGGGCGAGAATGATATTCCGCTTCCGCTCGATATCAGCACGTCTCACACGGTAGCCGCGCCAGTAGCGTTGGATGGTCAGCGCGCTCTGCTCGTAGCGCATCTAAATTTACTATTTTTAATTAGCTACTCATAAAATAATTTATTTTAGCTCTTTAGTTTTCAATTTGCACACAATCGATTTACATCAACGAATAAAGAACGTACTGCATATTTAGAGGAAAATAAGAGATAGACATATTTTGAACGGATCCCTGACCTTCTCGAAGAGCTGCCTCGCCACGGTTCCACGGTACGCAGACTGAATTGCAATGACTGCCTCGCGCACTTGTCGGAAGCGCTTCTCTGCCAGATACCGTCTAAATAGTTTAATTAATAAATAAATAAATGAAATAAAGTTAATAAACACTGGCCAGTATGGTTTCTGTGAAGCTTAAATTCAGTTTTAATCTTCAGGAACATGCGCAACAAATTACTACCATTTCTTCTTAGCTACGTTAGTCATTTCATATAGATGGAGCGCAACATCCCATAAGTACGATGCAAAGTGAATATTAGGAAAAAGTGCAGTTATGAATACTATTTGCAAAATATATTATAAATAAACCTGAATGCCGTCTGAATCGTGGTGGCCGCTCTCTCCATCTGAAGATATTTGATCCGACGATAGGCGAGGAACGCTCGAGTGGCTGCCTGCAAGCGGAGAGATAACTCAGTGTTTTCCCTCCCATTTTAAGGAACAGGTAATCAATTTTAGTTTTTATGCTGCACAGTAAAACTATGCAAACACTGACTGATATGAAATATGTTATTCACCACAATAAGTAGTCAACAACTGAATATAAATAAATAAAAATCTCTGGTGTGAAGTGGGAGGCGTAAAGTGCTCAAAACTATCTTCCGCCAGGCAATTAGCAGGGTGCACAAATCACAAAGATGCAACATTTTCGACGCAACGTGAAGATAATCGGCTTGGAGCGCAATATACAGGAGAAAGAAGATAAAAAAGTCTCTCCTCCCGTTCTCATGCAATCTCTGCACTCTTCACAGCTCACTCTACTCTCTCTCTCTACTTCCCTCCCTCTCTCTCGTTCGGTCTTCTAACCTCTTAGCTCGCTGCCACCTCGCTCTCCCAAGGCCCCCAGGAAGAGGGGCAACAAGACCGGCAAGCTCAATGTGTGACTGTGTGGCTAAAGGATGTGTTGAGAGAGAGAGAGCGAGAGAGAGAGAGAGAGAGAGAGAGTGCGAGTGGGAGAGAGAGAAAGAGGGAGAGAGAGAAAGAGGGAGAGAGAGAGACAGAGTAGGGAGAACCTGCAAGAGAAAGAAGCAGCGATGAGAGACCGATCAGAAGATGAGGTGTTGAGCGAATGTGTATGAATACGAATGTGAGAGAAGCAGGCGAAAAAAGAATTGGATGTCATGGAACACCTAGTGAAGCAGTGGGAGAGATCGCAGAGAGAGAAAAGAGTGAGAGGGGGGAAATGCACAGCGAGAGAAGAGAGAGAGAGAGAGAGAGAGAGAGAGAGAGAGAGAGAGTGACAGAGAGAGAAGATAGTACGAGAGAGAAAAAGAGAAGCAACATAGTGCTAGCGAGAGGACTTCGTCAGAGTGTGAATGGAGGAAGGAGATACTGGCTTGGTGCGGCGGGCTAAAAGGACCTAGTTTACTTTGCCCTTTTTTGATATGTCAACATTTTCCATGGAAACGATGAAAGGATGGGCGGTGCTCTGCAATTATCCTCGCCTTTTTTCCCTCTTTTTTTCTCTCTTCCTCGTTCTGGAATTGAGGAAACCAAATTGGAGCGACAATTTAAGACATACACTAGCAGGGAGCTATGCATATCTGGAAGCACTGAGATATATATTTTCTTTCTTTCTTCAGCCCTCTTTCCTTGACTCCCCCTTCGTTCTCTAATTCCACTCTCTCACATTCACCCAATTTCCTGCAGTCACCATAAGGGGCACTTCATAAGCATGAACGTCTAAATGCTTGACCGGATTAGGCCCCTCTCTCTCTACCAACCGGGAATGCCATGCGAGTTGGAAGAAGATGCAAAGCGGAAGAAAGGAATAGACGGGATGGAGCGAATTCTGCATCCGGATATCAAAGTGATATGCACAGAGGGGAGTGCATGATGAAAAACGAGAATACTCTAGGAAGAGAGTGGGATAGAGTGACAGACAGAACGAGAGAGAGAGGGAGAGAGACAGAGAAAGAGAGAGAGAGAGAGAGAGAGAGAGAGAGAAACGGGTAAATGCAAGAGAAGGGATAAAGAAGGGCAAGGGTTGATGGCCCTCCCTGGGGGAGTTGGTGGTCATGACCACTCCTTTTTTCCCTCAAACGGATTCTGAGGAAACCACAGAGATTGCCGCGGGCAGACCAAGATGCGATAAGATCGCTTTGCATAAGATGAAAGGATGATTGAACGACCCTTCGGAAGCACCAAACTTTCTGCACCCTATGCACCTTTTCATCCTCTTTTTCTTTTCAATCTATCTCACTCCTTCTCACCTGTTTCTCTCTGTCTTTTTCTCTCCCACCTCTCTATGTCTCTCTCTCTCTCCCTCGATTGAACGACCCTTCGGAAGCACCAAACTTTCTGCACCCTATGCACCTTTTCATCCTCTTTTTCTTTTCAATCTATCTCACTCCTTCTCACCTGTTTCTCTCTGTCTTTTTCTCTCCCACCTCTCTATGTCTCTCTCTCTCCCTCTCTCTATCTCCTCTCTCTAGACCCCCTATCATTCTCTCTTTTATCTACAATCTCCATATCTCAACGCATCCATCATCTTGCAAACGAACAATCCGGAAGCATCAATGTTCAAACGTGCATTAATAAGCGTGCTCAAAAGGTCAATCCTGTGAACTATTTATTATTAAAAATATAGCTAATAAAAATTTTAAATAAAATAAACAAAGCTGATAAAATGAAACGTGCCTGAATTGTTCTGACGCTCTCTCGAATGCGCTCGTACCGTTTGCGCGCGATAAATCCTCTGAAAAAAAAATTACATTTTGTTTTCGCGCCATTAATTTTCCAACAAAAATATTGTTTATTAAAAAAAGAGTTATAAAAGGTTATGCTTACCGCCAAATATTATTTTTTTTAATTACGTTTTATTTCATACAAGATGAAACAAGAAAAAGCTTAAATGTGTAAATACCTAAAACTCGTCTGAATACGCGTAGCCGATTGCGAGAGCGTCTCCGTACGCTTCCGCTCGAGGAGTGCGACCTAAAGTAGTCAGAAAGTAGTTTATTCTTAAAAGATTTCCTGCTATGAGCTATTCTCATCATAAAATGCTGCCAAATGACAACAATTTAAAAAAAAAACAGAAATACACGCCTTGGCCACGAAAGGACAGGCGGAACGCACTGGCTCAGTTTCTAATGTGTCTATGTCGGCAGCTGGTCCAAAACTAGCCATGCGCACAAGCCCGGGGGTCCAATAAATTACAAGTCACGCCAAACCACCCATACTACACTCATAACGTTTCTCCACGCTGCATGAAGCTCTCCCTTACTACTGCCGGATCAGAAGAAGGAACAAAGAAACTACAAAAACTTTTGTATAAACGCAGTGGCAGAATAAAGATGAAAAAGAGGAACTTTATTTTACAGCACTCATTTAACCCCATCCTTGTTCAATAATGTAGTAAACCAAAAAAAATCTTCTTCCACGCAGCGTAAAATTTCCCTTGGAATTTTTTTTTTCTGATAAAACCAACAAAAACAAATTCTTACTTGTCCAGTCCGGAAGAATATCTTTGTCTTGCCGAGAGCGAACTTCTCATCCTCCAGATGCTTTGTGCAGGCGCGCTTCGCGAATTCACGGGTCTTTTCTCGCCAGAGAGTCTTGCCTGTAAATGTCCACTTCACCATCCATTTCAACTATTTATAGAAACAGAAGAGTTTAATTAAAACTGAACTAAGCAGCAAACATAATCCTACGAATGCAAAATGTTTTTTTTTTCACCTTCAGGATACAGTACTCGGTATCGGCGAGCAAAGTCGTCGTAGGCCCATCTGAAAGGGATAATCACTATTAACACTATTAACTTTAAGGTATATGGGCTAAAAATGGCTTAATTTTGAAATATTTATTTAAAAAAATACCTGCTGGGATATCCGGCTGCCGAAATGCGGACAGTCTCGAGAACTCCACAAGCTCGGAGCTGCTGAATCGCTCGGCGTGGGTCAAAGGAGAAACTCAAATATTTTTTATCACCATTTTATTATAATACATTATAATAGATAATATTAGAATTGAAGTATGAATTGTCCTTCCTACCGTTCCTTCGAGTCGTTTGGCTTGATGCAGCGAACGTAATGCGGCCGAGTGGCGCCCAGGACGTGCACGAGTTCTTTGAGTGAATCACGAAACTGCAACAGTTCATAAAAAATTTTATTCCATCGCAACTGCTCGCCTTATAATGCTTCTAACAATAATACTTCTGCTGATGCATCATAAAATTTTCGTAAATGCATATAAGACATTTCGCGAGGCAGCAAAACCACAATGAGTCCTATTTTAGCCAGAGCATATTTTGGTTTTTCTTTGGGATTTTAGTTATTGTAGCTTATTTATAATTAAGAATAAAGGATTTTTTATTATTCTCTAACACGTTGTTTAAACAAAAGGCTAATATTTTCTTTAATGGCTACATGCTATTCGTCTTCCCTTTCTAGTCCAATAAAAGAAAATTAAACTCCCACCTGGCTGGCGACTGTCCGCTTTGCTGTCCTCCTTCCAATGCTGCCTGTTCCATTTTCGAGGTTGCCAAGAGCAGGAGCGAGAATTTCGCGAAGCAAGTCGAACTAATTAATATACCCTTTCGATATTTCATTGCTCATATATATTTATTTATATGTATTCTTTGGGTTTATCACTAATCCATAATAAAAAAATAAAATAAAAATAATCGGTGATACAAGTAGTTAATAATGTAAAAGAGACCTTGGTCTTAGCCACAACGTCAAGAAGCTGCTCGCTCACGGTGTCTTTGTTCTTCTCCAGGAAACCGTCCACCGAATACGAAACGTCCGCCGCAAAGTGCTTGATCTGTGAAGCGATGAATTTTTTATTGAAAGAAATTCCAAAATGAATTTTATTTACTAAGCGGTAAACGAAATTATGATGTCCTACCATGAAGGAGGCAGATCGAATCTTCGGAAGTTGCAGCTGGTCTTTCTTCTTCAGCTCTGGACAGTTTGTAATCTGCGTCAGCCATCCACTGTCAGATCCACGAACCACCTTGAAAGTTGTCTATTTTTATTTATTTTATTTTATAGTATAAATAATCTCTTCGTAATACACAAACAGTTGTAATGATTCTCCTTCAGTCTTATCCTCTCGCTCTTTCTCGATATTGCTCCCATGAATGTATACAAACACACACTCTTTCTATCTTTATCGCTCTCTCTCTCCCTCTCTCTCTCTCCCTCTCTCTCTATTTCTCTCTCGCTCTATCTTTCTCTCTCGCTCCCTCTCTCTCTTTTCTCTCCCTTCTCAATCAATTCTTCTCTCTCATTCTCTCTTCTCCCCTCTATCACTCTTTCTTCTCTCTTTTCTTTCTCTCTCACCTTGCACTGCTCGTCGAGGTAGTCGATGAGTCCCGGCCTCGATTCGATCAAGTCAATGCATGGCTGATTATCGTAGAAGTCGATGCGGACCCATGCGATCTCTTCTCTTTAAAATTGCGCTTTTATATTACAGACTCCTAGATTCATTAATTGCTGCCATACGCGTTAACCAATCATAATGATTTTAGTATTGCTTCGTTACATTCATGTACATAATTCCAATGATATTCACGATTACAACACAAAAGAGACCTCTCGTATTCCTCCTGCTCCAGCTTGAACACATGCTGATTAAACTGCTGCTGAAGCTTCTCGTTGGCGTAGTTGATACAGAACTGCTCGAATGAATTCACTTCGAAAGTTTCGAATCTGTAAATTAATTTGTTCTTTCTTTCTCCTATGTCCACACATTGATAAAGAAACTAACAAAGTGCATGGGAAATTATTTTCTTCGCTAAAAATTTTTAACTATTAAATCCTAAATCAATACAAGAATGTACGAAATAGAATATTAAATATGACATCTGACCCGTAAATATCCAGGACGCCGATAAATTTCTTGGCAGCGGCGCGGGTCGAGTTGGGAGAGAGAAGCATTCCAGAAGAGGAAGAGGAAGCTGCCCCTCCGCTCCCTCTCAACGCGCTGTTCACCTTCTCTACCACCCATGCGAAGGTGTTCGCGTAGATGAGCTTCGACAGCGCGTCGCGGTTTCGTTGAGCCTGAGCAGGCAAATAGAAAGTAAAACAGCCATTATCAACAGGAGACGTCAACGCCTTAAACTAAGTAGAATAAAAAAAACTTGTCCGTGGAAAAGAAAGTGAAGACATATTTATTCACAGAAGAAACTAAACATTTTAAATTATATTTCAAATCATTTCATTGCCTATTATTTGTAAAACTTCTTTTTTTATTTCAGCGGTGCAAGTAGCATCACCGCTGTGTAAAGAATTACCTTTATTGAATTCAAGGAATGCAAACCTCCTTCATGTCTAGTGGCTTCCGAACGACTTCAGTAACAGCTTTAATTTCACGAGCAGTCAGCCACAGTCTGGGAAACGAAGGTTAAGAAATACAATTAAAGTAGTAGTCAACGAAAGCAAAAAGGAGAACAATTGAAGAAAAAATGGACCATTACACCCACAAAAAAAACTTAGGACAAAAACTACTGAATAACAAAATATAAATTGTAAAAATAAATCGTGAAATACCTTAAGGACGCCTCATCAATCTGATATAGATCGCTACACAGCTTCGATAACGCCGGAAGACTACCTCTCTAAAAACAGAAGAAAATAAATCCTCATTAGCCACTCCAAAATTGAGAGGAGAAAAAGTAAAAAGTAAATAAGGATTAAGTGTATTAGATAAATTTTCAGATTTAATAAGAAGAGCAATATTGCAAGACGTAAAATATATAAAACGATGACCTGAATGCCGGCGGCATCGTCAGAAGCGCTGAAGTCGACATTGCCAAGGAAGAGCACTCCGGCGAGTACGCGAAGCAGCTCGCTCTGCTGTTGCGGGGAGAAGCCGACATCGGCAAGAGCCTGATGGCAATTTTTTCTTTAAATTAATCATTTCATTTCATTTATTTACGGCATTAGTGTAAAACGCATGTGGTGAGAGAGATTAAAGATACATGAGATGAATGAAAAATAAGATACAGAGAGAAATAGCTCTCGAATAAGCAGGACGTCTTCGTTGCGGTTTTGGGCTGCAGAAAAACAAGGCAACCACTTTGTAACAACAGATCAATGTCATCTCTCAGAATGTTTTTTCAAAGACTAACAATTTAAAAAGAGTAAGATTACCTTCATGGTTTGTCCGAATTCGCTGCGATCATCAACTCCGTCGAGATGGCAGGCGCGGCCATGATTCACGTAGCTGTAGTGCGAGGCAGCTTCTGAAATCACGTCTTTTCTTTTTTTAACTAATTTTTTTATTAGCCTTGAAAGTGACATTAAGTTAGCTTTAAAAACCGTCAGTTTTATTTAATCGAACCAAGCTGCAAGCTGCTTAGCAGCGGATCATCCCTTGCAGCGCACATCTGGTAGAAGATGTGGTAGTTGCGCTCGTTTGATGCCTACAAAGAATGCAGCGTTTAGACAACAACAATACCATTTTCGGATTTCTTCTTTATATTAAAAAAAAACTTCAGAAAAAAATTTCTCGCCTGAAAGACAAGACGAGACTTCTCAAGAAGATACGTCCGCATCTCTGCGCCGGAAATAACGAAGCGATCACCGAAATTCAGCTGAAATTGAAATTAAAAATAAATAAAAAATTGAAATAAAATATTTGCTGCACAAACAGAGCAAACTAAACTCCAAAAAAACTTTGCATCAATGCAGGACATTAGAAACATTGGCTGTGATAGAAGAAGAAGAAAAATCCTGACCAACCTGAATGTACTTTCCGAAACGACTGGAGTTATCATTTCTGATAGTCTTGGCATTTCCAATGGCCTCCATGATAGGATTGGAGGCAAGAACTCTCTGCTCGATTCTCGCTTCTGATTCCCCTCCCGACTTCTTGCTGCCACCACTGCCGCTGCTGCTGCTCGCGCCTCTCTTCGAACTGGCGACCGATGCAAAGTACCTCAAGTTTATTTATAATTTACTTACTTTTCCTTGGAATTGAACAGAAGAAGCAATCTATCTATTTGCATCTTTCTTACCTCATAACAAACTTGGCCGAGACAGTCTTTCCCGCTCCTGACTCGCCACTCACGATCACTGACTGATTCTTGCCGTATTCGCTGAGATCGTAGAATGCCTGAACATAGAAATGGTTCTTGATCATCTTCACTTAAAATCCCATCTTAAAACTCTGCTGCAAATGGAAAAAAATATCTGCAAATACATTCATCATAGCCATAATTTTTTAAATTAAATTAATTAAATACCTCCTCGGCGACAGCATAAATATGAGGGTCAAGCTCGCGGACTTGCTTCCCGACACCGCGGTACACCTGGAAAGATATAAGGAATTCTTGGTTACTGCCAACAAATGCATAAATATATTAAAAATAACGGGTATTTGTAGGAATTTTAAGTAGGAAGTCAGTCTCTTGGTCACAATATGCAAGTGAGAGCAAGATGAAGAGAAAATTATCATAAGAAAAAAAAAGATACTTCAGACTATTTACTTAGGAAATCCATCTACTGTGGTTGGATGTGTGGGTTATAACCGCCTAAATGCAGAAATATGAACCTGAATAATTTCATCAGCATAAAGATGCGAGCAGTCTGCGTACGGGTTCACTGCCACGAGAACGATGCCGCAATACGTGTAGATGTTCTCGCGCTCCACGAAGCGGTAAGCAACGTTGTGCAGGACTGCAATCAAACTTTCTCTCGCTCTTATAATAGAAGTGCTCGAGAGAAACTATTTATTTATATAAGCAATTTTTTCCCTCCTACCAAGAAAACATATTCTTTAATTAATTTTGTTACATTCCCAGGATAAATGATACATTATTACAGATCAATATCATAAACCTACTTTCTAATTATACTCTAACTATGTCAGTCTAGTATGCCTTTCTCCCTCACTATCGCTGCTTCTCTCGTATACCCTTTCCGTGGTATTTCAAATGTTTTAAAATATTTACTAACTGTCACTCTAATTCTTATCTCTCTCTATCAATCTCTCTCTCGCTCGCTCGCTATCTCTCTCTCCTTGCAACCTGCAGG
Organism: Allodiplogaster sudhausi; assembly: GCA_945643635.1. Taxonomy (NCBI): domain Eukaryota; kingdom Metazoa; phylum Nematoda; class Chromadorea; order Rhabditida; family Diplogasteridae; genus Allodiplogaster; species Allodiplogaster sudhausi. Next base: position 654,330 of record CALZFC010000042.1, on the reverse strand, counting down.
CTCGTGAAGATAAGAGAGCTTTGTCAAGTCATCAGCACCAATGAGAATGTCAGGATTCCTCAAGAACGGCAGCTGTTCGAGTGACTTCACAGAGATCTCAACTGTCTGCAACAAGAGATGACGTGCATTTCATATTGTGAAATAGTTGAATAAAAAACACAATTATGTCTAATAAATAAATAAGTAAATTAGGATCGAAGACATCCTTTAGCCAATAAAATAACCATTAATACGAGTTGGCTATTACGAAGCTAATAAAAAGAAGAATTTGCTCCACTCTCATTAACTCTTATAATACTAAAAATATATGCGCAATTCTCGAATAGCAGCACCATTCAAAGGAGGATATTTACCAAATCTGGTCAGAAGAAGGAAGGAGGAGAGTGAAGGGGCATAAACTTTGATTCTTCCTGTCCATTTCTCAATGATAGGGGCATCGCCGAGCCCGTCATCACTCGGCCCCACCCACGGCCCCTCAGGGCTAATTTATGGTCAATCGACGCCTTCGGATAACATTCCCTCGCTATATATGTCTTTCTTCAAGGTTCTGAATGACTGATCACCCAAGGGGCGCAGGGATTCTGCTGAGGGGCTTTGAAGAAACAACACGCTTGAATGGACATGTTGATAACAGAGAGAGGGAGAGAGAGAGAGAGAGGGAAAGAGAGGAGAGAGAGAGAGAGAGAGAGAAAGAAAGAACGAGAGAGAGAGAGAGAGAGAGGAGAGATTTGTGAAAAGAATGATGTGATGAGCGTGTGCGAAAAGAAAAGGATAAATAGAGAAAAAGGAGAGACTGACATCGGAGGGGCAAAAAATAACAAGCAATGCCAGATCTTTTTCTTTTTACTGAAAAGGCCTAAAAACACTAGACTTCCTACGCAAGCAAAGGAGCAAGAACGAATGTTGAAGGCCTAGAAACCTCAGTTTAAAAATAGCAGGAACTTTTTATGCAAAGAGATATTGCGATAAGATATTCCAAGACAATAAAGGAATAAGCCAAGTGAAAAAACATAAACTTTCAAATTTAATATTTAGAAATAGCAAAAACCCAATTTCAAAGCGCTGCGCACCGCGCGAAATCCGTGGTTTTCATATACCAGTCTAATGGCAATTAATGGCCAATCATGCAGCAAAAATGTTCATACACATTTAATGTGCACTTTTAACTCAACTCTATCGAGGCCTTTCATCCAAGATATAATAAAGCATAATAATAATGATGGCATAATAATAATAGTGATGAAGCGACCTCATCATCCTCGAGTTTGATCTGAACTACGGTAGTCGTGAAGGTGACGTCATGGAGAAGTTCTCCAGAGATCCACACGTACTCCGGATGGCGATGCCAGACACGCGCACCTAGCAAGTAACACTCGACTTCACTCCTTCCTTTTATTATACTGGGCCAAAATATTAATTTCACTTAATGAAATTCTGCCACAAAGAAACTATTGTCAGAAAAATCAATCTACATGAACTCTTCATTTCAATACACCAAGGACAGCCGGACCGTCTAACAAATCATAAAAGAAAATATTCTTTTCATGCGACATAGAAGTAGCTCCAACTTACGGAAAAATAAACACTATCGGGACTACAGACTTACTACTTAAACTACTCCATTGCCAGTACCTTTCTTGTAGTTTTCGAGCGGGTAGAACTGGCCACGGCCAAGGGTCGCGCCGCCGTCCCACATCTTCAGAGATCTTCTACTATCTGGACTAGTCTTTCAGAACATCCATGCGATCTATAAAAAAATAATTAAATTAAATATTTCAGCAATATTCAAATTTAAATTTTAAATGCGATCATAATACTGCATAACTACTTTGAGCGCTAAATCCCTCACTCAATCACATTTGGTGAAGCAATGGGTTTCGCAAGTTGGCAATCAATTTCGAAACGGGAAAAATATCTCTCAAGAGAGCAGAATAGGAAAAGCGAGGGAGATAACGAGTCGGGGAACGGCCATAAAATTAACGGGAAAGAACTCGGCGATGGGTAGGCAAACCCCATTCTTGGAGCGATGCATGATTACGTGAGAATTCTAATTGCTCCGAATGGCGCGATGACTTCCGGCAAAGGAAAATAAATTACTTAGCATGTGAAAGAAGTTGTGTTGCTTACTATTTTAATCTAACAAAAGCAAAAAAAATTGAAGCAGGGGCCCAAAAAAGATTGGAAAGTGAAAAGTAAAAAAATATGCAGGAATATACAAAAAAAAACGGCCACCAACAATATTTTGTCATTTCGCAAGTCTATTTAAAATGCTCTGAAACTCACTCTTCACATGAAGGGAATATTTTGTAACTGCAAGCGCGGGGGGGGGGGGGCAATGTATTGTTGATGTACAGGGGGGATCATGCAAATCATGGCCCGTTCCCAATATTCGATCATATTTCTCAACACTTTCTAGTTCGGTATTTCGAAACACGTCGTGGTTCTTGCCGCGTCGTTCGTTTAAAGACCTTTCAAACGCGGAAAAAATACAATGGAATAATCGGTATCCTAGTTGGGGGGGGCAAAATATTTTGATTTTTCAATCTACCACAAATCGTGCCCATTGGGGTTTTAGGCCATGGGGAACACGAATATAGGGTTATAGACCGTGGGGAACACGAATATAATGTTCAATTAAAAAAAATTTCATTTAACAAAGTTACAGTACTTCCACGGGGAGTCAAGGCGACACTTAGATAACATTTTAGTGTACTGTTGTGTGCGGGGTCTGCGAGCTGCGTGCGGGTAGTGCCACTTTTTTCGACATTCCATGAATGGCAGAGCGTGAAAAAACGGTAACACTAAATTAGGGGACGCCATGTTAAAAGATTTTAGTGTAGCACTAAAAAATCACTAGGCAGCATTAAAAATCACTAGTGCACCGGATTTCGAGTGAATACGGTACCACTAATTAGAAATATTTGTAATGAATAGGCTCATAGCACGAATTCCCTTTATGCCAATCTTGGGATACTGTCCTCTCCGCTTTTTCTCTAAGTGTCGTATTTGCACTGCGCTGACTCTCCGTGACTTCACATGTTTGTCCTACTTTTCATCTAAACTCCTGCACTAAAGAGTTGTCAGAGCTGCCAAACACTAATATAGTGTCAATAGCACTATCGAATAGAGATGAATCGAAAAGAAGGTAATATTCGAGTTTAACAGGTCTGAAAACCCCTTCGAGCAGCATTTTACCTGAACATATGTCAAGTAAAAGTACTGTAACTTAGTTAAATGACAAAGTAATACAAAATGAACATTATATTCGTGTTCCCCATGGCCTAAAACCCCCCTGTGCACGATTTGGGGTGAATTAGAGAAAAAAAATTATTTTGCCCCCCTAATAATCGTATGCCTAAAATTGTTCTTGTTGAAAAAAAGTAGAGCACAATTAGCAACGAAGCGAGCGTCAGAGACACCAAGTTGGAGAACGTGAGAGGCGAGAAAAATGAGCGCATGGGAAAGAGAACAGTAGAGAAAGAGAGAGAGAGAGAGAGAGAGAGAGAGAGAGAGAGAGAGAGAGAGAAAGAGCTTGTTAAAAAGTGTAGAACTGAAAATAAGGTTGACTCTTGGGATCATGAGATAAGGAGAAAGGAATTGGGAACAAAAGAAGGGTTAATTATTCCTAATGGAGAAGATGGAGAGAGAGGAGAGAAAGAGAGAGCAGTGGGAGATAATGTGTGAGTGAGAGAGCGAAAGAGTGACTGTGAGAGAGAGGTGCATGGATGGAAAGAACGGAGTCCATAAAGTTTGGTAGCTCTTAAGGAAGGCGACAAGTCCAGAGCAACAAAGAGAGTTAGAGAAAGAGGGAGAAAGAGAGAGAGAGAGAGAGAGAGAGAGAGAGAGAGAGAAGGGTTCCCACCTTCTTGAAGAAGGTGAGAGGGATCATGCATACATGCATGCATGCCCCAAGCTGTGCGGTGGAAACGAAAGGATATCCTTATATTGATCAGAGTCCAAATAGAGTAAGCCACCTGTGTCCGACATGGCATTGTTGACATCTGCTAGCCAGCGGACAACTGGGAAAAGCAATCAATTAGAAGCAGTCCAGCTAGAGCCTTTTATAGACCCCTCGGCAGAAGGGAGGGTCCGTTTGGGTTAGTTTGGATGAACGAACACCTGGTCCGTATCCCCCCTCGGGTTTGCCATTGGGTCAAGCATTAGCAAGACAAGCATTAGAACAGTCAGAATTAGTAGACGGTCTCACTTCGCAGTGGGTTCATTCCGCACTAAGTCCAGTTCCATTGTATGTCAGAAACAACACGACTGCGGATGATTAGCTCACTTATCAGAAGATCCACCGAAGAGAACTCAGGGACCAGCACTAAAACCGGATTCATCTAAAAAAAAGATTCCACCGTGAGCGAGACTACTAAAGAGAACGCGGTAAGTGTCAGCGAGAGCTGCGCCTAATCACTGCTAATGATCTACAAGTGACTCATTTATATAATATCCAAATCTTATAAAAAATCACTGCTCCGAATCTGAAAAGTACTACAGGGCATCGGAGGAAACGAATTGGACACAACTTGTGGAGTATGATGAGTCGGGTAGCTTACAGGGTTTAACCCCTTTCAGGAGGGGGCAGAGGATGAAAGTGAGCGACTTCCTCTGCATCTTCTACAGCTCGCACACGTGAACAACAAGATGTCTTCCTCTACATCATGGAGAAAACGAGGGAAAGAAAAAGTGGAGAAAGCAGTCTAGATGAGGAAGTGCTTATGAGAGTGTAGTGGAGGAAGAAAGAGTAAGAGTAAACTGTCAAGAGGAGAATGAAAGAGAAGAGTAAGAGGGAGAGAGAGAGGGAGGAAGAGAAACAAAGAATTAGGGATAACCATAAGCGGAAGGGACATAAAACATTGAGTGCTACCGGGGCAAACTCAGGAAGTGTGTCGTGTGAGAGTGTATGGCATATGAAGAATGCGCACAAAGGGAAGAGCAAGAACGAGAGAAAAGGAGAGAGAGAGAGAGAGAGAGAGAGAGAGAGCGTAGGATGGACTCAAGTGTCAAGTGCAAGAGGGGCCAGGCTGCGATGGGGGAGGCTGGCTGGATGGCAGTTCTTCTCTTCTTCACTCCTCTTCGCTTCCACTGGTCAGTGGACTCTACTGATGCTCCCTATGGCCAAATTCTATTCTCTGCTTCTCTCTATCACTCTGGTGCTCGCTCATTTTTTCTCCATCTTTCTCCTCTCTAACATCTCTATCTACCCTTGCTTTCTCTCTAGTTATATATCTCTCTCTCAATGTCTCTCTCATTCATGCAGATGAGGGAAGAAGGGCATGAAATTCAGAGCAGGCTCGTCTGCTATTAATCATGCGCGCTTGTTGTCTGTTCGAGAGCGCGTAACTGAAGGACCACACTAATGTTCGCAGGAATATGTAGAGAGATGTGTAAGATTAGAGAGAGAGAGAGAGAGAGAGAGCGAGAGATAAAGAGAGAGAGAGAGAGAGAGAAGCAAAAAGGTATTAGAGGTGACATAGAGCGGCTGCAGACAAGCAAAGAACACGACAGAAAAACGGTCAAGATCACATCTTGCGTCCCAGCACTCCGAAAAGAGGAAAGTGCGACTAAGAATGACAGTAAGAGAGAGAAGATAGAGAGAAAGAGAGAGATAGAGAGAGGAAAGAGAGAAGATAGAGAGAAAGAGAGACAGAGAGGAAAGAGAGAGAAAGAAAGAGAGAGAAAGAAAGAGAGAAAGAGAGGGAGAGAGAGAGAGAGAGAAAGAGAGGGAGAGAGAGAGAGAGATAGATGAGACGCTAAGACAATCAGATAAGAATATGACGTCAAAGAACAGTGATTACATTTCCTATCTAAATTTTTATTTGTTATAATTAAAACAACCTAGTAAATTTAACGAGTTAAAATAAGTAAATAACAATACCGCAATGCGGGGTGAGAACCTCAACAAGATCACTAGGGCTGAAGAGAAGAGATACAAGGGAGCGAGAAAGAGAGGCAGGAGAGCAGAGAGAAAGAAATAGAAACAGAGAGGGAAAATAGAGAGAGAGAGAAGAGAGGGAGAGAGAAATAAGACAGCCTAGATAGCGCTGATTACATTGAGGACCTGAGAAGCAGACTTGCAAGAGCGGTCCTTTAGGGCACGTAGCCTTGTTTGTCTTTATGTCTACCGCGGAGGCAATGAGGGAGACGTTGGGACGAGCAGCGTACCACCACAAGAAAGAGATGGACTGCGCGATCTGACCAGGGAGAGATAAAGAGAGAGAAAGAGAGAGAGAGAGATAGCGAGAGAGAAAGAGAGAGGGACAGAGAGAGAGATAGATAGAAAATAGCTAGCGAGACTGAGAGAGAAAGAGAGAGCGAAAGAGAAAGCGCGCGCTGGATTAGACAGATAAAGCGAGTGCAGAGAAGGAGGGCGGCAAGAAGGGTGCACGAAAAGAAAGGAGCATCTACATTGTCATGGTGCAACAAAGTGAAGGAGAGCAGCCTTTCTCTTGCCTCATTGTGAGCCTTGCTCTGAAGGGAGGGAAGGAGGGGGCTATGAAGCCTGGTCAGGGTGAGGTGGTTGACTGTCTTCGGGTCTGCAGCCCTTCTGAGTTAGGAGAGGTCAGACTCGAACCAAACGTAAACTCGGATAAAAGGTGGAACAGAGAGGAACGAGAGAGAAGAGACAAGGCCAAGTTGAGAGAGAAGAAGCGCACAACATCGACCGAACTCCATTCTGGAAAAGACTAGCGAGCGATCGTTGATAAGCTCATTAAAGATCACAAAAAGTGATGGAATCAAACATCATCCATCAGTTCATCTGTAGAAAATGAAGAAAAGTTAAAGTTACGAACTTCACTGATGAATGAAATAAGATGAAAAATGTCTAAAAAGGTCGTATAAAATACAGCTTATGACACCGAGAGATATGATTCAGGTCAATCACTACGTTCGAACGAAAAGTGCCAAAAGGACAGACGGCACGGCTTTTCCTTTTTCTCTCCCTCTATCTCTCACTATTACTTCAACTTGTCCACTTCGTATGCACAAGAAGAGACGCGCCAGAAGAAGAGATAGCCAGTCATCGCATTGTGCAATTCAAAGGTTGCGCACGCTCCTGCCAATCTCTCGTACCTTTCCTTCTCTCTCTCTCTCCCTCTCTCTCTCTCTATTCCTTCTACATCTCTCTCACCTAATGTTCTCGTCTGCTTCTCCATCCCCTCTCTACTATTCACACTCTCTCTCCACCACCTCCATTCTGTGTGCTCTTCTCCCGGATGGCGTCAGAATTGATAAAGAGGATGGAACAAGGCTCTTGGGCTGGGCCGCGTTTTGTGTTCATCGACAAATGTGAGATGGTGCCTTGTTTCGTTATCACTATATATTTATCAGCCTCTCTAAAACCTCAAATGGGTTGGACAGAAACCTGGCAAACATTGCGAAACAGCTGTACGTCTTATCTGTAAGTGATGACGGGGAGAAGGCAAATAAGAGAGAGAGAGAGAGAGATGAGAGAGAGAGAGATGAGAGAGAGAGAGAGAAAGAGAGAGAGAGAGAGAGAGAGAGAGAGAGAGAAGGAGGCTTTTGCCATCAAGACGAAGGTGGATCAGAAGGGAGCAAAGGTGTGAGGGGTGGGGGAGCTGAAGATGGAACCGGACAGGTGTTGTGCAGAAAAGGTGATGATGAGGAGGGGCACTCAAGGCAGGGAAAGGGAGGAGGGAAAGAGAGAAGGAGAGGGGGAGAGAAAGAGTGAAATAAGGAGAGAGCGAGAGAAAGAGAAGGAGAGGGAGAGAGAAGTAGAGGGGGAGAGAAAGAGTGAAATTGGGAGAGAGCGAGAGAAAGAGAAGGAGAGGGAGAGAGGGGGCGAGAAAGGAAGGAGCAGAAAGCAAGCAAGCAGCCGGAATCCTACGAATAGATACACGAAGAAGCTGCTCTCCTCGCTCCTCGCGCATTTTGTATAGCCATCCCCGAGGCAGCGATGGTCATTCTCCCGCCGCGTTTGTGTTTCTGTCTCTGTGTACACGTTACGAAATATGATGACGGCGCGCGGGGAAAATAACACTTGGAAAAAGTAGAGAGAGAGAGAGAGAGAGAGAGAGAGAGAGAGAGAGATGAAGGTGGCATGCAGCTGAGAGAGTGAGAGAGCAACCAGGCGCCTTGGTAACAAATGGACAAAACCTGACTTCATAACTAGTATGGATAAGGCCACCGGGAATGCTCGAAAGGATCAAGGATAAGGGTAGGTTACGGAACTACATGAAACGGAAGTGTTAATTCAGAATGGTCTGGTGCGTCCCTCGAATATAATGACTACAATTTTAACAGAGTTTTACAGTATCGGCTAAAAATTTAAATAAATTGGGACAAATTCAATAGCTGTTCAATTCCAATGATTTCATTTCCACAACCATAAGGCTTGCATTTAAAAAAAGCAAAAACGTGCGAGATTTGGCAAACCTTACTAAAGAAGGCTTTGCTTCTCGAAAGGATCCAGACCAAAGCTCAGATTCAGCACAGTCGAAAGCAGGAGAAAAACCTGCAAACCCAGAAGTGGAGCCACTAATTAGATGTCAAGCATCGCGGCAACCAATAGCAACAATGATTCACAACATCCAAGTAGAAGCTGAAAATAAAATTAAAACAGTTGGAAATCTGAATGATGCATACAAATGGTTAGTTCGACGAAAACATAAACCATAATTTGATGAGACCAGCAGTATTTACAGCAAGGGAGTCGAGACTGTCGAGAATGTATGCGATATATACTACTTCCCACGAAAAGAAATGGTCTTAATCAGAAAACTTGAAAAATTTCGCGCTGACCAGAAAGGGGGTCTGGCTGAACGAATAGACTACTCTTACCTGACTCTAAACCACATCAATCTGATGCCAAACATGGTGCTACCCTAGTTTCTAGAACAGCGCCGTAGCACAAATTATGGATTTGCTGCATTTCAGAAGGCTATACCTGGATCAAGCATACTGCTAACAAAGTAAATGAACCCAAAGCAATAAGCTACACGAGCAGTCGGAACTGCTACGAACATTCAGTGAAAAGGCAAAAGTTTGTGGATGTACACGAAACAATAAACAGCAAGAGGGGCTTGTAAACGGGGAAAACAGAATGGAAGCCAGACCAGCATTCTGACCGCATTTCAAATGTTTTTAGTGTGCGAACATTGCTAGAACAAATTACTAATTATAGAAATTTTTCAGCATGAAACCGGATAGTTCCACTATTACTCCTAAACTACTTAAAAAATAAGTAAAATGTTAAAATAAAGGTGTGCTAAATTCGACCTACGCTTGGGAAAATTCAGGCAATATGTCGACTGTGTGTCAAACATGTATCCTTTGAAGTGTAATACTAAAATTGTTTAAAACAGTATCATCACTATCCGTTCGAGACTTTTGATCACATGAACTGCTAGGCGATTCATATGATCAAACGTTTCGAATGGAATTCAATCATACTGTCATATAATTCTAATATAGTACTTGAAAGGATACACGTTTGCAACACAGTCGACAAATTGTAATACCGTTCTTTAGCGTAAAAAAAATTTCACTCTCCTTTATTAAACTGTTCAGCTTATTTTTTATGCGCTTTTGAAAAAATATTGGAATCATCCACTTTTATGCTGAAAATTTTTGATAATTAGTAATTTGTTCTGGCAATTAGCTTTCATAATCACAGAATAAAATACATTATTTGTTAAAATTCAGGGCAAAGTGTTCTTGTTTTTTATTGTTTTTTTGTTCATGCCTGCTCCGGGCCCGTCCAGTTACACCCATGAGCTGCGTTAAAATAAAAATCAAGCACAATTGCCGCTGTTAAACTAAAAGCTATGTATGTATATATGTACGTGTTTTTGTAATTGAATGGTTACTGGTTTTATCTAACTCGAATCTGCATTATACAAATTATAACAGTTTACCTTTTATGAAAGATGCGTACGGTTCATAGCTTCGCATGGCAGGACAAGCCTCTTCGAATAGCGAGCCATTGGAAACTGGTGCTTCTGGTCCTGGCGCGAACTGTATACAACTCAACGCCGAGAAACGGAAGTCGCCATTTCGTGTCTTCTCGTTCTTTCTTCATGTGTATCGCTCTTTTCTTCATCTCTCTCTTTCTCTCTCTCTCTCTCTCTCGCTCTCTCTCTCTCTCGCTCTCTCTCTCTCTCTCTCTCTCTCTCTCTCGCTCGCTCTTGCATACTGCCGTGAAAGCGGTCTTACTCATTTCTCTCTGGTATCTTCTTACACTACGGTACATGCGTGAAGTCGAAACTGCATGCCTAACATAAGCTAGCGGTTGCTGCGTGAGGAAAGGAACGACAGCAATCGTTTCTTGAGGGCACTGTTGTCGATGGAACTTCTTTCCCAATCTAGCTCCTTCAAACTCGGTTTGGCAGTATGCTGTTCTCTCTCTCTCTCTCGCTGTCTCTCTCTCTCTCTGTCTCTCTCTCTCTACTCTCCCGTTGCTGTCCGATTAACTTTCTCATCCTCTTCCTCTAGGTTATATATTGTTTATCTGGCTTGCATTTAAGTGGAGTTGAGAAAGAAAATCGGAGGAAATTAGGAAAATATGTCGCAATCAGATGGTTAAGAGGCCGCTACGAGGTGACCAATAGGTGCTTAAGGCACCTTAGAAAAGAGAGAAAAAGAACCAACAAAACAAAGCAAGAATTATAAAATAAGAGGAAACACACATCAACTATCCTATTTGTGAAGAAATTCATATATATGCTGCTTCTAAATTTGAACTTGCACAATTTAAAGCGATGGCCGCGAGTGAAGTTCGAGGATGGAAAATGAAATATATCATTGGCCTTGATGCCATATATCCCTTTTACAATCTTAAGGGCTACAAAGAGATCATTGATCTCCCGGCGGACTGATAGAGACTCTAAGTGAACATGTTCTAAGCGTTCGTGGTACGACAGAGAGAGTCCACATCTGGCAAATGCTAATCTAGTGAAACGTCTTTGAACGTTCTCAATCTGTCTGATAAGACACACTTGATGAGGGGACCAGATCTCCATACAGAACTCTACAAGTGGGCGGACATATACGACAAAAAGACGAATTAGAAAGTTTAGATTGCGTGACCGAAAATTCCTCAAAATATGAAAGGAGGCTCTTGTTGCCTTCCTACAAATTATGTCAATATGACTATGGAATGATAGATCACTAGATATCTGAACACCGAGGTCACGATAAGAATTCGTAAGGGGTACTGGAGAGGAGTGGAGGATTGGTTGGAAGGGGGGATGGGCAGTGCCAACGGGCATGAACATCGTCTTCTTCAGGTTGATGCGGAGTCCCCATGTTGTCGACCACTGATCGAGGCATTCGAGGGCGCGCTGAAGAAGAGCGGTGTCTGCAATTGTATAGAGTTTGGCATCATCAGCATATAAAGAACAGAATGAGCCAATTGGTAGACAATCAGGCAGATCATTTATGTAGATTAAGAACATTAGAGGACCGCATACACTACCTTGTGGTACCCCAGAAAGGACTGGATACTCTTCCGATAATTCGCCATCAACTATAACGCGTTGTAATCTACCACATAACTACTGGCGTGAGCGTTCCTTCTGTTTTTTGCCCTCTTCTAGTCAACTACACTTTTTGGAATGTTTTCTACTATTTTTTCTTACTGGTTCCCTCTTCTCCTATTCCCTCCTCTCAACCGTTGAACTTGTCCAATCTCCCTTAGTTAACAATTCCATCCGTTCTCTTGCATATTCTCTACTCCAAGAGCATCGACACGCGGTTGCCAAGACGGGAAAGAAGACCGACAATTCATACCTAACATCCGAGAGCCCTACATCATATCTCATGGTCAGAAAAATTATATATCTTTATCGAACACTAAGAAATGGTAACAACTAAACCCGATTGGAAGGGGGAAAATGATATGCCTTAACGAAGGCAGAGTTAGAATTGAATGGAGTTAGACTTCTCCTCTTCCTCCTGGACAATCTCACGCATCCACTGGACAGGGAAGAGGTCGCTCATCTCGAGGGGGGCCAGGCTCAGCGAGTGCATCTCGGACACCAGACGAGCCACCGACTGCCCCAGCTCGATGCCGAGATGGCGTCTGGCAGGCGAGTCACGGAACAGACCGAGCACACTACTCAGGTACCAGCGATGAGACTCCAGCACAACACACACAACGCGAGAGAGACACGAGGAATGCATCGAGGCCTGCAATATTACGAGAGAGAGGGAGGGGAACAGAGAGAACGAGAGCGAAAAAGGGGATGGAAAGAGAGAAAGAGAAAGAGAGAGAGAGAGAGAGAGAGAGAGAGAGAGAGAGAGAGTGTGTGTGTGTGAGAGAGATAGTGGGGGGGGGGGTAGAGAGAGCGAGAGAGAGAGTGAGAGAGAGTGGGGGGATAGAGAGAGCAAGAGCGATGGAAAGAGTGAGACAGAAAGTCAGAAAAGAGAGAGAGAGAGAGAGAGAGAGAGAGAGAGAGAGAGTGAGTAGTGGAAGTCAAGTAACACGGAATTACCTTTTTCCGTGCACGTTTGGCCGCCTTGGAAAGCTTGAGAAGGGATTCAATGGCCGGCTGATCGAGCCCGCGCTTTCTCTTCTCTCCAGGATCATAGAGGAGGAGCAAGGCAAGGGGGAATGACTTCAGAGGAGCCACTGCTGCACTCTCCTTCTGAAAAGAGAGAGCGAGAGAGAGAACAGAGGGAGAGAGAGAGAGAATGGATAGGTATCAGTGAACAGCAAGAGAAAAGATAGTGACTTCTGAAGACATACCATAATATAAAAGAGCTCTTAGATCCCAAACGAGCCTAATGAATATTACGCTGACTGCTCATCTAGAAGTGTCGGATATTGAACAGGAGCTAACTTGAACATCCTCTTCGTCTTCATCGGAGAAAATGGGTTCATGGAAGAGAGAAGATTCTTGAGAGGAGTTGTCTTTCTTCTTCTGCAAGAGCAGCAGATCCGTCTGCAGAATGAAGAGAATCCACTCGAGGACGCATTCCTCCACCTCCTCATCACTCAAACAACTCTTGTAGAGAAATGACAACAAGACACGGGAAGGATCTCCTTATCAGACGGGAGACCTTATGAGGGAAAAGAAGAAAAGTCGCCAGCGCTCAGCCACACGAGCAAGATACCGACCCTTCTTCCCCTTCGAAACACGGCCTGAGGATGGAGGACAGAGGGATGGATGATAATGAGACGGAAAAAGAGCGAGAGAGAGATGGAGGGATAGAGAGAGAGAAGGAATGAGAGGGGGAGGAGATAGGAGAGAGAGATGGGAGAGAAACAAACAGCTGACCAGCGAGAACATGCAGCCATTTGGCACGAGCAAAAGCAGAGTCTGGAGGGAAAAGGCGGAGTTCCGTGGACAAGAGAGCAATGGCACGATCCGCGCACGAGTACATCTTACCGTGATTAGGCTGGAAACAGCAACAGCCTCTCCTCTCTCTCTCTACCATTCTCTATCCCCTCTCTCTCTCTCGTACTCTCTCTCTCTCTCTTTCCCTCTTTCTCTCACTGGCTCACAACAGCAATGTCGTGAAGAAGCCTCATCATGACAGTAGTAGTGAGCCGCTTTCCTTTCCCCGAGTCTTCCTCCACGGCCAAAATGGCGTCCCGTACTATTATCTGATGAATATATTTTTCAGAAAATCATAATAAATTAAAGAAATAACGGAAATGTGAATTCATATATATATATATATATATATATATATATTCATTCATTTAATTATTTATTTATATAATAAGATATCGAATAAGGAACAAACGTGGTGGATAAGCGTTCCAGGAAGATTTTCTTCAATCTCATCATAGGAGGAATTGAAGAGTTGTATAGTCTCAGGCGCCATGAGCACCTCAACAACAGTCACTCTTAGTATTCAGCATGATATTAAAAAGAGCTGATAACAACTGAACGCCTACGAAAGATAAGCGAATTGTCAGCACAAACCGGCTTGGCCACGGTCCCGGGCAAGTCGATGATTTCGGCACTCATCTCTCCAGCCAATTCTTGCCATGTCTCGCACTCTGTTGGAAACAAACCATTCTCTCTCTCATATGTTAGATCGAGAGAAGCTAATTGGGAGACCAGAGGTGTCAACTGTGCGAAGAGAAAAACCATACCCCAGGACCGGGCCGAAGGCTCGTTTTTGCCTGATTTTCCCAAAAACAATCAAGGAACATTTCAATTTCATCAAAGCATTTTATCCCAATTTAAATCAACAGGCTAAAATTAGGTCATGCTGATTGTAGTTGTAATGAGAGCATATTTTTATTCCATAAGAAAACCCTTCATAATTCAAATTTGAAAATGCAGATGCGCCTGGGTTGGCTAAAAATTTGGGTCCAGAGGGTACAACAAGCCCAAATCGGTTGAGCATTTCTACATCTCCGTAAGGGATCTATATTTACACAAATGTTAACCGTTAACGAAAGCCGTCGGATCCAATTCCTCCTCCGGATCAAACGGAAGAGAAATGGCCATCGAGTCAGAAAGGAAGAGCAGCTCCCTCAAATTGATGGTTTAGCGCCTTGCTTAACCGAGAACCTTTCCAGAACTGACCAGCCTGTAAGGAGGATTGTGCTCAGAATGGAAGGTTTGGGAAAGAAAGGAAATGCATAAAATACACGATGTTTTTAGTTTTCGTTTTTTATTGCTTAGTCACCGACTCTGGCTTCAGCAAGAGTAAGTCATTTACGTAATCGAACCATGTTAGACAGCTAAAAACTCGAGAATTTAAGTACACGGCGCCAATGCCGTAGTAGCACCTTTTCAAACGGTTCGAAGCAAAGATGGAAGCAATCCAACACGTAAGGCAATGGACAAATGAACTAATCTTACTTGTTTCGAAAAGAAGAAGAAGAAGAAATTGGTATAGCGTACCTCATTTGTCAACTCCTTCCAGGCCCCTGCAGGTTCTCCCCCCGCTCGTCTTAGCCGACAAGCAGCTGCACTCGTAGACTTCTTTATTGAAATATGGTTATCACATGAAAAAAAAACTTTAAACGAGTGCAATCCTAGCTGGGAGTGGCATAATTTTTACTTTCCAGAACAGCGCCGTTGCCAAAATAGTGGATTTGCAGTATCTCAGACAAATGGAACTGGATCAAGTATGTGGCGAACAAAAAGATATGTAGATTGTATCGATGAGAAGAAAGCAACAAACAACAAAAGCAGTGGGAACCGGATCAAACATGCGGTTAAGAGAGCCTGTCTGAGATATTCGACCATGGCCATAGCAGAAGATGCAGGGAACAAAAATATTTTTTGATTTTAATTTTCTTTGCAGGGCTTATGTAGCATCATGAGAGCTTCCAAAAAAACTTTTTTTCAAAAAATATTTTGAAGGTATGACTACAGTATGCCTTGATTTACCAAAAATATTCAATTGACCATAAAGTTCGTAAAAGCTAACCAAATTAAATTTTGAAAGCATCGTTAGATTCGTCATCTAAAAGCGCATAAAATTGCCTAAACAAGTTTTTCATTAAAGTTTCATTAAAAGGTCGAAATGAGCATTTATATTATTGGAATGTACCATTAGAGTGCCAAGCCGTAGAAACTACGCGATGAAACCATATCCATTTGATAGAGCGTCATTTGTTACCCATAGAAAACTGCCTCTCATGTGGATCGTCCTACAAGAACTTACAATGTACGGGGGTGAACACCTCATAGAGTAATAACCTGCAGAACAAAAAAAGGCTATAAAATGCGTTTTTCTCGCTCTTTTCAAAATCCAAGGATACCATTGTGTTTATAATTTAGAAATACATAAAAATGTCATACATAATTTGTTCATACGATTACATTCTCAATCACTTTTTCGGCAAAAACTGTATTTCTGGCCTGCTGGAGAGAGGTTAGCGCATGTAGTCAGAAAACAAAGAAAGACTGCGACTAAATTCGTATGCCATGTGAAAGCCCAGTCTTTTCTACGTGTAATATACTATCTTCCTCCCGAATTGTGCTACAGGAAAGTTTCAATATATCCCTTTGAAGCGCGCACTCACAGTGCGGCCTGCCCAGAAAATCCCCTTTAACCTAGCTATCCGGCTTCATACGCGATATTAGGGGAAGTTTTGCAAAATATCTCATTTCACATGTCCTATCACACAAAAAACCACGTAGATGACTTTATCTTAGCGAATCTTCGCTATTATTTTCGGCAGATACTCTTTTTGCCTTTTACGCAGGTGAGAGAAAAGTGCACGTAAGCAGAAAAATATGAAAGACTACATCTAAACGAGCACTCTACGTGCAAACCCAAACTTTTATACGTTGAATTTACTTCCTCAAAATGTAATTTGTTAACGTGAATGGTTTGATGAGTGAACGTGAACCATTCAAGGACTCGGTCGCCGTTACGGCGATCATGAACCATACGGTTTCTCAACTTAGAGAAGCTGGAATAAAGAATGTCGTCTATCGGTCAGATCAGGCTGGTATGAATAAATTCAAAACAATACATTTACTTAAAAATTATACCCTTGCATCATAACAATTAGCTACAAGTTTCAGGGTGCTACAAGAGCAGTGCGACGCTTTCATCGGTCTTGCAAATCTCGAAGTATACCAAGACCGATATCAAGAAATACGCGTTTTCTGAGGCCCAGGCAGGCAAGAGTGCTTGCGATCGAATGGCCGCTGTAATCAAGAGAAAAGTGAGAGATTACCTTGACAGCGGAAGCAACGCCAGAACCGCTGAAGAGTTTTTTGCCGCCATAATTTGGGGGAAAGAACTCCGCGGCGTATCCGTGCACCTCACTCATGTTGAAGGCGGTTCTCTCAGCCACTCATCAATTCCCGGAATATCTCAGTTGAACACTTTTCTCTACGAAGCGGATGGAATAAGAGTTCATCGTCATTCTGAGATTGGTCAAGGAAAGTTGATCAAATACGACACGCTGAAGAAGAATCAAGGGCATCTAATAGTCGATCAAGAAGACGGAGCCTTGGTCAGCCAAGATAATCATCCTTTTTGGAGGGAAATCGGGAGACCAGAGCGTCAAAGGACGAATGCAGAAAAAGAAACCGGACTTGAACACGAGGAGCAAGAAGCCTGCACAATGCCTCAAGATGCTGATGTCTGCGTTGATGAAACACAGTTTCTATTTCAGTGTCCCGAAGAGACATGTGCCGCGGAATTCATTGAATCGAGAAATTTAGAAAGGCACATTATCGTTGGCAAGCACAAAGGAAGAGCCGAGCGAGCCACTCTTCGAGACAACAGTCTGCTGCTGTTCGCAGATGGGCTGGAAGGACCGATGCAACACAGCGTATTTACTATCGTGGACGATGCCCTTGAATCTTTCGTGGACGACAATTCTAACGGAAAAATTGCTAGCCAAGGATGGGCGCTCAAGGAGAAAAAAAAGAATGAAAGGCTTCCCGAAAGGGCAAAACAATGGGCCATTGAACAGTTCAACGAAGGAACAAGGACTGGCGTGAAGATCGACCCCCGTGAAGCCCATAAGCGAATGAAAAATCAGAGAGAAGCGGACACAGGAAAGCTCAGTTTCACGACTGGTGAAGTTCTGACAGTTCAGCAACTCGCGTCGATCTTTAGTCGACTAGCAACTGCGAAAAAAAGATCGCATGGGTTATCAGACGAAGTTCCAGAATCACGCAAGAAAACGAAGACATCAGATCCAGTCGACGAACTCTACGAAGAGGAAGGGGATATTGAGCTTGAGTATAAAACCGATCCTCAATGGGGTACATCCTTTGACCACTACAGGAAGCTCGGGCTTGAGATTCTGGGCGAAGAGCAGCAGCCAGCCGAAGAGAGAGCAATTGACGACGGAAGTAGAACGGCGACAACTACATCTCCGGAACGAAAGAGGAGAATTCATGACGAGCTTTTCTAAAGAAAGGAAAAAATACTCTCATCAGTTATAGTTGTCACTTCCCTATTTTAATAAAGCGATCTTTGATGAGTGGGACAGTAACATCGAATACAGCAGAATTTACGTTATACTATTCGAACGGACTTATCAAACCATTCACGTTAACAAATTACATTTTGAGGAAGTAAATTCAACGTATAAAAGTTTGGGTTTGCACGTAGAGTGCTCGTTTAGATGTAGTCTTTCATATTTTTCTGCTTACGTGCACTTTTCTCTCACCTGCGTAAAAGGCAAAAAGAGTATCTGCCGAAAATAATAGCGAAGATTCGCTAAGATAAAGTCATCTACGTGGTTTTTTGTGTGATAGGACATGTGAAATGAGATATTTTGCAAAACTTCCCCTAATATCGCGTATGAAGCCGGATAGCTAGGTTAAAGGGGATTTTCTGGGCAGGCCGCACTGTGAGTGCGCGCTTCAAAGGGATATATTGAAACTTTCCTGTAGCACAATTCGGGAGGAAGATAGTATATTACACGTAGAAAAGACTGGGCTTTCACATGGCATACGAATTTAGTCGCAGTCTTTCTTTGTTTTCTGACTACATGCGCTAACCTCTCTCCAGCAGGCCAGAAATACAGTTTTTGCCGAAAAAGTGATTGAGAATGTAATCGTATGAACAAATTATGTATGACATTTTTATGTATTTCTAAATTATAAACACAATGGTATCCTTGGATTTTGAAAAGAGCGAGAAAAACGCATTTTATAGCCTTTTTTTGTTCTGCAGGTTATTACTCTATGAGGTGTTCACCCCCGTACATTGTAAGTTCTTGTAGGACGATCCACATGAGAGGCAGTTTTCTATGGGTAACAAATGACGCTCTATCAAATGGATATGGTTTCATCGCGTAGTTTCTACGGCTTGGCACTCTAATGGTACATTCCAATAATATAAATGCTCATTTCGACCTTTTAATGAAACTTTAATGAAAAACTTGTTTAGGCAATTTTATGCGCTTTTAGATGACGAATCTAACGATGCTTTCAAAATTTAATTTGGTTAGCTTTTACGAACTTTATGGTCAATTGAATATTTTTGGTAAATCAAGGCATACTGTAGTCATACCTTCAAAATATTTTTTGAAAAAAAGTTTTTTTGGAAGCTCTCATGATACTACATAAGCCCTGCAAAGAAAATTAAAATCAAAAATATTTTTGTTCCCTGCACCCTCATGATCGAGTATCTCAGACAGGCTCTCTTAAAACAAAGGTAAAAGCAGTTTTCAGGAGGAAGACAAAACAATAACCAACAAGAGGAGCATTCAAAGAAAAAACGCAGTGAGAGCCAGAACAACATTCTGCACGAATTTTAGAGTATTTTATTGTGATTTAGATTACTAAATAACTAGAACAAATTGCGAATTATCGAAAAAAAATTAGCACAAAAGCAGATAATTTCACCATTTCTTCATAAGTACATAAAAAATAAAGTGAAAATTTTAATAAGGGAGAGTTAAATCAAGTACACGCTAAAGAATTTCAAAACAAGTTGTCGACTGTGTTGCAACGATGTATCCTTTGAAGTGCAATATTAAAATTTTTTCAACAGTATGATTGCAATCCGTTTGAGACTTTTGATTACATGAACTGCTATGCAGTCATATGATCTGATGTCTCGAACGGATTGCAATCATACTGTCCAAAACAATTTTAATATTGCACTTGAAAGGATACATCATTGCAACACAGTCGACAAAGTTTTTTTAATGTATCTTAGCGTAGGTCGAGCTTATCTTTACATTCTTATACTATTCTCCTTATTATTTTAAGTGCTTTTTCTAAAATAGTTGAACCATCCGTTTTCATTTTTGATAATTAGTAATTTGTTCTAGCAAATTAGTTTTCTGTAGCACGCACTAAAACATTGTTGAAATGCATGTAAAATTTTGTTCTGGTTCTCTTTGTTTTGTGTTGAAAATTATGCTCCTCCCAACTATGAGAACAATAGCTTGAAACAGTTGTAGGATGCCTATTTCAATGCAGGATCATGTTCTTTTTTCATGGAACAACGTCGTACCTCTTCCAATACAACATTATGGGGCCATCGATAGCTCTTTGAAAAGACTTGATGTTCATACAATATGTATATCCGAGGCAGTATTTACCTAGTAAATATTGCGGCCAGCCTTACCTTCGTGATATCATGTTGCATGAATGTGCATACTATGCATGTCAAGTAAGTATTCCCTTTGATGAGCACTTGAATGAACAACAGAAATATATACAGCTCTGATACGGTTTAAGAGAAGAAGAAGAGAGAAAAGAAAATGCAAAGTGTTGAAGAGGAAAGACAAGACAGGGTTCCTTCCACGGTGAATAAGCGCCTCGCCTGGCCAAAGGAAATGATGCAGAATACTCTTCTCTTGCTGGAAATAATACGACAATGAAAGAGAAAGCAGAATCAGAGCAGCAATCGAGCATAGCACGTGGAATGAAGAGAGGCAGAGATGGAAAGGGTCCGTTTTAATGTTTCGAACTTTTTCTTGTGTTTTCCTTTCCAGGCCCACTCGACGCTTCAAACATTCGCATGATACAGCTGCAGTTGAAATGTCCGATGTTATCATGAGCTCGCATGATAAAAAAGGTTATTCCATTGATCGCTCCTATTCTTTATTCCAAATCGTTTTTGAAACCACGAAATACTTATAAGAGCAATTTCATTTGGGAAAATTTTCTCTCTTAAAATAGGATAATAATTGATTCGACATTTTCGACACAATTTTCTTATTGAACATGAAGACTTCAGATAGCGTAAGAAGTGCTCGCGAATCGCTTCGTGCAACGCCGCAGCTTGGAGATGAGGAGCCAAGCACTCGTCAACCAAAGCGAGGTTTTATTTCAAGACGTCTCTTATTCTTTGCGTGTGTTACACATATTTATATAAATGCAAACTTTTTGTAAATTAAATTACCTTTGAAGCCTTTAAATAGAGAAATAATCAGCATGACTCTTTACTCCGATTTGAAGTCCGAATTCGATCCGGCAGCAGATCGAGCCGTTTTCGTCTTTCTGAGATCGAGCTTCTGCGAGATAAAAAAAGTCACTTTGATTAATCATATTTTGTATAATATTATTTCTTTACCACCGTTGAGTTTTGTGATTATTCTTTAAAGCGATTGAAAAAAAAACTGTATACTTGTATAAGGAAGTGGAAAGTAATCTACCTTGAGACATGCACCACCTCAACATCGGCCTCTTCTCTCCACAAGTGCGCCGCAGCGTGCGAATGATTGGAACGGTGCTGCAAGCCGGCTTTGAGGATGAAATGAGTGGATGTCCGTGGAATGGGTTACTGTGCATGCCGAGAATACGGTCAATTTCAAGAATTCTCATTGCTATGATAGTCTATACATATATCCACAGAACATATGTATAGTACATACATAAATATACAATGTATTTACATATGTATGTATGTACACTGATTATAGTAAGATTTTTGTACTTCTGGTTAACGAGGAGAATTGTAGTGTAGATATTGCTGTTGGGTGTTCTTCATGAATGCCTCTTCTCTTCTACAGATGCCTTCCTCGTTATCGACGTCCTCATCGGAGCTGCTCTCGCTGGATTCGCCGTGTATTCGCTGCTCAACATTGACGAGTGAGGATGGAGATAAGAGGCGAAAATGGCTGGAGATGGTGAGAAAGAACGGGAGAGAAAGAGAGCGAGCGAGGTAGAGAAATGGAGGAAGAGATAATCGTAGCTGTCCTGTGACCTGCGGCGTGCTGCCTGGCTTGCTCATTCTTCTCTCTGCCGTTCATTTCATTCGACTGCCAGCTCATGCACTTACCGTATGTTATTCATATTTATATTAGAAACAAGTCCTTCGGAGAAAGTTTCCTTTTTTTACATTTTAGTTTTTCATTCCGATAGGAAAAAAATATCAAACAGGAAGAAATACAACAGGAATAAGTGCTAAAGAAGAGCGACTTTTTGTTTTAAATTCAGCGCCAAAGAGGCTCGAGCCGTTTCTTCCTCCTCGGCCACGACTGGCTCAAGTGTATCGAAGTGCTCTTGTTAGTTTCTTTTTTTTGTGGCTTTATCTATTTCATTTTTTATCATTGATATTGCATGAGAATGTGATGCTTCGGGTTTTTGGTATGAGATAACAACAGTTGTCTCTATCCTTGAAGTAGTCGATGCCAAGCCTATTTTAGTTGCTTGTTTGACGTAGCAATCAAAAGGACGAGTGTTAGTTAAGATCTCTGAATGAGTCAATGTTCCTCCTTTGCAGTCTGGTGGCGGTGGCCGTGGCAGTGTACGCGTTGTCTCCACTCGGCTACCATCCCATGGCTCGTCGCCACGCCGGCAACCACTGCGACGGCGTCCTCGTGACCGGCGCCAGGGTCAGCCACCTATTACTCTTCATAATAACAAGAGCTGAAAGCAGCGAGAGAACAGGGCAACCAATTTTACAAAATTTTGTGCGCCTTGCTACCACAAGCGGGAAATTGCAGTTTTTTTTCTGTAATACATGTAAGTTTAAATACCGTAACTTCCTCCCCCTATCTAATAGCCCATCTTCTTGATCTACGGAAGTCTAAAAGAACTCCTCTCGCAGGTGCTCCTCGCCTGCTTCCTCGGCTCGGGGATGGTCGCCACTTGCGTTCTCTGCTACGGACTGCTGCACGTCGCGAGTACCACTCGCTTCTTCATATCACTCCTAACAAATGATCTACCAGAGGAAGGAGGCGATGAACCCCCGAGGAAGACGGCTAGAGTCAGGGAACATTCTGCTAAATAACGCTTTTCTTTTCATCAACGAAATTTAAAATCTAGACTTTTTAAAGCCATACAGAAAATATGTAGAAAAATGTTGTTTATCGAAAAGGACCATTTTTTTCAAATGATTCGTGAACAAATGAACTACATAATGCCTCAGGCACACAGTTTCGTGATGCTGCCGAGTGGAATGAGCGCGCCTTGAGAAGGGGAAGACAGAGGATTGGCCACGAGGAGGAACAGCTCAAGAGACAGCATTGTGCCACTGCACAGCACAAGAAATTCGCTCTTCAGCAAACTCTCTCTCTTTCTCTTTCTCTTTCTCTCTCTATCTTTCTCTCTCTCTTTCTCTCTCTTTCTCTCTCTCTTTCTCTCTCTCATGCTCACTATCTTTCGCTCTCTCTCTTTCTTGCTCTCTTTCTCTCTCTTTTTCTTTCTCTCTCTCTCTTTTTCTCTTTCTCTCTCTCTCTTTCTCCTTCTCTCTCTTTCCTGCTCTCTTTCTCTCTGTCCCTCTCCTTCTGTATCAGCATATCCACTCCCTAGCCCACTTTCGCTCTATCTTAACCTACCACTGTGTCCAATCTATCAGATTTTAAATATCTCAAGTAATATTATAAGATGTCAGCATTTTCTCAGGTTCTCCTTTTCTTTCTTGTTACTTTTAGGCGCATTTATTTTTTGTTTGTAAAGGCAATAGAATCTGATCCTTTTTTTATTTTTTTTTTACATGCGTTTTCAAATGCGTATTTTATGTTGTTGAAAGCTTCGGCTGGTAAATTTCGCAGATCATCTTTCCAAAATGTTTTTCTCGAAAATTAATTTGTTTTCTTTTCTCCAATAGTACATCATCCTCAGTCGGACAAGAAGAGATTGAATGTATTGAGATTGAATCTTGTTGATGACGGCTCAAGGCGAGCCTGAAAGGAATTAGCAAGAGTGAAAGGTAATAAGAAAGAGAAAAACATAAAGGGAGAAAAGAGAGAGCGAAAAATGGCTGTGGGTGAGAAAGTGAGCAAGATGGAGAGAAAGAGCGAGAGAGGGAGAGAGAAAGCGAAAGAGAAAAGAGAGAAAGAAATAGAGAGAGAGAGAGAGAGACAATAAGAGAGAGTGGGAGCGACTCCGAGAGAGCGGGAGCGATGAGAGGCGAGGCGGATATGTCCGCCAGAAGTACGGCGATTAGTGTGAGAAAAGTCGGTTCGCTGGGGAATGCAAAGGATAATACTCCATTATTGGAGAAGGATGCCGCCAGAGAAATATAGTATGGCAGTTATGGGAAAGGAAGGGAGGGAAAAGTGAAAGGATTCGGATATCCATTCAGTCACTTCCCGTGGCCATCATTGTCTGAACATGCACATTTCCCTTTCCCATTCGTAAATGTAATCCACCTCGATTTACACAATTCCTTCGCTCGAGTTGACTCCAAAACCGTGAAAAATTCACTCCACTTAAAAGATGATCTCGTCTAAAAGATGATCTCGTCCTTGTACTTGGGCCGTTCTTCTTATCTGAAAGTTCCGCTTCATGGCTGCTTATCATTGATAGGGGATTTGATGGCAGATGGCAAGTGTCATGGGTGAAAACCTGATTGCAAGTTCGCTGCATGTTCTTCAATCGTTATTAACGGTTTGAATACTCTCAACATCACGCTCTCTCTCTCTCTCCCGGTCTCTCTCTCTCTCTCTCGCTCTCTGTCTGTCTCTCTCTCTCTCCCTCTCTCTCACTCTCTCTCTCTCTCTCCTTCTTTCTCTCTTACAATTAGTTTGTAACTTCATTCTCTTCCCTTTCCCTTTTCGTTGTCTTTCTTGTTCTCTTGCTCTCCCGTGCTTGATCTCTCCACATTAGTCTCTTGCACCATTATGTGAAACCTTCCCAATTCATATTGTATCCCAAGTTCTTTGGAACATTGATCTCTCTTCAATCAACTGTTCCGACTATGTCTCGATGTCCATTTCAGTGGCTGATACAACAATTTTCTGTTTTACCTTACTTCTGCAACATCTTTAACAGTGGATATTATCTATTATAATAGAAATGGTCTTGTCAATATTTCACGAGCATTCCTGTTCATATTATTTATATCTTATGACTAGCAAACCAAGACGGTGTCCTGATTTTCGCTCAAATGATTATCGCTCAAATGATTTTCGCTCAAATTTTTTTTTGATTATCGCTCAAATGATTTTCGCTCAAAATTTTTTCAACAGTTGATGATTTTCGCTCAACTTTTTTTTATGGTAAGTGATTTTTGCTCAAAACTTTTTTTGACTAGTGCATCCTGGAAGTGGATAAGAAGTGCGTTATATTTATACTAACCTAATTATATTTTGCGCTTAATTATCCCAGCAATTAAAAGGCGCTTAAACGGCCAACAGTAGTAATTGCTATTCGCACTCTGTTATTTTGACTGCAAATTGGCTACAAACGAGAGAACCGTCTAATCGTAAGGTCGACTTCGAACATCTTCTTGCTAACAAAATCATTGTACCTCAATCCGCTGACGATGAGTACTCCTCTCTCTAACGGAGCCAAGCGTGCCCGTTTGGTCGCGTACTCTTCTTCTTCTTCTTCTTCTTCTTCTTCTTCTTCTTCTGCGGCTTCTTCGGTGGCTTCAACTCCTTCCCCTTCACCTCCTTCCCTATCGCGGTCGCCTTCTCCTTGCACTTCTTCCTCCCAACATTCTCCCGCTCGATTCATCACAACTAAGCAAGGGCGACAAATGTTGTCGTTTGAATCCTACCTTTACTGCAAGGTAGCTCATTATTTAGCCAAATGAATTTTAAAGCAATCCTGCTACCTCCTCTGCGAAACCTACAGGGCTACGAGAATAAGACTGGAGATGTGTATCGCTGTGATCGCCAGAGAAAATACAAGTGCCCAGGAAGAGTCATGCTTGTGAACAAGTCCCTTCTGCACGTCCAGGTGCTAGCATATTTTCTAGTTGCGAAGGATTAGCCATTTTTTAAAGATGATGAGGCTTCACACATGCACTGTTGAACCGGGAAGAAAGGAGGCGAAAATCATCAAGTCGAAGATGTACGAGGAAGTTAAGACGAATCAAGCGCCGAACAGAGCGATTCTGACTCACTCACTCCTAGTTCTCACAATTCATTTTGCTTCATTAGGCCTACGCCCTTTTGCCGAACAAGAGAGGCCACTTGTACTCTTCAGTTCTCTCTCACCTTCTCTCTCTCTCCCCAGGTCAATACTATAGTTGTGAATATTATATTATGCAGCCTTATCATATTTGAATTTTGTTTAGGCCTTAATCCGAGTCATGTTATCATGGACTTTGAAAAAGGAGAAGAGAACGCGGTCAGAAGCGTATTTCCAAATGCAATAGTGCATGGCTGCCATTTTCATTTTGCCCAAGCGCTCTGGCGTAAAGTCGGCGATCTCGGCCTCAGCCAAGGCTACAAGGTTCTTTCCTTAGGGAGCCGCCTATCTATCTAGCTTGACATTGAAGGCTGGTGGAGATGTTCACGTGGCAATCCGAAACTTCATGGCTCTGCCATTTGTTCCGGAGAGCGACATTGACACCGCCTTCAGCTACTGCAGTGACACGCTGGAGGACTGCTCGGCCTCTCCACAAGCGATCAATGCCTTTATCAACTACTTCAAGAATACCTGGGTGGGGACCCAGCTCCGGAATACGCGCCGTGTCTCTCCTCTCTTCCCTGCTGAGATGTGGAATGTTAATCAGGTAGAGCCCTCAAAAATTAAACATACATGCATTTTACATATTACCGACTAAGAGCACGAAAGACGGTGTTCCGCGTACCAACAATCACATGGAAGGGTGGCATAGCGCATTTGCAAAGCACGTTGTTCATCCGTCGGTATGTGTTGTACACCCACCCTTTTTAATGTTAGAATTTGCGAATAGATACATATGCATATCTCTGTACAGATCTATGCCTTCGCCCAACGTCTTCTTGATGAGCAAGCCCTAAGTGAGGCAAAAATCACACGATTGCAATTGGGTTCCCCTCCCGCAGTCTTCTCCAAGAAGAAGTATGCTAAGTTGAACGAGAGACTGAAGGGAGTAGTCGCCAACTATGCAAATTTCTCTCTCCCGCAGTTCCTCCACTCCATCGCCGCTAACATCGTCGACCCCTCCCATACACAGCCATAGTGAGCAAGACCCACTCATTCTCTCATTCTCTCTCTCTCTCTCTCTCTTTCTTTATAGTGTTCTGAACACTTTTAATTATTACTTATTCAACACCTTTCCCTTGCACTGTGAACTTCTGCACAGTTGTTGCGCTAATGCTAGTTTCTGTGAATTATTAACTATTTCTTCTAGATCCTTTATTCGCATGGATAATTAATCGTCTCTCTCTCTCTTCTCTCTCTTTCTCTCGCTCGATCTCTATGATTAACAGTACTACGCCGAATAGTGTTCTGAACACTTTTAATTATTTCGTACTTTGTGAAACATTCATTCTTTTACTCTCAGAGCTGTTGAAACCGCATTCCTCCTAATGTTTAGTCTGATTATAAAATTTTACAATAATACCTCATTTGGAAAATTTTTGAGCAAAAATCACTTATCATAAAAAAAATTTGAGCGAAAATCATCAACTGTAAAAAAAAATTTGAGCGAATATCATTTGAGCGATAATCAAAAAAAATTTTGAGCGAAAATCATTTGAGCGATAATCATTTGAGCGAAAATCAGGGAACCAACTAAGACACGGTTTTTGAATAAATAAGTCAAATTATAAAGTGTATGAATTGATAGTTTGCTATTTCATGTGACCGCGAATCAATCATTCGTAGCTTCTCGCTTAATGTTAACAATGTAAAAAAAAATTCCATATGTTCAATAAATAGGTGATGATAACAGAGAAAAGGAGCACTAAACTCAATATATTCCAAATTTTCTTGGCCATTGTAGTCGCGTCTCTCTAACAATAAGTCACATTCTCTCGCCCTTCGATCAGGTAAGAGGGCGCGAATTCAAAAGTGAGTTTTTTTGCTCCTTCTAGTCATGCCCCGCCCACCGATCAAGCTGATGGTGGCCGTGGATGAGAGACTCGGAATCGGCCGTGACAACGGTCTCCCTTGGAATCTCCCCACCGACTTCGCATGGCTCATGAGCAGCATCACCGAGACAAAGGATCCGAACAAGGTACGCAACTTATCTTATTAATCACTTCCATCGAAAGATCTATGTATTTCTGTACCATGCCGATACGTTGAGACCGATTCAAACCACCGTTTTCTTTGGAAATACTAGAGTTAACGATGGTGACATTTTATTATAAAATAATTTTTCATTATTATTAATGATATCACAGCTCTTAATGCCAGAGGAACGTCGTGCTCTTCGGCCGAATGACATGGCTGAGCATTCCAGAGAAGTCGCGACCATTCCCCGGACTCAACATCATTCTCAGTCGGTATGTCTTCATCACATATTGTTCATTATTGTCAAATTATATACAGAAGAGCCTTTTACAGATATCCACATGCAATTCATTACTATTTATTTCTCATACGATCAGAACAATGCCTGCTTCCCGTTCCAAAGATGTCTTGACAGCTAAGGATTTTCAGGCCGTACTTAGAATCTTAGAAGAAGCGGAGGTAACCACGCGAGTTCTTTTTCACTTTCCGTGTCTGTCATTTTCTGACTATTTATTACTTCTACACAGAGGTGCACAAGGCCCGGGCCGGCCCGGGCCCTAGGGCCGGCCGGCCCAAATTTCCAAGGCCCTCTAGGGCCGGGCCGGACCGGGCCGAACCTTGGGCCCGGCCCTGAACCCGATTGGGCCCGATTTTCTAACATTTGCAAACGAACATGCTTATGACAGAGCGAATTCTTATTGCTCATGCATAATATTGTAGTTCGGGAGTTGTATTCCTCTTCAGAATGAAATAAATGAGAAGCGTTGTGAACGGCAAGCTAGAAGCAAAAAATGTTCGCTAAGAAAATTACGAATTAGAAATTGGAATCAGACATTTTTAAAAATCGGGCCGGAGCGGGCCGGCCCGGGCCCAAAATTCAAAGGCCCGAAAACTGCAGGCCGGGTCGGCCCAAAAAATTTGGGCCAATGTGCACCTCTGCTTCTACAGATTTTCTGTAGCTATTAATCTGATGAAGCCTTAGTATACATAGGAAATGTTGGAAACAATCTCAAATGCTTTCTCATTCACTATTTGAATTTCTAAGATCCGAGATCAAATCGAGACGGTGTGGGTGCTCGGTGGTCATGAAGTTTATCTGCAAGCGCTCAAGTTCGACCTGGTCGACGAGATCCGCATGACATCCATTTTTGCAGAGTATGAGTTTGAATTCATATGACTATTAATAGAAGGTGGTATTCTTTTTATGTTTAACTATACGAATTAATCTTCTTCTTGCAGTTTTGATTGCGATGCCTTCTTTCCGAAGTACGAGTGGCGAGAGAAATTCGAAGTTTCCTCCGACAGCGGCCGGCTTAGCGAAAACGGAATCGAATTCCGAATGCAGACATTTCTCAGGAAATCTTCTTAGCTGGGTCGAATGAGATTTCAGAGATCCATACTTACCATTTCTCTCATCGAGATCTGCTGTCTGGGCCAAGGCAGTCGTTCTTACACGAGATGTACATTTTTGATTGAAATTCTCATGTCTTTTATCAAGCGGTTATTTTTATATGTTCATATGTCGTCTTTCCTCTCCTTTAACCGTGAAAATATATATGTAATTAGCGAAAAGTTAATGTAAATCTTCTTGTAGTAACTACAGAGAACCAACCCAAAATTTTATTTACACAACCAATAGGAATATATATATATGGGAGGTGTGGGAAGAGAGGCTAATGCCGAAAAGTGGGCGCGGCCAAAGTTAGTGTAGCGGGCGTGGCCAGAGCCAGAGAAGTGGGCGTGGCTAGAGGGGGGTTTTTGTCAGGCTCTCGTTTGGCTGCGGTAGGCCCTGTACTGTGCATTCGTTTGCCGTGGAGACGCCCGACGTCGGGGAGTCCATTTGAGTGGCCGACTTGGTCTGTGGAAAGTTGGCAAAGTGCTAATCATAGTAGTAACAGTAGTAAAGGATACAATTAAAAATAGATCGAATAATCTTCATAAATTGGGCAAATAAACTAAATGGCTCTTGAAAAGCACCTCTGGCTGGCTTCTCGTGCTGGGGGTCGCGGCGGCCGCTGGCTTCTCCTTCAATTGGTGGCGGCCCTTGCTATCCGCCTTGGACACTTGCTGCAATTGAATCTGCTTTGTAGAGCGAATTGCTTTTATTTAATAATATTTTTCGATTATTCAATTAATAAAGAATCTCGCCTTTGCCTTGGCGCGCTCGGCCAGCTTCAGCTGCAGTTTGGTGTTGCTCTGGGCGAAGATGTTCTTCTCGAGGGGCGAGATCATCCCGTTCTTCTTGACGCGCTCTTCCGGACGACTACTTTAAAAGGAAAAAAATTGTGAAGCATTACATATTATATATTGAATTCCCAACCTATAAGCCGACGTCTTGGAGGATACCGAGCCCTGCAAGAAGTAGCATTAGATATGGCTCAACTATCCAAAATTCGGTACGATAGTTTTATTGATTTCTTGATTTGCATTTAATTTGACTCCAAAAGAAGATAAACTCTCAATATGGGATCCGCTCGTGTGGCCTCCAGAAGCGAGGCCTCCGCGTGCGTCGCTGCCGTCTGCAATTAATTCAATGCAGTCGGTGAAGTCTTGTTCCATAAATTTCGATTGAGAGCATGATATTTTCATGCAGTGATTTCATAATCCAATTTGGTACTATTGTACTATTCCCACCCCAGAGGTCGAAAAAAATTTTCGAAAATTTTTTTTCGCTGAAATTGATGTCAGGGTAATTTTCGGCACGGCGAATAATGATAAGAAATAGATATGATATTCGTATTCCCCGAACCGAAAACACCCATGGGATGAATAAAAATTTTTGAAAATTTTTTTTCAACCTCTGGGGTGGGAATAGTACAATAGTACCTCCAATTTAAACTTCATCCATAGCCAAATGTCGACCAGCAGGCCATTTCCTGACCCTTGGTAGACTTGACCGACTGGACGCCGCCGAGTTCCGCATCCGGCGGTGCGTCCGCGCCCTTTCTAGCAAGGAAGGCCGGGAGCTGAGGCTGAGAGTCGCGGAAGAAGATCGCCACCACCGAGTTTCCCAGCTGATGAAATCGCCTTTTATTCGCCTTTATTCATTTGCCGAACAATATGTCCCAGGTGGACGTGTGGGCGTGGCCTGGATATCTCCACCTGAAGAAGGGTGAGGAAGATGAGAAGGATGGTCTTGGTGGTGCGGTTCTCCATCGAGGTGGCCGCCAATACAAAGCACGTCCACGCCAGTTCGCAGCAGCCCGTCACCAGCTGCAGTGGAATGAAGAGCAGCAGGCACACTGTAAAAGGGTTACGGTGGCAGGCACACTGGAATAGGAATACGGTAGCAGACACACTGCAAATCGGGCTATATTGAGTTGAATTTATTTTATACATAATTTTAATTCAACGACCAACCCTTCATTCCTTGCGAAATGTAAAGGAAGCCGGGTAGTGCGGCCAAGGCCTAGAATAATGAAGAATTATTATATGTAAACGCGGATCAGAAACTGGGATAATTTTTCCTAGTTCTGATGGGGAGGTTTGGTTGAAAATGGAATTGATTCAAAATGAAGAATACCTGTACGAGTGCGATGAAAAGCACGTTAGCCACGGAGGCGTCGATGGAAATGCCGATGAAGGCGAAGATGACCAGGGCGGCAGAGACGAAGAATTCAATGATCACCAGAAAGGCGAGAAGCGTCGGCGAGTCGGAGGGGAAACCGCTGCAGAGAAAGGAACTTTAAAATGCTATCACTTTGTTGTCAAGTTTTTTGTAACAAAAATAATCTCCTCCACAAAGGATGTTAGGCTTTTGATAATATATAATGCCAGCAAATACCAACTCTGGCATCGTGAAGAGCGGGACAGGGATGGCACTTTCTCGATGAAAGAGCCAATAGAAGAAGCGACTGGTTGTGAAGACGATCGCAGGTGGAAAGTGAAGGGGAAATGAAAAGAGATCAAGACGTGAGCTTGAAAGATAGAATACAAATTATGAAGAAAAGTGCGAGTGATCTTGGAAGAATGTCAACTATCATTTTACCTCTTGCGACCGTCAGTATCGGTCGTTTTCTCATCTCTGCCGCACTCTAAAAGAACTGAAATTGGCCGAATAGTTTTATCCAGATACTTGAAGGAACCTCCAAAAATTTATGAATCTTTTATTTAATTTTTTTTTGTCCTTCGAACGCACATGTAAACAATAGTATTTTTTTATATTCACTTCTTCTAGTAGCATGAACGAAGTTACTTTTTTTATTTTAATACGAAGTAAAATCAACATTTTACAAATTTAAAATGCTCACATAATAAAAGAAACTATTAATTGAAAGAATTGCGAAAATGAGGTGAAAGTAGAGAAGTTCTAGTAATTGGCTGCTTACGTGCGCTCCCTTGACTCGGTCGATGTGCTGAAGAGATGCGAGGCGATCGCTGCTCTCCATGCCGTCCACTCCAAGATTTGTTCATTTGCATTCTGCTAGACCTGACCATGCAGCTCCCTCTCAATCTTTCTATCTCACTTTTTGCTAGTCTTCCACTTTCTACAAACCCTTACGCGTTACTTGTCGATGGCATTCAAGAAAGTTTTTTTGTTGGAATCAGCTATATCATTCTGCATTATGTTATTAATAATATTTTGTATCCTATTTTTTCAGCTCATATTCTGCCCGCGTACATCGGGCATTCATCGAAAGCAGATTCATGCATACAACATAGTTTTCAACTGTTCCTAACTTGCTGCTAAACTGAACAGTATTGTTGATTGGTCTCTATTTCTGCTTGCAGACACCGATTATACTATATTCTATTAATATCTTTCAGTTCACTCAAATGACCTTCGTCAATGTGATCCCCTGAGAGGGATCAACATGGCCACTCTGTTTCTACCATGAGTTCGGAGACAAGGCTTTCTTCAAGCCTTTTCTCATCTTCCAAGGAAGGTCTGCAGGATGTGCCCACCACCAAACCTTTCTTCAAGCCCTTTCTCATGTTCCAAGGAAGGTCTGCAGGATGTGCCCACCACCAAACCTTTCTTCAAGCCCTTTCTCATCTTCCAAGGAAGGTCTGCAGGATGTGCCCACCACCAAACCTTTCTTCAAGCCCTTTCTCATCTTCCAAGGAAGGTCTGCAGGATGTGCCCACCACCAAACCTTTCTTCAAGCCCTTTCTCATCTTCCAAGGAAGGTCTGCAGGATGTGCCCACCACCAAACCTTTCTTCAAGCCCTTTCTCATCTTCCAAGGAAGGTCTGCAGGATGTGCCCACCACCAAACCTTTCTTCAAGCCCTTTCTCATCTTCCAAGGAAGGTCTGCAGGATGTGCCCACCACCAAACCTTTCTTCAAGCCCTTTCTCATCTTCCAAGGAAGGTCTGCAGGATGTGCCCACCACCAAACCTTTCTTCAAGCCCTTTCTCATCTTCCAAGGAAGGTCTGCAGGATGTGCCCACCACCAAACCTTTCTTCAAGCCCTTTCTCATCTTCCAAGGAAGGTCTGCAGGATGTGCCCACCACCAAACCTTTCTTCAAGCCCTTTCTCATCTTCCAAGGAAGGTCTGCAGGATGTGCCCACCACCAAACCTTTCTTCAAGCCCTTTCTCATCTTCCAAGGAAGGTCTGCAGGATGTGCCCACCACCAAACCTTTCTTCAAGCCCTTTCTCATCTTCCAAGGAAGGTCTGCAGGATGTGCCCACCACCAAACCTTTCTTCAAGCCCTTTCTCATCTTCCAAGGAAGGTCTGCAGGATGTGCCCACCACCAAACCTTTCTTCAAGCCCTTTCTCATCTTCCAAGGAAGGTCTGCAGGATGTGCCCACCACCAAACCTTTCTTCAAGCCCTTTCTCATCTTCCAAGGAAGGTCTGCAGGATGTGCCCACCACCAAACCTTTCATGCAGCCTCCATTTTGCCAAATTATACAACTAATTGCTTATGCTTATACGATTTGGATTATTGTGGTGCGTAATTACCTCTCTCTTAACTTCCTCGAGTTGAGCAAGGGGAGTACTTTTACAGTGAAAACTCTTTTCATCTCATCTCATTTTTTTCGATATTCTATTTCAATGTCTTCGAAATGAGTAAACAGTTTGTTTTTCACTGAGTAACACACATCGTTGAAGGGAAAACAAAAGCTGTTTAATGACTC
Source organism: Allodiplogaster sudhausi (assembly GCA_945643635.1). NCBI lineage: Eukaryota > Metazoa > Nematoda > Chromadorea > Rhabditida > Diplogasteridae > Allodiplogaster > Allodiplogaster sudhausi. The sequence goes on along the minus strand of CALZFC010000042.1, from coordinate 620,533 downwards.
TTGACAATGTAGCAAGAGTGATTTATAGTGGCGGGAGGATGAAAGGAATGGAAGAGAAGCCGCCCAGAAGTGGAAAGAGTTGCGTGGAAGAAGGCTACTTCTTGTAGCCGCCGATCGCTGCCGCGTTCAGCAGATTCGTTGAAAGCGCGAAGCGAACCGAGAATTCATTCCTTTACTCAAGCATTACTACCTACTAATACCGACAGGAATATATGATAGAATAAATAGTTGCATACCCCTCGCATATGTTTACAAGCAGAGGATGTTTCATTAAACATCTATGACAACTGCATCGTCTAACCACGAGATCAGCGACAGACTTGTAGCCCTCCTGGTCGGAGAGGACGCCGTAGCGCTGGCTTCGCAGGACGCGAACCGTCTCTTCCATGGCAACCTCAACCGGATTACGATAGAACTCTCCTACAGTATCCAGGAAGTCGTGGCGGGACCAACCATGCCTCCTGTCGTCGTCAGCCGCTCGAGCATAATGTCGAGGGCGACGTACGTGCCACTGCGGTGCACGCCTGAATGATAACAGCTGATATGGAGATAGTTCGAGAAAGAGAGAGAGAAGGGAATTAGCAAGCAAGAGAGTGAGAGAGAGAGAAAGGGAGAGATCGGTGAAGAGAGGCCAGAGAGCGAGAGATAGGTACACATACAGTATCCCCACATCAACTGTAGCAGCCAGCGTACCGGAAGGGCAGACAATCATGATGGGTCCGATTTCCTTCTCATTCTGCTTCAGCTTGTCGTCAGCGCGTCGATTTGCCTCACGCGCGAGAACCATGCGCATCTACAACGTTGTTTGCTTAATTTTGTTTGTCTAATTTATTTTCAAGCCTTGATTTATTTTCTTCTAAAATAAAGTAGAAACATCTACATTGACCCACGGAAGCGCGGAAGTCGAGGACGGAGTCGGGGATGCGGCGGTCGTCGCCCCACGCCTCGTAGTGCATGAGAGGCACGCGCCACAATCCGCGGCCCAGCTTGTCCGTCAGCTCCAGCTCGTACACCTTCGACTCGCGGTCCTGCAGAGGAGAAAGGGAGGGGAAGGGAAGAGGGTGGGCGTGGAGACAGAGAAAGCGGGAGAGATTAAACTTGCGAGGGAGGAGAGAGGCAGAGGAGAGAGAGTGGAGATTGAGAGAAGAGTGGGAGAGAATGAACGGAGGAGAGAGTAACCTTGTTGATTCCGTAGTCTGCACGGCGAGCCTTCCTTCTCTTTGCTGAACTAGCGTCTTCTCACTCTTCGGCCAGAACTGCCGCATCACGCGGTCGCCGTTTAGCTGTAAATGAATGATTTTATTCAAGGCCATTCATTAATACATTTCTTTTCGAATTTTTGAGACTGTAAATTAGATTTAAAAAATATATATATTTCAAATAATATTTCTTGAGATGGGAAAGTGCCTCAGTCGGCCCGATGACGGCGATCAGCTGCGGTTTGGTGGTCGCGACCATGCGGAAGAAGTCGCACTCCGTCACCTCGTCGAAAGGCGTCTGGCCGAGGATGTAGCCTCCTGAATTCATTTAGGCTCCTGACGCCAGAATATTCAACTCATTTTGAATACAGCAATTTTCAATGCATAATTATCTACTTTTGTATATTCCGTATGCGCTTTTTCTTCTTATTAGATTACTGGGCACTTCACTCTTGGCCATATCTCGCAGTATGTTGATCCGTTCTCATGTTCACATCATCTATAATAGTTGTATTCCTGACGCTGTTGCTGGAAGGAGTCGACCCAGCTGGCGTGGTAGTAATCGCCGACGCCAAGGTTGTCCTTGATGCGAACGCGGCTCTGGTCGTAGAGGATGATCTACAATTATTTTTGCTATTTAACAACTCAAATATAATCACGTGCTTATCATATTTCTTGTTATGGCTTGAAATAAATTTAAATATTGTTGAGCAGCGAGAATATGTAAGAATCGAACGTTCGGGAAGCGATTCTTGCTCGGGTTCGCGAGAAAGTGCTCGATCTTAGGCGGCATCTTCAGGAGCCAGTTGTGCCATGCGGACACCACCTGAAATCATATTCTTTCTTTTCTATTCCCACATAGTTAATAAATCTAATTATAATAATGAATAAATGATATAACACTAGAATTGAAGATGGAATTTTAAATGCAAGAAAAATGCTGTCGCACATCTTCGCCTTGCTCAACAATCTGCTGCGTGACTTCGGCGAGATCCTTCGGTGGCTCAATCTGGAAATATAACAAGTTATTTTTATTTTAGAAAGGGACTGAGTGGAGTGGAAGGGAGAGAGAAACGTGGCAAAAGACACCTCGGCCGGCACGATGAAGTCGCTTGGTCGAAGTGAAGATGAAATGACGCTTCAAGCTGACTCTGGCCCCTTTTATATATTCGAGTAAATTTAATTATAAGAAGAAATGGAAATGCCCCCAAGAAGTTGTTGTCAATTTTTTTTTAAATCAGCACTATTAAGTGCGCTTGAAATGAATCAATTTTATCGCTCATTCTACCTAAGGCGACATCGGAATGCGGCTGAACCTTTTTCGCTTTCATTCTTCTCGTGGCGCAGACGAAAGCGTCGTTGTCAGCCAGAATTTGTCTTGATGCTCATAACTTATCATTAACACAAATTTTTGTGTTATGAGGAAAAAATGATTGATGATTCGTAGAGGATCAAGAGTTGCAGGGTGAATGGACGTTGGGCGAGATCAACCGCGTCGTCTGCCGCGTCACTCGCGGAAGCATCCCCAGCGATCGAAACCCCTCACTTTGTTGTGTTCGACCACCCGCTCATTCGCTTCCGCTCCATCACACGCCAAGAGGCGGGAAAACTGGCGAACCAGCTAGTGGCCAGGACTCTCCGGCAGGAGAAAGAGAAAAGGACTACGGATTAATTGTAATTAGGAGCAGTCACTTCTATTCGCTTCCAGAACAATCGCTCAAGTGCATTTGTATTTAAAAAAATATTACCGACAATGTTTGTACGTCATACCTAGTAACTATCTAATATCTAATATTTGAGAATTTCTTTAAAAATTTGTGCTACTTGTCATGCGCACAGGTAGAAGGAGTTTTGAAGGCATTTTAGAAGAGAGTTTCATTCATTTCATTTTCAAGCAATTTATACTTGCATGGCACAGGAAAATTCGATGCACAAGAAAATTTTATCAGCAAAACAAATTATCACAAAAACTCAAATTCTACGCAAATGTAAGTATCTGAATAGATGAATGCAATGAAACAGCACAGGAACATCGCGAGACCCGAGGCAAGACCCGCATTCATTTCCGCCTCCCTATTTACAGAAAAACAAAATACTGGAAGCATAATAAAATGATTTCTTTTGTTAGGAAAAGCAATGTCTAGGGATGCTTTCCTCTCAAGTAGTTCTGTGAAGTGATGTGCGAAATTAGAGGAATTGCTGTGGCGTTGCTTTGAGCGCATCAAAAACGAGCAATAAAAGAAGGTGGAACGATATATATTATCTGAAATAACTGAATATACTTTCGGCAGCTGAGAATTAGCTTTGTTCTAGTAATATTATTTTTATTTTTTCTATGTTTGAATAGCATAAGTAGGAGTTTGGCGCAATGACAAGAAAGTTCACGATAGAATTCTGGCAGCAGAGAACAAGCAATTATCATTACGAGGTCCCTGATCAGGAGGTCTGTGAACATGAGAGACTGAAAAGAACATTGACTATGGTATTCGAAAGAGCCTTAGATGGGTGAAGATTGCTTATGGGTTTTCCTTGTACTATACGTTGATGGCGCTTGCAATTAATTTTGCCAGCGTGTTTGTACTTCCTAAGTGGGAGAGTTAATGTTGAACAATAATATAATGATAATATCGATAGATCAAGGGTGGCCGAGGAGACTGAAGAGAAGCAGGAAGACGGGGAGGAGAAGAGTGACCGCCCGCGCCGACGCAGCCTGGCCGCCGGCGCCAGAGTGCTGAAGACTGCCGAGGAGGAAGTCGACCGACTCGTCCCCTCGCTTGGCCACTGCCACCGAGCGCAGGTGGCGATTCCTGCAAGCACATCAGTCAATTCCATAAAATCTTCCTTATCCAAGCTTGGTATCTATGTACGTAGGTATTTATGTATATGAGAAATATTTCTTTATGAATCTGTTTACACATAATGGTAATACATCTTTATCCGTGAAATAAGAAAGCCGACGAAATGCGAACTTCTGCACGGGCGTGTCCAGCTGGATGGAGACGGTGCGGCCGGTCTTGGCGTGCTTCGCATGCCGCGTCTCTGTGCTAGAGAAGAGACGCGCGAAAATTGACGGGGCGGCTCCGCTTCCTCCCTCCACGCCCTCCGACACTTCCGAGCAGTCGATCGGAGTCACCTCAATTATCGAATTATTCATTAATTTGCTAAATAAATTGTCTCAATTTTTTTGAACAGCTAAACTTTTTTTTATTTTATTTAATAAAAAAAAGTAAAACCAACATCAGCTGTGACTCGCCATCCGACGTCCGTAACGCTGAACGCGTAGCAGTGAGAGTGGTCGACCTGGAAGAGATGGAATTTTTATGCGATTGGAAAATCGACAGAGAGAGAAAAGGGGATTGATAAGGGAGAAGAGATGTATTGGACGACAGATGGAGAGAGAGAAAGGGGGAGAGGAGAGAGAGAGAGAAGGAGAGTTACAGAGAAGCAAAGAGGGTTGAGAGTAAGGTAGAGGCAAGTGAAAAAGTTAATATAAATAAACTTTAAAAGGCGACCTGTCCCACGCTGCCACTCTCAAAGTGGCTGGACTCGATGGACGAGGCACCGGCCACTTTCCGACGCCGGCCTCCACTCCGTCTCCGTCCCTGGTGACGGTCGATGGAGACGCGGCCGTCCACTCCAATGAACACCTACAAGCCATTCAGCTATCTTTCTTTCTCTCCCTCGCTCTCCCCTCACCCTCTCTCTCTCTCTCTGTATCACACACTCCATCTTCCTCTCTCCTCCCTCCTCACCTCCACAGCGTCGTCCACTTTGGGTGACTGTAGATCCTGCACCCGCTCCAGCAAATAGATGACCACGCCTGACGACTTCTCAATGCTTGAACGCCGCGAGAAACGCTTCGGCACGAAGCGAATCTAGGAAGGACAATCAATATAAACTTATATAAAAAAATATTATTATTAGGAAATATCAGTGTCAGTCAACCTGTTTGTCCCTCTCTCTCTCTCTCTCTTTCTTCGCCGTTCTCTCCCATCTCGCTCCTCTCTCTCTCTCTCTTCCTTTCGCTCTCTTTCGTTCTCTTTCTCTCTCATCTCTATTCCCCTCTCTCTCTCTCTCTCTCTCTCTCTCTCTCTCTCTCTTACCGTTCCATGAACGCTCTGGGTAGCCGGATAGGCAGGCGGAGGTGCATGGGAGAGCAAGAGCGCGGTGGGACGACCGACGAACGCGGGGCCACGCTCGGAGAGGACTACGGTAGAGAGGTCGGACGATGAAGAAGAGAAGACGACGGCGCGCCATGCCGCCGGATCGAAGTTTGAGGGCGTCTGTGTTTTTAAATAATGGGATCACTGTTTGAACTTACATGCAGATGCCCTTTCTCTCTCTCTCTGCGCCTCTGTCTCTCTGTCTCTCTCTGTCTCTCTCTCTCTCTCTGTCTCTCTATCTCTCCGCACCGTAATGGGCTCGTCGCTGTCTTCTACAATTGCCTGGACTTTTTGCGCGTTATGTCGAAAATTCTGTTTATACTAATGGTACCTGTTATTCGTCGATCATTTCGCAGACAACATTAGTCTTATTTATACTTCCATTCACTTTGAAAAGCACCTGGTACATACATATCTAATGGTAAGTACAAGGACTCAATGTTTGAAACCACATGCCAATCTACATATAAACTGCATTTGCATGTTTTATATTTCCATAATTGAATATGTCTTTATTCTCTTCTCTCCCTTCTCTCTCTCTCTCTCTCATTCTCTCCCTCCCTCTCTCTCTCTCTCTCTCTCTCTCTCCGTACCGTAATCGGCTCGTCGCTGTCGTCTGCAATTGCCTGTAGCTGTTTTCGGTGTTTCTCGAGAAGATCGTAGACCACGCGATTCTTCGTGGAAGAACGACGCAAGTCGAGGAGGGGCTGCCAGTCGTGGACCTGAGGGGAAAGGGAATGGGTAAGAGGAGAGGTTGAAGGGACCTGAGGGGAGAGAGGAGGAGGAAACGGGACAGCTTGAAGGGTTCAAAGAACAGGAAGTTTGGAACATTGAGGAAATGATCGTTTCCTGACCTCATCGTCCTCGTCACTCCAAATGAGCAGAGAAAGTGTTCGATCCATTCCGAGCAGCCAAAGAAGTTGATCCTTCGAATTGGCAGCCTCAAGACAGGAAAAGTATGAAGCAGATAAGGAGGGGGGAGCGTGAGAGAGCAAGAGACAGAGAGAGAGAGAGTGAAATGATAAAGAGAGAGTGTGTTAGAGAAAGAGATTACGACTGACCACAGAGAGCCTCAGGGACAGCATGACAGGCTGCTCTAGACGTGCAACGTACTCGAGAATGCCGAAGAGAGAGCGCCATGTCAGTCTAAAGAATATCAATTTGGCGCCAATTCAAAGATAGATTGATTGAAAGTGATTAGTTTCGTGTACCTCTTGTGCCTTGCGTCCAGCTGCGAGTAGTTTGCTGGGCGAGTCCAGCCAAGTGAGAGAGTCGCGTCGGGGAAGAGTGATTCCGTGTGCCGCACGAAGACTTCCGGGTCCACCGGGTCCTGCTATAAGGTATTTATAATATTTTATCTTTTATCATGAATATTCTAACATTTTACCATTGAAAAGAATCGGAATAAATTTGAAAACCAGACTATAATTTGAAAAAAGAATTATTATTTTTCAGTTCATTTTGTGCTATAAAAATACAGATATTCTAATGATGACAAGATGAAAAATGAAAGTACCGTTGCAGAATTGGTAGGATACCCAATTAATGAGAGCTTTCTAATATTGCTGGGAAAATAGGCACATTTAATTGTAAGAAAAATAATGATAGAAGGAAAAGTGAACGTGCACACGCCTCGTCGCTGCTGCCGGGTGCCTGGAAGACGTCCGCGTGGAGAATGAGAGGGTAGTCGAGATCGGGCGAAGAGGGGTCGAACTGCGCGGCGTGCAGGTACTCCAGCACAGGGTGCACCACCTCCGTCGATCGGAAGTTTATCTTTATTGCTGCAAACAATATTATATTAATACAATATTAAATTGAATTACTGAAAAATTGCATAAAGAAATATTAAGTAATGTTTTTTTCTACTTGTTGCATTATTAAATTACATAGATTACATTAATAACTTTCTCTTGTGGATAGCTTGACATCATGCATCTCCTATTTGAGCTTGCAAACTACTTCTTGTAAGGTATCCATTATCGCAATCAACAAATTGTTGTTTTTCTTTCACTTCCAGAATGAAGCATTCTTCTTTCCCAGCCATATGTCTCCTAATCTGTTCTCTGAATCCGTTAACTATTTCTCCCTATCTTTTTCCTCGTTCATTTCTCTTACTCTCTTCCACGCTATTTCCCTCTCACTCTTAACTTCTCGTTCTCCCCTTCTCTCTCGCACAGATATCTCTATCAGTGCCTACGGCACGCGACAATGACAGATTACCCATCATTCCCGAGAGTTTGGTGGTAGAAAAGAGGAAATAGCGTACGGAATGGAGAGATTCAGAAAAGGAGAGAGGAGTGATAGAGCGAAAGAACTACCGATCTTGCTGTAATCAGGAAGATGCTAAATCCTGAATCGGACGACAAGAAAGCGAAAGAGAATAAAGGGTACAGAGAGAGAGAGAGAGAGAGAGAGAGAGAGAGAGAAAGAATACTGTCTGACCCACTCTCCCATACTCCCTTTCTCTCTCTCCAACTGTCTCTACCACACTCTCCCATTATGTCTTCAACACAACGAAGATTGATGAGCGACATAAAGCAGAGGTATGCAAATGATGCGATGGCGTCTGTAAACAATCAATTTGTCCGCTCTACAAATTAGTTCGTATCTCTTCATCGGTTTTTTAACGCAGAGCTCTCCTTTACGATCCCTACTACATACACCGATTATTTTCCAATATACATGCCTGGATCTCTTTCAAATGCTTTCTTGCTGTCTGCCATGATTATCTCTCTTTCTCGTTCTTTCCTTCTCTCTCTCTCTCTCTTTCTCTCTCTCTCTCTCTTTCTCTCTTTCTCTCTTTCTCTCTTTCTCTCTCTCTCTCTTTCTCTCTCTTTTTCTCTCTTTCTCTCTCTTTTTCTCTATCTCACTCTCTCTCTCTCTCTCTCTGCTTTGCACTAGACAGGTGCTTCAAACGACCACCCCTCGTGCCTATGAAATATCTGCCTCCGGTCGTGAGTAGTGGCTTTTGCTGACCGCAAGCCTCGTACAAGAGAAGGGAGTGAATAATAACAACTGGCCGCAATGGCAATTGACAAGGCAGCTTCAAGTGTACATGATGTAGCAGCAGCTGCCTCTCTCGTGTCAGTTATGACAAGAGCAGCAAAAGTCGGCATCGAATTACCAAGAATCAGTCTCTTTTTTGATCCCCGTGTTAGCATCTCACTTTCGGTGATGAACCGCTTTGACCCGTCAAGAAAGTGTCATTTACAAATGTCTGCAAAATGTTAATTGCAATTCACGTCTGCATGAGTGCAGCTCGATATTTTCTATTTTAATACTTCGATAATTTTTTGACTTTTTATGGAAAAATTTTTGCTGCCCTACATTTTTGTTAGCTAGAAACCCTACACCTTCAGCCCTACAATGGAGTGGGTTTTTTTAACATTACATTAAAATTTAAGTGAGTGTGTCTAATCTGGATTACCCATGAAAGTTCATAAAAATGCATGTGCATATCCATCGAATACCTTTTCGAAGTGTCGCAACTTCTCGCAGCCACTCGCTGAACGTCATTCGATCTGCTTGCCTGAAAAATATTTAAAGCTCAATATTTTCTATTTTAATCATTTCAGTTTTTAATTGACTTTTTTTAACGAAACCTTCAGCCCATATTTTTGTTTAGCTAGAATTCATTGTTACAAATGTGCGTTCTCGAATTTTGCCAAATGCTGTCCCCGACTCTGAAATGCCGTTGGAAAGACGGAAAAGTCGTGTGCTATCAATCAGTGATGGAAGATAAACGGGAGGCAGGAGCTTCAGTGATAAGAGATAAAGGAGAGAGCAAGAATTGGGATGGCGACAACTGGTGTGAATAATGGGAGCAAACCAGCGAGTGTCTGCTTCGATTTATATCTTTCACACGCTTCAGAGTAGCACGGAAGCAAAGCCAGAATAATGTAAAGAATAATAGTTAAATAGTAAAAAGATTGAAGACAATAAAAGTAAAATAACAACACGAACCTCGCCGGAGGGGCGGACATGACGGGAATGGCTCGGTGGCGAGGTCGTCGATGAGTCTGCAGAAAGACGTCGCCCTCCAGCATCAGAGACTTGTTCAGGAAGGGTTCTGAGAGAAGGGAAGCAAGATTATGAAGTACTAATAATAATTACTACTATTAAATTAATTTAATGTTAAGCCTAACTGTAAGCGTAAACCCAAGCAATTTATTCTCTATTATCAAAAAGAACTTGATTGAAATCAACGGACGGATGTGAAACATTCTTAAATGAAAAAAACGGAGCATTAAACCACCGGTGCATGCTTCCAATAACAAGAAATGCGCATATGTGCACATTAAATTATTTTCTTACTTAATAATTAATATTGTCTGAAACAAGTATTAATTTCATTCAATTTGATATTCGATTGTTCATGTTGCTGAAAAAGATTAGTTTCAATAACCCCGTTAACAAACTGACCTCCCCGACCTTCCCATTCGTCCTTATCCCTAGCTCACAAATTATCGAGACTTGAACATCTACTCGACAGAATATCTCTTCAGGTATCATCTCCATGTCTCCTCATCATTAAATCTGCTCAGCTGGTCACCACCTCCGCTGCCATCTCCCGTTGGGTCTCCAAATTTACGACCATCCCCTTTTCTGTCTGCGTCTCCCGCAGGAACATGCACTCTTTCTTCTCTTCACCTAACCGATATCTACAGTCGACGTTCTGAAGAATTCCTCACCTGGACCGGATAAGATCCTTATTGCTTCCCAGCTCAAGTCATCGAGCAATCGTTATTTGCTGTGCACTCCCACTCCTTATCTCGCATCTCTTCTTTCTCTCCCTATCTTTCATCCCTGTTTCTGGGCACTTACAATATACAAAAATTTACAAATAGTTTTAACATATAGGTAATTAAAGAAAAATAAAAGAATTCTCTCACATCCTATTTTTCATTCGAACTTTTGTTAGTGATTTCTCGCGAGAGACGGAGCGAATATCCCTTGTAATTCGGGGGTTGCGTAACCCTTTTCATAGGCTAGTCTCCATTCAGCGGAGAAAAGCGTCTTTGGTCAGCAAATCCCCTGCTCTTCTTTGATTGTCCACCCATGATTTCGGCCAATACATCCTTAACCTCTCTGCAAACCCTCAATCGATGCAAAAGCGGATTCGGTGGTCAATATTTTGTTATTTTATTCATTCATGAAACCTATGCCCACCGGAGCAACCTTCCAATGTAGGATTTGTGCATACATATCTACATATGTATGTACACAAACAGATGCATATTACATTCCAAAAATGCTAATAAAGAATGTAACGAATGGTTGTACCTTGTAGCTGCTCGACGAGTGCTGGCCAGCTGTTGACTCCGTGCGCGACGCGTACATTCAGCCCGTCCCCGTGCGTCTCGTTCTTCCAGAAGTCAACCACCGACATTCGGGTCGCGCGCGAGTCTCGCGAACGACCTTGAATTATAACTCTTTTTTTATTAAAGCAGCATTAATCTGATTGATATTTGTGTTTGTTGCCATAAGTTCTACTGGAAGTCACAAGTTGTGGTGGTCTAGTAGCCCTTTTCTCATGAGACCCCCGTCATGCTAATTTCCGGCCCTTCATCAGCCGAACTCATCTCCGAGCATAGATATCCTCGCCCATTCATGCGATGATCCGAAGTGCAAACACGACCCGGCTGATTGCGTCTTAGGAACCGGGAAGGACGCACAATAGTTCAAGTAGCAGAGAGAAGAGAGAGACGGAGAAAGAGAGAGTAAGAGTGCAAAAGAGACAGAGACGCTAGAGAGACAGAGAAAAACCAGAGTAGCTACGGGTCTGGACGAGTCAATGGATATGGGAAGGGTTGTCATTGCCAGGCTTGCTTCTGCTTCTTAAACAATTATGATTGCCCTGGACGGGCTCCGCTTCGTACTTCTGTGACTCATTTCGCTTATTCAATCAGCAGGGCGCTTGAATTTGGCAAGGCAGGAAAGGGAAGAGAATGAGAGATAGAGGAAGTTAGAGAGTGAGATTCAGGAAGGCAGGGAAAGATACGAGAAGAGGGACAGCGCGATAGAGAGAGAGAGTGAGAGCGAGAATAAGAAGGAGAGAGAGAGAGAGAGGGAAGGAGAGAGCAAGAGAGTCAGATAGATTGAAAAAGGCGGAAATGCTTCCATTCAACTTCGCGGCATTCTTTGAAGAATTAGCTAGATAAGGCAATGAAAGCGGCCCCTATATGAATGATATATCTATGGCAATTTCAAAATTCGCGCGCTTTTAGCAGCTCTTTTCTTTGGAACCACAGAAGAATTTTTTGCTTTTTTAAATAGACATTTGTTTATAAAAGAATAACATTGTCAAAAACTTATTTGATGAAATTGTTGATATCGAAATATCAGCATAAATGTCTTCAAACCGCGGTGCATGGCATCGACGGAGAAGGCGCTCAACAGGAGAAGAAGAAGAGGAAGAAGTAGACGAGAGAGAGAAGAACTCGTCATCTTTCTTCTTGTCATCCTTGACGAACCCTCAATCCATGCTGGGCATGCAAGTGCCCGTAGATTGGTCCCCTTCAGGATCTCTCCTCTGATAACCAAGACTTTTCGACAAATCTGGACTGGTTCCTCTCACGAGAACGACGGTTTTTCCCTCCTAAAATGGTGGTTTTTATGGCGTCAATTAGCTGCAACTTCGAACATATTTCTCGCGATGTCCACGCAAAGAATAGCCGATTAAATGAAAGATAAGGGAAGAAAATGAGAGAAAGAGAGAGAGAGACGAGTAGAGATATAAAGAGAGAGGAGACCCAGAGAGAGAGAAAGAAAGAGAGAGAGAGAGAGAGAAAGAAAGGGAGAGAGAGAAAGAAAAAGAGAGAGAGTGAGAGAGAGAGTGAGTGAGAGAGAGAGAGTGAGAGAGAGAGAGTGAGAGTGAGAGAGAGAGTAACAGCGTTTAAAGATACAGAAAGAAAACATGAACCGGAATAATGGACAGTTTACTCTCCTAGTTCACGAACGCTCAGCGAGCAGCCGCAGTTAAGTCGAAGCTCTGCTTTAAAAAAACAGCGATCTGCAACGAATGATTCTATAAATAAAACGAGGACAATAAAAAAAAAGACTAAGATGAATGCGAGAGAGCAGAAGAGTAAAGACGTCATTAAAAACAGAATGAAAGGCATAACGACGAGTATACGCCTCATTTCTGGGGCTCATGGCCTAGCTGGTGGATTTCGTGGATTGGCTATGACTACACAATACTTGAAATCCGATAAAGTAGATTGACGAAGATGCGACGGAACCAACAAAGAGAAAGAGAAGCGAGACAGTAAAGAAATAACGAAAAAGAGGAAAAAACAGGATATTATAGCAGAAGAAAAGGAGAAGAGAATTAGAATAAAGTGAGTGAAGAAAAGACGGAAAAGCTAGTGATGCATAAACCAGCAAATGAAATGGACAAAAAAAGTGTAAAAAGAGAAAAAAGTCAAGAATGAAGCTTGGCGAGGAATCCTTCATTTTTTGGATTCTTTCCTCTCTCTTTCTTTTTTCCTTCTTTCCTCTTGGACGACTTGGATAAACACCTTATTTAATTACGGCGTAGGTAAAAAGCAGAGAACGGACAAAATAGCCCTCTCCATCTTTTTTTTTTTCGTCGCAATAAATATAAAATTACGCTGTACTGCCGAGTAAGAGAGAAAGATGCCACAAAGGAACTTATTTGACAGACATCCTTGTGCAATCTAAATCTCTTCTTCTTTGATTGAAAAACACATGGTCTAACGACCATAAGTGTCCATATACATAGCTGTGTTCCAATACAGGAAACAGTGGTTTCTAGATACATTTGAACGCGCCAGCATAATTATTAAAAGTTAGATAAATCTACTTGTCTCCTATTCCTACCATTACACTGAAGAATAACTTCTCATTAAGAACTTTTGCTCGAACTCTCACGACCTCACACGGGGGCGCTCCCTCAATGTCAACAAGGTGATATTATTTTGCCTTCTTCTTTTCTCTCTCGCAACCTCTCTCTCTTCTTCCCTGAATCTCTGTCTCTCTCACTCTCCCGTTCTCTCTCTATCTCTCTCTCTCTCTGTCTCTCTCTCTCTGTCTCTCTCTCTCTCTGTCTCTCTCTCTCTCTGTCTCTCTCTCTCTGTCTCTCTCTCTCTGTCTCTCTCTCTCTGTCTCTCTCTCTCTTCCCTATTCGTTCTTTGATTGTTGCCGCGTATAGTGCCAGCACGCGGCTGAAAAGTGATACAGGCGGAAGCTGAAGCTCAGGTTATGCAGGTGGGCCCAGAGCTAACGAGAAGAAAACTCTCTTTCTCCCTCTCGCCGTTTCCCTTCTCTCCCTCACACTCACTCTCTTTTTGTACTCTTGGTTCTTCTCCCCTCCCTCTCCTACACTCCATCTCTCTCTATCTCTCTCTCTCTCTCTCTCTCCCTCTACCCATATCGCTCTCCTACATCCTCTACAACCTCCTCTCTCCTCTTCTCTCTACACTTGATCACCTGTGGTCAAGAGAGCCGCAAATGTTGAGTAGCCATGTAATCGCTTCATTCTCTCTCTCGCTCTCTCAACGGGAGAAAAATGCCACCAAGCAACTGGCGATGCAATAACACCAATGCAGCCAGCAGGATGGAAGCTGGCTTTAAAAAAATCACTCTGATTTTCTCGTTCTCTTTCACTATTTATGTTTCTCTATCTCTCTCTCTCTCTCGCATTCTTTATCTTTCCCTCTCTCTCTCCCTCTCCCTAGCGGCAAAAAGTACACCTCCATCCAGAGACATCGCAATGAAAGTAACGGCGCCTGACGGCAAAGACATGCAACAGCGCATAAGGGGATTATTCTTTCTCTCTCTCCTCCTCATGTAGACTGAGCTCGCTCTCTTTACTCTAGTATATCTACATCCATAGTATCCTATCTCTCTCTCTCTTTCGCTCCCTCTCTCCTTTTCCCTCGCTTTCCTTCTCTCTAATTCTCCTTTCTCTCTTTCTCTCTCTCTCTCTCTCCTTAGTTGTCCAGGGCGCGCGGTCGAAGAATATCCTTGTACCCCGTCCTCAAGTGAATACAATCACGGCTCTTCCTCCCCTTCGGCTGCAGCAAAAGCTTAGAAGGCACCAAAGAGAGGGCGTCCTGCCGTGAGAGGCCGGACTACTCGCAACAATAAGCTATCCGGAGTGAAGAATAGACACAAAGAACATTGTCCATTCACCGATTTATGGTGTTCTACAGTATCATTGGCTAGGACACTGCTGAAATCTGGCACTACACTTGTTTTTTTTCTTTCTCTGTCTTTCTCTCTCTCTCTCTCTTTCTCTCTCTTTCTCTCTCTCCCCCTCTCTCGATAGGAAGTGAAAATGACAGTGGCGCAAGCTTGTCGCTCGTGAAGAAGGAGCAAAAAAGGAAGGAAATCACGCATACAAGAGAAATGGAAATGAATGAGAAACCATTTTTGCGGGCGGATAACCCCAGGTTTTCTCAGCAAAATAGGGACAAGGAAAGGTCAACTAACCGAAAGATGCAAGTGAGACAGGAGGAGAGATATTTTAGAGACAGAGAGAGGGAGAGAGAGAGAGAGCGAGACGGAATGAATGAAGGCATAGAAGGAAATGAAGGAGACAGGTGTGAAATAATCACTATCGGAAGAGCTACTGCAAATAATGTTGATATGAAAAATCTTACATGATGGAGATGATTAATTGAGTAACCCTTGAATACTGAACTGATTGTTCCTTCTTTCCTTCCATTTTAGTCCGTTTCATTTCTCTCTTTCACGCTTCGTTTTATCGCGATCTTCTTTCTCTCTTTCTCTGCATCTTTTTCTTCCGCCTTTTTTTCTTCCCTAGAACAAGAGCAACCGACGGGAAGAGAAAGCGTAGCCTTCGTGAAGCAGAAAAAAGTGGTCCAATGGCGAGTACGAACACGGGACGATACGATATGGTGTGATGGCGGAGAAGAGGGAGAGAGAAAGAGAGAGAGAGAGAAAGAGAGAGAGGGAGAAAGAGAGCGAGAACAGGAGAGAGAGAGCGAGATGAAGAGAGAGAGAGAGAGGACGTTTAGCAACGAAAAAAATCGGAATGAATGAAAAGTGATGAAGACAGAATGAGATTGTGTTGGTGGATGTGAAACGGAATGAGCTCCCTCATACAAATGCAGTCGAAATGGTTCTTCTTCTTCTTCTCATAGTCGTTTCACTTTTTTGTCCCATCACTCCTCTCAGATCGACCCTTTCCGCAAAACAACAGGTAGAAGAGCAGTAAAAGGGCAGCGCACTATGGAGAAGTGAAAAATACCTATAAAACAGAAGAGGAGAAAACTAAAAAAAGAACGGAGAAAGTGAACGAAAGAGAGAAAGAGAGAGAATTAGAGAGAGACATTTAGAAAGAGAGAGAAAGAGAGAGATAGGGGGAGAGATAGCGCATGACTTCCTATTTTTTCAGGTTAAACATTCTTTACAGCGTCAAACTAGAGATTCCGTTATCTTGGCGGTTTCACGAAACACATATTGAATGATTACTTTAACGAGGAAGAAGAAATGTGATCGCTAAATCTCATTGGAAGTTGAAGAATATAATTAAAATCAAAAGCAAAATCTAAAATATGGAAATTTGAGGACTAAATTCGTATTTAAAAATTAGAAACACTTGATGATGTAAGGTATACATATCGGATCTAAACAAAGAGATACAGCAAGTATAGAAATGGAGGGACAGAAAGAGGCAAAGATAAAGAGTAATGTAAGAATTGTAACGCGACAGACTTCCGCCGTGGAGGAGTGCCTTCTCGCGCTGCTGGGGAGGGAGGACCTTATATGCCCCCGGGGCCGGAATATATGGCGATTAGGGTGCGCGAAGGGGGGGGGACACAAAATAGGGAAGACGAGAGAGACAGAGAGAAAGAAAGAGAGAGAGAGAGACAGAGAGAAAGAGAGAAAGAGAGAGAGAGAGAGAGAGAGAGAGAGAGAGAAAGAAAGAGAGAGGAAGAAGCTGCAGTGTTGTGATGAATTGCGTCTTCATTACACGTCTGAACCGACAGGTTTTACTAGTTGCTGGTAGTCTACCAATTTGTATACCTTAAATAACAAATTTTGTTGAATAATTTATTTGTAAAATACTGCTTGCTTTCTTGATAAGTTCGCTGTGGATTTTCAGTTTGTCAAAAAACTTAATTTTCTAATTGAGATAAATCACAGTATGAACCTTGTGTTCGGTTAGAAACAGCAAATGATAATCTAATCTCGCTAGCCATGAAACACAGAAATTCCACCCTCTCTTTCAACTTAATCCTATCTTATTCTGTTTTGTTGAGCGGAGATGTGCGGCCCGAAACTTTTAATTTGTGGTCTATGGTAACGGATGTTTGCGGAGATGAGGAGACAAAGTAAGCTTCAATTATCTCAGCAAAATCTGCGCAATTACATATATTTGTATACACAGCTACTGGCTCGTTCAAGAGCACTTTGTTTCTTACAAAACCACTTTTTTGGGCCATCCGAGTCAAGGTGTGCAGCGCCAGAAGTGACCGTCTAATAGCAGGGTTCGGAAAGGGAAGAAGGAAGAAACAAAACACGCCGATTGACTGGAGGAGCAACAGGGGACAAGGCACATCGGGAAGGGAACAATGAAGGAGGCACCGATTAAGGAAGGAGGGAGAAAGAGGAAGGAGGGTGAAAGAGAAGAAAGGAGAGACAGAAAGAGAGAGAAAGAAAGAGGGCGAGGGAGAGAGAGAAAAAAATAGAGCGAGAGAGAGGGAGAGAGAAAATCACAGGAGATGTGCTCGACATAGAGCCGGAACCTCTTTTTCATATAAAGCGGCCGACCGTGCGCAAAATCACTGCTGCGGCTACTCCCGGATAATTGGGCCGATGTCGCAATCGGCCAAAGGCATTATCCATTTGATAGAGAGAGAGAGATGGAGAGAGAGAGAGATCAGGGAAAGTTCAGAGACGCAGACACAACAAAGAGAGCAGGAAGGCAATGAGTACAAATAGCAACAACAAGTGGGCGGATGAAGGTGGAGAGAAGAGAGAGAGAGAAAGGGAGAGAGAGAGAGAGAGAGAGAGAGATGGGAGGTGCTTTTCTGGGTGGAGTCACTCCGTCAGTGTCAGGAGGAGGCGGGGCCATTACCGAAGCAAGTGACCCGCGGAGTTGTAGTATATGGCGATGAAGAGCAGCGAGGCGAGGGAGGAGCAGCAGAACCAACTTGTCCCTAACTATGCACGGAGAGTGATGGAATGAGGGAGAGAGAGAGAGGAAAACATGGAGGGAGGGAGGGAACTGAGCGAGAGAGGGAAGAGAGGGAAGAGAAAGATGAAAAGATAGAGAGTTAACAAAAGTGGCTTTCTCTTTTGCCGCTCTCATTCTGGCCCATTCTTTGTCGCGGCGCGCCAAATGACCACGAAATTCATCTCTGCCGCCACCGACTCTATCAAAATGTGAAGAAAAACGAGTACCAGAGAGTCAGGGATGTGAGAGAGAGAGAGAGGGAGAGAGAGAGAGGGAGGGAGATAAAGGACGTGAGAGAGAGACTAAGTTGGGCGGGGCAATCACGAGTTCACTTCACTGATGCAGATATTTCTTAACGAGAGCCTAGAAAGGTCATAAAATGACCGGGTGGACTGATGATGACAACACGAACTCTGAGGAATTTGGTAGCAAAAAATGATGGTAGAATGCCAAAATATTATGAGAGCTGCCAGAGGAGTTGACGGCAGCTTCTTTTTGCTGCCCTCGAGAGAGCCGCTCTGTCCTTGGCGTCACTGAACAGGCGTTCGAAACACAGAAAGTGCGTCTTTCTCTCTTCCTCTCTCTCTCTCTCTCTCTCTCTCTGTCTCTCGCATCTCTACCTGTCCCTCTCCCAATCTCAGAGAAACATCCAAAGGTATGATGAGTACAACAACGACGAGATTGCACACAAGGATCAGAGAGCGCAGACGAAAAAGAGAAGTTGCGCTGTCGCTTTTCGCGAGGAAAAAAGAGCAAAACCTGAGTGATGAGCACTCGGGAACAGTGGAAAGGTGGAGCCTGAGGGGGAAGGAGAGAGAAGAGAGAAAAGGTAGTGAGACAGAGAAAGACGAAGAGAAGATAGAGAAAACAAGAGGAAGAGAGAGAAAGAAAGAAAACGAGAGAGAAAGAGAGAGAGAGCAGCTGCCAAGAGGAGTAAAGGTGGAAGAGATGGAAGAGACCACGATGGAGCGAAGGAAAGGAATGCGATGGGCGGAGTCTAATCGTCGGATGACGAAAATGTCGCGAAATATGGCAGTAATGCCAAATAGTATTTTTTTTTCTTTAAATTTATGTTCCTGTTTTAAATGATCGAACAGTTTTCCAAAGTGCTATATGCATGCACATGCAATCTTAAAGGACTTATGCCAAGAAACCGGAAATAATCATGCCAAAGTAGAAGGTGATTTACCATGCTCGTGGAATTGAATAGAGATTCCAAGGTTCAGCTAACGAATAAGCAGAAGAAAAAGCATCAAAAAGCAACAGCTACGTTTTGCCTCCTCAGGTTTCTTGACAGAGACAAGGAGAAAAAGAAGATGCAACACCAAATATAGTGTACATACGCTTGCAATAAAAGGTGAGGAGAAGCATTGGAGGAGTGGAGAGATGGGAATAAGCATACCAGAAAATAAGCATACCAGAAAATGAGAATACCAGAAAGGAACAAGAAAAGATGAAACGACCTTGAGACGTCGGCAAAAATGAAAGAAGAAAGAAAAACAGAAAATGAAAATTCATGGATATGTAACGTACAGGAAGTAACAGAATGCTCACATTTAGAGAGCTGAATAGAGAAGAGAGCGAAAGAGAGAGGCATCCTACCAAAGTCTTTTCTTGCTTCCTACGCCAATTTTTCATTAGTCTTGTTTTTCGCATGTTAGCAGCGGTTTGCAATCACTCATCAATCTCGTATTGGCAGCTCCATTACTGCCCTTGCTATTCCTCATATCCTCTTTCGAAGCTCACTCCTTCTCTCTTTCCTCTCTCTCATGCATCTCTTCTTTCTGCAATCACTTTCTATCATCTTCCACACATTTCTTCTACCTCAACCAACCTCAGGAATCTGAGCATTGCTCGGGAAATTAAATGCGGCTGTCTGAAGAAAAAAAGCAATAAACTTAATTCTTGTGATAAATCTTCTAGTCTCTTCCCTCGTCGATCTCCTTACAAACCGCATCCTCCTCATAATTACGAATAATTTCCGGAAGATGAATGTTATGAGTCTCGGTAGTTGATTCCTGTAAGTCTTTCTGACCCGGTTGCTCCCTCCGGCCAAGAGGCAATCGCCATATTCCGACTCCGCCCATTTGTATTCGACAACACTTATTTCTCTCTTTTTTTCTCTCGCTCTCTCTCGGTCTCTATCTCTGCTTCTCTATGTCTCTGCCTCTCTCACTCTCTCCCTCGCGATCTCGCTCTCTCACCCCCCTGGTACCTACAACATCTCATCTTTCGGCTTGGCTGGTAATGAATAATGGGCTGACACGATCGGTGCGCACTCCTGTGAGGGACGATCCACGAGGATGACCTTTCTCTCGTGGCGGCATAGGAAGAGAGAGAGAGAGAGAGAGAGAGAGAGAAGAGACAGAGAGGGAGAAAGAGATGGGGAGAGAGATGGGGAGAGATCCAGACAGAGCGAGAGATGGTCGTTAACGAGGTAGACAGTGGAAGAGTGGGGAGAGCGAGACAGAGAGAGAGAGAAAGAGAGAGAGAGAGAGAGAGAGAGAGAGACGAACTCCGCATCGGCGATTCTCCCAGTGTGGTGAGATTGGCCGTGCTCGTTGGCTACGCATGTTTACAAGCATGCCAAGGACAGGCAGAGGATATGAGTAGCCGCCCTCTCTCGATCGGATTTGGCGATATCCGCCACCAAGCCGGTGATTGAATCGGAGGATATACGGGAGGGCGATCAGCGGAAAAGATGAGAGAGAGGGAGAGAGAAGGAGAGAGAGAAAGGGAGACAGAGAAAGAGAGAAAAGAAAGGGACAGAGAAAGAGAGAAAGGAGAGATAGAGATAGAGAGAGCAGGTCATCATCACCATGATGATTACGCGGGCAAGAGCAGATTAATCTGTGCGGCAACGTGCGCCCTCATAAAAAGGCAGGCTCGATTTATGGTGCGCTGATCCTAGCGAAGATTGCGCTAAATTAGAAAACTCGCCGTTCTGCAAGATAATTTCTCGTTCATTCTCAAGTGTCTAGGGGAAATTGGGGGAAACATCTCAACTTTCAATTCCATGAATGGCTCCGTTCTTCCAGGAACAACATTATGTACTTATGGTATGTCTAGCGAAAGATACTGTAAAAAACCACATTAGTTTTAAATTAGTTAGCAAAGCTATAGTTGAATTCTCTGGTGACTTTCATGCTCGTCTAAAGAGTGCGCGTTTGAGTGATGGCGCAAAGGGAAGTCAGGGAAAAAAACGACTGAGAAGAGAAGAAGAAGGAATGGGGATGTTCTTGACGTTCTTGGGGGGACTTAACAGAGAACTCTTTCCTTGTCCCTCTCGCACTCTCATTTCGTCTCTCTCTCTCTCTTTCTCTTTCTACTCTCTCTCACTTTCTCCTTCTCCTCCCTCTCCCTCTCTATCTCTCATTCTCTTTCTCCTCACTCTCTCTCTCTCTTTCTCTTTCTTCTCTCTCTCTCTCTCTCTCTTCCACTGTTGCTGTTCCTGCCAGGCATAAGCTGTACTGCAAGAATTGAACGCCCAACCACTCTTCTACTTGGCCGACTTGGTAGGAGGACCAAAGGCATGCACCGGATAAATTGCACCAAACGAGAATTGGGCAGAGATAGAGAGAAAGAGGGAGTAGGAGAGAGAGAGAGAGAGAGAGAGAGAGAGAGAGAGAAAGAGAGAGTAGAGAGATACTATGTAGCGCGAGACCGAGAGGAAGAAGATGACAGCGAAGAGAGAACGACTGAAAAAGGGAGAGTGGAGAGGAGCGTGAGGCAAGCAGAGAAAGAGAGAGAGAGAGAGAGAGAGAGAGAGAGAGAGAGCGGCAGCAGAGTGTCTGAGAACTTGCGAATGAAAGAAAAGGGGAAGTAAAAGAAAAGAGAATAAAATGGAAGAATTGTCAAATGATAGAAAAAAGTTAGCAAAGCTGATTACAGCCTGCTGATGTGAAGGATGGATGAGGAACACTGAAACGTCCAATTGAGCAAGCGAATCTTAGCAGGGACCAAACTAGAGAGAACGAGAGAGAGAGAGAGAATGAGAGAAAGAGAGAAACGGAAACCCGACATCACACTATCGCTTACATACATATATACTGTATTACATTCGTGATTGAAAAACAGTTAACGACATTTTCAATGCTGAAAAAGTCCAGTAGAATAAGAAGTGCAGTCCAGTAGAATGAGAAGTGCGTAAAAAAGCGCTAAATGAAAACTGAGTGAGGCGAATAAAATGCGAGAATGCACTGAATAACGGTGAAGCGTGAATTGCTTGATTGCAAATGCGGCCGAGGAAGTATGTATCAGAGACTCCAACGAAGATACAGCGGAGAAAAACTAGACAAGCATGCGTTAATCTTTATCGTCATTAACGATTAAAACGTCAGTGATAACGAACATAAAATATAATGAAGCATAGATAACTTTTTTTTTTATAACGCAGAGTAATTGAAGACGTAAATAAGGAAAAAATCAGAAAGAGCGAAAAGAAAAAGGAGGAAGAGAAAGAAAAAAAGTGAGTGGCCGGCGCTCGCAACGCGAAGTGTCACCACGAATACTGTCAATGAGGGCGAACGCATTGCTGCGCAGCGATAAGAATCGAATAAAGAGAGAGAGAGGAAGGTTACAAAATGGTGGAGAGAGAGAAGAATAGAAAAATAGACATAGAGAGAGAGAGAGCTAGACAGAAGAACGGTTTCGGCGGGGGAAAATGGGGAAAAAGAGTTCGAGGGCGAATAAAAAAAGGACTCTCCAGCTCTTTGCGCGACAAAATGGGTGGACAGGGAGAAGTGAAAGAAAGAGATGATAAGAGAATGTACAAAAGACAGTGTAAGAAGATTAATGTGAGAAAGGGAAGGAGAGTCAGACTGAGATGGAGAGAGAGAACTGCTGAGAAATAGAGACTGAATAAAAAGAGTAGAATGTATGAGCGTGAATGCGTGGTCTACGTAAGGATGTGGATGAGTGGCGAAAACTAGAGAGAGAGAGAGAGAGAGAGAGAGAGAGAGAGAGAGCGAAAGAGAGCGAAGATAGAGGGATAGAAAAATTCAAATAGCGGTTGCGCACAACAGTATTTGAGCCTGCCAATAGCTCCATATACGGGATTGCAATCCCATAATAACAGGAGCATGTATATTAATATTAGTTCGCGACAGAACACCAGTATGTAAAATTAATTTTAAAAATTACTGACATATATTTTTTTTATAAAAAAATAAGATGTTAGGACAAAAGCATATGTACATTTGTATACCAATGTATGTATGTACTGCGTAGTTGATCAAATGTTGAGTCATTGATCACATCAGCTTATAGTGGGGGATCATGGATATATTCTGAAACAGGCAGAGTGGAGGAAGTATAAAGTGAGACAGAGAAAGGGAGAGAGAGTGCGAGATAAAGAGAGATAGATAGAGAGAGAGAGGGAGAAAGAGAGAGAGAGAGAGTCTACCTAAACTACACCCTAGCAGTACAGC
This sequence comes from Allodiplogaster sudhausi, assembly GCA_945643635.1. NCBI lineage: Eukaryota > Metazoa > Nematoda > Chromadorea > Rhabditida > Diplogasteridae > Allodiplogaster > Allodiplogaster sudhausi. The sequence continues at coordinate 597,573 of CALZFC010000042.1, read as the reverse complement.
AATATCGCACGGGTGATGACCGTAGGAAGATGGACATGAGCACGCACATACACATATGGTCATCATTCCCCTTCTCTCTCTCTCTCTCAGTTCTTTCTCTCTTATTTCTCTTCTCTCCTTCTCCATCTCTCTTCATTTGGCGCTCGACCACCCAGGGGACAGATTGTTGCCTGCAGCTCAATGAAGCGAGAGAATAATGAGCGAGACGGAGAAGGGGGAAGAAGGCAGAGAGACACGCGAGAACAGAAAAGGACAAGAGATAAAGAGAGAAACAGAGAGAGAGACGTATAAAAAAAGAGAGAGGGGAAGATAGAGCCTTCAAAGAGCAGCTAGGATGAGTAAAGAATCTTCTGCCAGCCCGAATAGCCATGTCAAGTTGTTTTGCCAGTCAAGCTATTAGTAGTAATGCAGTTTTGGCATGGATGATGCCAAGATTGCAGCGAACAAGAAGAACACAAAAAATATCATCCGTGAAAATATTCCATCGCTTTCATTACTTCTGAGCAGCGTTATTTGTTTTATAGTATAAAACGCGAATTGCGATCACAGTTTTTATTAATGATAAGACCAACACAAAGAATCAGCAGAACCGCGCTTTCGCGCATGCAGTTGTTGTTCCACAAACACCATACTGAAATCGGATGCGCGCTCGGGCTACGCTCTGGCGAGAACCGCTAAAGTGGTTGTGAAACATGAGATCGAGGAGAGCAGAGAGTAAAGAAAATTGGTGAGGAATTCTCAGAAAGGAACCGCTGGAAATGTAAATTGCTGAAGATTTTTTCACTACTTACCATGATAGAAAAGGTTGTTTCAAAAGGCAAGAAATCGTTGTTGCCATCAATAAATGGAGCAAAAATTGAGGGAAATAATGCTGATGCTTCCTGGTAGTGGAGAGCATCACAAGGTTTTCGGGGATGATGAAAAAGTGAGTGAGAGAGAGAAAGAGAGGTAACCAGAAGCTAAGAGCAAGAGGGAAATAGAAGAGAGCGGGAGACTAGGAAAAGAGAAGAGAAATAGTTTGGAAAGAATGAAGAGAATCCCTGAATGGCTTGTAGATGGCAGAGTTGGCAAAGGGTGGACGACCAAGAAGCGACAGCCAAAGAAGCGAGGAAGCGCCGTCTAATCTAATCGCATCGTCCAGTCAACCGTCTGCCGGAGAGGAAACGCGGAAGAATGAACACCGTCTTTGGCCGGCTGAGAAGTCGACACAAAAGAGCTGCACAGTGTTTGTCTCGAATGACCAAAACACTAAATATTTTAGCAAACTATTTATCATCATTGTAAAAGTTGATTTGTATTAATTTTAATTGGTACTAGTTCATTTATGGGAGAACAAATTCATATATGAAATAGGATATAAAATATTAAAACGAAAAAGACTAGAAGTTGACGGTCGGTGGTTCACAATGGCAGACTGATTGTGAGAGATAAAAGAAAGCATCAAGAATAGAATGCGATGATTGCTGTGTGAGTCTATGATTTTTATTAAAAACGTTAAAAGAAATCGTCGACAGGTGATTCTCTCATAATAGGACATATTTAGGGAGCATGCGGATACTTGAGAAGAGATATAAGGAAGATACCTATACAAAAGTACCCAGGTATACATATCTATCTATCTATATATAGGAGAACGGAGACTATCTTCCCAGAAAAAAAACCATTCATCAACTGAACATGCCATGTACTCATACGCAAGCACGTAAGCAGCGTGTTCAGATTCTGATTGGTTTCTGCTCTCGGACTGCCTACCTGATTTTCATCTTTCATCGCTCTCTCTCCCTCTCTCTCCCTCTCTCTCTCTCCCTTTCTCTCTCTCTACCTTTCTCTCTCTTTCTCTCTCACTCTTTTTCTCTCTTTTGTTCATTGCCAACCTTCCTTTTGGCCCGGGCAGCGTAGTAGTCTTTTCTCACTCCACGCATTTGTTTTCTTGCAAATTCGCTTAGCTACATGCCGTGTCCGGTTCCGTTCGGTTCTCCTTGAGCAGAGAGGCGTCAAAATTGGCTGCACTTTTTTTGGCGGTGCTATGCCACTTCTTGAAGGAGACTCAGTGTCAGGGCTCTCTCTCTCTCTCTCTCTCTCTCTCTCTCTCTCTCTCTTTGTGAGTGGCCGGCCTGGCAGGTTGTTAGTGGACTTGAGAAAATTCAGGCGAGAGAGCGGGCGTGAAAAAGGAAAAGAATGAGTTAGTTGCCAGCCGAACACGCTAGCACGATCTCAGTGGGAAACAAGGGTAATCTTCCGTAGGTAAAACAGAGAGAGAGAGAGAGAGAGAGAGAGAAAGAGAAAGAGAGAGGGAGAGAGAATTACAAGATGACAGAGAGAGAGAGAATCAAAGAAGCAAATGACTAGAGTTATCTTATGCAGCGATAGGACAGGCTAACGAAGAGACGCAGACAGCGAAAGGCGTGAGCGATCTCTCTCAGGGTTAGCGGAATAATGGTGTTCTCGAGTGGTTTTTAATTGCTCGTTCCCTCTGTCTCTTTCCTTCTTCCTTTCTTTGCTCCTCCTCGCCGCGCAACAGTAGAACTATTATTGTTCGCATAAAACAGAAAGTCGAGGGAGCGGGGACAGAAAGGAAGAATGAGTCATGCTACGAACTTCTTGCTATGGCTGCGATCGAATTAACCGATTTCTTCTGTGTCGGTAACGGAATTGGACAGGATGTGTGGGAGGAGGTCAAAGCGGATGGCATACAAACGTAATACATAGAATGTAGTAGACATGAATATGTACCATTTCATCTTTTGCCGATATCTCTCTCTCTCTCTTTCGCTCTCTCTCTCTCTCTTTCTCTCTCTCTCTCTCTCTCTCGCTCACTCTCTTTCGCTCTCTCTCTTTCACAATGCCTCTCTCTCTCTCGCTCTCTTTATCTCTCTCGCTTTCTCTCTCTTTATCTTCGCTCTCTCTCTCTCTCTCTCTCTCTCTCTCTCTCTCTCTCTCTGTTTCGCTATGTCTCCATCTCTCTCTCTCTCTCTGTTTCGCTATGTCTCCTTCTCTCTCTCTCTCTTTCTCTCTCGCTCACTCTCTTTCGCGCTCTCTCTTTCACAATGCCTCTCTCTCTCTCGCTCTCTTTATCTCTCTCGCTTTCTCTCTCTTTATCTTCGCTCTCTCTCTCTGTTTCGCTATGTCTCCATCTCTCTCTCTCTCTCTCTCTCTCTCTCTCTCTCTCTGCTCCCTGCTCTCCAAACAGTCCCTCTTGAGAATTCTCACAGTCTTCAATTCTGGTCAACAGGCAGTTTAGACTGAAATGAGCTAGCCATCAGTTCAAAACCTCTACAACATGAAGAAGGCAACAGGTAACAGCTCTAATTCAATGATCGGACTACTTCTTTTACTTCTTTTCTTCTGCTCTCTTTCTCTCACTCTCTTTCTCTTTCTCTTTTTCTCTCTTTTTCTTTCTCTGTCTCTCATCCTTTCATCTCTCCCTTTCATGTCTATCCTAAGATGATGTTCACCCAAGATGATGTCAGTTATATAGAATTCTCTTCGACTGAATATGTTCATTTTCTCGTTATCGTAATTTATTCGTTGTGCCGGTCCACAAAAATAAAAGTCAGCAAGATTGATAGAGAAGATATTGTCGGATCCATAATTTATTTGTAGGGAAAGTAGGCAGTCATGTATAGGAATGCATTTTTGGCACAAGAGAATGGGTCTAATTTAGAGTTGCGGATACAACGACATACAAATTTCTATTGAAGAGACTGATGCGCAGCCTAAAACGGGAAGGAGTCACTGGGATGCTTTCGTCAACAAGAGAAGATTGAATAGAAGGAATAGAAGGAAAGGAAAAGGAAGATGAATTGAGTGGACCAGGGCATCTGCTCAGATATTTAATTATGCACATTAAAAAGCATACATACATACATAATATACCGTAGTACGTATTTTAATACATTCCTTCCATACGATTGCCATAATGCGCAAGCAGCTAAATATTTCGTATGTTGAATTAATACATATTTAGCTATCTATGATGAAATCGACAGTACACTTGATAATTGAAATACTTTGCTTCGAAGGTCAGAGCTTCTATCGGGAAGGAAAATCACAAAGTATGTATGTATGTACATATCTAGCATCTATGTATGTATGTAAGAATCACCAGAGATTATCCATCTGTTGCGTCGCATGAATCAGAAGTTTAGGGCAAAACGTGATCTCTCTCTCTTTCTCTTTCTCTCTTTCCTCTCTCTCTCATTTCTGTCTTAGTACGATTGCTTCCACCTCTCTGTTCCTATCTTCATTAAGCTGAAGCTGGGAGGAAAAGTCGCGGAACGCTTTCTTCAAGCTGGGGACCATTTTAGGATTATCTCCGAACGGCATCGCGCCCTTTGATACTGCCGGTCTACAACTACTTGGCTCTCTCTCTCTCTCTCTCTCTCTCTCTCTCTCTCTCTGCCGTTCTCTCGCAATCGTTCTCTCTTAATCTCTCCAGCGCTCTTTCTCTCTCTCTCTCTCTCTCTCTCTCTTTCTCACTAATCGTTTCTCATTTTAAATCTCCCGATAAGTTCTTATCTCTCTCTCCCCCAGTCGAACAGGAGGCACTTATTTAAAGATTTACGTGTGCGAAATCTCTTTGGCCTTGCCATGCGAACAGCGCTTCAGGAGGCTGGCAGTAAGGACAGCATTAGATTTGAATTGAATTACAATTGCTAAAAAAATATCCACTTTGATATTTATATAAATTGCAAGTAAATATTTTCATTTTGGGACGAAAAAAGTAAGAAATTAACATGCTTTGCGAAGTTAGCGAGCGCATTAGAGCAATGAATTTGTTATTAACAGCCATGGCCTCCACTAATGTACATACTACTCGCTGACCAAGCGTATGCATTTTCTGCACATCATAATACTACGTCTCTCACTCTCTGTTCTCTCTCTCTCTCTCTTTCTCTCTTTCTTTATCTTTCTCTCTCTCTCGTGCTCCCTCTCTCACTTTTTTCCCTCTCTCTCTCTTTCTCCATCTCTCTCTCTCTCTCTCTCTCTCTGTCTCCCATCCCTGTCCATCTGTTTGTTTTCATTGCCTCCAAAGCTCTGTAGGCATCAAATTTACGCGCTTCTAGGTGTGGCATGCGCACTTTTCTAACTCCAGTCAGCCCTTCCTCTCTCTCTCTTTCCTCTCTCTCTCTCTTTCTCTCCCTCTCTCTCTCTATCTCTCTCTCGCTGTCTCTCTCTCGCTCTCTGTCTCTTTCTCACGCTCTCTCTCTTTCTCGCTGTCTCCCTCTCTATTCTGTTGGCACATCCCATCGAGAAGGAAGAAGCCTGATCATAGTGACCCACTAGTCGTTTTGGATGTTGACATTAGCGTTTGAGGAAAGGTCATACTGGCCAAAATGAAATGCAGAATTCCCGGAGTGGTTCGCAGCGAATTCCGAGTTACTAAAGAGATCCATGTCCCAGCTGATTCAATTCTTTTAACCCCAGGGTGATAAGAAGAAAGAAAAATTGTAGTCCTAGAAATACAATGACAATGAGATGAAAAGAAGAATGAAAATGAACTCGTGACTATGCTAAGGAGGGCATGGGCATGAATGAAGGATTCACTGCACGCCTAAACTGGCAATATGGTACAGCGGAAATGTAGAGCAGATTGCCAAATGCGGGGGATAAATAGGGGAGGAATGGGGAAATGGTTGCTTGACTCAAAAGAGTAATGGCAGATGGTGAAGAGACAAAAGATGGAGAACAATGCGGAACAGCATCAATACTAATGAGTACGTGCAGCATGCACATGTTACTTCCTACTCAGATTTTTTTTATTAAAGGAGGAAATATGAATAACAATTTTTTATTTAAACACCAATCTTATTATTCTGATAGTATCACTGTTTCTCTCTGCTTGGCTCCTTCTCTGCAATCCATCGGTTTTCTCAACACCAATAGCGATAATTCAACTATGTTTCTCTGGTTGTTAGCCCATTTTGCATCAGTGCACCTGCAAAGGCCTTTCTGTCTAGAGACTAACGGGAAGGTGGAGAGAGAGAGAGAGACGACAACTACTAATTGAAGATGGTTGTTCCCTGCGGCATGGATCAGGCGACCCCAAGTGTACGGTGTCCTAGCCGACATTCCATACGTCGCTTGTAATTAACAGGAAGGAAGTATGAGAGTAGCGAACTTCCACTTCAATGATTCCTTTACATACGAGGTTATCTGCCAAAAAAAGTGAGTAGGAGGTGAAGATACAGGCAGAGAAAGAGAGAGAGTGAGAGAGAGAGAGTAGCACGAGAGACAGAGAGTGGCAGAAAGAAAGGGAGAATGGTAGAATGATAATGGGATGGAGAAACAAAGCGGATCTTTTTAGTCACGAATAGAATTCATGACATTTCGCTTATTATTAGGAAAACGTCATAGAACACTCATAGATGGAGTTTTTCAGGCGGATAGAAAACCACCTGGTTAAAAGGTTATCGGGTGGCTGATTAGCACTCTCCAAGCTGTGGCTAGCCATCCGATGCCTCGTATTACCGTATTATTGACCACTTCAGCTACCCAAGAGCTCGTTCTCAAGTGCATCCTCTTTGCTTAGATTTATACTCTCTTTCTCTCTATTTCTCTCTCTTTCTCTCTCTCTCTCTTCCTCTCTCGCTCTCTTTCTCTTCCCTGTCTTAACTCTCGTTAGTGCCACCGGTCATCGGTTCACTCAAACTGACCGCGTGTGCCACACCCTCACCAGTCAAGTACCGTGCAATCATTCGACCCTTTCCTGTGCACACTGTATCACTAACCATTCTCTCTTTCTCTCTCTCTCTCTCTCTCTCTCTCTCTTGTTCATCTCATTGTTCTGTGCCTTTTGGACGAACTCGAGTGGCCCCCCTGGGTGCTTCTAATATGCATCTCCGGGTCAGCGAAAGATGATATGATGGCGAGAAGCAGCTTCAACATCATTGAGAATGCGGGGATTGAAGAAAGAAAACATGGAATAATATTTATTTTTTTATTTTTTTATCTTCTTAAAAAAATGTTGGTGAACAAAGATGAATGCGCACAATAAGAAGAGTGCAGACAAGACCCCACATGAAAAAAATCATGTATTACTATGTATGCAGAACATATTTACAGATCTACTTACTCTAATAAAATTTTTTTTTTTAGCAAGTTTTACCCCTGTCCACTGGATCACGTATTGCTTTCAAATGTTAGGAGAATTCAAGTAGGGTAACAGAGTATCATGAAATTTTCAAGCTTAAAATGTTAGCCATTTTCTAAAAACAATTTTTATACTGCAAAAATATATACATAGGTCGCTTTATTCTCATAATTATTTTTCAACTCCCCTTTCGGTGCTCTTTGTTAACATTCAGTTTTTCCCATGAGGTTCTTCCGAACTCGGCTAAGCTCGCGAGGAGAAGAAGAGGTCGTAGAACGTTTCATCATCTTGTCCTCGTTCCGCGCGAAGGAAGACCACTGTCTCAGCTTCTTCCAGAAGAGAGAGTGAGATGGATGAGAAAGCAGAGAAACGAGAGAAGAGAGATAATCCCCGAAGTAGACAAATGGCTGTCGCAGTCGGCGTAAAAAAGTACTTTGAAAAGTACACAACTTCTGCCAGAAATTCGTTCGTCCACTGGAACCAAATATTTCTACTGTTTAATTTCTTTCTATTATTTTATTTTAACAAAAAAAATTGGCGGAGTATTTTTGGCTTTGTCATGCCAGCAAAGGAAATGGTAAAGTAGTGCCTGAGGCTTTTAAAAGGGCATCCTCTTTGATGTTTGCCGCCGAAAAAGTCCACAGTGGTCCACTAAAAAGTGCTTGCAAGTAGTGAATGTTGATCGTTTTTTATGGTGACTTCAACCAATATGCGTCCATGCATTTTTCTTTTTGTCCTTCTCTATCTATCTTTCTCTCTTTCTGTCGCTCTCTTCCTCTCTCTCTCTCGTCTCTCTCTCTCTTCCCTTTTCTCTCTCTCTCTCACTCTGTCTCATTCTCTCCCTTCCTTCCTCTCTATTTATCACTTTCTCTCTGCCTCACTCCCTTTGATTCAGTGTATCCTAGTTATTGCCAATAATTGCCCCTGGCATGTTGTTCACTCTAACTCTTCACACATTGAATGGGAACCATCACAAATAGCATCTGCATTTGTGTGCATGAATATTGTTTAGAATATCTGCAAATGTAGCTACATAGTACATATGAACATATCCATGTGTTTACCTAGGTTTGAGTACAAGCATTCAAGAGTAAATGCAAAGTAAAACTGTGAAATCAGTATTTCATTTCTCTCGCTTCTAGTCTGCCGTTCCTCCTTCTTATCCTTCTCATCATCCACCGCTCTCTCTCTCTCCCCCTCTCTCTCTCTCTCTCTCTCTCTCTCTCTTTCTATTTCCCTCACAGTAGTTGTGTAGTGCTACTTCCGCTTGCTTGATTTTAACAACCCGGTATTTTCCTCGTGCACGGCGTCAATTCTCTGTAGTATAGTAAATTGTTACCTTTTCTACTCTGAGTCGGCAGAGATTTCGATCCTGGCACTACTTAAGTCTTAACGTAGTTATTCCGGTTGCCCGGATGCTCGAGGACCCCCCCCCCCCCTCATCCGCTTGTCTGATAGAGAGAAATAGCCAAGCATCTCATGGCTTTTTGTCTCCCGTCGTTCTCTTTTGGTAATGCTTGCAATGGAACGACGGGAGGAGAGACTGCTTCACTCGTTTTTTCGTGCTCTTTCTCTCGATTCCTCCATCTCAATCCTTGTCTATTAAGGAAGATTACTCCCATATTTATGTATAATGTTTGTTTTCTTTTGTTGTTCTTATTTTTACTGAGCATCTACAGAACAATTCAGCTTCAACATCCTCCTTGATAAACCGCCTGAAAACTTCTGTCGAGATGAAAAGATGAACATTCTCTGTGTCCAACTTCTTCTGCTCGTTGTCGCTTCGCGCATAAGAGCGACTACAAATGGTCAGACGTGTTTCGCCCTTTAACTCCATAAACTATCAGAAAGAAAAAAAAACACAAATACAATGCCTCGTTCACAAGACATTTTTACATCCTTTTCGCATTCAGAAAATCTTTGACGATCCTTTTTATCAGACAAATGGAAATGCGAGAGAGAGAGAAAAGGAGACAATGAGAGAAAAAAAAACAAATTGCTTCCCCCCAGAGAGGAAGAGCACTCGGAGAGATTAAGCGGTGGTTCTGGATGAGCAGAGCCGTAGAGCATACCCGGACAGCTACTAGTTACTATCCTCCAACTGGAAAATCAACCATTCGTTTTCACACCTTCAACACATCCACATTACCTCTTTCTCCTTCTCGACTTTCACTTTTACTCTAGCCCCTCTGCACCCTTATTCTGACTTTATTAATATATATAGAACAACAATCACCAAAGATTCGAATATTAGAAAACATATGAAAGCATGCATTTTTGCTGGAAAAAATGGGGGCATTTTTAAGCCTATCAAAGGAGAAAAAAGTTATAATCATATATTTTCTTTAATTAAAATTTCAAATTAACAAGCAGGAACGCATTCGCGTGACTCGCGCGCGACCCGAATGTCGGTGGTTGACTTCTGGAAGAACGAGACGCACGGGGACGGGCTGAATGTACGCGTCGCGCACGGAGTCAACAGCTGGCCAGCACTCGTCGAACAGCTACAAGGTACAACCATTCATTTCATTCTTTCTTGTCTATTTTATGAGCTAATATATACATATATATAATATATTGCTCGAAGTATTATTGATAAGCCTCAATTGTTTTGAATAAATAATTTTATTTGATAGTAATAATAGTAATTATTAGTACATCCATAATCCTGCTTCCCTCTTCTCAGAACCCTTCCTGAACAAGTCTCTGATGCTGGAGGGCGACGTCTTTCTGCAGACTCATCGACGGCCTCGCCATCGAGCCATTCCCGTCATGTCCGCCCCTCCTTCCAAGTCTGCCTTAACAATAAGCTCACCATCTAACTTTGCGTGCAAACATTTTAAAACAGTAGTATTAAAGTGAGACAAGATCTTCTTCAGGCAGGCAGATCGCATCACCTTCAAGGAATGGCTACGTGAAGTGGCTGGCCTTCGAAAAGGTAATTTGTATTTTACTTTTTGATAATTAAATTGGATTTTATTATTATTTTACTCTTTGCAATTTATATTACAAGTTTGATTATTGTAATTCTTGATTGCATTGGAGCATTAACTTTTAAATTTAGATGTCAATTGATTTTATCATGTCGACTTTTTCTGCATGATAAGAAAACCAAATCTCTTCTATATGTGTAGCTTCAATTTATTCTTACAATATTAAAAGAATATTTGCAGCGATAAAGATAAACTTCCGATCGACGGAGGTGGTGCACCCTGTGCTGGAGTACCTGCACGCCGCGCAGTTCGACCCCTCTTCGCCCGATCTCGACTACCCTCTCATTCTACACGCGGACGTCTTCCAAGCACCCGGCAGCACCGACGAGGCGTGTGGACGACTCTTATTTTTTATTTCATTTTAATAAAAGAATTAAAATAAATTCATCCTTTTTCTCTCTTTTTTTCAACGTTTGGCATACTCGAATGTAATAGAAAGATTAAATACAGATTTTTTCCTATTCGATTTGCACCTTTTAAGCCGCCCGTGGATGCGGACGTGTTTATCCGAGCGACGGAATCGCTGTTCCCTGACGCGACCCTCTCCCTTGGATGGCACCCACCGGCCAACTATTCCTCCGTCGACAAGAAGCACAAGAAGTAATTACAACATTCACTCACCTTTTCCGTATTATATTATTTATTTTAATTCATTTGAACATACTATATTTGTTTGGCACATTGCCTTGTTCTAGCGAATATGTTAGGAAGCATGAATCCTCAAAAAAATTCAGCTCTCTTTATGATAAACATTCCGCAATGACGAGAGAGGTGCACGGAGATTGTGATTGTGTAATGCCGAAAATCATAGGATGCTTATTATGCAAGGCAATGTCTGACAACGGTTCTCTACTGCAGACTGACGTGGCGGGCACTCTTCAGTGTCCTCGATTATATCGCTCTCCTCGAACAGCCAGTGATGCTCTCGTTAAGACTCTCCGTCGTCAGTCTCTACTCTTACATATCTCTGATTCTCTCTCTCACTCTCTTTGTCTCTATCTTTCTATCTGTGTTTCTTGCCTCTCCCTTCTTTAGAAAAAAAATATGTGTATTTATTTACTTAAGATATTTTTACTGATGAATTTGATGAAGTTCTCTCGACAGGCTGCCAATTCGAAAGAACAACTCCTCTGGCTTCTCGGAATGAATCGAACACTTTCTCTGCTCATTTGGAGTGACGAGAACGATGAGGTTAGGAATGTCTCAATATTGAACATACAACTTAGCCACACAAACTTTTATCACTTTCCCTCTCCCCTCATTGCCAGGTTCCTTCAACCTCTCCCCTTACCCATTCCCTCTCCCCTCAGGTCCCTTCAACCTCTCCCCTTACCCATTCCCTCTCCCCTCAGGTCCCTTCAACCTCTCCCCTTACCCATTCCCTCTCCCCTCAGGTCCCTTCAACCTCTCCCCTTACCCATTCCCTCTCCCTTCAGGTCCCTTCAACCTCTCCCCTTACCCATTCCCTCTCCCCTCAGGTCCCTTCAACCTCTCCCCTTACCCATTCCTTCTCCCCTCAGGTCCACGACTGGCAGCCCCTCCTCGACTTGCGTCGTTCTTCCACGAAGAATCGCGTGGTCTACGATCTTCTCGAGAAACACCGAAAACAGCTCCAGGCAATTGCAGACGACAGCGACGAGCCGATTACGGTACGGAGAGAAAGGGAGGGAGGGAGAGGGAGAAAGAGAAAGAGGGAGAGAGAGAGAGAGGGAGAGAGAGAAGCGAATACAAGGTAATACAACATCGACGATACAATTACGGTGCGGAGAGATTGAGAGAGAGAGAGAGGGAGAGAGAGAGTGAAAGAGCGGAAGGACGTGAAAGAAGACAATAAAGCTTGATTATTTTTCGTATAATTATGTTTCGAGCCACTGAGCCTGAGGTGCTTATGTAGATTGCAAGAAACATTTGCACTAACGCTACGATTCTTCTCGAGGTCCCTTACTCGACAAATATGTCTTTGATTTGACTTTGAGCTTCCCTGCAACTTCGACGTCGCATCGTGGCAGCCCTTTGTCCCCTCTGCTCCCTTCTCTACAGTAATGCCTGCCGTACTCATCTCATCCCGTGGCCCTGCCTTCCGAGGCCGCTCAGCCGACGTTCTACTGCTGTCGACTGCGGCGCCGTCGTCATCGGCTCAAACCGTCTCTGGCACGGTCGGAATAAAAAACTATTTATTCAAAACATTGTCGTTCTATAGAAAGGATAGTGCGCTGCCGAACAGAAGAATAAGTTTTTGTTTACATTTCACATCTGTATTCATGTACTAAATGTATGTATGTACAGCAGTAATAAAATGATTAAAAGTTAATAAAATAGATTTTTAATTTTATCACAGATTCGTTTCCTGCCAAAGCACGGAAGCGGCCGTTCGGCCGCTGGGAAACAACAGCCAGGGGTGGTGGTCTTGCTGCTGGAGGGGGCCATGCACAACCAGACTGGAAGACTCGACCAGGCTATCGAGGTCAGCGATAAAGAGAAAGAGGGAGAGGTTTAGATAGAAAGAGAGAGGGGGAGAGAGATAGAAAAGACAGAGAGGGAGAAGTTGAGAGAGAGAGAGAGAGAGAGAGAGAGTGTGAGTGTGTGAAAAAAGAGGGAGAGGGTTAGATAGAAAGAGAGAGGGGGACAAAGAGAGGGGGAGAGAGAGATGGGGAGAGAGAGAGGGGGAGAGAGATTGAAAAAGACGAAGAGGGAAAAAGGGAGATAGAGAGGCTGAAAAGTGAGAGAGAGAGAGAGAGAGGGAGGGCGCTCATAAAGAAGGTCAACTTTGAACGACTACCCATTTCTTCCTAGATTCTGATCGGAGTGGAAGGACGCGTCTCAATTGAACGCCACCGAAGAGGAAGCAGTTTAAGAGCGAGAAACAGTTCCGCAGCGGAAGACAACATCAGCATCGGCCAGGTGGGTGGAAGGCAGAAAGGATGGAGAGAGGATGGGAGAGAGAGAGAGAAAGAGAAGAGAGAGAGAGAAGAGAGAGAGAGAGAGACGAGGAAAGAAGAGTAAAAGAGGTAAGGAAAAAGAACGAGAGAGAAAGAGAGGGAGGCACTGGGTACTTTTGTGAGCGATAATGCAGGGTGCACGCTCACACTGCTACGCCTTCACTGTCAATGACGTCGGATGGAAAGTCACGGCAGAGGTGCGTCACCTTTGTCCTTGTTTTCTCTCCGTCTCCATCTCTGTTTCTCTCTCTGCCCCTCTCATTCTCTCTCTCTTTTTCTCTCTGTTCATCTTTCTCTCTCCCTTACTCTCTCTCTCTCTCTCTCTCTCTCTCTTTTTTTCTCTCTCTCTCTCTCTCTCTCTCTCTCTCTCTCTCTCCAGATCACTCCGACTGACTGCTCCGATGCCACAGAAGACTCTTCGCCGTCTTCTTGCTCTCTCTGGTCTCGTCTCTTCAAGAGGAAGCATTCCACAGATCGGAAAGATCTGTCGCCCGTCTTCCTTCGCCTTGAGACTCCAAATCACAAGTTGGATTGTTTAGAAAATAAAAAGTAAATTTCTTTTTCTAAATAGGAAGTAGCAGATGATTGATCCGGAAAAACAAAAACAGAAATTAGTCGATATTTATTTGGCTCTATGCAGAAACCGTCGAAGCCGCTCGATAGCCGTATCGAAACGTGGAGACGAATCAGTCGACGTGCTCTTCGAGAGACTTCTTCACTCTTCTGCTTCTCTCTCTGCGCTCTCTCTTTTCTCAACCATCTCTCTTCTCATGCTTTTTCGTCTCTTCTTCTCTTCAGCAGTATCTGTCCACTTTTAAGACTGAACATATATAAAGGGCAGAATAATATCCAATAGCTTGCCGTTGAAACTTTTAACCCTCCTCTATTCCGGAATGCTCTTCTTTTAATGCCTTTTGTTATGACTTCATAAGTGTTTCACGTTCCGATTTTCTATTCCTTCTGATTCGACAGTTTCTCTCCAATTGGAAACACATCATCGATTTTTCGTTTACAAAACTGCCGAAGCAATCTATCTCCTTTTTGAACACTTATACGAGTATTCTTGTTCTTTGTTATCACTGCAATTTATTTTGCCTTTTTATTCAGGAACAATTGAACTAACAGACAAAGATGGACACTTTTCCTGTTGAGTACTGATAAAATAAATCCTTAATTGCAAGACAAATGACTTAAAATAACTGAAGATATACGACTTCTTAACCCGCACGCAAATTAGCTGAAGAGAGGCTGAGACATGCATTTTCAGAGCTTAACAGAAGCAAAAAGAGTTCATTACTACAATATCTACAACAATCAACACCTCAAATTACGCAATAGACAAAGACAGAACACGTTAAATAAAATAGTCAATTTACATGTAGTAAGTCTATCCTTATTTCAGATTCTTCTTTCTCTGGTCTGTTCTAAAACATTATACCAATAGCGATAATACGATCAAATAACATGATTTTGATGTTGCCAGTAAATTTTTTGATAACAAATAAAAAATTATAACAGTAAAACGCGTCATGGAGTCACGTTCGAGTGATACAAGAACCTTGGGATGTCCTCTAGCTTACGTACTGGAAGACCTCCATATTGTCAGGCTTGCGAGAGATGAAATTACTCTCGAGCATCCAGTCAATCTGCTCCTTGATCAGATTCCGAGATGGGATGAACATGGACTGTAAACGAGATCAGCAAGGCCTTTGCATTGCAGTTTACAACTTTAGGTATACAGTAATACTCTAGATAGAAAGAAAGGAAGAGAAATAAAAGAGAGAGAGAGAGAGAGAGAGAGAGAGAGAGAAAGAGAAGTAAAGAGAGGAAGAGAGAGAGAGAGTGAGAGAGAAAGGAAAGAGAGAGAGAGAGGGAGAGAGAGAGAAAAAGAAAGAGAGAGAGAGAAAGAAGCGTGGAACAAATGAAATATAAAAATATTCAGAAACAACTTGTTCGGGTATGAGTTGAACACATAACACCAGCAAATAATCCGTTGCAGGATCCAACACTACGATTACTTATTTATTAATCCCAAAGATGAAATAAAAGATACCTTGAGCATCTCGACGAGTTCGCTCTGCAGCTGAGCGAGGGTGCACTCGCGGCGCGTCTTCAGGATCTGAACACATTACGTTCCTTTTATATTTTACAATTTCGGAGTTTCATCATACACAGAAAAAGAGAGATTGCCCCCTGCGCATGAAAGCTATGATTATTTTCCTTGGACGTTAACAAAATAACTACATAAAATAATTATATATTTTACAATTTCAACATCTCACCTTGTACCAAAAAAAAAGAGGTTGAATTAAAAACTTGCACATGAAAGCAATGGATATTTTATGAAATAAAATAATATAAACATAAAACGATTAGCAGACCTTCATGATGGCCTCCTGGACCCTGAACTGCCTGAGAGCGACGATGTCGTCGTGTTCAGTCTTGGCAGTCTGCTCGAGAGTCAGCTGAAGGCGGCCGATCAGGTTCAGCCGGCCGCGCTCCTGCACGCGGCTGTTCTGCAACAGAAAATAATTACTAATCTTGTCAAGAGATAATACCTGTCGATAATAACACATTACTATCATGATTCTTTGAATCGTATTAACCTGAAAATAAATTTTTATTAAATTATCTAAAATATTAACAATAAAAAGCAAATAACTATCCTGATAATTTGTATATATTATTACGTCGGAGGATGTAATAAACGAGATCCCATACCAAAGCACCAATTTACCCGATAAATGCAGTGGAAAACCAGCGGGTTAATCTTTTCAGAGAATATAGTCTCATGCTCGCAATTTTTATCGATGGTTTGAAATGGAGCTGACCTTGACGAGTTGGAAGTCGTGATTGAGACGGAAGGTCGTGGAATCATTGAAGGAACGAATCGGAGAAGGCGCGTCTGTCAGCAGAATCTGAGACCGCTGCTTCGGAATCGACGTCAGGGACTGCATAACAGAGGGGTTTAAAGAAAGAGAAAGAGAAAGAGAAAGAGAGAGAGAGAGAGAGGGAGAGAGAGAAAGAGAGAGGGAGAGAGAGAGAGAACGACAAAGGAAAAGAATATAAAAAGACATCAAATTTTCCCTATTAACATAATGTCCTTCCAATTCGAGTTCTTTGTATGACAATCCACGAGGATGATCAACCATGAGCATAAGTAGGAAAGAAAATCTAATTGCTTTCTTTCTTGTCAAGCTTCTAAAGTACTGAAAACACTAACAAAGAGTGTTCTGGAGAGTTCAGTGTTCGGCAGTTCCGTCGCAGTGCGGAGTGATTCGTAGGAGAGAGAGGCGGCCGGGCGCTCGTTCCAGCATAGGAGCACCTCGACATTTATTATAATCTTTTTTTGCTTACAACTAATTTTCTTCTTCTTACAAATGGGCATTATTAAATAAAAAAAGACGTAATGAAATTAAATTTAAAAGATAAAAAAATAAAGAAACCACAAGTTGGAAGGTTGTGACATCGAGATCAAAACAACCGCCGCTTCGCGGAGTGAAGGTCATCTTGAAAAAGAAGAATTTAGGCTAATGAATAATCATTTAAAGTAGAAATTAACAGTACTCTGTATTAAATTCCCATCATATAAGAAAAAAGAAGCAATTAAATCTTCGATGAAAAAAATCTGTTTACATCTTTCTAGTATTTCCATCTTGCTTGCGTTCTCCTATACGAAAATAGCTTATAGATACGTTTAACCGGAATGAAATAGAGTAAGAAAGAGATTAAAGTTCACATATCACTGACCGTCGCTGTGCTCCAGTGATGTTGCCAGTTGAGCTTGCGCCCGCTGTACTTCCTGTCGTAGAAAGCCTCCACCGGAGGGATCAGCTCGTCCAATTCGCGAGGAAGACTCACGTGCACACGGCCTTCGGCTAGAATGAATAATTTTTTTTTACTTAAAAAATTTTAAAATTAGGTAATCATCAACATTATCACAGAAACAAAACTATTTCATATTGAGAGAAACTAATATAGTCTACTTCATTTTTTCAATGGCTCCTTTATTTAGTAATTTTCAGTTATTCTAGATTTAAAATACAAAACAAGTGCAAAAACTCTTATTAAAAAGCACGAACACGAAGCTCCGCCGGGTCTTCCCCAGGCGCCAGTGCTGAGCACCTTCACGGTCACGAGATCTAGAAACGAAAAGAATTATCATAATATCCTCACCTCGTTTAAAACTTAATATAGTAATATAACATTAAGAAATCTAGTAAGAACAGAAAGTACGCAACAAATACAGATGAAAAATATCTCCCAAAAGGATGTAAATGTATTTCAAAAAGAGTCTGGCTCGATAAACCTGCGATATCAGGCCTCGACTGCTGGAAGTCCGCTCGCATGTCATTCGCAAGTGACTTGCTCACCTACACAAACATTAATTAATCTAGCGTAAACAATTTTGAAAGTTCCAAATTAAAATTCTCAGTCAATTCCAATTACTATTCATTTCGTTAAAGAATCATCCCACACAAACACACAGAATCGGTCATTCTTGAGGCCCCAGTACATATAGAAAATCGAAGAAGACCTGAACCACGTGAGAAGGCGGCTGACAAATAAGCAGAAAAATGTAACATACAAGGAATTGATTCGACTGCGTATATATAAGTAAATGGCAACACATTGATATAATAACAATAAATACATATTAAGTAAATTCAAAGAATAACTGCAGATTTTATTAACAGTTGGTAACGAAGAGAATTTTGCGGAGAAAAAAAAAGAATTAAAAACGATAGAAAAGAAAACCTCGACATCCGTTAGCATTTTCGACAGCTTCGTCACGTGCTCTGCAGGCATTCCGCAGTCCTCAATAACAAGCATCATTTTCTGACTAAAGACTAGGCATTAAGAACGGAAGCTCCGAGATTACGGAAAATGGTTGAGGAGAACGAATGAGAGAGAATGGACTGAAAGAAGAGTGAGAGAGGAAATAAAAAAAAAGAGATACTGAAAGAGAGAGAGAGAGAGGGAGAGAGGGAGAGAGAGCGAGAGCGAGAGATAAAGAGATACCCTGAGCCGGTTGACCATGTACTCCTCCTTGTCCTGGTCTGCGCTGAGGTCGAGAATGAGTCTGCGCGAGAGATGCGCCTTGTGGAAGCGCATGAAGACGTCCTTGTTGTCCACGTACTTCAGCACGAGGAGCTGGAAAGGTATATATATATAGTATAATATAAAAAATAATAACTTAAAAGTAAATACTCGTTTATTTACTTCTTTAGGCAATTTCACTTATTCCAGGCAGCGAAGTTTTAAATAATCGTTTTTTATAATGAAAATTCTCACTTATCAGCTAAATATAAATTTTGAATAAAATATCATTTCTACTTCTCTAACCACAGAGTTGAGTTTCGCGTCAATCTGGTCTCCCGTGAGCTTCTTGCTGACGGGCGTCTTGCGCAGAAGAAGATCGCAGTAGTTGGCCAACAACTCGGGGCACTTCGATTCAACGGAGAGGCGGCCACTGTACCAGTTTAATCTTTTTAGGTGAAGGCAAAAAAACAGACAAGATCAACTAAATTAAATAAGGTGAACAAATTAATATAAAAAATAGAAAATATTCATATAAACAAAGTGACTACAGTAACCTCTTCCTCTGAGAGACTGTGTTCAGTTCCATTCGAAAAATTGACGTGTCATTCACTACCTGGAATTAACTAAAAGTGATAAATTTCATGTCAATCCACTTTCCACTTACAATTAGTCTGTTAATCTGAAATATCATAAGATAGAAAATATATTTATATATATGTATAATATATAACTTTAAAAGCCAAATTCCTTGTCGATTTCTCGATCAGACTCATGAGCCAACCTGTTGGAATGCCTTGTCTCGCGTCGTCAAGAGTCGGGGGTCGTCCTCGAATGCGTCATGGACCAGCGTGGAGAAGCGCTCAAAGAGGCTCAGAAGCTGTGTCACGTATCGTTCCGGGTCCTGCTAGCATGAACTTTTTTTTTCTATTTTTATTTCTAGAATAAACATGGCTGTCAAGTAAACTGCCTGTAAAAGCGTATCACGAATATCAATATATCTCCTTGCAAGAATTTTATTTATTTATTTATTCATTATACGTTAAAAAAATTATTAGTTCATAAGAAAAAGGATACCGAAGTAATGGAGTCAGCATTAGCGCGCATATCAGCCAGTCCTTCGCGTCGAATGTGCTGGTCGATGCAGGTGATTACCGTACCCATTCCAGATGGAGCACGCTTGATCAGATGGTACAGCTGACGAAGTCCTGCAGAGAGAGAGAGAGAGAGAGAGAGAGAGAGAGAGAGCGAGAAAAGATAAAGAGGGAGAGAGGTGCGGGGGGGGGGGGGAGAGAGACAGAGCGAGGGAGAACAGAGAGAGAAAGACAGAGGTTATAAGAGATAAAGATAAATTTTATATTATTTCCAAATCGTAATAAATAGATAACATTTACATGTAAACAATAATAGTCTACTGATCAAAAGTCTTACTCTGAATATCATTGCTGAGCACGAGATGGAAGCACTCTGCCAGCAGCTCTTCCATGAAGCGAACGACCAACGCGTCCGTGCATCGATCGATCAGCTCAAATATCTTCCATACTTATTCTGCTACTCATATTTGCCACTTCTTCATATAATTAATAAAGTACGAATATGGATACTAAAGATAAAATACGGCACTTCTTAAAAAAAAAGGTAACAAAAATGAAGTTTAAATAAATATAGCCGAAAAGTGAAATAAATGATCTAACCTTGTTGATGGAGTCAGTTTCCGGCTGGAGATACTTGCGAGCGCGGTTGACTTCATCAGCCAGTTTGGCATCCGCGAATGTCATGTACTCCTGGATGCCGCGTTCCTTCAGGAACTGAACGATTCACACATTAGTTCTCACCTTTCATCTCTCTCTCTCTCTTCGCCCTCTGTTTGTTTATGTCTGTCTGCCTGTCTCTCTCTCTCTCTCTCTCTCTCGAACACTAGCCACACCTTCTCCGCACGTCCTTCATAGTACTTGTATGTCTCGTCGATGAACGGCTTCTCGAACCGCTTTCGATACTCGCCGTGTTCGTCTCCTTCGTAGAGAACAACTGCAATTATAGTAGCATGCATTAAGTAGAGAAAAAGGAGATAAACAACACTTTGTATAAATATTATGGATGAACAGCCAAGCTTTCGCATCTAACCCACCGAGGCAAGTATAGAAATGTCTCAGAAATGTCTCAATAAAAGAGAACAACCATCGTAACATGTGGTGAAGACTAGAAAGAAAGGAAGCTACCGTATCCTTGAAAGTAGAAAGCTACCGTATCCATCCTCACCGAAAGACTCTCTGACGCCGACAACGAGTCGCTGGTCGAACTGCTCGCCGTTCCTCTCCGCATCGACGAGTCTGAGAGCAGCATCTCTCAGGCGATCCGCAATCGATGCAAAGATCGACGTTCGCCATGACTCCAGCATCACCTGAAGGAAGGACAAAAGAATGACAATGTAATACAAATTAAACAGGAAAACTAAATGAAGAATACAC
The DNA here is from genome assembly GCA_945643635.1 of Allodiplogaster sudhausi. Classification (NCBI taxonomy): domain Eukaryota; kingdom Metazoa; phylum Nematoda; class Chromadorea; order Rhabditida; family Diplogasteridae; genus Allodiplogaster; species Allodiplogaster sudhausi. The sequence continues at coordinate 577,040 of CALZFC010000042.1, read as the reverse complement.
GCAATCACCAAGAGTCTAGACGGGTAAACAGACAATTTTGAGTCGCAATTCCAATATTCACTTTCAAAGAAGACTTTTAGATTGAAAATCTCTTTTTACAGACATAGAAAAAGAGGATATTAAAGTCTTAAATAAATAAAAAGATTAAACGCACATCTCGAATGGTCTTTTGTCCCGAAGGGGCTTGCATGCGGCCCAATCCGCCGTTCTGTGTTACATTTGGACGCTCTGCCTCGATGAACTTTAAAAAAAAAACATTTTCGATCTATAGAAATTTTTGTTTAAAACTAAAACGATAAACTTATAACGCATAAACAAAAAAAAACATAAATACTTTCAATTAATAAACAAGCATAGTACAACACAAACATGGAAGGGAAGAGGCAGAATGTTCGTCTGCGTGTAGAACTTGCTCCATTCGGCAATGTAGACACGCAGCAACTCGCTGTCGTCCTTGTGATGAGTTATTCTCTGCACAGAGAGAGAGAAAGAGAGAGAGAGATAGATAGAGAAAGAGAGAGGCCACGGAAAGGGAAAACAATACAGCCGTCAGCTAGGTGAAACTGTTTTGTACGCGAAACTTTCCCTTATTTATTCCATATATCAGCAGGCGTGCTAAACATGAGCGATAGAACCAATGTGGCTAATCATCCAGTATATGTGGAATATTAACAATAAGCTAGGCAATCAACTGGCTGATTCAATCATCCAAACTTGCCTACCAATACAATAGATCATGAATACTTGGCTAATAAGATGAAGCATAAAGAAGCAGTAATGGCTGACCTCGACAGCTCCGACGACATACTTCTGGATATTGTTGTGGAGCGAGCTGCGGATGCACTCTGCACCGTGCTCAATCCACGAGTGCATCTCGTACACAGTCTGGAAGAGGTCGTGCCATGCGCGCTTCGACACATTCTTAAGGACACTTCATTAGTTCCTTAAGATCAGGGAAATGCTAAGGCCTTTAGCGTAGGGCTAAGGTCTCAACTAAGTCACAGTTTGACCAGGGTGCAAAACTATGCAAGATCTATTCAAAAGCAATCAAACCTTTTGTCTCGAAAATAAAGAAATTAAAAAGATCGACGCAAACCATGGACCATAAATAGCCAAAATGATGAACCGTTTGATCGAGAAGAGCTTGAATAACAGGATGTGATTCTTTCCATTCGGCTTCGATAACATGACGTGGCTTTGCGAAGCCCTGGAAGAAAGTTGAAGAATATATCCTAGGCTAATCAAATCATCGACAAAATGGTTTCATCAAAACCACCAAATAAAAATACTTAAACATGGAAGTAGCCAAGCGCCTAACAACAAGAATGCCAATTCTTTGCCAAAAATTACCCGGACAATGCGGCTGAGACAAAAAAGGAAAAAAATATTTTCAGCCACAAAAGCTTATCCTTCTAATGTGGGAAAGTCGTCGACAAAGTTACAAAGTGTCAACAATTTGAAATCCCCTAAAACTTACAATGGAAGGCATTTCTGGTCGATTATTGCTCCCGATGAGGAAACCCTCACTCGAGAAGACAGATGACGAGGCTAAAATACGAAGTATTGCGGCATAAAAGAAATTAACGGAAATGCGAGAACATTACAATGTCGTCCAACCAAGTGGTATCCACAGTACCCAACTCAATGCTTCATATCGTTCAAAGGGAGCGAGATATGAGCGGTGGGTCAGTATGTTTTAAAGGATTCTTGGAATTTATAAGATAATGATGCTTTTAAATTTCCATTTTTTTTACCTCCACGACTAGCAGAACAAGGAAAAAGTTTTAATTAGGGAAGGAAGACAAGCAATAAAGATATCTCTTTAATCTCGCTTTCGCTCATGCTCTCACTCTCGCTTTTATCTGGCTCACGCTCTTATTTATCTCTGCTACCTCTCTCTCTCTCTCTCTCTCTCTCTCGCTTCCAAACATTCTTTTCCCCCTCACTGCTTGCAGCTTCAAGGTGCCATCTCTTCTCTCTCCTTGCCAAGGACAACAGCTCCTACAGGTCTCCTTTCAGCTCTAGACCAAACCTGAACAGGCTAATTCTCATCGACTGCTGGTCATTCTGCAAGAACGACATCCACTACGGAATCGCAGACCTCCTTCTCCATCACATTTTCTTCGGCATCGTTTGGACGCAACTTTGAATTCAACAACTTTGCTCCTTTCGCATCGCTTTGCACATTCGCAATCAACCTGTTTCTTCGTGTATGTTGTAGGATACGTCCTTTATTTCTCATTGCAGGTAAAAAAAATAAGGTCATTGCAGTTGTTCGGCTCCACTTACATTTACATAAAAAGACAAGAAATAAATACATCTGTTGATTTTGGCGTAGTTTACAGTTGACATTCCACGAAAATTTGGCTAATCAAACAATGAAGTAAATAGAGGGGAAGGCACGTTTCGGCACGATAACAAGGATGAAGGAATAGGCAGAAAAATATCTCTAAAAAAAAGATAATATAGACTTTAGTGAAAGTATGGAAGCGATGACAAGCTATGAAAAAAAAGTAATGAAACTTAATTCCGATGCAATAAGGAACTTTCTGTTTACTTTGAGCAGTTATATGAAACACATCTGTCAGGCCATGCGGGAAGGAATCGTTTCTTCTATTCAGAATATAGGCAGGTTTTTTTTAATGTTTTTACTAAATTCATAGTCTTCTGGATGACCCTATTTATGTCATGATACAACCTCCTATATTCTGAATGAGTCAAATGTAATTTGATAAGCACATGCAAATAGGAAAAAAAAACAAGTCATGGCGGTGGTTGTAAGAGAAAGTTATTGAACTGCCAGGAGAGGGGGGGGGGGGTCTTTGGATGGGACTCTACAGTAATGGAAGAATATAAGACATCTTTTCCATGCATTATTATAAGCGGTTAGTAACTACAGGATAACGCTACAAAGAAAATGACCCATCTATCTCACATGCAAATATCTTTTCCGAACTATGTAAATTACAGCAGTTAACTTTAGCACAAGCAAGGGGCAGTTGAATGACAGGAAATGGGGTTTATTGATTAGTGAAAGTCGATCGGTTGCATATTTGACGGCCCTTGATCTTACGGCCCTGGAGGTCATGCCCATCCGCCGGTCAGTTTGTGGAACATCTCTTCGTCGAGCACTTGATTCTGCTCCTTCGATCTCATCGACAAGAAAATGTAGCCACCGATGAACTCGTGCACAACCTAAATTTTGAGGATGATATGTATTAAGTAAATTTTTTTAGAAAATAGATATTGAAAAAAATGAATACAAAAGGTACATATTAAAAAATATATAAAGGTTAAATTTTGCACAAAAAAGCGCCAAATAGCTGACCTTGCAGTCCGCAGAGAGCGACTTGAACTCTATCGCCTCATCTTCAAATTGAACCTTAATTCATTTATTTCAATTAACATATTACTGAGCTATTCTTATATTTAATACAACTAATAATAAATTTAGATAAATTTCCTTTAACGAGATGAGAAACAGGCCCCCACCTTGAGATGTCGAATCTCCCAGTTGACGTGCCACTTCTTCATGGCTGAGAATCGCCAAGTCTTGACGCTTTCACCATTGTCGGTGTTCAACTTGACGAGCCGGTTCACGGCGACTCCTGAAAGAAGAAATAAAATACTTTTCGCAAATTTGTTCAAAATAAATACAAGTGATCTCTAAAAAACTATTTCGCAAACCGATCAATTCCGGCTTCTTGCTGGTAGTAAATTTGACGACAAAGTAGTGTGTGCCGTGTTCGGGTAGCGACTAAAATAAAAGAGTAAGTTGCTCTGCTAGTTGAGGACTGCTTTTTGAACTCATTAAATATTAAATGTGATTTCGACACGAAAAGAAGCCTGACCTGCCACGCTCGGATGTACTGTAGTTTCGCGTCGGTCGATGACAAATGTCGCACGTTTCCATGCGCATCAGTCACACGTTGTTGGAGCTTAAGAAGTTTCTTTTAAAGTAGGATGGGAACTTAGCAAAATTAATGGATAAAATAGCAAAATTAATGGATAAAAGGGCACCGATATAAGAAAAGTTAGATTTTTTTTATCGACCGCACCGTTTGCTTGCTCTTGGCGCGTCGAACATATCTTCCTGAGACGTACTCCTCAACGTTGAATTCGGACGGCAGTCGCACTGGAGAGGACTGCGCACGAGTTGCGTGGCCATTTTCACGGCCATTCGCTGCACAAAAGACATAAATAATATCCTAATTAGGTAATACAATCTGTCGATTAACAGCTAACACTAGTTAACCACTTTAATATGAAAAAAGAATAAATGGTGTCTCTACAGTACCTCCTCCTCCGCCGTGCATATGCAGTAAATTCTTGATGCTCTCGACTTCTCCCTGATAGGACGCGTCTGCCATGGACTTGCCACGGGATGCCAGGCGGCATGCGGCAAGCCAGCGGGCGTATTGATGCTCCTGAACATTCAAACAAAGGGTAAAAAGTTAGCCGGAATCAAGAACATTCCATTATGTAATAATAGTGTTAACACCGGAATTGTTAATAACTGCAAAATTCCCTAAAGGTTGAAGAAAATATTAAATCAAACTGAAATAACAGCATTTTTTTGCTAAAAAAAAAGAATAAGTAAAGATAGATTGAAAATAATTACTTAAAACAAATTGACCAACCGTTTCACACTTGAGAATGAGGTCACTCATGCCTTCAGCCGTCGGCACGAGCAGCTTGATCTGATACTTCCCTTGTGCCACAGACACATCCGGGCTCACTTCACAGCCTGAAACATGGTTGATTCTTTTAGAGTTTCTTCCCTCATTGATCTACCAGTGCAATTTAATCAAACCTTTTAGATTGAAGTGCCCAAGGGGCGCGCCACCGATATCTGCCGAGTTCGCGTGGTACGACAGGTAGAGGTCGCGGAAGCTGAAGAAGGCTCGCTTGAAGCCCTTGAAAGCTGCGAGCTTGCCGGGCCTGGAAGTAAGTTAATCTATTTCTTTATTACAGTCATAAGCACATCTATTAACGAAGACATTTTAAATAGAAAGAAGTCACTATTCATAAGAACAAATGTAAGCATTTAAGGTACTCTGCAACCTACTTCATATATCGAAGATAGTCGGAGAGTTCAGGCACTTGAGTCAAGTCAGCACGGCGGCCAATTGCGGCAGCGTCAAGCGACTGCTCCTGAACAATAACGCCAATAATTTCCGGCAGCATAATGGTCATGGAGAAGACGTTATAATTGCAACGAATCAATAAAAACAATCTTGATCAACAATAGAGATAGACAAAGAGTGAGAGAGAGGGAGAGAGAGAGAGAGCGAGATATAGAGAGACAGAGGGCGACGAACAAGTTCGTCAAGTAGGAGATCAACGTCATCCTTGCTGTGATCTGCCGGCTCGGGCGAATCGCGTGCGAGTTGAGCTTGGAGCTGGAAGTCGGACAAAGTGTATTTTAAAAGTAAAACTTCTGCCACTCACCTTTAATTACTACGCTCTTTATTTCTCTCTGGTCTCTCTCTTTCCCTCTCTCATTCTCCTCTCTCCCACTTTCCCATTTCTCTAATGGAATCAACATCTTTGTCTCTCTGTTACGTTGATACCTGCAATGCTGCAAAAAGGGTGGCTTCTTCCTCGGTGTGATCAAACTCCTCCAGCAGAATCGACCACTTCGCCTGCTCGTACAGCTGATTGATGCGAACGGGATCGTACTGCAAAGAGTTAAGTCAAAAGGCTGTAAATATTACATTATCACTTGAAATATTGTCTTTCAAGAATATGAGCATAGTTTCAGTTTCAGTTTTTATTTATAGAACTATTTTGTTGAAGAATACCTTCAACAAAATAGTTCTATAAATAAAAACTGAAACTATACTTGTAACAAACCGTTGGATTGAGATCGAAGAAGTTCATGTACTTGAAACGCAGCAGAATAATGTCACCCTCGTACACGCCCTGCTCCATCAGCGATCTAAAATCATTTTAATTTTTAAAGTAAAATAAAACATTTAAATAAAAGATAGATTATATTAAGATCAGATGTGTTAGTGACAATCGTATACATTTAAATATACACATTACCATTTCAAGAATATAAGCGAAGAACTACCTGCTCGAGTCGAGCCAGCCCCTGTTAAGCGCAGCCTTCTCCGTGTAGTTCTGCGGCCGGAAGACGGGAATGTCCCTGAGGAACCAGAACGTCAAGAAAGCAAAGGGAATTGCTAGTGCCAAACTTAAAATAACATTAGTTAGAAGTAAATACTTTAATAATAAGTCGCCATCGTCCCCTCTACAGTAATATCCCCCTGGAAACTACAGTACTCCCTAGCTTCCTCACTTGTTGGGAGGCACTCTTGGCGAGTGAACGAGTGCCATGTCGAACTGCTCGTTCTCGAGGCCATCCTGGAAGCTCACGCTCGGCAGGATTGGCACGCGGCGCATGGTGTCGTTGTACTGCAATTTGAAAATCACTTTCATCCCACCGCGAATATTTCGGGCGAGTATACTGTTATAGGTTATGGTACAATCTCGTAAGCTACGATAAAGAAACAAATATTGATAAAATATATAAATAAAATAAAATAAAAAGTGTCTCTAACCGCTCCCGGAGAAGGCGACGCTCCTCGCGGGAGAGTGCCGTGGCGAGGCAGAGTTCCCATCTCGTGCGCGTTGAAGATGTGGCCGGAGGTCGACAGGGCGGGGGACTAAGGAATACAATATTCATTATCTTCTTCTTTCTCTATCTTTCTCCACTATTTCCCTCTCCACCTCACTCTCTTTCTCTTTTCTACCTGCTGACGCATACGAAGAGTTGAGCCGGATAGATTCTGGCTGCTTGCCCAAATCGGTGTTTGACGACGAAGTGTCATTGGACCGACAGATTCCTCAAAGAGATAAATATAATTGAGAAACGGATAGCTATGCTATTATAAATAAAAGAATGATAAAGGCATGTAAAGCCTTTGCTTTTTCCGGACACTTTGTTTGCGTACCTCTCCAGGTCTGAGTGGTTGTGGTCCGGACGGATTTTCTCCTTCATATGCTGTTCCCTTTTTAAGGACATCCGGTGGGATGAACCTTAAAAACGGATGCTATTCTTATTCGCAATACTTGTATCTCTGCAAGCCAGAACCATCTTTTTTCTACGTTCGCTACAGCTCAATACAAATTAGCTTAAATATATTACAAAAATGAACTAATTAACCTCTTAAGAGAGAGTTCCTCCGAGTACCGTATGCCCAGATCACGGCAAAGCTTCTGAGTCGCCTTGACAACATTGACTGAGTAGTCAACACGCGCGTCGATGATCTGCATGTCTGGCAGTTGAATCCTGTATAAATGAAGAGACTTGAGGTTGATACAAAATAACTTAGATAAAATGGCATTTCCTTTCCACATTTACATTTTATACTCTTTTTAAATTATTAACAAGTAAATTTAGTCAATGAAAGCCAAGAATTATTCCTGCTTTCATTTCACCGAATCCTAGTTAATGAAAGGACATCAGTCTGACAAATTGAGATGTCTGGATAAATTATGGATTTCATCTAATTCTAGCGGATTAATTATAAATGATAGCAAAATAAATATCATAAACAAATACAGCTATCCAAACACAAACCTGGCTTCCTTGTGCATGGGCGTAAACTCCAATTTCGTTTCCGCCGAGACTCCGACCTGGAGAGTAAGCAAACTTTAAGGAGAAAATTTACAGACATAAATGTAGAACATTTACTGGATTTTTTCACTGCATAAGAACAAAAAAGTGTACAACTGAATATTCTTCTATTTCGATAACTTTTTATATTCTGTAATAAAGAAAGAAGTCTAAATAGTGCCTGGTCGAGTGTGCTGCGTGTGTGGTGAAGCCATCGCCGCTTCTCCGGCCACCACAGCGCGTGATCCGACCAGTCTCGGGTCACATCTGCAAAAGAAGTACCACTGCATATTATGAGTAGTTGTCTTTATGAATACAAATAAAAGAAGACAAGAACTGCATCAACATGAAATACCCCTTGTCAGCTGGAAATTCTCCTCAAGACTTCATTTCAACCAAGCAATATTTATTTTTTACAGCAAGCATCCAGTAATATTTTTTATGTTCAGTGACGATTTCATGAGTTCATGTTCATAGGAATGAGAGGCAACCCTCTTTTCTTTTCATTCTTCTTCCATTTCCATTTCGAGATAGAGCCGTGAACAGAGGCCTTTCGACGGATTCTTATAAATCCTCGGGGAATTGCCGCCACAATCATGGTTGGAGTGGAAAGAGGCTAGGCCGGCGTGCCGATTACGGGCTAGCCTCCATTTTCCCATTCTTTCTTACTCGGCTTCTTTACTGATGGTTATGTCTGCTTCGAAATCTACGCATTATATCTCCGCCTCACACTCACCTTTTTTTCTTCTCCGTCTCTTTCTCTCTCTCTCCTTATTACCCCCTTCTCTCAATTCCTTCCTCCCACCATCCTGTCCACTCTCCCGTATCCGGCGCAGCCAGGCAGGAGCTCTGCTCTCCTGCTTCTCACTCTCTCACAAATCTACCAATTACTTTTAATAGGCAGTTTTGTTCTGCCACGCAAGGGAAAATGCCTAAAAAAAAATATGGATAACAATTTCTTACGACCGCACTACGAAACGAAAATGACATCCGTTTTCACTCAAGTAGAGAGATACCTAATTATAACTATAAGATATAAGATGATTACACTTCATGAGCGGCAAACAAACATGGCCATCGCTTCTTCTGTTGTTCTGATGAAGGAGGAAATACAACAGAAGTCTGATGCTAAGTTGCCTCGGGAAGCCCGGTGCTTCCCTAGTTGCCTGCGGCTTATCCGACTGGAACAGCTCCGGAGCCCGCTCTAATCCGATCGTGCTACATGGCTCTTGAGACCTTTCCCTAGCTATACAATCAGTGAGAGAAAGAGAGAGAGAGAGAGAGAAAGAGAGAGAGAGAGAAAGAAAGAGAAAGAGAGAGAGAGAGACTGCTAGGGACTAATACAATCCGCCTGATGATGGGAGAGACGGTGGTGATCAACAAAGACACGCGTGGTGCATCTTGGCCCTATAGTAAAAGGCCACCACCAGAAAAGGGCACGCGCTCACAAACATTTACACGTCTTGCACCTCCCCCCCCCCTTTGCATGCACAGCATGAGAGAGAGAGAGAAAGAGAACAGAGAACTATACGGCGATGATAGATTAGACAGACCGAGTACTGATTGTGAGTCACTCTTGTTGCCTCTGCTATTCTTGCTCTCTCTCTCTCTCTTTGCCATACAATTTTTCTCTCTACCATTTCTTATTCCCCATATCTCTCTCTCACTCCTTTCCAGCATCTTCCCTTCCCTATGATCAGAGTGAACGAAGCTTTCTTCTTTCCTTCTTCACTCATTCGACCCAGCGGACCGCTCTCACCATGAATAACGGAGTAGTTGTCTGGAGAGAGCCATCGGACACGGCAGGCGCGCGATGCTTTGGGAAGAGAAGCGGATGTGTGATCTCATGCGAGAGAGTGAGAGGGAGAGAGAAAGAGAGAGCGAACGAGAAAGATACCCCTCTTGCCCACAGGGGATCATGACTGCGAACAGCAGATGAGCAAGCAGACTCACACGCGATATATCATCGCCTGCCACATTCAACATACTCAATCCAGAACGGAAACTGGGAGGACTGAATTATTCGTTGATAAACTTGATGAATTGCCTTCATACTCTTGTCCCTTCTCCCCCGATCCTTGGGTGAGAGAATCTTCTAGCTTCCAACATCTTCTCTATCTCTGCACTTTTTCTTCAACCGGGAACATCCAGATCCATCTTTCCTATTTTGGCCTTCCACTCATGGCATTTCTACAATTACAGCACACATGCGATTCATTGCATGGCGTGGGACATCTATTCTATTTCTTTTGAATTCTTCCCATTCTTGGAAGTCAACAACTGAAAGGGAGGAAATATATCAATGATGGAAAGAAATATACACTTCCCTCGCCATCTTGGCTTCTTTCTCTGTTCCACTTTATCCCATCTTTCCCTTTCTCTCTCTCTTCGCTCTCTCTACCATGAGGCCCCTCCGGGCTTCTTCTCTTCATATACGAATGAGAACAGTGTAATGCCGTGTGGCAGTGCCTCCTCCGCCATTATTCTCTCTCTCTGAGTCTCTCTCTCTGTCTCTGCATCCCTGGTGTCTCTCATCCGGATAGCCTCCGGCAATATCTCTTCCAAGAGAGATAAACCGGCGAGTAGGCGGTAGGACTTTCGCTGCCCCTCCCGCCTTTCACTCTTTCGCTCTTCTCTCTATCTTTCCAAGTGACGCTTGAGAATGGCGATGGCCGTACGGTGCAAGAGTAGTGGAGTAACGTAATGAGGTAGCGTTGTCTTGAAAGAGAGCGACAGAGAGGGAGGAGACATAGCGAGAGATAGAAAGAAAGTGAGAGAGAGATAAATATTAGAAATAGAGAAAGAGAGATACACAAACGAGAACGCGCAGATTGAAGCAGAGAACGCGACAATAGCCTTGTCATGACCTCTGCGCGAGTGCGGACACTGTAAGAAGCTCAGCAGCTATCGCGCAGGCTCTGGAGAAGAGAGAGAAAGAAACAGAGAGAGAAGTAGAGAAAGAGAGAGAAAATTGAGAGATAGTCAGAGAGACAGAGAGGTAAAGGAGATAGAACACGGAGCAGAGGGGACAGACACTCTTCGGACAGGAATAGAAAAAGTAGACAGAAACAAGACAAGAGACGGAGAGAGAAAGAGATTGAGAGAGACCGTTATAGAGAGAGAGAGAGATCGAAAGAAAGAAAGAAGAGAGGGAGCGAGAAAGAGGAGAGAGCTACATGTTGGACAGCGCAAAAAAGTATTAAATTTCACGCTCTGCTAAAAGTGGCCAGGCACTCTCAGGGAAAGGAGCATGCTGGTTGATATTAGTGCATTGATCTTAGAAAAAGTATACATCTTATAGCAGAAGATATTTTAACAGCCACAAGTCGTAGAAAACGAATTGCATATACGACGTGCCAGAGTGGTTAGAACTGCATTCATATGGAGAGAAATTTGAGCGTTGGATCGAATATAAAATATTCGAGAAAAGAGAAAGAATTCCTTATGAATCATACGGGAATGCCAGAAATGTGACCCATATAACAGAAAAAAAAGACAATGCATAAATTAATAAATTAGAAAAGATGAAGCATACCCATGTCCTGGACGAGGCTGAGCATCACACCACCGATGTGCTTGTCGCCGCGGACAAGCAGATTGCGCTGTAAACAAAACAGTCTAAGAGGCTCCTTTAAATAGTAAATAAAAAGAAATAAATAAAAAAATAATGATAGGTAGGGAAAAGATAAAAGCCAACCTGAATGTTGAGATCCGTAATGAGGATCGGCAGCTGCCAAGAGCCATCGGAAGCCGAGTAGATTGGCTCGACGAGGTGTGCCATGATTGTGACTGGCCGGGGGTACCCTTCAAAGATAACAAATCAAAACTGAAAAAGTAATCAAATAATAAACAAGTACACAAGGAATGTCAGGTCAAGGAAAATGATGCTAAAAGTAGAATCACTTCTGAGAACAACACAAAACGTTAAAACAACACGAGCAAACGAGACAGAATCAGGAAAGCAGCAGCATTCGTGCAAGGCGAAGAAGTGAACAACAGTTGGCTCGTGCAATGCGAACAAGGGTGGGCGGGGCATGGTGCGAACTTGTGATGGTTAGCAGAACGAAAAGATGGTCGCGGACACGGCACACCAAAATTCGTGACTCACTCCGCGCGCTTTCACTTGATCATGTGCACTAATTGTTTGCCATTGAAGTCTGCTTGATTTGCTTTTATATGATCCGTATTATTATAGAAAAAAGCCGTGGTACGTGGATTTATCAAAATCTATGATGTAATTCCTAGGATTTTGAGATGAAGTCAGGGTGAGAATTCGGAGGATTCTTTTTTGCAGCCTTCGGCTTCGTGAGCCGAAGAGCCATGGGCTGGTCATGCCCCTTCTGCACCCTCATCAACGAGGAGCTTCTTATAGAGGTTGTCATGGGATAATTTTCATTTGAAGAAAATTGCTTATTGCATTTAATTTTTACATTTTTTTTAAAAGAAAATATATAAGTCATCGTTGTCATTTCCATTTTCTTCAATTATGAAGTAACAACTCCCTTTTCCAGTGTGATGGATGCGGAAGTCTGCGCCAGCAGCCTAAGCCAGAGGGTGGCCTGCGAGGCATGCTGGCCGGCATACAAAGCGGAGTGTCCAATGCAGGTTTGTGGTTCTTTTTGTCTCTGTATTTTTCTCGCTCTCTCTAATTCTCTCGCCTCTCTCTCTCTCTTTTTATCGTTTTCTCACTTCCCCCCTCTCGTTATCGCTGAAGTAGAACTTTGATGCATTGCGTGTTCCAGCCCTTAATGGCGAATAAAGTACTAATATAAAATATAATAACATCTCTCGACCTTGAATGCTTCTCTGCCATTCAGTCTCCTCGCTGTCATCGGTGCTTGTCGACCTAACAGAAGAGGTGAAGGCGTCGCTGTCTCCTAGCCAGGAAGCAGTGATTCCCCGCCCTCCTCCCTACAACGTCTTCGACTGCCCCTCTCCGGCTCCTCTCTCTCCCTCCTCTCCCATTTCCAACTCATTCTCGGATCCTTCATCGCCGAGCATTGCACCAGCAACAACAAGTTAGCAACAATGTTCCCTTGATCCTTTGCAAAATATTAAGAAAAACTAAAACGATGAGCAGCTTCTCCTTATCGGAGGAATCGCTTGGTTGCAGTGCGTTGCGCATTTACGTAATATAGGATGGATTGCAGCTAATTTATTTGCCAAGATGTGTTGGAAATGCCGGTTTTGCGCTAAATTATCCATTTTCATTCACTGAATTTTAAATGATGAAATTGGCGACTGCTTGACCATGAAAGTACAATATATATTTCTAAAATATACCAGCAGTGTTCTCTGAATGAGCGACGGTTCTCAGTTGTCATTCGCAACTCGCGTTGAGTGCTACTTGAAAGTTGTCATCATTCCATGAGTCAGCACATGGAAGGTGACAAAGGTAAACATAACAAGTACAGCATGGGCCCAAGTCGGATAAAAGAGGGAGAGGAATCTTTCGAAACAGTGTGCTTACAAAGGCTCCAGTCCTCGTTGCATAGTGACAACAGCTTCTGATGATAGACGCTGTAGTTTGTAGCGAGAGAGAGAGACTACATTAGATGCATGCGGTCGCCCTTAGAAACATTCCGGACGGGACCCGGAGGGAATGGAAAAGGTTGAGAGGAAAGGACGCAGACACATGAGAAGCAGCTGCAGAGCCCGCTCTCTATTTGCACTCGCTTTACGTATTCTCCCGGCTAAGCCTAATCGCCCGTGCAAACTCTTTCCCCCTCCCACTCTCACCAGTTGCATGGTTTTGACCATATCCGGCCCTTAACTCCTTTCGTTCACCTATACAAGCGTTCTTCGAGATGTTCTACAAAATTCCTTCTTAATTCTGTATTAACGTGGTCAACTCATTTTGACAGTTTTTTTCCAGGTTCTAGAACTCCGCCGCCGCGCCCACCAATGCCGAACGCATCTCGACGTGGACCAACTAGGGTAAATGAAAAGTCTTTGATACAGTATACTTTCATTGTTTCTCTATTACTGTTGATCTTTGTCGTAACAAGATAGTTTGTTATATTTTATATTGTATAATATCATTTTCCAGAGTCGTGGATCATCGTCATACCACTCGGCTAACATAGCGCAGCGTGGAAAGAAAGACATCAAAGAAGCAGAGGCGGTGTATCAGCGGATCCTGGAGAATTGCAAGTTAGTTCAACGAGTAACCAGTTTATTAAGGTAAAAAATTTAATCTAGCTCAAAAATCAATTGCTATTGTTTAGTTGATTTTCGTGATAATTAAGAGATAGGGATTCATTTTCTAAATAAAATAAAAAATATCGTGTTGAAGACTTGTTTAAATTTATAAATAAAAGTAAAATAGAAGAACAATTCACAGGTCACTGAACACGTCGTTCGTGGACGACACTTTTCCGCCCACAGTCAAGTCACTCGGCCCTCTTTCTTCCCAAGATGGAGGTTTCTTTATTCTTTTTTTAGATCTTACAAAATATGTATATATTTATTAACATTCGGAGGCGCACAACAATAGAAAAAAGTTTTCGGCTAAATCTTTTCCTTTAAAATAGCCGGTTGTTGTCATTACTGGAATGGTTATCGAGGAGTTCGTTTCATGATAAATATTATCATTAGCCATCGCTGTTCCTGGCCATATCTCTGAGCACTCGATCATCTGGCTTCGCCCCCAGCAGATCTACACAAAGGATGGCCGAAGCTTCCCGTGGAGTGTCTTCAATGACCCCAATTCTTCAGACATTGAACAGGGTTTGTTGGACTTCTCTCTTCATCGGCCTCTCGCTTACTCTTCCCCCCTCTCTCTCTCTCTCTCTCTCTCTCTCTCTCTCTCTGTTCTAGAAATCACTCTCCCTCATGAGATTGAAGGTGCCCTTGGTGATTGCTGGCTTCTCTCTGCGATGGCTCTGATAGCAGAGCGCCCGGATGTCCTGGAGAAGATCATGCTGACCAAGACGTACAATGCAACGGGCGTCTATCAGATACGGTAAGAGGGAGATGGAGTAAAGCTGAAGACTTCTCACTCATCATATGAAACGTAATGTTAAGATTAAAGTTAAAAAAAAGGATAGTGCGGTCATTATATTGATGTTATTGTAAACATACTTCTTACTCGTGCAATGTTTTTAGAGAAAAATTTGTTTTAAGTAATAGACGGATGTAATTAGTGAGATTGTGATTTATCGTCAATCTAGTGGATTTCCCAGGTAATAAATGCCACTGTTGCCAGTGTGCAAAAACGGGGTGCGGTAGGGAGAATTAGTCCGGAAAGCCAGGTGGGGAGAGCAAAGACATAATTAATGCGAGCAAATGAGGAGGCTCTGTGAAGGTCCAGAATCTGGGTTGGTACGTAAAGTAGACGATACCTTTAACACTGTGATCTCTTGCCTGGTACTTGCAGTCTCTGTGTGGATGGCCAGTGGCGAGTCCTCCTCGTGGATGATCTCCTTCCCTGTCGTGGAAACACGCGATCTCTCGCATTTGCAGTAGGCAGAAAGAACCAGGTGAGAAAGGGCTCATTTCTTCTTTCTTTTCGCTTATAATCGTCCTTGGTTTAGTTTTTTTTGCTCCTTTAAATGTTGCATTAACTTCCGTCTCGGTTTTAATGGTTAGTCCTCTTTATTATTTACTCTCGAAGTACTACCAGAGGTCGAGAGCCTACTCCGTACTCTTGAAGGAGTGGCGCAAATGTAAACCTCCTGTACAAAAAAAAAACTTTTTTTTTACATTTAATTGTAATGGTAGTAAAAATATGCATTTTGTTTTTACAACAAACATAGTATTTCCGAGTAGTAACACAACATTATTAGTAACTAAATTTAAATTTCTAGCTGTGGGTGCCCCTAATCGAGAAGGCATATGCAAAAGCACTTGGTTCATATGCACGACTTCGAGCCGGCAGAACTGTTGAAGGACTCGCGCTTCTCACAGGTAGCACATCGCCTGTTCATAGAACAGGGAAATCTAATACCTAATTTTCTCATCCTAAGCTTAACTTGGAGAGATCCCCTTCATTTGAATCATGTTTGTCTTAAGACGTTTGAGAAATGAGTGTTTTAAATATCGGACGGGCACTTTTAAAGAATGAAAACTTCTAGGAAAAATGTGGGTTTTTTTCAGGAGCCCCATGTGAATCGATCTCCTTGGATGAAAGTGACGTCGACCACGATGTCGTGTGGGCGCAGCTCCTGTCGGCGAGGTTATTTCTATTTTAGTTTTTTTTTTAAATATTTTTTTTTGACATGAAAATATGGTATTGACTGAACGAATCTCTCAACTGATTGGCAATATGAAAACAGAAAATATACGTGATTACTGTATTCTTTATCACTTTTATGCTTATGTTTTGTATGCGAGGAATATTAATAACGAAGTAACGATAAAATAAAAGTAATTTTTCAACAGAAAATACTATTCCTGCCTCCAATCACTGCCTTGACAACAGAGAAGCAGGCTACGTGATGGGCTGTTCGTGTGGTGCAGGCCAGAAGCAAGTGTCACAAGAGGAGTACTCCAGGAAGGGACTCCTCACCCAGCACGCTTATTCCATCCTCGATGTTCGCCAAGAGGGCACTCATCGGTTTTTCTTTTTTAAACTAACATTACATCATATCTTGCTTATGTGCCTTTAAAAAATTAAAACACATAATAGAAGGAAAAGTTCTTTACTAGTTCTGTCGTCAAATCTTTATCACACATTGTTTAATGTTAGCTTTGAGGCGTTATTAGTATTGAGTCTTTGAGGATTGAATTGACATAATCAGTTAATTTCTGAGAGCAATCATTTTTTATATATTAAGAGGTGGATTCATTTTCCCATTTTGACGTTTCTGATCTCAGGCTGATGCGTATCCGCAATCCATGGGGCAGCTTCGTGTGGAAGGGGGCGTGGTCAGATGGGTGGAGTGGTTGGCCGGCCGACCTGAAAAGGAGGCTATTGGCACCTCGCACGGGTCACTCTCTCTTTCTCTCCTTCTCTCTCTTTCTCTCTATTATTCTTTCTCTGTCTCTCTCTTTCTCGCACTCTCTTCTCTCTCCTTCTCCATCTCTATCTCTCCCCACTTCCAGCTGCACCTCGTGGCCATGGTAAAGACGTGGGAGTCTTCTGGATAGAATACAACGACTTCAAGGCCCACTTTGACTCGGTCGACTTGGCAAAGGTAGTTATTGTAATTTCTTTATGTATGTGGCAACATTGAGATTGTAAAGGTAATATTGTGAAGATATTTATATGTTCCCGTCGAGAGGATAGTCAAACTATTGAAAGAAGAATAAAGATAGAATAAATTAATTATTAATTTGAGATTCGTGATCACCTTTCGTGGACGGAGCTACGAATTCCAAGCCAGATCGGAGGAGCATGGTCGGATGACGCAGTGTTAGTCAGAATTATTACATTTCACGAGACAACAATATCTCCAAATTGAAGTACTCTCATTTGTCCTCATGAAAATAGATATTGTAAAGTAGAACTGTTGCAGGTCACTTCGCCTGGTGGTAGAGGAGCCAACTGAGCTATGCTGCACACTCTTCCACTGTGGTTCACGCTCGGCTCTTGATAACGTAAGCTGCCTTTTGAAGAGTCTCATGGTTTCATGGGAGTGCTTATTCCTTCTAAGCGTTGCTCCAATTTTGCATCAACTTCCCTTCTTATTGCTGCTACGCTTACACGTAGACTCCTCATCTGCTTCAGGCTTACATTTCTGGCTAGAATTCGTAATCACTGCATTCCTGGCTGGCGCGCGTTTTTCTTTGCTATTAGTTGTAAATTATTTTCATTAATGCTTGAACGTTGATAACGTTCCTTCCATAAGTAGTAAAATACAGGAATCTTGGAAATGTCCTCTCTATTAAGGAAGACCTCCTAGTTTGCGTCCACGAGGTTGACCCGAATGGAAGAGTGGGAGCACTGGCAACGCGCTCTCCCCGCGTCCTCAGCAAGATGGTCACCACCGGCGATTTCTTCCTCAAAAGCGGTTAGAGCTTCCCCCGCGCCTCAATTACTGCATAAAGAGTGATTATAGTATCGAAAGGGGTTTAGTTTGATATGAGGGAATCCAGTGGGAAATGACTTTTTTGTATTTGAGCTGGAAAGATTTCATGACACGAGTTTTAAAATGTGATCTGCAGGCCACTACGTCATTACCGCCTTCTCTCTCAGCAGCTTCAACCGGCACAGTTACCGATTCGAGTCAACTCTCGTTGTTCACAGGTGAGTTAATGGAGAGATTGAGAGAGAGAGAGAGAGAGAGAGAGAGAGAGTGGGAAAATATTCAGGTTGTGGTGTTAGAAGAAAACGTCGTGAACGTTAGATTTTCAAAGAACCGTAACGTTCCTTCCTTTATGCGCTTTCCTTGAAAAGTATTGGGGACGTAACATTCATTGATGCCTATTCATGAATACAATCAAGGGCAAGAGAGGGGAAAGTGAGATGGAAATAACAGAGGGAGGAAATGATAATCACAGAGTTGAAGTGTTCTATTATCTTACAGTAATCGTCTACTCTTCGGTGAAGTCGTCCCCTGCCCTCCCCAAATGGCAACTGACTCGCTGGTTCATTTGATCTTGAAGGAAGGAAGGGTTCAGAAGGTTTCTTTTTTCTTAGTAACTAGAAAGTAAGTTACTTAGCGACTATAAAGAGTAGGAGAGAAGTAAAAGAGGGAGAGAGGAGAGAGAAAGATAATGGAAAATATAGATAAGAGAGTTCTCTTGCAGTCTATGCCGGGAGTGACTCCTCGCTTCCTGACTCGCCGCTTCAATGGCCTGGTTTGCATGGTGGACAACGGACTGCCTAACATGCATGTACATATCCATACCGACTGCAGCGGGTAAGTATTCTCAGTAGGGAGTGGATGTCTAGGATTCAGCTAGATGACCAACTAAGAGTCCTCATGCCAGATCAATGAATGTTCTCTCATCGCGTGGCTCCCTCGACTGCCGCGATTCGATTCCGCCAATGAGTCGGCAGGTTATTACTTCTGAACCAATATCTGGTGTACTTCTAAGTATTGTCGTCGTGTAGAGAGAGTCTTTCTTGACATTATAAATCTTATTGTAAAGGGAGAAACAAGCATTCTTCCCAACAGCATTTTTTTTATTCCCAAGAAAACATGATTTATTATTACTTTAAGAAAATTATAAATACGTTATTTATACCGCCCTTCTTTCGTTTCCAGATTATCATCATTCTTTCCCACTTCGAGGCCTCCAGCGCGTATACAGTCGAGAACCGTTTGATTGTTCGCACTGCATACAAGTCTGCTCTGGGTGACTGGACCCCGTCCCATGGAATCTCGAATGGGCGTGGCCAGCGGGCCTTGGCCACGCCCACTTCCGCCGTAGCCACGCCCTCTGTTGGAGGTGACCACTACCCGCCCTTTGATCATGCTGCTAGCTCCGCCCTTCACGCTCCCAGAAGTGTCTTCTTCTAACGCATATCTCTCATAAGAAGGGTTTTTCTCTCTCTCTTCATCTCCCTCAAAATGAAATTTATCCTCTATATGAAAGACTCGGTTTATTCGCATACTGCGGATTCTCAAATATAATTTTACTCTATATTTTTTTTGTAAGTGCTATGCCTTGATTTCAGTCTTTGTGTCTTCTCATCTTTTTTCGCTATCCACTAATGTGCGTGCCTTTCTTCTGTATGCGCCAGTTGCATCATTTCTTGATGTGCATATCCTAGAACGCTAGAATTCTATCAATTGTCGACCATAATCGAGGATTTTTGACGGAGCATTTTTGGATCTTCCGGAGGGTAATCTGGGTTGTGAGTCGGTGGAAGCTTTCTACATGTATCAGTGCAATGTCTTCCTTGACTGAACACGCGAGTTGTGCTCGGCTTTC
Organism: Allodiplogaster sudhausi; assembly: GCA_945643635.1. Taxonomy (NCBI): domain Eukaryota; kingdom Metazoa; phylum Nematoda; class Chromadorea; order Rhabditida; family Diplogasteridae; genus Allodiplogaster; species Allodiplogaster sudhausi. The sequence goes on along the minus strand of CALZFC010000042.1, from coordinate 557,590 downwards.
TTGTCATTCCTTCCTCTTTCTAGAATACGGTTAAGACTCCCAAAGATAGGCACAAACTGTACCATTCGTGTTGATTCATCAAACAGTGTATGCCTTACTCATTTATATGCGCAGTCACTACTCTTTCTTGGCTGATAGTCAAAGAATACACGTCAGTTTACTCTTCCACACCTGGTAAATATTTAGCTAATTGTCAAGTCACTTACGAGGCCTTTATCCTCTTTACATTTCACTTGTGCTATAGAACTTATTTGAGCAAATGGACATTTGAACTATGTTTTCATGCCAATATTTTTGGGCCAGTGACGGTTTTCTGTTTGTATGAGTAAAGTTCTTCACTTCCTTATTTGAGAGTATGTCTCGCAACAATTACTGAAAATGCTCTGCGAAAACTAAAAGATGAGTTTTTCTTCTGAAACCTTCTCGCCTTCAATCTCTTTTACTTTCCACGGTCTTTTATCTCTTAACTCTTCTCTCGCTCTCTCCTCTCTATCTCGCTCTCCTCTCGCTCTCAATCTCTATATCTACTCTCCCGCTATTTCTATCCCTCTGGTGTTCACCTTTCATGGAAAAAGACGTGGTTTAAAATTATGGATTGGGGCCCCAACGTGCATTGAACACAAGAAGGCAACAGTCGAGCTTATTTGAAAAAAGGCAAGAGAGAGAGTGAGAGAGGCATCATACGATCAGAACAGCCAAAGGCCAAGAGCACAAAAAAAAGGAACAGAAATCCGTATGCAAATCTGTAATAGTGATTCTAAGCAGCGCTTTTTAGTTAGTCATTCTCTTCGTTGCGCTCTGCGTAGATCGGTTGCTATGTATTACTCGACACGCGATGAGTCGATCAACACTTCTTCTTCTTCTGGACGGTTAGATATTCGAGTTAGGAGGGGCATAACTTTAAAATATACAGATTTTCTGCAATTCACAACGATGGAACTGGATCAAGCCTGCTGCTAACAAAAAGATATTAGTAAATTGCTTAGATTGTTCAGAGCACAAAACTATTCAAAATTTCTGCATCTTATCAGTATTTTAGTGTGATTCAGAAACTAAATTACTAGAACAAAGTACTAATTAGCGAAAATTTTCCGCATAAAAGCGAATTTCCACCATTTTTCCAAAACCACATAAAAAATAAGGAGAATTACTTAATAAAGGAGAGCTAAGTACGACGTACGTTAAAGAACATTAAGATAATTTTCTGCTGTGTTGCAAACTTGTATCCATTTCAAGTGCAATATTAATATTATTTTGAACAGTATGATTGCAATCGCTTCGAGACTTCTGCTCGCAAGAACTGCAAGGCATTTCATGTGATCAGATGTCTCGAACAGTTTGCAATCATACTGTAGAAAATAATTTTAATATTACACTTGAAAGGATACACTTTTGCAACACAACAGCTAAATTTTCATATTGATCTTTAACGTAGGGAGAATTTTACTCTCTATTATTAAAAATGTTGCCTTATTTTTTTAAGTACGTTTTGAATAATAGTGGAACAATCCGCTTTTATGCTGAAATTGTTTTCTAATTAGTAATTTGTTCTTCTAATTTTGTTTTTTGAATCACACTAAAAAAACCGTTAAAATTCGTCCAGAAGTGTTCAAGCTTCCATTATGTTTTCCCTGTTTTAAAACTTCTTTTGTTGTTTATTTTCATGTTCATCCAGAGCTGTTTTACCTTATCTTTTACCGCATGTTGATCCAGTTCGGACTGCTAGTACTGTTTATTGCGTTGTGTTCATCGAAGCCACATGGATTGGGTGCTATCCTAGCTGGGGGGGGGGGGGATTTTTTTAAATTCACCCCAAATTGTGCACAGGGGGGTAATAGGCCATGGGGAACACGAATATAATGTTCATTTTGTATTACTTTGTCATTTAACTAAGTTACAGTACTTTTACTTGACATATGTTTTGGCCGATTTCAGGTAAAATGCTGCTCGAAGGGGTTTTCAGACCTGTTAAACTCGAATATTACGTTCTTTTCGACTCATCTCTATTCGATAGTGCTTAATTGACACTATATTAGTGTTTGGCAGCTCTGACAACTCTTTAGTGCAGGAGTTTAGATGAAAAGTAGGAAAAAAATGTGAAGTACTGTAACTTTGTTAAATGAAATTATTTTTCAAATTGAACATTATATTCGTGTTCCCCACGGTCTAGAACCCTATATTCGTGTTCCCCATGGCCTAAAACCCCAATGGGCACGATTTGTGGTAGATTGAAAAATGAAAATATTTTGCCCCCCCCCCCAACTAGGATAGCACCCATGATTGATCCAGTTCTATCTTTGCGAAATGCAGCAAATCCATCATTTTTATAAAGGCGCTGTTCCAGAATGTTAAACAAAGCATACCCCTCCCAGAAATTATGCCCTTTTAAAATGTTAACTACTTGCGGAGGAGCCTAAGATATCTGATATTGGAATATATCCGGGACCCGAGCTTTACGTTTATCTTTGATATCATTCCATCTTAGAATAAAGGAATAAAACGGGTGAACCCTGAAGATCGCTTCGCTGTCTCCTTTGCTGCTTTGTCTCTTCCCTTTTTCTGCTAATAGATGGTCAGCCTCGCATCGATTCTCCCTTTCGCCGTTCTCGTAGGTTCCCTTCTCTTTTTGACCGTTCTCGCAACGTGCTCTCATTCCATTTATTATGGGGGTTTTTTGCTATCTACTTCTCTTGCTTTGCTCCCTCGCGCCCCTGTCGTTTACACTTTCTCTCCTCTTTATTGTGTGCAATGACGATATCTATCTTTGCTTTGCAGCTTCATGCCGACTTTTCTCGAAGTTTCTAGTCTTTTACGGACTTTCTAGCATTCTCGTTCTCAGGGCATAATTGGCAAGCCTTCAAGTAGGCTGTCGAGGTCTGGTCGATTTCGACAGTACGCGTAGTTTTCCAGTACACTACCAGGTCTTGTTGTGAAATATGATGCCCTTTGTTCGGCGTGACGAGGGAGACAAGAAAGAAAGTGAGGGAAAGTGAGAATGAGTGGTGTGTTTGTTAGAAGAAGGGAAGGAAGGAAGAGAGAGCGGTCGGTTCTGACTCATCGCTAGGCTAGCGAATCGATTCTATCGCACGACAACCGGCCTATTGCCAAGCAGCCACTGAATTGCGTAATCATGTCACATTCACTCGCTCAGTTCATTAGACCCGTATTTATTCAGTTCATTCTCCACTTCTCAGCCTTTTTTTAATAAGCAGAACTTATCATCCGTTCATATCTTTCTCCCAGCAAAGAAAAGTTTTATTTTTGCCTTTGCTAATACACTATTGATTTTTGTAGTCGCTATTCGTTTTATCGAGTTGGCTTATCGCCAGAAAAGGCCTCAAATGATTCGCCTTCCTTTTTTCACTGCACAGCCCTAGTGATTCACCTGGTCAAAAGTTTCAACGCGTTAGCCTGTAAAACGTGCAGCTAGCGATATGAATCATGATGTTCTCTTCACTTATTCCTTGTTCTGTATAAACCTTGGGTCTTGAATCTTCCTGACGGCTCCAACGTGACCTGGTTACATTCAGTTCTCGCTTATCAGCCTTTTCTACAATTTCGTTGTCAAACGCATGTCCACTCATCTCTTGCAACTGGTGGTGCTGACGCGATTATAATTACTATCTCATACTGTGCACGCAGAACAAATATGATAATATTCGTAAGCCCATCGTCTATTCAACTCCTTTCTATTCCCTCTTTGCGTTCCTTTTTCTGGAGGCAATAGGATTCCAATCCGGTTGTTCCCTCTCGAATATCCCTTCACTTTTTGCTATCAACATTGCTTTCACATTGCTGCATCGTACTGATTGGAATTTGTCCTATCTGTCTTTAATTTTCTGTTCTGTATCTAACTGACCGTGAATTCAATTTCTAGCACTCTTTTATTGCCATAGAAACCGCCGTTTTCCGTTACTATGGCTCTTGCTAGAAATCTTCTAGAACTTTTATGGCAGATGTCCGAAAATGCTTTCTCTGCATTTTAATTTATGCCGAGCTTTTTTAACGAGCGGATCTGGCACGCGGTATAAAAAAAAGTAATTTAGAGAAGTAAAAGTCATAAATTGCGATGTATACAAATTGTTTGTTTTTGCAGAATGTCCGGCCCATACCAGCAGCCAGGCTACAATCCGCAGTACGCAAGCAACCCGTACGACCAGCAACAGGGAGGCTACGGCTCTCATCAAGCTCCGCCCCCTCCACCCGGATGGGTTCCTCCGCCGCAGCCACCGCGTCAGTGAGGAGTTCATTATCCTCATCTAACTCGATCTCAGATCCCAGCATGACGATGGATATTTTAAGTAGTTCGGAGAAACTATTATCTATGGTGCATCATGCCATGAATAAGCCTGCGAAAGTTGTTTTGGAGTGCGTGCGGAGATTGCGCAACTCCAGCATAATGTAGAACAAACGGGCGGGAAAAGTGACCCAGCGAAGATTTGTTTTTCTTGTTGTCTCACCGTGACTCTTAAGTAAGCAAACGACTGCGGCCACTGTTCTTCTTCTCCCTCTACTGCTTCCTGCAGTGAGTTGTCGGTCCGCATTAGCATACGCCGACCCCCCCTCTTCCCAAACATTTACTAGAGGAAAGCAATCGATACCGCCTCTCAATAATACTTCTCTATCTCGCGGAGACTTTTTTCAGTTATGCTGGGATTTTTCCTCTTGATGACTAGTAATAGTAATGTGCCTATGCATATAGTTGCGAATGTCTGGCCTGGGATAGGGGTAGGAGGGGATTTGTACGTCTAACAAGTGATTTTATCACCATGGGAACGGTCTCATGTTCTGCCACTCCTTCTTTCTTCTATGAGAATCAGAATACTGCCGTCATTCTTGTTTATGTCAAACCTTCTAGCTATCGCGGAGTAGCGGATTTCTTTCTAGAAAGAAGTATTAACAGACGTCGAAGTCATCATCCCGATGAGTTGCTTCACTTGAGATGGCTTTTCCTTTTGTGGATCATCCCACTAATCATTTTCCTTGCCTATGGTAACGCCGCCTTTTTCTAGAAATGCGCCACCCCCCAGTCGTCAAAATAGATTGGGGGAAAAGCTGACTAAGAATATTTTCTCACATGAGTCTGAATGAAAACTATTGTGTTTAGACGATATCGGCCAACAATTGGCTTGAGAAATGGTCTTTTTTCTTTTGGGATTGGTTTTTAGTTGCTCCTGGTCAATTTTTCAAATATCCACTCTTTTCCGCGAAGGCATTTAGATGCACTGATTCGGAAAAAAACATGAACTTCTTGCAGGCTACATGCCGACGTCACACGATCCAGAGACGGGCGGCCAGCCGGGTTACGGTAACAGCGGAGACAGCGAGATGTTCAAGTATTCACTCCACTTCAACGAGCGCACCATCCGAATGGCTTTCATCCGTAAAGTCTTCACTCTCGTCACTCTCATGGTACGGTATTAGTGTTCCCTTGGGTATACGGTAGAGGGGACATGCCAGGACATTTTATCAATTATCCGACGTATTCTCGGCACAATTGATGGTAGTAGAAAAAGGAATATAATGAAAGAATAACTAAACTAATCGATAATTGGCAGCTCGCTGTCGTGGCTGTGATCACTGCGCTTCCATTCATGCACAAAGGGATCTACGAATTCACTCGCGAGAACAAGCCACTCTACTGGGTCTCTTAGTAAGTAGTGCATGATTTATGTTTAATGCGGAGTTTTGTTAGTCGATTTTCTTTGATTTCAATCTTTCATTCTCTGTTTTCTAGAAGAATAATGAAATATTCTGAAGAATAGAAAGAGTTTATTCCAGCGGTATCTTCATCGTCGTCTACCTTGCCCTCGTCTGCTGCGAGAGCGTGCGCCGTTCGTTCCCTGCTAACATGATCCTCACTGGAATCTTTGTACGTTTCAACGAGAACATCTCTCTCTCTCTCTCTCTCTTTCTCTCTCTCTTTCTCTCTCTCTCTCTCTTTCTCTCTCTCTTTCTCTCTCTCTCTCCCTGCTTTCTCTCGCACTATCATTCTCTCTCTCTCTCTCTCTCTCTCTCTCTCTCTCTCTCTCTCTCTCTCTCTATCTCTCTCTATCCTTGCAGACCGTGGCGACTGGCTACATGACCATGATGATCTCCTCGCAGTTCACGACTTCTTCCGTCCTCCTCGCCCTGGTCATCACCACTGCTTCATGCGCCACCATTATCATCTTTGCCATGCAGACCAAATATGACCTCACCAAGTTGGTGTTCAATCAATGCTAGCCACAGTAAAGAACTGTTGCATAGTTTAAGCCTGAGGAAGGATGAGTGAGGGAGAGCTTTTTTCGTGCGTTATACTTATAGTTCGTGCTTCAAAAAATGTAATATATTCTATGACATGTTGATTAGGCGCGAAATCTCGATTTTGTTTAACCAGGAAGGATGACTGAAAATTTATCTAGGCAGTCGTCTCTTAAGCTATGAACTGTTGTGTGAACTACACTGACTACCCGAGACAACATTGTTCTAGCAAATACCGTATGAAAAAATGAAAAGTTGTAATATTAATTCTATTGCAATTCAACCAAAATATAGGTTATTTGAAATGCTGAATCTCCCGCCACTTGCAGCTGCATGGGCGTTCTCTGCATCCTCTCGCTCTTCTTCATGATCTTCGGAATCATCGCCATGATCAGCGCTCTTGCCTTCGTAAGACAATGAGAATTATTTGCTTTTATCTTTATTTGAATTGTAAACGGTTTACATGCACATGGAGATGGGAGTTTGTGAAACAAAATTCCATGTGGATGGCCATTTGCAGCTGTTAACTTAAGCTTGCGGAACGTTATCTTAGAGTCAGCCTTCTGTATATGGTTCTGCATATAATCTTTTTTGAGGTGTAAGTTAAGAATGATTGCTTAAAAGCGGTAATGCAAATACATCTAAATGTTAAGAGCAAAACAAGATATAAAATATAAATATATGACGTAATAGTAATCTCTGCTGCAGAATGTCGCGTGGATTCAGACTGTCTACGCCGGACTGGGTGCTCTCCTCTTCATGGCTTACTTGGCTGTTGATGTCCAGGTCAGGAGAAAGTGTTGAGATTAACGGTTTTGCCAACTGGAGGATCTTTCAATGCATCCATATGAATACCATTGCTCCTAGATGCTGATGGGTGGCCGAAAGTGCGAGATCTCCCCTGAAGACCACATCTTCGCTGCGATCCAGCTCTTCCTGGACATTATCTACATCTTCTGGTTCATCCTCTCCCTCTTCGGCTCTCGGTACGGTTTTAATTACTTTTTGAAATAACACATTTCCATAATCTTGTTAATAACATATTTACTGCAAAAAGGAATATCTTTGTACTAATAATTCCGCTTCGAACAATAGTCAGAGATGACGATTGCCTTTTCTCGTTGCTGCAGTGTGCTGTGTGAGGTGTCCAGTGTGGTGTCAAACGGGTGTCCAAGGTTTTGTCGGATGTAGCGTAGTGATTGATTTCGCTGAAATCGGGAAAAGCTATACTTTTGGTCTTGTTTTTAGAAATGAGTTATGCCTTTTTGCCCAAAATGAGTGAAATTGACTTATTTCCCAATTCTTACTATCACATCCGACTAGCTGAAGAATTCCGAGAATGTCAAAGTTTATCAGTGAAAGGCATGCTTGTCAAGAAAGAGCTTCATTCATATCTCTGAGCACTCCCATTTTCGGGTATATCCGGGATTTAATGCAAAATATAATAATATCTCAATCCTAATTTGGCCATATTAATTCCTTAATATCAGAAAATGATGCGACTAATCGACTGGATCTTCTCTTCCTCATAGAAGTTCATTATCGATCGGAAGAGCTACGCTTTTTGGCTGCCGCAGATTTTCTGAACATGAAAAAATTTAGAATGAAGATTGCTATTTCGAACGAATTTTAATTTAATGTAAATCGGTTTGTGGTCCAGCCAATGTTTTTTCTTCCTCTTCGTTCCATGTCCACGAATGAAAATGAGTGGCCGGGTAAATAAGATTAGATGGGCACACCGATTTGATTGCGCTGGCACCAAGCACATGCTCACTTTATTTAGCACTTTAGAAATAAATTTTTACATCATAATTATGAAGCGCATCTAACATCGCTTATTTTATTTTTTTCTTACGTTTTTTCAGTGAATAATCGGCAGAAGTGCACCAGGAGGAAGTCGTCCGCTGCATGCTCTTATTGGTTTAAACTCCCTGCACCTAACCCTCCTTCCTTCCCTCCTCCAGCACTTTTCATTTCGCTCTCAAAATATATCTTCCACACACCTGCCCGTAAACTTCTCCTAAAATCCTTAACGCCTGTATGCAGTGATAAATTTATTGCCTGTTAATGTCCCATGCATCCGCTTATTTTCTACCGCAATTTTTGCTCTCGACCTCCACTCCTTATGTTCTCTATTATCGTATCATCCGTTGTGTCTGCAAATGTATCACCGAGTGGAGTTATTTGTTGCTTCGTTATATCCTTATGGCTTTAACGGATCAATTTTGTGGAATTGATAGCGAAAGTAGCGAGCTTCCATGTGTCGAATGGCTTTGGTGGATCGTCTAACGAAAGCCATTTTGTTGCTTTCTATACACCTTTCTATCTTTTCAGCAGCTAGACTGGCAAGGTTCGATTCTTTGGTCACCGCCAGTTGCTTTCTCCCTCACGCTACCCATCGTCGATTTGGTTCTACCCACCCATATTTCGCTATTTGAATTTGTGGTTCTGACCTTGCCATGATGTCTAGACGAATTGAATTTCCATTACAGCGCGATCGTACCCATCACATATAACTTGTGTCAATCATGGAGCTTTTCCACGTATGTTTCCGGTAGGGAGTACAGTAATACTAACTTGAATCTGGAGGTACTGTAATTCTTCTATTCTTTGGCCACCAACTGAAGCGCCCGTACGGTTTCCTTCATACATGTTGTACATTATTCGTCGATCTATCTATCAATCGAGAAGTCTGATTAGCCACTCAGTTTCCAACTTATATTCCATGTTGATTCCGAATAAAGATTCTGCCCACAAACGGTTCACAGCTGCTGAATGAAGCTGACATTTTGTTATTCTCACAATCTGATATATCATTATATTGAATAAGCGACTGGTGATTTACGGATATCAAAGCAATATCGACTTAGGAAGCTGGAGGTGCATTAGTCTTGAGACATTTTAACTCATGGTATGAAGTTGGAATTGAACTTGGTATGTAGTCAAGTGGGATGCTGTTTATTATGAACACGGATGTTCGCGAACAGCCTTGAATATGGAGTGGTATTGGTCGGGTGGATGGAGAGCGAACACGTCGTTGGTTGATTGTGTGCTATGCTCGCGACCTTATTTTAGGAAAGCTAGGTTTACAAATCAGCCCTCGTTCTGTCATGCGCACTGAATTTGCTAGTTTCAAACCCAAAGCTTATAATGCATCATCGTAGGGTTTTATCATTCTTATATAGTTTTTCAAGTTGCACTCGTGTTCGCAGCTTATAGACGCTTTTAGTTACTGTTTCTGCGGATTTGTTTTGTTTGAAAGCCAGATAGTTAGCGGTTGAATAATAAAGAGTCAGAGCACTGCTGCTTGAACTTTGAAAGCACTTTTTATTATAACTGCTTGGATATTTGAGAAGAGTTGATTCGGAAGAATGTCGGCGAATGACCCTGCCGACTTGGACATGCAGCTGGATGAAGACATGGAGCACCGGCAAGAAAGACGCGATGAGGATCTTCATGATGCGGTTTCGTTCTTCACTTTCTCTGCACACTTTAGCTTTTTAGGAGATTTATATTGCATTAATCTGTACTAAATGCTTCTCTACAGATGGATGACAACGTAGATATGGAGTTGATCGACGATACACTCGACGATGACGTTGAAGTGGACGAAGATGTCGGTTATCATCGCACTCCATCAGCTAGGCAATCTTGAGCTTCTAGCTCAAGATATCTTATTTGTTCAAAGACACTTTTATTAAGGAAGAAGTTCTTTATTTCCTCTATTTTCTACACCAAAAAACGATGACAAGTGATTCTATGTTCCCTTTCCAGGACCTGCAGGATATGCGCTTCGCCCCATCGCATGCGGTTCCTTCCTCGGCGGCGGACGAAGTTCCGCCGGCGCCAGGCGAGGCCGCCGCGGCCACCGAGAGGGGAGGAAGCGGCTTCGCCCGCCGACCCCAACAGATGCTCCGACGATTCGGCGCCGACCAGGGGCGTCGCGTCGGCGGCAGCCGGGGCAGGACGCCCGATGAGCCGCAGAGAGGTTCATTTTTGTTTATTACATCGTTTCTTATGCCTACTTAAACTTTTAGTAAGATTCATTCCCTGGAAGATATGTTTGAGCTTGTTAATACAAAGTTAAAGCTGTGCAGAACTGCGAGGAAATATAGCGATAAAGGAGTACTAAAAAGTACGAGATTGATAATGGAATTCCCTGAGATAAAGAAAACGAATGTATCATCATCAATATAAGTCTAAATTGTCTAATAATTTAGACGAGAATGGCAAGGAGCCGGGAGGTGGCCGAGACAATGAGGGCGGAAAGGGCGGGTCATCTACTCCAGTTGATCGTGTTAAGGTAACCCGCTCCCCTATTCCACTTTTATTCTGAACCCGAGACATGTACACGTGACGTTATGGGTATTCTGTCACGGTCTATATATAATATTAATATTCTAACATATATTTATTAAATATGTAGCTAGGATGCTTTTGTTTCGGCTGTTTTGAAAGTTGGTAGAAAAACGAAACAATAATTGGCATTATCGCGATATGAAAAGGACTTGATATCTCGTCCTTTCAGATCCACAATGCGGCTGCCGTGGATATCGAGAAGATGTGCGCGGCCTACAGTGGCAGTGCACTCGTCACTCGACTTGATGTACCCTATTCCCTTTCTTCTTCATCTTTAATTTGTCAATATTACTCTTTATTTCTTGACATATTTTTCAATGCATTTTTTCTGCTTTATGGTTAGTTAGATGTCCTAACCCCTCCTTCCCCCCTTTAGACAGTCTTCGAATTCTGCCCTCCACTCGCTCGCGATGCTTTCATAGCTCTCACGAAGTACCTCAAGAATGTCAGTTAAATTATTGTTTTCTTATAAAATTATATTGTTGAATATACATTTTAGACATATTTTGATTTAAAATGGAAAATGCACATTTTCTTGTGCTTAAGGTAAATGAAAATTAATTTATATGTTTTTCTTCTTCTTGAAGTCGACCCAGAACACTGTGAAGTACGCTTCAATGTATGCCCGTTTGGAGTCTGCTTCTATCGTCGACGTTCCTCCTATTGACCAGGTGAAAAAAAGACAGAGGAAAACTGGAAATTAAGTCATTTCTTAATAAAATATAAGTAGAAATATTTGGTGTTTATTTTTTTTCCTTTGATGATTCTTTTTTAGTGCATTTTTAGTTATGCATATTTTAGTAATGGACGCAATGAATATATTTGAAGCATTGGCTGGACTCGACTTCCACGACGTGCTCCACACGTCTTGATGCTCTTCTCACTGAATTGAAGCGGCAGAAGGACGAAGGAGTTAAGGTCGCCAGTTTATCATATGTCTATTTTGCATTTCGGAAACGGAGAAGGGGAGAAAGAAAAAGAAATTTAAAGGAGTGATGAGCAAAAGAACGTGATAAAAAAGATATGCAATGAAAGAAATGGACAGAAAGTAAAGACACAAGATTGCAGGAATCGACCCGCCGTGCGATGGAAGATCTCTTCCATCATTACGTCTCCACCGGCCAGCTCCTCGAGGCCATCAAGCTGTATAACAGAGGAATGCGCGACTACTGCACGCAGATGAAGCATATTATACAGGTTCAATTTCATTCCTTTAATACTCTTACTTTTAACGTTTCTTCAGGATTTGATCCATTTTCAAGCCTAGCCGTAGTAAAGACAATAGTTATGTCACTATTGGATTTGCATAGAGCCATATCAATGAAGAGAAGAGAACTCGTTGATTATATTGCGTGGCTGTACCAGTGATGTAATTTCTGGTATTTTTTTAATTATGTTTGCCAAAAAAAAAAAAAATGCCTTCTAATTGAAAATTATGGATCGCTTTATTAAGTTTAATATTTTCTTGTATTTTGAGATGTGGGTGAGCTGGCTGGAAGTGACGGTGAATCTGGGAGAGTGGCACCGCGTTGAACCACTCATCTCACAGACTGAGAGATCTCTCGCGGAGTTCGAGGAGTGGGATAAGGTTGGCATTTTATTATTACCTCTTCCTACTCTCCTTTCCCTCTCTCTCCATCTCTCCCTAGCTCTCTCTCTTTCTCTCTCTCTCCATGCTCTCAAGTTCTTCTCTCCCCCTGCTCTTTTTCACTTCCTTTTCTCCTTCAGCAAGCTGCCGACTCGACTGGTCGTCCCCGCGTCCAAATGTCTAGTGCCCACAGCTCGGTTGCCTCTACGAACCGCGCAACTCTGAATGCTGGAAAGGTGGGGTTTTAAGCTTTTTTTACTTTTAATATATTTATCGCAAAAGATGATGCGGATTAGACTCCCTTAAATGATGGATTAAAGAGAAAGGACGGATGTTCAGGCGAAGCTGGATGCAGTGGTTGGAGTGTACCTTCTCCAGCAGAAGAAGTATCGCCAGGCGGTCGATCGTTTCCTCAAGGTTTCCATTTTTATTTTCATATTTTAAAAGTGTTTTTTTAATGAATGGCGAAGTTCATTATGGGCCGTTTAATTAAACCCGGTGGTCTTCGCGTGCACATTACTGATATGTTTGCTCAAAACAATCTTTTTGCTGGTTTACAGGCATTTTCTTTACGACTGATAAGTACGACTCATCCTTATCCAATCCCCTTGCTCTCCCTCCCAGATAGACGCTGACCACCTGGAGTGTCCCTGGCTCGTGGCTGCCTCCGACCTCGCCAAGTACGGCGCGCTCTGCGCTCTCGCCACTCTCGACAGAGCAGACATCAAGGGGAAGTGTGTCGACTCTTCCTTCAGGTTTGCCAGAACTAGTGCTTTTTAACGATATCTTTCTTCCCTGATCTCTCTCTCTCTCTCGCTCTCTCTCTCTATTGGTAGTTTCTCTTTTCTGTTTTAGTGCATCTAACAGTAGCAATGTTCCGTGTTCTAGGAAGATGCTGGAATACGAGCCGCAGCTGATCGAGCTGGTGTCGCACTTCAATCGCAGCAAGTTCGGGCCTTGCTTCGACCTTCTGGACTCCCTCAAAGATGGGGTACGGTATTGTCTTCTATTCTATTTTCAAGCGGCTACGGTTAATCGTCGAACAGCTATGGGTTCTTAAGTTTCTTATGAACATGTTTATACAAATGTATCTATTTGCAGGCAAATATAGCTAATGTGAAGTGCAAAAAACAATAAGTTGTTGAATTGCATTACTTTTAATGTAGTATTTGTAAGGTTTTTGAATTAAATTACTAGATTTTAAAGCTAATTTTTATCAGCTCCTCCTCGATCCATTCTTCTATGGCCACGTTGACGGAGTCTTCAATGCGATTCGCAAGCGGGCGCTGTGCCAATATCTCAAGTCGGGTTTTTTTTAATAAAAAAAATGTACATGATAAAATTCATGATAAATCCATTTTAATGGGTTTTTTCATATTGATGATTTGAGCGTCACTCCGGCGATTTTACAGGCCATTCGCTGTTGCGAATCTCTCGACCATGGCCGAGGTCTTCAGATGCGGTATTGATAAGGTGAAGCAACTTTTGCACGGGTCTTCTCCACCCCTTTCTCGCTCTCTCTTTCTCTCGTGTCTGCATCTTTCTCTCTTCTTCTTCCCTCTTTCCCCCTCGATCTCACTCACTCTTGTTTAACTTCTCCCTCACCTCTCCCTCTCCCTCTCCCTCTCTGTCCTCACTCTCTCTCTCCTCTCTCTCTCTCTCTCTCTCTCTCTCTCTCTCTCTGTCTCTCTGTGTCTCTCTGCAGCTGACAACTGAGCTGATCTGCCTAATGGACGAGGGTGCGCTGCCCGACCGCAAGATCGACGACCACGCGAAGGTCATCCACACCGTCGTCCACGACGAGCGAATTCTCGCGCTGCAGAAGTGAGTTCTTATATAAAGCTAACTATGTAAAAAAAAATTATTTTGGATAATTTTTTATTAAGTTTATTGCCGGACATTTCCTTAGGTTCATTCTGCTTATAAGCTGTAATTAATGGAAGACTTTGCTTTTTATTAATTTCTTTCTTTATTAGTAAGAAATCTTATTCCAAATGGTTCTTGTATAAATCGCTAGGGCGTGATGAAATAAAATACCCATTCTAGAGTTGAATAAAACGAATGACACACACACACACAATTTGCAGGGTGTCCACAGTCTGTGATGAGCTGCTGGAGCGTGCAGAGTGGGTGGTGCTGCGTGCACTCGTGCAGCAGGGAAAGCTCTTCGTCGCCCACCCCTCGGCCGCCCATGGGGGAGATGAGGGACCCAGGGGGGAGGGGGCGGCGGCGGTGGAGGACGATTCGGCAAGAGGAGGACCGATGATGATGGTCAGTTCTCATTCTCTACTTAACACATTATGAGAAATACTAACGGTTCTAGATGATCACAGAAAATACCAGTTACTGACGAGTTTTTTTTCATTTTAATTTAATTACAGATGAAAAAATTTTATACTTGGCTATTTCGTTGAAAATATGCTCTACAATGCGGAATATTTTTCTTAATTAAAAATGTTAAATATCATTTTTGTTTATTGTATAAGTTAGGAATAAGGAAGAAAGTGTTCTACGGGCAACCGATTGAGGTGGAGCAGAGTCGAGTGCACAGGGAATGTTCCGCACCACGCGCAACTCACTCATGCGAATTGTGCGCCCCGGTGCCGTGGCCGACAGCTCGGCCCGTGAGCCTATCGATGTGGACCCCTAAGCTAGAGGGCCTCTTCTGACCTTACCATTAGCTTCAGTTATACTCTTTTTTTTTCTTTTTTTCCTGAATATTTCAATTACTCTTCGCATTATTCGTTCATCCAGATTTTTGCTGGCATGTTTTATATTTGGTAGGGTTATAGCCCAAAAATCCTCGCTTCTTCTAATGCCAGCAATTAAACACTTTCTCTTTAATGTCAAATGGACTTTATTTCATTCGCGAGAATATGAAGTGCTTATTGCACTAACAGTCTCTTCGTTCATATTGTCCTTTCGTGGAGAAAAGAAGTAATTGTCTTCTTTAATGTATGTCTAGTTTTCGACCTCTGACTGGTATTCGATCTGTAAATGTGGAAATAATGCGTGTTTCGATTCTTAAATAAATTGTATTGGCGCAACTTTGTATACTACAAGCTAAAGTGAAGTGCCAAAATCTAGCTCAAAGTGTAGAATACATTAATTTTTAGTATTATAAAATTCAAAAGGCGAGCGGGAGTCGTGAGGTATCGAAGAGGCTGTTCGGCGGGGGCGAACTCGCGTGCGCAACCCGGCCACTGTCAGGGCGCGGAACCTTTTGCCTGCTTCCTTTCGGACCTGAGCCGTCCGGTTCTCCTTGGCCACCCGGCCCCGCCCGTCCTCCGACCGGCGGCGCCTAGTGACGCCCCGCTTGGCGCGGACGCCCGGTCTCCGCTGGCCGCACCACCGACAGGACTCCTCCTCTCACTCACTCCATCCGCTCTGCGGCCTAGACACTGGCTCACAGGCGCCCGCCACGACGCCCCGCAAACAGCAAAAGGAAACGGGGAACCATGTGATAGAGGACAGGAAATCAATCCATGTGATCAAACGTCTCGAACGGAATCCAATCATACTGTTGTATGCAATACTTATATTACACTTAACAGGATACCTATTTGCAACACATTCGATATATTTTCTTAATGTTAGTTAAATTAGGCATAATTTCACTCTTCATGAGAAAACCATTTAGCCTTATTTTTTGTGCTCTTTCTAAATTTAACGGAGATATCCATTTTAATGCGAAAAAATTTCGTTAATTTGTAATTTGTGCTATCAATTCACCTTTCTCAGTAATACACTAAAAATGCATTTTTTGTTAAAATGCGTGCAGACGACAGCGCTGGATTCCTTTGTGTTTCTTGCTTGTTTTCTTCTACTTACTCGTCTTGCTTTTTAATGCTTTCTGTTCATCGAAAAATATTCTTTTACCCATTTTAAACCACATGTCCGATCTAGTTTCATTGAAATGCAGCAAATTCATCATTTTGACAATGGCTGTGTTCTAGAAAGTAAAACAAAGCTACTTAACTCCAAACACGAATTCTAATCGCATTCTCCGAATTTGAATTGAAGACCTTCTCGCGCTTCCTAGCCCAGTTTGTCGGATGTTCATTGAATATTCGCATGGCAAGACAAATGTCATACTTGTATTCCGTGAACCCAGCAACACGTACTACTCCTTGTTTGTTGAAACCATCGTTTCCCACGAAACTAATCTTACCTGTGCTAACGAAGTTCGACTTGCACATCTTTCGGTACTATTAAACTATTTCGCCCCCAGAGGTCAATTTTTTTTGAAAAATTTTTTTCGCATGAAAATCACTCCAGGGGGGTTTACGAGCACGGGGAACACGAATATCATATTGATTTCTTATCATAACGTCAATTTCCCGAGTTACGGTAAGTTTACGGTACTTTGCCTTTCTGCTCGAAACTGCCGTTTGTGAGGGCGGTACAGCGAAGGGAGAGGTACTGTATCGATTTATTTATTTTATTTAACATTAAATGAACAGTATATTCGTATTCTCCTTTAAAAATAACATCAATGACATGTTTTACAGGCAGTTTCCACCAAAAAAGCAAAATACCATAAACTTACCGTAACTCGGGAAATTGACGTTATGATAAGAAATCAATATGATATTCGTGTTCCCCGTGCCCGTAAACCCCCCTGGAGTGATTTTCAGAAAAAAAATTTTTCAAAAAAAAATTGACCTCTGGGGGCGAAATAGTTTAATAGTACCCATCTTTCTCTGGAATCAGGCAAGCGCGTGGTCGTGGCGCCTCCTCGCCCCGTCTGGTACCACCTCCGTCGTCGACTGCCGATCTACGTTTGGCCAATCGTCGCCGGAGGTTTTTTTGCCATGCTGATTGCTCCCCTTGGTTTGCTTGACGTAAGCTGCTGTATTATCACGAGTCTGAATTTATTCTGCCTACCGTGTTCTCCTTACAACCTGAAATTAAGCGACTCATAACTTTTATTTGATGGAATTGTTTAAATAGATCTTTAACATCTTGACAGTTTCCCATTCTTAAAGGACCAAACCTACTTAAGCTCTTACTTTTGTTTTCGAGCACTTTTACGAAGAACGCATTGTTTTCGGATAGTTTAAACGTGATTGTTATAATTGACTGTTTCCAGATGAAAGTCTTCTATTACAGGACTGATCTTCCTCGACTGGAACCACACTCGCGAGTGGAAAGCAGCCGGGCGCGTCTCAGTGTTGGACGTTGAAATCCTTGGCAAGCAGCCTTCTCCGAACTTCTCGAAATAAGATTCCTACTATTTGTTTATTCATTCGATCGATTGGATCTGATATCGTCTTTTTTTCTCTGCGCCCGTCTGATGATGAGTCAACTTAACGAATAATATATGTCATTAGTAAAGATTAGAGAGTTATTTATGTTTCTCAAGTTGAAATGCTAACCCCTCTTTTCCTTCTAAAGATGGGCACCTTCACTGTTTCGTACTTCCTCCGCACAGCCGTCTGGGAGAAGCGTAACCTCTGGGCGATGACTGCCGTGCTCTACTACTTCGGTTCCTGCCTAAATATTGCATTCTTATTATTCTTAATTTTACTATGACGGGGAAGGGTGGCCTCCATTAATTTGTCGATCCCATCATGAGATAGGCAGGCAGACAGGCTATTTTAATTTTCCTGAAGCTATTGAGTTTGAACAAAGGATTTTTTTACGATATCTAAACATTGACAGGAAAGTGCTGGGACAGGGCTGGCATGGACAAGGCCGAGATGATGAAGGTGAGAGTTCTTTGCATTCTTCATGTCTTAATTCATTTCATGTTTCCTAAGAATATCAGGTCTTTGCATAATTTTAGTGCGTTTTTAGACTAAACTATATCTCTATTAACCCGCTCTTTTTCTATAGGGCCACTCGCGAATGTATGCCAACCGCGTTGCTGCCCTTCCGAAGGGCGCCGACCCGTGGAAGTACTAAGTGAGAGAGAGCCCATCACCCACCTTCTTTCTCTTAGTTACTGTCATTTACAAGTACAGTATACTCCCCTCTCCGTCCTAGTTTATAGAATACAGTACATGCCTGTGCTTGCACATCTCTCGTTGTTCTGGGTGCATTATCAAGTTTTGCTACTGAAACAATGGAGTGTGCAACTCATCGCTGCACAATGTAGAAGTGTTGCTAAATTTAAGATTTGTTTACTGAAATAAATATAGTTCTTCTGAGTATGGCAGAGGTTTTGCTGGGTTGAAATATGAAAAATATTCTTGAAATTGTGCTTGAGAATCCCTGGTGAACCACTCGGCCTTATACTAATTATTCCAAATGCCGGAACAGTTCTTTAAACAGATGGTTGTTCTTGAATATATTTGGCGTATTCGCATGAAGTCTTCTGGGGTAATTCGAGTTCATTCTATATTTTATTGTTTACATCGCAAGGGCGACGGTAGCAGTTTTAAAATAGTTTAAGAAGCATTTTTCGAGGAGGGCAACAAAAGAAAACTACTCAGATCGCGATTGGCTGGGTTACGGATAAGGGGTTCCCTTGTTAGAGACATCATCATTTATTCAGTAGCAAAACGTTTAATTCAAACACTGACACGACTGAAGTGGAATACTGGGCATGTCTTTAATAGCTCATCGAACCATTGAAAAGCTCGTGGGGAGAAAGAGACGGGGGATAACCGAGAGAATATCTCATGTTGTGCATAACAAATAATCAGAGATATACAACATTCATCAAATGCATCAAAACATTTAAATAAACGAAGTATATTAAACGTATGGCAAACATTGGGAAGCTTTTCTCATATTTAACTGATACGTTCTTTAGTGTAAGTTAGCAAGCCGTCTAGGAAGAATAGAAGAATATTGCTGATTCCCTACTAATGGTAAGTACAATTAGAAAGACTCTAGGTTGCTACAGTAGGCAAAGGTAAGACGAATATTTAAACTGCATACAATGCTTTACTGTATTGACTCCCTCTCTGGAAAGTAGAAATGGATCAGAAGAGCACCACGGGGAGACGTAAAAGAATAATACATGCAAATGAGTAGGAAACAGAGGTGAGTGGCAGGCTAGCGAGCAGAGATTTGATTAGATGCTGCTGATAAGTATTATTTAACGCTGCTTCTCTTCTCTCTCACTCTCTCTCTTTCTCTCTCTCTCTCTCTCTCTCTCTCTCTCTCTTTCTCTCTGGCTCTCTCTCACTCTCTCTCACTAGAAGGCGCTAGTAATGGAATTTTCGGAGAGAAAAATCAAAGGAAAACTTGATGTCTCCAAACAGGCTTCGACCCATTGAACGGATACATTGTGTTCTCGAGTCACTACGGAAAGAGATACTGTGTCGGGGGTACTGTAGGCCTTGGCGGTGGATGCTGTGATTCATTCTAGTGCGCCATCTTTTACTTCCTGTGTATCGAGTGCATTCTACAAGTTGTGTAGTGTGGAGCCGTGGAGCGGCGCAGCGGCAGACGACGTGCTATGATGGAAGAGATGCTGCTGCAGGTCATAGGGCGCGCCGCCGCCCGTCCCGGCCGCCGGCGGTTGCGTGGCCGCGAAGTAGGGATTGTACGGGTACTCGTACTTCATCGGCATGAACTGCAGCTGCGCGTACTCGCTCTTCACTGGCATTGCGAACTGCAAAAAAAAACATGGCTACAGTATGCCCTGGAATTTAGCAGGACACCAACAATAAACTAATTTTAAGCCACAAATGTCATTTTTTTACACTGCTATGGCTACAGTAACCCAAGTAGTTTTCCACTTGAGAGCACAAGGCTAACCTGAGCATCCATCATGCCGCCGCCAAAGGAGAAGGGCGCCGACGCGTTAAGCGCGGCCGCTGTGGCTGCGGCGGCGGACGCGGCGGAGACGGAGGGGCTGAGCAGCGAGCCGCCATCCAGGGAACCGAGCACGGCGGTGGAGGAGAGCGAGGACGGAGTGGAGGAGGCGGTCGAGACCGAGGAAAGC